>CM070546.1:94074954-95274954 GCA_036346405.1 Phyllostachys edulis
TCATCCTTGACCTGCTGATTCTTAATCCTTTCGCTTTGCCTAGGCTCCACTATAACAACCCCAATTGGACTTAAACTTTGTAATGCCACTTTTCTGTCCACTAAAACAGCCTTGCAGACTAATAGTCAGCCTCCTTTGCCCCTTGGCTTGTTGCTGCATCAACCAACATGAGTGCCTCCACTACATCGGAATGATCCAAATCAGGAACAAGAACATCAGCCCCCAAGACCGCTCTTCCCATAGCTGCCTTAGGTGACATGACGACCCTGCTGGACATCACGGCAGACTCAAAGACAAAGGATTTAGATTTGTAAATCTTTATTTGGTTGATTTTTCTTCAAATGATTCATGCTTGAAAACTTGTTTAATTACAAAAACCTCTTTGGGTTGGCTTTGGCATAGATGGTTAGGTCATATTGGTATGATTCAACTTAAAAAGCTTTTCAAACATGATTTAGTTGTTGGCTTGAAGGATGTGAAGTTTGAGGAAAATAGACCTTGTAGTGCTTGTCAAGCCAGTAAACAAGTCACAAATTCCCATCCTTCCAAAAGTATCATATCAACTTCTAGACTATTAGAACTCTTACATATGGATTTGTTTGGGCCAACAACCTATAAGAGTATCGGGGGAAATAGCTATTGTTCAGTTATTGTGAATGATTACTCTAGATATACATGGGTATTCTTTCTAGATGACAAAATCGAGACCTCTGGTATTTTTAAAAGTTTTGCAAAAAAGGCTCAAAATGAATTTGATTTCAAAATCAAGAAAATCCGTAGTGATAATGGTTCCGAGTTCAAGAACACTAAAATTGAAGATTTTCGTGATGAACTTGGAATAAAGCATGAACTTTCCACAACTTACACTTCGGAGCAAAATGGAGTTGTAGAAAGAAAAAATCGAATATTAATTGAAATGGCTAGGACTATGTTTGATGAATATAATACTCCCGATAGCTTTTGGGCGGAAGCAATTAATATCGCTTGTCATGCCATAAATCGTCTTTATTTACATCGTTTTTTGAAAAAGACTTCTTATGAGCTTCTTGTTGGAAGAAAACCGAACATCTCTTATTTTCGTGTCTTTGGTTGTAAATTCTATATTTTGAAGAAAGGTGTTCGTATTTCAAAATTTGCTAGTTGATGTGATGTTGGCTTTCTTCTTGGATATTCATCAAATAACGAAGCTTATCGTGTCTTCAACAAAAATTCTAGTTTAGTTGAAGAAAGACATGATGTTCAATTTGATGAGACTAATGGCTCTCAAGAAGAGCATGAGAATTTGGATGATGTAGGTGATGAAGCCTTAATGAAAACCACGGAGAACATGCAAATAGGCGACATCAAGCCTAAAGATGATCTAAATGATACATCCTCTACTTAAGTCGAACCTCCTTCATCTTCAACATTAAGACAAATTCAAATTGACGAAGAAGATAACAAGGAAGATGATCAACCATCCAACCTACCACCAAGAATCCACAATACAATTGTAAAAGATCATCCAATAGATCAAATATTGGGTGATGTAAGTAAGGGTGTCCAAACTCGATTTCGTGTAGCTTCTTTTTGTGAACATTACTCTTTTGTCTCTTCTATTGAGCCAAAGCATGTAGAACAAGCACTCGATGATCCGGATTGGGTGAATGCAATGCATGAAGAGCTCAATAACTTCATCTGGAATGAAGTTTGGATATTGGTGGATAGACCTAAGGAACACAACGTAATTGGTACAAAAAGGGTTTTTAGGAACATGCAAAACGAAAGAGGAATGGTTGTGAGAAATAAGGCAAGATTGGTCGCTTAAGGTTTTTCTCAAGTCGAAGGTTTGGATTTCGGTGAAAATTAAATTTCGCTCCTGTAGCTAGACTTGAGTCAATAAGGATATTACTGGCTTTTGCATCATGCTTTGATATTAAATTATTTCAAATGGATGTCAAAAGTGCTTTTCTAAATGGTAAAACATCCGAACAACCACCCGGTTTTGAAGATCCTAAGAATCTAAATAATGTCTATAAACTTTTCAAGACGCTTTATGGTCTTAAGCAAGCTCCTAGAGCTTGGTATCTCTATCATGCCCTTTACTAACACCCGCCACACTTTCTAGCTACCCAAGTCGAAATCTATTTTGGGTTTTCTTTTCTTTTGAAATTCTTTTCTAGTTCAACATACCAGCCAGGCTCCAACCTTGACTGTCCATATCCACTTTAAAGTTTTGAATGATGTTGGAGCAAATCATTGCCTGCATGTTAATGTATCTAAGCAAGGATAAGTATGACACTTAGACACGAATTTAGTAGCTAGTAAGTATGGTGTTTGGTTGGTGGGATAGGATGATACATGATTTTGTTTGGTTGGTGGGATAGGATGGTTCTGGTTGGTTCAAGACGGTGTTTGGTTTGATGAATGAGGTTGTATTTGGATTGCACTAAACTTTGGGATGTTATGACATGTGGGGCCCGCATGATATTTTTTGCACTAAAATATGCCAAGAGTGGTCTTGTTTTGTTGATTAAATGACAAGGAACACAACGGTTCAATCGGATCGCAAATCGGATACTCGGTTTAGGAAATATGGTCATTTGAAGCTCATAAATCAAACTATTTTTTCCGTGCGCGCCTTGGAATTCGAGTGAACGGCGTGGTTTGGGATTTTTTTCCCGAACGGGATGATACAGCATAAACATGGAATATTCTCATTTCTTGAACCATCTCATCCCGAATGGTTTGGTTCCATTCAACCAACCAAACACCTGAACGAGCTCATTTCCCGTACCGGATGGTTCAGGACCAAATGATTCAACGAACCAAACGCACCCTAAATTCTTTGTTGTTCGATTTGTATGGTTGATTATTTTTCTTTTGTATGTTAAGATTCAGCAGTGTTCAATTGTTATGACAATCTAAGCAATAAACAAAAGCATATTACTGCTCCCTTATTAGCAAACATAGGAACCCTGAAACAATGTTTAGAACTTTAGTGTAAATAACAGGAATAAAATGTTGCAAATTATGAAACTAAAGCAAATCAGTCTAACAAACACATGAGCTATTGAGATATGATAACACACAATGCATTCGATTATCTTTCTTTGGAAATGCTAAACATCTGTGGACTGCATTGCTGATATTGATCCCAAGAAAAAATAGTAGGTACCGCTAGTAGAGACTAAATTCCCTGTTGTTTGATTTGTATGGTTGATTAATTTTTCTTTTGTATGTTAAGATTCAACATTGTTCAATTGGTATGCCAATCCAAGAGATACATAGATTCACTTCCAATGTCCAGATTCCACACCTAATATTGTGAAGAGTTTCTATCTATTATAGGCTATCTATGTGCATGTCCACATTTTCATCGGAATTAGGTCATAAGATCTCACCTGTAAATCTGACCATAAAATCCAAATCCATTCAAACTGGCCAGGAACAATACCATTTAATTTGATTCTATAAGGTTAATCGCAAGAAATTATGACCTTACTAATTAATATCTTGATACTGCAAGTGGCAATAACTTAGATTGCAGTGCCCTATACATGCCACATATTTTTATTCTGTCAACTTATTCTCCCTACCCACAATGTCCTAAGGTAAAAGGTGATAAGAAAGGAGCATTTGTATATGATAGAATAGCTATGGAGAAAAGAGAGATTGAACAAGTAGCCTACTCGCCAAAAAGTTGTTTGATTTCTCAGAGAACTAGCATATGTACCTATCATCCGTGCCAAGAATTTGTGCCCCCACGCTGGTGAAATGTGTACCATATATCATCCTGTCCAGAGCACTCATTCCATCACGGAACAATGCATGGGTTCTCGACAGAGCACATGAAGCAGAAGCTCTACCTGCACTCGGGAATGGACACCTTGAAGTACCATCCTTCAAAGAAAGGCCGAGCGGTACCAATACCTGACAAAATTCCATATTCTCAACCTTTATCTAATGTATCTCAAATCTAGCATGTAACAATATTGAAGAAGCTACGCTAAACAATATAAATAATGAAATACTATCACATTATCACCAATGTAAGGAATGTCAGCCCCTACTGAGACCAAATTATAGAAAATAGGACTTGAACCTAGCGATTTCTTATTCCGAGCAACAAGCCCATGCAACGATGTATCGAACGCTCACTGAATCTGTCAGCTAGAGTTACATTTCTAAAATGTAAACATAAGACATCAAATTGTCCTTAAATGAAGCGCAACCCCAATTGAAACACTAGGGGTAACAAATTACTACCATTATAAGGAATGTCAGCCCCTACTGAGACCAAATTAAAGAAAAATGGAGAATCCATTAAGTCAGATTGCTGAGGAGGAAGAAAAATATGCTTGGAATGGTTTGGTTTACATACCTTGAGCATAGACGATGCATCTGCGTCCTCTAGACATGGGCTCGGATGGTGATGGGCGAAAGGGGTTCTCGATGGTGGTGGTCATCGACATCATCGACCTGCACACACAAATAATCCATTCAGTCAGATTGTTGAGGAGGAAGAAAAATCTGATTGGAATTGGTTGGTTTACATACCTTGCGCTCGGACGAGCATCTGAGTCCTGTGGACATGGGCGAAAGGGGTTCCCAACGGTGGTGGTCATTGTCGGGACTCAAAAATACAATTCAGGAACCCTCTGTGTATTCTAAACTAGTCCCAGATCAATAGCTAGTCCACACATGAAACAATGATGAAATACCATCCATTTATTCGAATTAACTAAAAGATCTCAAAAGAACAAATAGTAATAATAATAACTGGACCTTATGGTCAACATTTACTTAACTTGCCATGCAGGGCTTAAAGAAACAAATAAACTCTTGCAGCGGAACGAAACTCTTGAAAAGGCCAATCAACATGCCTACAGGCAATCGAGTGGAGAACGCATCCTAATCCGCAAAACCTTCATGGTTTTCCTAGGTGAAGAACTCTTGAGCAGCTTGATATTCTTCAACTAAGGAACAATGGCGTAAAGCCGTGAGTATATAAAGCACTCTGCAAGTCGTGGGGAAATGTATGCAAATAGTATTCATGCAGGGCTTGAACAAAGGTTAGCTGTATAGTTCTTTTGCAGAAAGTAGCATTGACGATAAATACAATAAATAGATTGAAATGCGTAGTTGAAAAACAATAATAAATAAACAATTGCTTTGAAACAACCAGTGAACTACCCATCCACTTCTCAAGACAAACCACCAAGTGAATTACCCGTTCACCAAACAAACATTATATTCATCAAGTGAATTTCTCATTCACACTCCGACACAATTTATAAAGAAACTCTACCTCTCGTGTGAAATCCCCAAACACGTCTATAACCGTGGACACAGCTATTCAAATAGTTTTATACTCTGTAGAGATTGTATAGCTTGACCCACAAGAGATAAATCAACTCAAAGAGTCTGATCACACTTCCTTAGGTGTGCGACTTAAGTGATCATCACAAGGCCTTTACAAAGCTCCTTCTTAACCCAATTCTGCCCGCAAAGGTTTCAACACTGAATGTCTTTCCACCCAGACAGGGCCCCCCTCTTGTGCCATCGTGAATATATGTTTATCCCGCAATTCACGCTTCTAAGAAAGAATCAAAACTTAGACATTGCTAATTAGTTAGCCAGGTTCGTCCCATACAGGCCATGTGGTTATATGGTTAAGGCCAAGTTCAATGACGCACAAGATTAAGTCCTTACCAAGTTACTCAAGCGATCTTACCACAATCCACAACGTGTTAAATCCACACCTTCAATCTACCATCCACTCGCCCGAGCGAAAACCATTTTGTTAACTAAGACCAATGACATACCCTGTCATGGTACACAAATTTTAACAAGGGTGGCTAACCACCACGATTCTATATATCATTAAGTCAAGATTAATCATTATGACACATGTGATAATGAACCCATCGTAACTAAGCTTGACGAAGTATTTGTACGCTACCCATGATGGTGATACAAATATGTCCAACTAAAATTATCCATACTAAGGTGACAAATGATTCATGGCATTCAAGTAATCAATGGAGGCGTAATGACAACAGGTGATAGCTCATCCCAAAATAATTTGTATAAAGATAGCATGTAGTTGTATAAAACAATATACTTTTGAATCATAGGTTCAATATGATAAAAGGAGCACGACTTGGCTTGGAATAAATCCTGGGATTGATCTTGATCTTGGTACACTCTTCCTTGCTCAAAACTTCACGAAGAATCAACGTTTACTCGCAAACAAGGCAAATAAACCAAATAAATAAATAACAAAGAGAAAAAAACCTTCAAAAATTAAATAAAAAATCTCATATAAAAAGATCTTGAATTTATATGAATTTAGAAATTTGAATGGACTCAATCGGAGTTCGAATGAAGAAGATATGACTTTTGAAAGATCTAATCTAAAGAAAATACTCAAAAAGGAATTTCAAGTACTGTTTATGGAGCATTGTACATCAAGTACTGTTCATCAATTTTGACTGCACGTGGTTGGAAGGAAGTTATGACTACCTGGTCATAGGAGGCTCCGACTACCTGGCCGTAGGAAGTTACGACTACCTCGTTGTAGGAAGTTACGATTGCCTGGTCGTAGGAAGGTTTCGACCACGCGGTAGGCTCGAGTCCCCATGGTCGACGGTGGACGGCGAAGCTTCGCTGGTGATGAGTGATACCAACATGTAGAGAACACTAATGCAAACTCATTGGTGCACTTACGGGTGCTTAAGGACGATGGTGGTGGTCGACGACAAGGTTTTGGTGGCGGAGAGGTATGAGTGTTTGTCGGAAAATGCTTTGGCGACACTTTGACAACGAAGAGAGGTTTTGGAGGTAGCCTGGGCGACACTAAACACGATGGCATGGTTGCCGACGACGAGGCGGCAACATTGGCGGTGCAAATCGAAAAACAAGAAGTACGGCCGAAACCCTAAAACCGTGGATTGTGGCGGCGCTAGAGCTCTAGGGTCAAGGTGGCTTGAGGGTTTGGGATGAGAGCGCTGAGGCGATCCTCGAGGTCCTATTTATAGGGTGAGGGCGAGCCAGATTAGGTAGAACCCTAAAAGGGTCTGAGACGAACACGAGTGAATCTCGGAGATGGAAAGGATACAGGATAAGATTCTATTGAATTCGATATAGGAAGAAAAGAGATAAGATGTGAAGCGAAAAGATACGAGGGTATAAATGGTAAGGTTGGTGCAAGATTTTCTTGTTAGAGATTCCGTTTTCGGATGAAGCTTCAAGAGATGGCAATGGCGAACGCGAGCGAAGCTCACGCGGAGAAGATGACGGGAGGTGGTCGAAGAGGTGCAGGACCCACCTGCTAGTAGGTGATCGTCACATGATGAAGACGAGTGAAGCGGGAATTCAAATTCAAAGCTAATTATGAGATTTTAATTAGTTTTTCTTTTTAGAAATTATAGAAAATCCAAATAGCAATTAGAAAATAGAAAATTCACTCAGAAAAATTCTATAAAAATCTAGAAAATATATCCAAGCACATAGAATCCAAATAAAATAATTTTGACAATAGTTGAAGTTGACATTAATCATATTAAATTGTTTTTGATTTCAGAAAATCCAGATTTAGCTTTAACTTTAACAGGAAAATTCAAATGGTTATTTTTCTTTTTAAAACTTCTAAAACAGACCAAATTGTGGGAGAATGTGTGAGGCCATGGAGAATTTCTTGCTTCACACCGTGGGGATGGACTGGAGGGGTGGCACCGAAGCAACGACTGGGGAGGGAGATAGAGGGGGCGATAGGGGAGGAAGAGGGACAGAGCGGCGGAGCTAGCGGAGAGGGGCGGCGGAGAAGAGAGAGGAAGGGAATGGGAGGCGAAGGGAAAAAGGAGTGCACGACAGTCCCGATTTGACCAAGCACGGCGGCAGCGACGTCGCCGAGATGAAGTAGAGGGGGAGGGAGGGAGAGTACAGAGAGAGGGGAGATAAAGGGCATCGGCGACGACATCAGCCAGGTGAAGGAGACGGGTAAGGAAGGAGGAAGCGGCAGCAGTGAAGGGAGGAGGAGCTGCGAGAGTAAGCGCAGCGGCGGGAGGAGGGGCTGCGAGGACGAAAGGGGAGGTGGGGACAACGGTGGCGGTGCAGGTGAATGGGAGGGGCGCCGCACGAGGGCAAGGACGATGCGGGAGGGTGAGGTGGCTAGGGTTGTCGTCTCGTGAAGGCCTTGCGTCGCGATCCGCCTGATTCGTCGGATCACACGCACCTGAAGCGGAGCTGCACGCTCGTAGCCTAGACGGCACGTGTCGGCCTGTGACTAGAAGAAACTGGCCGGGAAACACAGGGAGGCCTCCATTTCTAGACGCCATAAGGAGCTGGATATATGTTAAGCTGCCACTGTCTTTGAATTTTGCCTGAAATTTTTTGAGAGCAGAGCATGACGCAATACACAATTTTCTCTTCCGAGCGACCTTTTCGTGCATGTCCAGACAGATTTATCAGCTTTCGATCAAAGCATAGGGATTTTGCTTTCCCACGTGGCGTCGTGGCGCGGCACATACAATGGGTCCCCGTTAACAGTGATTAAAGCTATTTTCTTCTTCTTACCGCATGCCCGTTCCAGATTTACCGGTTCCCATTCGCATTCTAGTGATGACACTAGAATCACTAACCTTTTCATTTCACAAACAACGTATAACTATTTCTTTCGGCAAAAATGCGTATCAAACAAAACTACCTACACATATATAAAGTAGTTTGCCACTCTCATGGTGTCCATGAACGACGGCTTTTTTTGTGATCTCTAGCAGCTAGCCACTTTATTTTTTAATACGACCAAAACCTTTCGAGCGATTGAATGGACCTGCCGGTTTGGCGTTGCCCTTTCGCGGCCTCATGCGATCCGCGTTGGCGCGTAGAACCTTTAAACGGTGGCCACGACAATTAGTGACGGAGTCATGAATTGGACACGAGGGGAGTCGAATAATCTATATAGTGAAATTGTATTGTATGAGAGGACTAAATAGTAGTAATACGGATAAAATTCTATAGTTCATAAAGAAATGTAGTGGCAAAATATAGATCGCAAGGAAATCATTGGCCACTGCCAGTCCCCTCCCTCCGCCTCGGACAACAATAGAAAATCATAGCTTGCGCAAACAAAGCCATGTTCGATTCCTGGAGAAAGATGGATGAGAGGAGAAGCTAACTATAGGCAGCTTTGGTATATATGTTGCCCCCGGAATAGGTCAACACACTACTACAAAAAGATTAATACTGAACGTCTCATCACAGACGGTTGACCAAAATCATCTGTATTACATGCAATCACAGACGGTTTTGGTTTAGAAACCGTATGTGTTACTGACTACGCTAAAAACCGTCTGTGAAGAGATAATATTACAGATGGTTCATAGCTAAAACCGTCCGTGAATTATCACAGACGGTTATTGTTAATAACCGTCTGTGATAATTCTACATATCACAGATGGTTTTCAACAAAGAACTGTCTGTGAAACATCACAAACGGTTCTTAACAATAACCATCTGTGATATCGCTACAGCTCCCAGTTGAAGCCCAATGAGTTTCTTCGTCGCCGATGCGCGCGTCTCTTCGTCGCATCCGCTTCGGCTCCAAGATATGTCTCTTCGTCTCACGCTCCGAATTTATTCCTTGTTTTATAAAAAGGATCATCCGCCATCGAAGATGATCATCCCACATATAGATGATCTAGTACTTATAAAAAAACAGAAATGACTGCCTCTTTTGTTTCCTTATCGTCGGCATTGATGGCCTACCTGGCCGCACTATACAAGCACCTCTCTCGCTGTACGTTGAACCGTGCTGCGGAAGAACACTGTTTCAACAGTGTCTTCACTCCTCTGTCCGAGAATTTGTCGGAGCAGGTGACAGCCACCTTTCGCCGTCTTCACATCCTCCTCCGCCGCATCTTCCGAGTGATCTCCCACTTTCGGCGAGTTTACCGCGTCATCGACGTGGTCCTCCAAAACGGCGTTACACGTCTTCAGGAGGCTTGCCGTCATTTGGATCATAACCGAGGCGGCAGTAACGAGTCGACCGGCCGAGACCCTCAAGCAGGGAGAGAGCCTATGGGCTCAATTCTTCTTGATTCAACAATCAGGGTCTTCGGAGATACTCGAGCGAGTGTGTCGGTGGTGGGCGATTTCAGGCTTCGTTCGATCACGAATCGTCTGCACTTCGACGCCGCCTCTGAAGTATTGAAGACCGAGATAGCAGCCTACCTTCGCCACTAGAAAAACTTTGTTATATGTTGAAAATTCCAAAATGTAAAAAAAAATCTAGTTTGGAGGTGGAGTTACAATATTAATTATATGTTGAATTATTACTCTCTCTCTCTCTCTGTGTGTGTATATATGTGTGTGTGTGTGTGTGTGTGTGTGTGTAATTAAAGCATATTTTCAGCAGTATTTAAATGACAAAATTGACATATAAACATGTAATTTGTTCATGTCTTGTAAGTGTATATATAAGATAAATATACTTGAGAAAAAACCATTTCACAGACAGTTCCATAATGGAACCGTCTGTGATATGGGACATATCACGGATGGTTCTATTATGGAACCGTCTGTGATAATTATCACTGACGGTTCCATAATAGAACCGTCTGTGATAAGTCTCTTTATTAGTAGGAGCCCGGTCGCTAGGGTTTGCGCCAGCCCTAACTCGTCACTCCCAAGCGAACTTACTCTCGTCCGTAGCCTGGCCACTAGGGTTTGCGCCCGCCCTAATGTAATACTCCAAATTTAATTAAATGAGAAGAAAGAAATTAGAGAGAAGGACCAATTAACAAAGCAATTTAACAGAGGATTAGAGGGGATTATTGAAGAGGTAGACAACTGGGTAGGGCTTTTGGCCCACTTGATTTCGCCCAAAGGTGGGAAAGGGGCGACCACCACAAACAAAAGGAGGAGAGGAAACCCTAGTTTGCTACTGAGATCGCCGTGCTATAGTACTTACTAACAACAAGGAGGAGGGGGAAACCTAAGCGTTGTGCTAATTAATGAGATAGTAGGAATTGTTGAGATATTGTCAAGTATGATTCGGCCTCAGTGAGTAACCCTATGGGGGTTAGATTATCTCTAAGGATAACTTGGTCAAGTATTTATTTATTTATTGACGTTAGTGATTGAGTATATTTGAATCTTGGTCAATCAGTCAGAGTATTACGAATGGGTGTATTGTGGTTGTGTAACTGAATTGAATTGGTGCGGTTTAGAGGAAGTCTAAGATTAGTGAAATAAATCGTCTTGGGGCGGTTGCTTGTTTAGTGAAGAATGTTGATAGTAATAACTGAGATTATTATTGAGCTGTGTGGAATTTTAGTAAGCAAATTTGAGGATTTCCTATCAATTATACCCGAAATTCATGGTAGGAGACTTGGATGTTGAATTTGGGCTTTGCATTTTTATGCTAGGACCTTGGAGACCCAATATTATGTGGAGAGGTAGATGAACAGAAGAGAATTTTGGATAGTGTGTTGATCTTTGATAGAATCATTTGGATGCAGTAAATGAGTATGAATGTGGTGAATTTCAAGTTAATTATCCTTACAAGAATGAGATGATGTAGTTGTGGGTGAAAAATCTATATTGAGGTGTGTTGGGAATTGTTTGTCAAAGTAATTCCTTAGGTAGAGAAGTTGATCGAAGTATGTTATTGTGGATTGGAAGAGTCTCTCTACATAGGTCTCGGATAATGAAATATTCTTTTGGTTTGTATTTGAGTTTTGTCTCTATGACAGATGCCAATTATAAATTGAGTTGATTCTTCTTGGTATGCGTGATTCTTTTTGGTTAACACAAAGAAAGGAAATGGTTGTTTTGGGCATTCGAGTGATTTCGCCTTTGGCTGATGTGGTGTTCATTGGCAAACTGTCTACTTGGAAAGTGGAAAATTTTCATGATAAATCTTTTGGTTTTTGGATTTAACTCTTTTGGTGGGAAGTTGGTAATGCGTGTTTGTGATGAGAATCCTTTATTTTCAGTTGGGTTCTATTTTTTTTGAAAGAGTTGTTTAAAATGAGTTCTGTTGTGCGTCCCTGGTTAAAGGAGGTGCTCATTGTTAAAGTGAAGAGATCGAGTGATACATGGAACAAGAGTTCTATGTGTTTTGTGCAGGTTGTGTGGTTTGGTATCAAAGGGAATTTTGGCCCAAGGTACATTGGTTGTTTCTGAAAGTTGCGGAGATTTGCGTGATAACGTGTCACTAGGACCGTCTTGAGTCCTGGCGTGGAGCACAGATCGTTTTGTATGACCTAGTGTCGAGGGAGTACTAAAGAAATCTAGAGTGTGAAGCTTCGTTAGAGCCGTTGACCAACAAGTAAGACCGTGCATTCGGGTCGTGTCCATTGAGTGGCTCTGGTCAGGTCGGTACGAGTGGTGAGGCGTAATACATCAGTTGCATCAAGGTGCGGTGGTCTCATAAGTTCGAGAGGAAAGCGACTTGGAAATTAGAGTCTCGCACTCGCGAGCAATATCTGGAATTTATTCACGACAGGTACGTGGTAATGTTAGTAAGTTTTTTTTGCTGTGATTATTCTTTGGCATTGAGCGTGGTTAGAATTCGGGGTCGAATTCTGTTTAAGGGGGGTAGAATGTCCCCAAGCCGTCCTCCCTCCTGGTGCTTGACGCCCCTGCTGCCGGTTTGTGAAGGAAGGCGAGGATCGTTGCGGGACTGCCGATCAAGAAGGAGAGAAGGAGAAGGGACTAGGAGAGGATCATCTTCTTCGAGGCTTGATCTTCATCTTCCCACAGGTCTTCAAGGGTAACGACGTGTTTTCCCCGCTGTTTGATGAGGAGTAGTTGCGAATTCGATTATTTGGGTTCGATCGTTTTGTTGTCAGTAGACGTTTGATTCTGTCCAGTACCTTGCGTGGTCAATTTCAGGTTCTTAGAGACATAATTCAAGATGTCCATCTCCAAGAGATAGTTAGACAATGTTTTTAGCTTTCCGTGGCCGCCAAGAACACCTAATTCCGATATACGGATCAAAAGTTATGATAGTTTCAATCGTGCTGCCCAGAATTCTGACGAGATTGATCTATTAATTTATCTTTTAATTTATGTTCATGTTAGAGGCAAATTCAGGGTTTCCACCCAACTATATTGTTTTATAAAATTTCATAAAATTTCCATAATGTCAAAGAACGCCCTAATCGGAGTTGTAGATCAAAAGTTATGCTATGTTCTTTACTGCTGTTCGTTTCGTTTGGGCAGAATCTGTCTTCTGAGTTCAACTGCCTGTTAGCATTTTATTTTGGCCGAATTGGGTTATCTCGCCAACTAGAATGTTGTAGATATGTTCGTTAAGTTTCTTTAGGAACTAGGCTCACCTCGTTTCGAGTCACAGGTCAATAGTTATGGTTATTTTTGTTCTGCTGTCCAGATTCGATTCCGTGGTTGTGTTGCCTGTTTTCAGATTAGGGATTATGGCTATTTCTTGGGTGTTCGGGAGGGTATCGTAGAACGTTAATGGTAGTGTCTTGTACCATGTTGTTCTTATTTCGAGTACTTACTTGCGTAGTCGGAGAGACTTCGGGTTTAGGGGCACCGTCTTTGCCTACTCACACGTCGCAACGCGAAAGGCAAGTATTTTGTTCTTATAATTAGAAAATGTTGATTGCCTGATGTTGGTATTGTGTTTCTAAGATCCATGTTAATATTTAATGTTCAAGTTCCTTTCATATGTGTTACCTCCATGATTAGAGAGCATGTCTTTTCAATATTCATATTTCATTCCATGCATCCATTATTCATGTTTCATCCACGGGAGTGGATTAAAAAGACCCATCAATTCTAGTATGGGCACGTAAGACCCACCATTCCAATGTGGGCAGTTTGGGACACCCGTATGAAACGTTCTTCATACGGGACTTGGATCCTCGCATTTTGTTAAATGCAGGCTTAGGTGAACACCGATGGGTGTGTCACCAGCTATACCTGTATATGCATGTGTGTAGTCCCTTCATTTCATCCAATTCATTCATTCCATTCATTCAAATATTCGTTCTGTAATTTATTCATATTCTTTAATGAAGTTGTCATGATCATGGTTGTAGTATGTATCATTTATTTACTGTACTTGCTGAGTCTCGGACTCACTCTTGCGTTGTTTGTTTATTTTAGATGATCATTGAGGTTGGCTCTATTGGGAGGGAGTAGACACACACTACTCATTCACTTCACCTTAATCAAGTCCAGGATTACATTTTAGTTCTAGTTTTCATTCGTTAATGATGAACTGTAATAAATAAATTGAGATGGTGAATGATACTTGACGAGGATATAATAATCCTCATTTTATCTTTTATCTATAATTCTTATTATAGGTAAATATGACGTCATATGGTCCCTTAGTATACCCCTTAATGTTATAAGGGAAGAGCCTACTGGGTGGTCGTAAGTTCTTCTACGACCACCCCCATAGTCGTAAGTTATGCTACGACTACCCCAATAGTCGTAAGTCTTGCTACGACTACCTCATGGTCGTAAGTTCTTCTACGACTAGGTCAGCTCGACCACCTTATGATCAATTAAACCTACGCACAAGTGGGCCCAATTGATTAAGGATTCAAATAGTCATCATCTGTTTTTACTCTTGAAGTAATAACACGTAATGCTCCATTATCTCGGTATATTGTTTGTTAGGCGACGTGGAGGAGTTAATACGCCGGTGATTACTACCAACGTGCGTCCATTACAGGATGTGATGAGGCGCCGCTTCACCTGGAGAAACCGCCGCCTTCACGCACTATATAAAGGCGGCAATCAAAGAAGAAAAGGGGGATCAATCGGGCCATCAGGGAATACCAAGACTATCTGTAATAGTCTTAGTTTTTCCCCGATTGTTCGTAATACACTCAATACCATACACACACAGAGTAGGGTTGTTATTCTCTCCGGAGAAGGCTGAACTCAGTATAAAAATCCCGTGTCAATCTCTCTGCGTGATTCCATTCTAGGAGACCCCGAATCAAACAATCTTTACGTAAGTTCGGTTCTAAAACACCGGCGGTTAGGCGCCGACCGTGGGGATCTTCCGTAATCTCTTGTAAACATTCTCTCTGTTTTCCAAATCTCATGCACTCATGGCGGAGAATGGAACGAGGAGAACGGTTCGACTTGGCAGACTGCAGACGTCGACATGGATGCGGTTTTCGATTCTGGCCGAGTGATGACTCATCCGATGGTACTTGTTGCCTCCGTGATCTTCCCACGATCCAGAGATAGTGCACCGGTGGAGTTGAGGAGGATCCTTATCCCCACAACAAGACGTCCGAGAGAGGATCTACCCTCTCAAAGGACAAGGGTCAATCGACCAGATCACACCCAGTGGACTCACAACACTACGAGAGTTTTTCCTCGGTGTCCGAGTCCCCCGAGGCGGTCCGACTTGGTGAGGCAAGCTCTGAAGCCACAATTCCGGACTTTACCAAAGATCTAGTGATCATTTCTCTCGGATGACATCGAGACAGCGGGATCAAGCATGCTTTTCTCGCAAATTCGACCATCTCTCCGCAGATCACATCTCGCCGACGGAGACAGTTATAACCCGGACTTCCCCACCGAGGGGATTACTCCAAGTCGCCAGATGGTGTCTCGACGAATCCTCAAGCGGGAGGCCTCGAGTGCAAGTGAGAATCATCAACGGGAGGTCTTCGTCCTTTCCTCGGATCAAGGTCACTCTCCTAGAGATCGAGCTGGAGACTCTCCCAGAAGATCACACACTACACCCCCTCGTGGCAATGGCAAGGATACCACCACTGGCGGATACGACCAACACCTTCATGAACGCCAAGGAAATCCTCGACATTCTCGCACTTCATTGAGGCGCTCAAGAGTCCGACATGGAAGCTCTTGAGGTCGCCTGACGAAGAAAATTGAAGCCCAGAAGAATTTGCCTAGGCGCATTCAATATCAATCAGAGGAAGCTCGAGAACTCCAGTACATCAATGACTTGCTCGAGAATCCAACTCAAGAGCTAGCCCGAGCGCCAGGCTACGACCTCTTCGTTGAGGAGATCGCACAAAGGCTTCGGAACACGATGGCAAGGCTGAAAGCACCTCGCCAACATCACTCTGGAAGTCATAACAATACGACTTCTTTAGCTACCAGTCGATCGAACATATCACCACGGAGGAATCGACGCAATAGTAAGTCGCATCGATCTCCTACTCGGAGAAATATCTTTTGAACGATTGATGATCAGCAAACTCCTCGGAGAGGTGATCGCTCACCATTCCGACATGAGAATCTGCAGCAGCAGATGAACTACGAGAGTATTCCTCGTGGGGATCGAGATCTATCGTAAGGTCGGGTCAACCTATTACTGGGTATCGTCGAGTACGACCACCTGATGATATAAACCCTTCTTTCCTGCAAAGGAGGCGTCAAGAAGTCATTACTGGATGTCGGGCATTCTCGCCTGATCTCCGAGCCGTTCACCGCCATCTCGATTTTGACCAAGAACATGGAGAAGTTTGATGGTTCCCAAAATCCCATCAATTCCTTCAGATCTATACCACACCGTCCGAAAGCAGCAGGAGGAGAGAGCATGTGATGGCAAATTACCTTCCAACTGTGTTTGAAGGATCTCGCCGATCGTGGTTATTAAACCAACCACTCGAGTCGATTTACTCTTGGCAACACCTCTGCGACCTTCATCGCAAATTTCCAAGGCACTTACAATCGTCCCCGAAAGGAGGATGACTTGCACCGATGAGACGAATCGACAACGAGACCTTGCGCCAATTCATCAAGCGTTTTAGTCGTTCAGTAACTCAATTCTCGAAATTTCGATTCATCTGCTATCGGGGCTTTCAAGCAAGGAGTCCGCAGAGAAGGATAACGAAGACATTGCTTTGAATCCTCCTACTGTCGCCGAACTCTTTGAGATGGTGATCGATATGCAAGCGCTTCGAGGCGGTCGAGTGGAATAACACGATAGATCGAGAAGACAATACCTCTCGAGAGCCAAAGCGACATTAGTAAGAAGAAAGATAAGAAAGCAAAAAGTCCAAAAACAAGGCGAATGGTCAAAAACTCCAAGCCGCCGTTCCAAGGAAGTTTTGGCCGTGAATGATAAAGAGCCACGCACCTCAAGCCGCACTCGACCGAGGCAAAGGTAAGCGCCCGATCGGAAAAATGATAAGCCTAGGTGGTGTCCTTTCCATAAAAAGGAAGGACATGACCTTCAGAATCGCCGGGTCTTCCAACGAAAGCTTGGAGACTACTACAACGGCAAGGACCACTTCCCACTCTCGGCAAAGGGGCAAACGAGTGGTCATAAGTCATCGATGACGAGGAGGAGATGCCGCCTCGGGATCCGCAACACACCGTCGAACACATATACGGGGGATCATCAGCATATGAATCAAAGCGACAGCTCAAGGCTGCCGAACGTGAGGTAAACTCCATAGATCCTACTCTTGTCAATAAATTACCGAAGTGATCGGAAGTCACCATCTCTTTCGAGAAGGGTGACTGCCCGATTCCTTCGACTCGACCAGGTCGATACCCAATCGTGGTCGAACCCACCATCAACAATTGTCGGGTCAATCGAGTTTTGGTTGATGGTGGCAGCTTGTTAAACATTTTGTTTACGAGTGCCCTGGATGACATGCAAGTACCCAGGACCAAGGTAAGACCGGTACGATACTCTTTCCATGGAATCGAACCGGGATCTTCGGCTAAACCAATTGGCCAAATTTCTCTTCCTTTAACATTTAGTTCACCAAGTAATTTCAGGACAGAGAAAATCTCCTTTGATGTGGTCGATTTCGATACGGTATATAACGTCATACTCGGACGACCAACTTTGGCAAAATTCCTAATGGCTACTCATTATGGATATCAATGTATTAAGATACCAGTCCCAAAGGAGTAATCACAATCCATTGTGACAAGAAGATGGCGATACCGCGATCGCCGATCCTCGAGATGGTTGGACAAATACCAACTCGAGAAGAAAGTCACCTTCGACTAGCAAGTCGAAGCTTCAAAGTCTGCACCAAAGCCGAACGACAAAGTCAAAGAGGTTCCTCTGACGCAGGGAGCCCTCAAAATCGCTCGACGGGATACTTCCGACCCCAAATAGGAAGACGCCTCATCGCCTTCCTCCGAGCTAACGCAGATGTCTTTGCGTGGCAAGCATCCGACATGCCCGGAGTCCCGGAGGTGATCGAGCACAAAGCTAGCTACTACCGACAAAGTACCGTAAAACAAAAATTACGGAGATTTGCCCCTGATCGACGAGATGCTATTAAATCAGAATTGGATAAGCTACTCAAAGCAGGCTTTATAAGAGAGGTCAACCACCCAGAGTGGTTGGCTAATCCTATAATGGTTAGAAAGTCAAACGGCAAATGGCGTATGTGCGTAGACTTTACTAATCTTAATAAAGCTTGTCCAAAAGACGATTTTCCTTTACCTCGTATCGATCAGTTGGTTGACTCTACTTCAGGTTGTGAAATGTTAAGTTTTTTAGATGCATATTCTGGATACCACCAGATCAATATGTGTCTAGACGATGAAGAAAAGATCGCATTTATTACACCATTTGGTATATTTTGCTATGTCAAAATACCATTTGGTCTAAAAAATGCCGGCGCTTCTTTTCAACGCTTGATGCAAGCAACTTTTTCATCTCAATTAGGCCAGAATCTAGAGGCCTATGTTGATGATCTAGTTGTTAAAAGCATCAAGAGGCTTAATCATATTACTGACCTACAAGAAACATTCGACAATCTCAGAAAACATCGCTTAAAACTCAATCCTGAGAAGTGTGTGTTCGGAATCTCTTCAGGAAAATTGCTTGGATTCCTAGTATCTATACGAGGAATCGAAGAAAATCCCGAAAAGATCAAGGCCATTCTCCAAATGCGCCCTCCAACCACAAGGAAAGAAGTTCAGAAACTCACGGGGTGCATGGCGGCTTTAAGTCGTTTCATCGCACGACTGGGAGAAAAGGGACTACCTTTCTTTAAACTTCTAAGGAAACATGAAGGTTTTGAGTGGTCGAAAGAGGCGAACGCTGCCTTTGAGGATGTCAAGAGGTACCTTACGAGTGCTCCTATTTTGGTCTCTCTGAGGTCAGAAGAAACACTCTTAATTTACCTAACTGCCACGCCACGGCGAGAAAGCGATCGTCAGAGAACGTGAAAACGCATAACGACCAGCTTTACTACGTGAGCGAAAGTTTACACGGGCCTAAGGAGTGTTACCCTCAGTCCAAAAGCTTCTATATGCCCTCCTCATGTCTTCGAGGAAATCTGCGCATTATTTTCAGCGCACAAACTAGTCAGTGTCGCCCGAGTTTCCCTTAGAGCGATCCTCCACAATAGGGAAACAATGGGGCGCATGGCAAAATGGTCGGTCGAACTTGGGGAGTTTGACATCCATTTCGTGTCCCGAACGGCCGTTAAATCACAGATCTTGGCGGACTTTGTCGCCGAATGGACAAATCTGAACTCGTTCAGATCCCCAAGACGATTCCCACCCCAATGGATTTATGTACTTTGACGGGTCACTTACTTTAAGTGGCTCGAAATTTCAGGTGGTCTGGTATCTCCTAACGGAGAGACCTTAAAGTATGCCATACAATTAAACTTTCGTGCCACTAACAACGTGGCGAGAATCTGAAGGTTTGCTAGTCGGCATACGAGCGTGAAGCGCTCTCGATTCGCCGACTACTTGTGAGAGGAGACTCTCAACTAGTCGTGAATCAAGTCGGAAAAGAGTACCAGTGATCTAATCCGACAATGTCTCGGTACTTATCGGAAGTGCGTAAGCTAGAAAAGCACTTTTTAGGTTTCGAGGCACAATTCATCCTCGAAGGATAATTTCCTCGCAGACCAGCCTTGCTCGAATAGCTTCTTCCCGATCTGAAGTACCAAAAGGAGTCTTCTTGGAACAACTCCAGAAACCGTCTCTGGTCGACGAACCAGAAACACCTCCTATTGAGACAACCTCTCTAGAATACGAGGATACATGGATGACACCCATCTATGCATATCTTCAGAAGGGTTCTATACCCGAAGATGATCTCGAAGTAGATCGCTTACCCCAAAAAGCCAAAATGTATACTTTGGTGGAAGGAGTCCTTTATAAATGAGGTACTCAAGGGGTGCTCATGCGATGCATTCCGCAGAGCGAGGGATTAACACTTCTTCATGACATACATGAAGGCATCTGTGGAAATCATGCTTCCTCTGTAACGCTGGCCTCGGTGAAGGCCTTTCGACAAGGTTTTTACTTGCCAACCCTTTTTACGATGCTAAAGAGTTGGTTAAAAGGTGTGTCGATGCGGTTTCATAGTAGGCGGATACACCAACCAAATCGAGCATTACAAACAATACCTCTATCTTGGCCTTTTTGCGATCCGGGGTCTCGATATCCTAGGACCGTTCCCCAAAGCTCCGGAGGTTTGAGTTCCTTTTGTGGCTATTGATACGTTCACAAAATGGATCGGCCGAACTCTTGGATCGATAACAACGAAGCGGCAAAACGGTTTATGATGAGATGCGTAATTACTCGATTTGGAGTACCGAGTCGAATAATTACAGATAATGGTAAGCATTTTCAAGCACAAAATTTCAGGAATTTTGCGACGAGTTGGGTACCAAGTTGTGTTATGCTTCAGAGCCCATCCCCAAGGTAATGGGGCGTTCGAACGTGTAAACGGCCAAATAATGAGAGAAATTAAGACTCGAGTCTTGACCACTCATCAAACGCTCGGGGCTTGGGTACAAGAGCTACCCTCGTATTATGGGCTATTCAGACGACTACCACCAGACTCACAGTGAAACACCATTCTTTCTAGTCTTGAGTGAAGCATGCTTCCTCCTAACTAAAGATACGGTCAACACGAGTGAAAACTTTCACAGACTCCAACCAAGAACAACTTCGAGCAGATGATATTAATCTACTTGAAGAAAGGAGAAACCAGCCCTAATTGCTCAAATAGTCTATCAACAAGCCCCGCGAAGATACTACGATCGAAGGTCCAACCTCGCAGCCTGACCTCAGAGGTGACTTGGTATTGAGACTCGCCAATCCAAGTCTAATCGGATCAAACTTTCTCCCAAGTGGGAAGGTCCTTACATAGTGGTCGGGTTACTCGTCGAGTCGATGCGATTGGCAATGGAAGACGGCGAGTTCTCTCGAATTCTTGGAACATCGACCCGATTCACGCAAGTTTTATGTGTAACCAATCATTCGCATAATAAAGAATCGTGTTCTCTCTACCTCTATTGTCTTACTTTTGAGTAGTGCTTTCATAATCTTTCGACTATATTCTAAACACCCGCTTCCTTTACCTTTGGTCGAAGGCGATAACATCACCTAGTCGAAGCCTCTCCTTTCGCATGTGGTCACGCCCACTAGAAGGAGCTTCCTAGTATTGACTCGTTACTCACTTTTGCCGCCAACACAAAGAGCTCGGGTTCTATTTAGTTGAAATATTTTTGAAAGCTTACTCCTTTCACCTTAGATTATTTCTTGAGTTTTTTGAAAAATATTCTAAGCAAAGTGCACTTTTTTTTAGATTTATTCACCTGCCTTTAGTGCATTCGATTCGTCTCAACTAAGTCGGAGGAAGAAACACATCTAGTCGAAGTCTCTCCTCTCTGCGTGGTCCCGCCCACTAGAAGGAACTTCCTAGCATCGCTCGCTTCCTACTCTTGCTATCGATGACTTATCGAGTCCTCCAAAGAACGGCGAATGAATTTTTGAAGTCCTCTCGATGTTTGTTTAACTCAAGTTGTCGTTCTCGACTTAAATAATCTAGTCGAGATGGTAACATCACCTAGTCGAAGACTTTCCTCTCTGCGTGGTCCCGCCCACTAGAAGAAACTTCCTAGTGTCGATTCGCTTCCACTTTTTCGACCCGAGGCATGACGGTTGTGATAAAAACAACAAGTTAAACAAACCTCTCTGCTTGAAAACCTTTTAACACTATTTATTTAGTTCGCCTAAACAAACTAAGCAAATAGTCGGGGCTAGGATAAAGTTATTAATTTGACTTCAATTCTTAGTCTTTCATTTCGTTAATTATCTTTTGAGTTACTAAACTCGACAAGATGATTTGCGTGAAACAAGATGGATTATATAATACATCAACAAAAGATTGTTTTTCGTGTTTGTTACAAACTACTCAAGAAGGAGAGCCCAACAAGATTTCCTCCAAACCTTCCTACCAACCGATTGCATTTCTTCAATCGACGACTTGCTTCGCTTGAGCGATCGAAAGTCGGCTTTCAATGGTTGAGCATTAAGGTTGGGGTCACGAGCTTTAAGTTTGGCCAATGCATAACTTATCGCAACTTCGACCGCCTTTATCGATTCACTTTTGGTTGGTCTTCGAGGTGGTCATCGCTTCTTGCAAAGTCCCGACTTGTTCCCCAATTGTACTTATGTGAGCAGCCATCGATCATCTTGAGGAGCTTTTCCTCAAGATGAAGCTCACTAAGTACATTGTTCAGAGCGTGACACGCTTTGAAGATTAATCTTCATTGTCTCCATCTCTGTTGGAGTGCAGTCGAAGCCTCATGAGTTGTTTGTTTTCGACCGCTTGCTCTGAAAAGAATAAGACCGGTCAAGTAAAAATAAACTTCTAGAGGAAAAGAAAACAAAAATAATTACAGGTAAAAGATTTCCTTACCTGCTAGTCGAGAATCCAATTTCTTGATTTTCTCTTCATGGGAGGCAACGGTCTCAAAGATGCTTCTTCTCCCATGATCTAATCTCCTCCGCATTTTCTTTGGCATACGAGACGGTCTCAAGATAAATCACGGTTTTATCCTCGAGCTCATTTTCAAGCCTTCCTATTCGAGTTCCATTTCTAGAAAAGAAATGAGAGTGAGAATATGGGAAGAACTCAGAAAGATTGCGTAAAGAATTATTTACGATCTTTGGGACTTTAGTCTCGTAATTTCCTCATTTTCTCTCGAGATACGAGAAGTCTCGTGAATGACCAAAGTTTTATTTTGGACTTCATTCTGGAGCTTTCTTATATCATCTTCTTTTTCTTAAAAGAAGTAACAGTCAGGCAAAGATCGAAAACATAAGCAGTCTTAAGTTCAGCACTTACTGTTTATCCTTTCCTGCACCTTTTCGCTTCTTGAGTTAGCTTCTTTAAGCTTCCTCAAGAGAAATTCCACTTTCTCTCAGAATTTCTCGACTCCTCTTTTTGATAATCGAGCGAGTCGGCCAGAGTCTTTTCGTCGCTTTTTAACCTGTAAAGGTTAAAAGTGGACATGAACATTATTAAATTGGTTGTAAGCTCTCCTACAACCATTGATCTAGTCGTAAGTTCTTCTACGACTATGGATCTAGTCGTAAGTTCTCCTACGACTAAACCTTCGGTCGTAAGTCTTTTACGACTAGCATATAGTCGTGAGTTTTTCCACGACAAACCCTGTAAGCACTATATAAGTAGTCAAATCGAAAACGACTATGAAAAATAGTAACTTACCACCTCTCTGCCTGTTTGCAAAGTTCCTCTTTTTCCTGTCGCAGCTCTAGAAGTTGTCGATGATATTCACCGACAACAGCGATTTGCTCTATGGCTTTCTGCAAAAGAAAAGACAGTGAGAAACAAGAGAAGATTATACCTGTATGTATAAGTATCATCAAATACTTACACTCATGGTTGATCGAGCAAATATCGAGTAAACCCGACTCACGGGTGCTTCACTCGTCCACTCTCTCAACTTGGTCCCACCAAACCTTCTCAAGGCGCTCATTATCAAAAGTGTTCCCTCTATTGGGAATGTCTTTGGGATGGGGGACTCGGTTACGAGATCTAAAAGCAGAAGACCCCACTATGGAAGCAGGGCCAAAGAAATCAGAACAGAAGTTGAAGTATTCCTCATCTTCCGATTCTGAAATTGTAATTTCCCTTTGGGTACCAGGAAGGAGGTTTGTAATAATTTCCTTCCCCGGTGGTCTGGCACATCACCACCTTGGGCAGAGGCTGCGACTACCTCTGCTGGTCCCACGGTCACATCAGTGGTCATGGCGGCTACCTCGGTAGTTGTAGACGCCACCTCAGTAACTATGGCCGCTGCCTCAGTGGCCATAGCTACAACTTCAGCGATCGAAACAACCGCCAGAGAGCCACGACTTCTTCAACAACCCGAGCCGTGGATGATCCTTCGACTATCTTCGTTGTCATCTCTCCAATCATTGGAGAGGCTGCAATGGGCTTTTCGATAGAAACCACTATGGGGGCTGAAGGAGTCGAGCTAAAATAAACAAAAGGATAGCAAGTCAAATTGTGGAAAGCAAAAGGTAAATGTTGTTCTTACACTTTAGCTTGTTTCACATACCTCTGCATCCCGGACTTGATCGAAACTTTGAAGCCATCTTCCGATGGAAGGGTTCTTCGACTTCTTTGCTACGACCATGTCCGATTGTAGCTCAAGTTGGGGAATAGGCTCGCCACGACCACGTCTCGTCGTGGATCTTGAACAGGACCATCTCTCGGTCTCCTCGACTTTCTGGAGGGCCGAGATCGGTCTCGACCACTCCAAGAGCAAATACCCTCAACAATAGGGACTGGATCAGCGTTGTCCTTCACAAAAGACATAAACTCCTTCCAGTTCTCTTTTTCTAGTTGCTTGACAAAACTAGAAGTGGCAGAAACTGTGAAAGCTTTCTTGTCATAATAAAAAGGTACCTTAGCCTTGTGGGCTTTGTGCCTAAGAGGTTCTTCAACCTCCACGGCCTCCTCATTGCAATGCTTGGCCTCGACTCATCACTGTGGTCATGTCCTTGGTCTTACGGATCTTGCGTATAAGAGGTTCTTCATCCTCCTCGACTTCAGTTGCTTCGACTTCAGTTTCTGCTGCGACTATGCGTGCCGCAGACCTTAACAAGGACCTGGTCGAAACGAGGGGACTTGAGCTTGATCCTCCCTTGTCGACGACTCTTGAAAGACGACGCTTTTTACTTGGGGGAGCTGAGTCCTTGTCCACTGTCGCCCCTGCTCCAATGGTCATCAGTTCGACCTCTTCGTCGTCCCGACGGTTTTCCATGCCTACTTTCTGTAAAGAAAAACAGAAGAAGAAGAATCAATGACCAGTCGTAAGTTTTTCTACGACCAGTACCTAGTCGTAAGCTTTTCTACGACATGTCCCTGATCGTAAGATTTTCTACGATCACTACCTAGTCGTAAGTTCTTTCTACGACTATAAAGTCCTAAGGATAAAATCAGCTTTTGATTACCTTTAGACGCTTAACCTTTTCCTCTGCGGACAAAACCGCAAGGATTTGAGGAACCGCCATTCCGGGTGGCGGGGGCTTCTCACAAACGAGTTTGACTCGAACGTCAATCTCTGCCTGTGAAAGATCTCAGATAAAATGATAAAGATACTCGATTGGATAAATCAAGAAGACCAAACTAAGAGTTAAGTCGAAAACTACTTACCCTCATCGTAGTCCCCGGTCTGGTCTTTTGGCCCCGTATACTTCCACATAGGAGGTACTTGTTTCTTCAAAGGGCTAATTCGACGTGTGATAAAATCCTTCACCACATGCCATCCAGTCAACCCCCCTTCTTTCAAATCCTTAATAGCTTGAATATAGGGGGCAATTCGACTAATATCTTGGGGAGTCGAATCCCATGAAGATTTCTTTTAAATGACCTTCCCCGAAGGTAAGGTCATCTTGAGGTGACTTTCGGTAAACCACCTCTTCCTCCACAACGCCATGAGGACCGAGTGAACATCTGAATATACTCCTTCAACTTTCCATCATGGAGCTTGCACCACAACTTCCAAATATCCAGTTAGCGAGCCATTCAGTAGAAATCTTGAAAAAGCTCAAGATCATTTGGAATTCCTGTCACGCCTCACGAGATATACAAATCGCTCGGCATTGTGATGGAATTAGGACCAAGGTTCACCAATTCCACTCCAAAATGCTCGAGTATAAGTGTAAGAAAGGGTGAGCAGCAATCGAGACCACACTCACGAAGACGCTTTGGAAGACGGAATTTGTCCATCCTTCCCCGACGGCCATTCTTTGCTTGTTCGCCGGGAACCACTCCACGAGAACTCTCTCGAATCTTCCCAAGTGTTGACAAGGGCTTCCATCTTCGCCAGATCCATCTCCGACTCGGCCCACTCGGAGACCCTCCCGGCCATTTCTCTCAGAAGGGGGAGATTCTTGATTGAGTTGGTGGCGGAGAAGACAAGAACTTGATGAACAGTGGGATAATTTGAGGAAAAGTGTGAACCCTAAGTCTTACCCCCGGTAAGTATTTATAACCACGTGCCTCGGGCTGGAGGCGTGGTATTCCAAAGGTTGCCACCGTCTCGGGAACCGCTTCAACGGACAGGCTAACAGGCATCGTTTAAAATTCCCCAACGTGTCCGTTTGAGAAAATTAGGTTTGCTTTTACACCTCAAGCGAAATTACTTCCTTGGTTAGATTCTTTTTAACCAAAGGAAATGTTCATCGGAAAGGTTTTTCTTCCGATCACCATCTTTCAATCACCTTGTGATCGTAGAAATGTTCTCGACTATTTGATAGTCAGAAGCAATTTCCTTGACCAAGCATATTTCGGGTCAAAGTAGTATACTAATGACGAAGAGTTTTTCCTTCGACTATCTTTCTCGACCCTCTCGTGGTCGTAAGACCATCTATAACCCTTTACCAAGTAAGTTGCTTTCACTTGAAGGTGGGGGCTAGATGGCGAGGATATAATAATCCTCATTTTATCTTTTATCTATAATTCTTATTATAGGTAAATATGACGTCATATGGTCCTCGAGTATACCCCTTAATGTTATAAGGAAGAGCCTCTTTGGGTGGTCGTAAGTTCTTCTCGACCACCCCCATAGTCGTAAGTTATGCTCGACTACCCCAATAGTCGTAAGTCTTGCTACGACTACCTCATGGTCGTAAGTTCTTCTACAACTAGGTCAGCTACGACCACCTTATGATCAATTAAACCTACGAGACAAGTGGGCCCAATTGATTAAGGGATTCAAACGATCATCATCTGTTGTTACTATGCGTAATAGCACGTAATGCTCCATTATCTACGGTATATTGTCATTAGGCGACGTGGAGGAGTTAATACGCCGGTGATTACTACCAACGTGCGTCCGTTACAGGATGTGATGAGACGCCGCTTCACCTGGAGAAACTGCCGCTCCTTCACGTACTATATAAAGGCGGCAATCAGAGAAGGAAAGGGGGATCAATCGAGCCATCAGGAATACCAGTACTATCTGTAATAGTCTTAGTTTTTCCCCTGATTATTCAGAATACACTCAATACCATACACACACAGGAGTAGGGTTGTTGTTCTCTCCGGAGAAGGCCTAAACCTGTATAAAAATCCCCGTGTCAATCTCTCTGCGTGATTCCATTCTAGGAGACCCCTCGAATCAAACAATCTTTACGTAAGTTCGGTTCTAAAACACCGACAATACTTATTACTTTGTCATGGTTGATTCAGTAGTACTTGTGATCCTTGATTTCCTTTGATATTTATATCGATTAGATTCGGACTATATTCATGACATGGTTCTTCTGAATGTTGATCTCTTTATGTCATTAGTTGAGATAGTGTTATAAATATTCCGCTTTATGGTTGTATGTTAGACTATTTAGGTGACATCTTGGCTTCCGAATAGCCAGGGTGTTACACCTAAGTCGTCACTCCCTAGCGCACTTACTCTCGTCCGATCACCTAACCGCCTCGACGCCACCGCCCGACCCCATCGCCGTCGCCACCGGTTGTGACACCACTCAGACTTTGCACAAGACACTCAAACGATAGTAGTGTCTTGTGCGCTTCAGGTCGTGCCACAACCACGGTGGCGCTCACGGTGTCGCTGCGCCGCCATGGCTTGGTTCTCTGCTTTCGCCTCTGCGCTCGGGCCTTGGCCCCCGGCTTTGCTTTCCCTATCCTCCCTCTATTCTCCTCTAGATTTGTTAGTTTAATGTCTTTTGTTGAGTTTGATTTTTATGCTTGAGCCTTAAGTTGTGTCCTGATGTTTGTATGATTTATGCAAGGTGAAGGAGATGGATAAGGGTTGTCTTTGGTGGTGGGGTTCTTTGTGGTGGTTCTTGCATCTTGAGGTATCACTCTACCTTACTCCCTCTTTGTCTCTACCCCCTTGCTTTGTGATGAAAATGGCTAGTGCTCTATGATGAATGCCGAGGGCTACTACTGGTGTGGTGGGTTTGGACACCCTTGGTCTTGCTGTCTTGCTGTTGAACTGCTTAATGATATTAATAGTTTTATGCTGAAATTGAATTGATAATTAGTTCATATTAATAGTCCCCTTGCTCTATGATGTAATGATGTTAATAGTCTTATGCTGAAATTGAATTGATAATTAGTTCATATTAATAGTCCCCTTGCTCTGTGATGTAATGATGTTAATAGTCTTATACTGAAATTGAATTGATAATTAGTTCATATCAATAGTCCCCTACCATTCTATTCATAATCTCTTCTCTATAAAGTCTCCAAGCAGTGGCTGCTTGTGCCATTAAAATCGGCATCATATTATATATATATATGTATATATATATATATATGTATATGTATATATATATATATATATATATATGTATATATATATATGTATATGTATATATATAGATATGTATATATATGTATATGTGTGTATATATATATATATATATATATATATATGTGTGTGTGTGTGTGTGTGTGTGTGTGTGTGTGTGTGTGTGTGTGTGTGTGTGTGTGTGTGTGTGTGTATGTATATGTGTGTGTATATATATATATATATATATATATATATATATATATATGTATGTATGTATGTATGTATGTATGTATGTATGTATATATATATGTGTATATATATATTGTTAAGAGTCTGACCACTTTGAAATTAGTCCACTCGACATGAGAAGGATGAGACAGTAGCCATGGGCAACCTCATTGAGCCCATGCAAGTTTAAAAAGTATAGATGCAAGGAGAGCGTCAGGACATCCAATTACCTGGATATTGTTAATAGGTAATTGGATGTCTATCGATTCGAAAGTGGCGTGGGCCAGTACTCTCCGGCGGGAAGTGGCATCATCTATCAGCAACCAACAATTCTTGAGCATGTAATTGCCTTTAAACCCAACAAGAACACCAAGCAACAAGTTGAGAATTCTTTTGAAATGTGAGAATGGTTGCTTGGTGTTCTTGTTGGGTTTAAAGACGATTACATGCTCAAGAATGGTTAGTTGTCGATACATGATGCCACTTCCCGCCGAATACCGCTGGCCCACGCCACTTTTTGAACATAGTGGCATCCAATTACCTATCGACAACATCCTGTAATTGGATGTCCTGCATCTCCTTGCATCCATACTTTTAAACTTACAGGCTCAATGAGGTTGCCCGTGGCTACTGCCTCATCTTTCTCATGTCGGACGCATCCCCAAAAGTGGCCGAGAGATACAAATATATATATATATATATATATATATATATATATATATATATATATATATATATATATATATATATATATAATATGATGCCGGTTTTAACGGCACAAGCGACCACCGCTTGGGGCTTTATAGAGAAAAGTCATCACAGACGGTTTGAAAACCGTCTGTGATGACCTCATGTCATCACTGACCCATAAACTCAGACGGCTCACGAAACCGTCTATGATGATATTTTTGAACTGTCTGTGAATACTTTTTCTGTAGTAATGACAACACATGGCCAAGGTGGCACCCTTGGTTCCAACTACAAGCCAACCCTACCTGCTCGCCACAGATTCGGTCTCATCTTGATTTACTATGGCAACATGTTTTGTGTGGTTTCTATTGTGTGCTGTACGGTTGGTCAACGTTTTGGCGCTTTTGTAGCCTTACCTTGGTATTACCAGGGTTTTGGTAGCTGGTTTTGTTTTTTTACTGGGGGTACCAATAGATTCGATTTGACCGATTTTCGGAATTTTTCGGTTGATTTCGGCCGAAAATTTCAAATTGGATTTTGATTTTTTTTTTTTTAAAAATGAGCTGAAATTGGTCGAAAATTTTCAACAATTTCTAAATAGACACCAACAACTTCACAGACAAGACTAGTTGGCAGCAATACAATACTCAAATACTCAATACGACATTCCTTAATGGAAGAAGCAAGCAAGCACTCAAAAATACTCAACAGCAAGTTCAAGTTCGAATCAATCAACTACACACACAATAATTAATTAGGGGATGATAACAATCCACAGAGATAAGTTCTAGGGGAGAGCTAGCAGCATCTATTTCCCAAAAGCATTTCCACAGTTGCTTCCAGTGATCCAAAAACCTATCCCTATCGATCCAAGGCAATCTTATACTTACTGTCAAGTTGAAAACGAAAATTATTTCCCCGTACCAGCGCTGCGCCCGTCGTCGCTCCCCTCCACTGCACTCCATGAGCCGCATGTGCGGAGGAGGAGCTCGGGAGCTTGGGCCCCGGGGAGGAGCCGAAGAAGAACCTTGGGATGGGTCGCCGACTCGCCAGCGTTGCCGCTAGCCAGGGAAGAAGAAGATTGGGGGAGCTCCTATGCGTCGCCAAAGAAGAACGCAGAGGAGCAGACGAGGAGCAGACGAGGAGCTGAGAGGATTTGGCTTCGAGCCGCCGCCGGTGCCTAGTGGGGAGGAGGAATGAGTTGTGCGTGCTGTGTGATTGACGGCTGACCTAGGGAACCATGTGAGGAGGGCAAATGGGCTCATTTGGGCTGGACTCATTTCAATTTGAGACCGGTTTGGATTCTTACCGAGGATGGACGGTAGAACCAGTATGGCCGATTTTTGGTTGAAAAAAATCCCTCGATATTACCGACTAAAGTCTTAATCGATTATATTCCAATTCTTCGTCGATCAGTAATGCTACATCTTCTCTTTGTAAATGTATATATTTTGCTCCTCTTTGCCATAACCTACTATCGAACTACCAAGGCTATTTCGCTACATCATTTTGAAAATTATATTATATAAATCATTTTGCGCAGAAAATCATAATGACTCGTCGATTAACCCTGCACAACCAAAGAACCAATAATGCCACAAATTAAGCGTGTGGTGTGTCCAGAGAAGATCCACACGCGGAGAAAAGAAGCCTTTCCTTCCACTCAGCCGCCCCAGACGAAGGAAGGAACAAACGCAGCAACCAAGTCGAGGACCCAGACGAAGGAAGGAAGGAACAAACGCAGCAACCAAGTCGGGGACCCAGACCAAGATCCCAGCTGGAAGAAAGCTCCTCCCCGCCATTCGGGCCCGCGTGTCAGCCACGGCCAGACGTGCGGCTCCGGCCCTCTGTTTTAGTGTTTTACACGTGGCGAACAGCCTCTGGTAATTCGGTATGTATGGCCGTCTCGCCTTGCCCCTTGGAGAGGTCTTCCAAGAGCCTTCCTTGATTCCGTGGCCATCATTTGGCTCCTTCAATTCTTCTCCTCTCTGCCTATATAACAGGCCACCCAGCACTCTCTCTCCTCACGTCTCACACAAGAGAGCTTTTAGAGAGAGAGAGACAAGAGAGCTTAGCTCGAGAGAGGGAGAGAGAGAGAGAAGATCGAGAGCTTAGAGAGAGATTCTGATCCCATGGAGAGAGTTGCATCAAGCTGTGCCAGTCTCCTGGCACAAAGGTTAGCAAGTTTTGCCATGATATGAGATGCATCTACACTCGAAATCATCACTGATCTGTCTAGACTCTAGTATTGTTTTTGCAACTTTATGCTGATGATTCTCTGGTGATGTGATGGTGCAGGAGGGGGTACTCTGTGGCCGCGGCCTTGGTGAAGGGAGCCGGGCGGAGGGCCGAGGAGAAGAAGGTGGCCGCCGCCGCGGCGAAGCGCGCAATGGCCAAGAAGGACGTGGCCACCGCGGAGGAGAAGACCGCGTGGGTGCCCGACCCGGTGACAGGGTACTACCGGCCGGCGGGTGGCGCCAAGGAGGTGGACGCGGCCGAGCTGCGCGCCAAGTTGCTGAGCCAGGGCATGGCCGCCAATTGATCGACCTTTGCTTTGCTTTAACATACGTGCTCGTTGATCGCTAGGCGTCTAGTCCTAGAGCATGATGTGAGGGTGGCGTATCTTAATTTGAGGCCTAACACCGTAGCAGATCCAGCGTTCAGGAGTGCATCTTCCTCTTCCCGTTGTTTTCTCCGTATATATCTTTATCTTTACTATTATAAAAAAATAATTTGGTGGTGGTGGTGAGTCTGCAATCTACCCCTCTAGAGTTGGTGTGATCTTTTATAGATAAATACATGCACACATGTATAAGATATTTGAATGATCTTTTATAGATAATTAGATCAGTGGCGATTCCAGGATGAAAAACGAGGGTGGGCTCAACCGCTCAAATCCTCAAATGACTAAACTAATTTGTAACAAACATAGTCTTGTATTCTTATGCAATCAAATTCATAGTTTCATATATAAATAAAAGCAAAACAAAAAAGAGAAATACAATAAAGGTACCTCGCTAATGGAAAGTGCATCTCCCAAAACATGTAAATATGGTTCTAGTAGATAACAACTTGTACATCAAAATTAGAAAAATTAGTGATACAATAGCAAATTGTACTTAAATGATCATGAACATTCAAAATAAAAGAACCATACAACTAAGACGCTAGCTTGAATCACGACTTTCACGAGGCAAATTTATTCTACGATTTTTCATGCCTTGGAAGGATCTTATAATTGCATCATCATCAATGGATCTAAATATATCTCGTTTGGTGTAGCACACCATCAAATCATTCAGCCACTCAAAGTTTCCGACGTACAGATTTACCCATAACTCCAATGACATCATTCATATTTGGTTGAGTTGCGCTTTCATCGGTTAGGGGAGTACTACTTGAATTTCTTGTGAAATAATTATGCAAATTTCGTTTCTCCATTATTGCAAACCTACGAATTAATTGCTAATTGAGTGTGTATATATATATAACACGCTATATCAAACTTACTAACAAATTGCTTATTGAGTAACGAGTATATTACTAGCAGCAGCACAGCTCAACAGTGAGTCAACACTCAACAAATGCAACTATGCAAGAAGCCAAGAGGCGCTGAGTAGCCCACGTCGGCCCCATTCCCCACGCCAAATCGCTATAGGCAAGAGCAGCTCAGCCTCAGCACTTCCCTTTCCCACCTTGGCGCCTCCTCCGGCCTCCCCACCTCGGCGGCTCGACGCCTCCCCCGGTCGGCCGGTCCCCCCTTGGCGTCGGTGGCTCGGCTCCTCACTCACGCTGTCACGCATGCAGCTGCCCTCCTCGGCTTCTCCTCCTCCGGGCTCCGGCGGTGACACGGCGTCCCTCCTCGGCTCCTCCCTCGGCCAGTCGTCGCAGTCGGCCTCCTTGGCGTCACGGTGGCTCCTCGCCCCAACAGGCCTAGCTCAGGTGCGCCGTGAGCTAGAGGATTGACCAATTGGGGTTGGGAAAATAAAGAATTGATTGAGGAATTTGAGAACGGGACAACGTTGTTGTGACCTCGTGGGACTGCCGTGTGGGATCGGTGGCAGTGGGTGGATGTGAGTTGGGCTAGGCTTCGGCAAGGGCAAGCCCATTCCCACTTTCCGTTCTCTGTTCTTCTTCTTTGGTGTTCTTTTTTGGCACAGCCATGGTAGCCGGGCTGCCGGGGAGCCGGTCAGCCGAAGGTTGGACTTGGGGTGGGGTGGGGGTGGTTTCTGGGGGGCGGAGGGTAGGCTTCAGCCTGATGAAGACCCCCAATGGATTCACCCCTGAATTAGATTATGTGTTTGTGGTTTATGATAAAATTCTATGTGGCTTGTCGATTGAATGCAAATTATTTATAAAACTTTTATTTGTAGGGATAATTACCTTATGTATATTGGTTTTCTAAATTTATAACTCGTATTATGTTTTATTTGGAATCTGTTGCAATTCACGGATACTCGACTATTACACGTATAAAGTGATTGTGGTAGAGCGTTGTTTATGAAAACCTTTTCCACAATATCTATGAGTACAAAAAAAAAGTCGAATTCCGTAGTAATAAAAATAAATAAATTTGTACCTTGCTGTTTCCAAGTTTTGGTATACCACAGCAGAGTCGCTGGACCTAGCCGACCTCGTAGTACCTGTCAGTAGAAACTTTATCACGACATTGGTACACTTGGCAAGACCTCGCAGAATCGCAGTACTCGTTGGAAAAATGGTTTCATGATCAGCAGGGAAGTCAGGTCTTCGAAGTAAACACGTAGTCGACTAGTCGTACTAATCAGGCTACGATGTCCCAGAACGACCGTGTACAAAAAAAGTCTATTGGAAAAACGTGGCCATTTTTTTTCTTCCTCCCTTTCAAATGTTCTGAAATTTCGACAGGTAACACTTTCAGTTGTGACATCACCCGAATAAAAGGCATATTGGGTGCACATGTCCTCTTTAATGAACATATGAACATAGCCGATGTGGGTCATCAAATCTGAAATTCACTGCCGAGATTGATCGAGCCAACACCCATCTCCCACTTGCTGCACTTTTGCAAACCCCCCACCCCACCCCCTAGGCACGAATGAACTCCTCTTATTTCCCCACGCTCTCATCCTCTAGCCAGCCCGTGCATTCCTCCTGACCCTAACCTTGAACCCGTGCTAGGGTTTGGGCGCCGCCCCCTGCGCTGAGCCTCTCCCAAGTCGCCGCGCCCCTCCCCAGTCGACATGACCTTGTCTACGGTGTGCCTTCCTCTGCGGCGCCCCCTCCCCCCTCATGCCGCCCCTCCCGAGTCGATACGCCCCCTCTATGGTGCATGTAAATTTAATTTCTTATTTACTTGTAGACATCTCTGTCCTAATTCTATGTTCTTTTGAATTGTCTAGCACGAGACAGTTCATGTGAAATTAAAGTCACAAACTGATTTTGCGGCTTGACAGTTGATGGTGAAGAAGAAAGCACAGTCCGAGTCATCAGCGTCGGGGCCTAGTGGGGGGCTACTGCTTGCCATGCCCAAAATGTGATACGAAAATGATTTGGGCAGTGTCTGGGAGCTCAGAGAATTGAGGAAAAGAGTATTATAAATGCCCTAATAACAATGGTGTAAGAAAATTTCCCTTCATTTGATGGTGATTTTATTTTATTGGCCGGTGGTTACAAAATTGCCAATCTTCGCAATGAAAATTCCTAGAAATAATAATAAAAAAGTAACAAGAACTATTTTAATCTTCTCATCTGCAGCCGCCGATTTCGGGATTGACTTGTTAATCCGGTCCAACGACTTGTTAATTTCAGCTAAATGTGCCAACACATGGCCATCAACATGGCAAACCATTGGATCTGTTCCTTGTGCATTGCTCAACTTCACACAATATTCTTCTTTTTTTCTCATGTTCCATGAAATGCAACCCAGCCAGATGGATCTCGTAGTGATCTTTCCACATGAATGTGTCGCAACCGCTGGAATATTTTTATGACTAAAATAGGTTAAATTTCAAAAACCAAAATTCTAATTTAACGGCCATTCTAACCAGGGCTTGTCCTACTATCAGTATGACTCTGATACCAACGCTGTCGGACCCCGGGCATAGAGTACTCGAAGCCCTCATGTGTATACCGTACTAGTCCCATTATCAGTTGCTAGTATACACATTCACAACTATAGCATACCCATACATACATACATACATACATACAAAATGAAACAAATATGGTACACAACTTAAGCAATTACAAACTTTACATTACAAGGGCCGACCGGTCAAATAAAACTCAAGTATCAACAGAGTGCAGCGGAAAGCATAGTAAATAAACCAAAATGGTCCAACAGTATGGCTATCCGAACCCTCAAGCATCCGACAAGAAACAAGTCCTAGAAAGACCCATCACCGAACCTTCCGGTACCGGGTGCAAAGAAAGCATCGTCTGACGTAGGCTCATCCTCTAAGTCTGAACAACAATTTAAGCAAGATTGAGTACAATGCGTACTCAACAAGACTTGTAGTGTATCGCAAAGTTTATATATATGCATGGCTAACAAAGAATGAAGCTCTATGCTACAAGTTAGCAAGTTTTATTTGCAATATCAATATATACATAGTACTTTGCAACAGAAATTTAAAGAGTAGTTAAATAGGTAAAGGACAAAAAGTAAGTACTTGATAAATAATAAATCACAACCCTCCTCGGCTGTGATCAACATTTTATTCTCAGACATAGACATGTCACTCAACTCAAATAACACATCAAAGGCCATTCCCTCATTTTCCAACAAGAACCATTTTTGTAAAAACCAACTATACCTGGCAATACTACACTTAGCACGCTCATCACCACGAACATAGCTATTTAAATAGATTTACACGCTGCAGAGGTGTACAACTTTACCTACAGTACACGAATTCTCTAGATTGTTCGGCATCCGTCGATACCACCGCTCACTAACCTTTGGTAAGCAGTCTAGAGTATGCATCGAAGCCTTTACATCACCTAGCCCTATCTGTCGGACCCAGGAGTAGAACCCCCAAATTCTCTGTGTATTCTGAACTAGTTCTATGATCAGTAGCTAGTTCACACAGTAAACAAATATGGTAACATCCATAAATCGCTGACAATAACTCAACGTTCCCTACTATCCCAATAATTGTTATAACAATTAGATTTCTTTGCAATTCTACTCTCATTGAACTACACCGTCGTATTTCTCCTACACAACCTTGCAAAGTACCCAATCGCGATATTCTATTACGTTGATTAATATTCCCATACTTTCAATAATTATAATGTTCAGTTAAAATGAACAAAAGATCTTGGACCACAAATCACTATAGGTTCTACTAGTTATAACACTATTCAGTTTTATTTCAGTGACAATCATTCCATCAAATTCTCTCCAAGAGTTATAGGTCAAAACCAATTCACCTTCTATTGCTCTCCAAATAGCTTGGTACCCAGAATATCACCACTATCCTTTACTTGACCACCACCAACCAGTTGCCATTTTACGCTTGAGTAAAGTCCATTACCGGTCCTTAAACTTTTTATGCTGTGTCATCCCGGTTCATAGACTTTCAAAGTGTGTCATCCCGGTCCCTAAACACTGTTTGGGTCTCAAATTAGTCCTTAAACTTTTTATGCTGTGTCATCTCGGTCCATAGACTTTCAAAGTGTGCTATTACTGTGCCTAAGCAAGAGGGCTATGTTTGAGACCCAAACAGTGTTTAGGGACCGGGATGACACACTTTGAAAGTCTATGGACCGGGATGACACAGCATAAAAAGTTTAAGGACCGGTAATGGACTTTACTCTTTACGCTTCATAAGACTTTGCAACACAAGTCGGTTAATCCTTTCTCAAAAAGGAAGAGGCAAACAAAGACGAGTTTCAACACATAGGAAAATGTTACTCCTCGCAGTGAGCATGAGACCAAAAGAAATAGTCAAATAACAACGATCATGAAAAAAACAAAAGATGAGATCAAAGTTGAAGGCACATGTCCCTCAATAGGAGAATATTTCAAACCTCAACCAATAAGAATAAAGCATTGCTCTCGAATCTTGAGGAACTCTTATGCGGCCAATCAACAAGGTTAAGCATGCTTCAATAAGCTGCAAGCTATAAAACTTGACCACAAATCCAAGTACCTCTACCACACTCTTTCCTTTAACTACGAAAACAATTTTCTTTGATTACCACATCACTTGCCACCTCTAACAAAAAGTGCTTTTAAAACCAGATCACACTAATCACTTAAGAACCAATTATAACCTTCCACCAGGTCGCTTTGCTCAACAATTTCAGCTACCACATAAATCATGAACTCCAAAAGATTACGAATGTGAAGTGTGAAGCATTTCATTTGAGTGATACCACGAAAGGTGTTCAAATTACTTTCTTTCTATAAGAATCAACGACACACTCACAATCCATTGCTGACAACCTTACTAATATTCAGAATGATATACCCTTAACAAGAATCGCCATTGTCTACTCTTTCGTTATAAAGCTCTCCAAAACTCACTAAATTGTTCTATACTACTTTATTATCCCATCCTCAAATTGAGGGTCCACTAGAACTTTGTAACCTCACTATAACAACCATTTTATCCTAGAGATGATCTACTACACAAATTAAAAGGTTTTACGAAAACCCTTTCATCAAGGACATATTATCATCCGACGATTCCACAATCATGTAGGCATAAGTCACCTATTAAATCACATCAGTTCAACTCTTAGTGATGCTCAACACCAAACCTTAACACACAACAATTGCACTCCAATCATCGTTGTTATCAACTGGCTTCATTATGAAGTCTAGTTGCTACCTACTTTCCTTTGCGAATCACATGAGTATTTACAAACATGTATTCAACTGTTCCTCCTCTTGTTTAGATTTCAACAAACTCACACTAAAATTTCAAGAATCGAAATCTTTCATCAATCAAAAGTCTCAACAACACTACAACCAAATTTATCGCGTCATTCTATATAGAAGAACTATCCAGAACTCCTCCCATAAATTCTAGATCCACCGATATTCATCCCTTCAACTTTTTGTACACCATTCTAATAATTAATCATACTAAGGAATATGTAAATCTAACAACCATATATGATTATCAAGTATCTACAAAAAGATAACCCCACAAATAATATCTATTAAGGCAATAACCTAGCATCTCCTCCAATTCCCCTTTCCACACAATTAGATTAATCCATTGGGACCAAATAATCCAACAAGTTTAGCAAACTAAATAATTTTAATGACCAGACCAGTTCATCAATATTCCATACGTCTTAATAACTCTATTGATTCCAATTAGATATAGCCATGCTTACAATCACAATTCATCAAGAACTATTAGAAGACAACATTAAATTAATCAACTACACTTCCAAAGATGTTCGTTGAAATTGATTATGCACCACACAAAAGTCCCAACTTGATAACACATATCTAATTAATGAACTTCTATGTTTACCACTTCTCGCTTAAACATAACAAGGCATCTCAAAAGGTTTTTGACGCTTTCTTTCATAAAAGAGAAGCATTAAACTTTAACATTCCAACTACTCCAAAAGAAATGCGTAGAGTCAAAACTTTCCTCGATGAAGTTTGTAAAAGATAACTTCCATCATCCAAAATACCAAATGAATAACCAAGTCACGTTTACCAACAAGAAAGGTAGAACCCCCATGAAAGAGAACAAAATTGCCAATAACAATGCTTAGAAATAGCAAAGATAGCTCAACGATCGAAAGAAGACAATAATTGCTCTGTAAAATGAATAGAGACCCATCAACTACCTTGTAACCATGAACCAACACTACAACAGGACTGACTTTATACAACACATTGTCTGCAACACATAGGCTATGTGTTGTAGTAGCAATATTTTTGCATCACATACTATATGTTGTTGAGGCTCTTTGCAACATATAGTTCACTCATTACGGAAAAGTGTGTTGAAGAGTCTCATGTCATCAAATAATATGTGTTGCTCACATATATATTGGAAATGCAATATGTACAGTGTGAAAATAGAATCTTTTTTATTGCCGTCAATGAAAAAAAGAGGAGCCCCCAACAGGGCTCGAATCCGCAACCAGCCCAAATTGCGCACAACGCTAGCCCTCATAACCAGGGGAACCAGATGGACTATGCTATATCAACGTGTGGTGGCAACTTTCCCTGCTCGGATGGGCAAAACCGCAGGAAATATATTTTTTGTTTTTTGCCTCCATTTTTTTTAGCGCCCCGTCAGTTTTTTTCCCTGCGTGCGCTACTTTTTTTTAAGGCGCCGCGCCATTTTGTTTTTTTCTAGGCTCTACTTGCCTCGTTCACGCGGGGTTTGCCCTACCCAAATTCCCCAAACCGTCCTACCCAAATTCCCCAAACCAATGCTCTACTTGCTTCCTCCGCCGCCCACGCACTGTCGTCCTCCCCCAAGCGGTACCGCCCCCTCCCTCCTCCTCCCCTCCCCGAGCACCCTCCTCCTCCTCCTCCCTCCCCTGAGCGCCCTCACCTCTTCATCCTCCTTCAGCGGCCGCGCCCCTCCCCTTCTTCTCCTCCTACACCGAGTCGTCGACGCCGGCCCCGATGCGGTAGCTGCTCCCCCGACGCCGCCGCTATCGCTGGCCGCAAGCCGCCCCTCTTCCCCCGATGCCGCCGCTGTCGCTGGCCTGAGCCGCCCCTCTTCCCCCGATGCCGCCACTGTCGCTAGCCTCCTCTTCCTTCCCCGAGCCGCCCCTCTTTCAACACTTTCTGAGCAATTGGTATGTTTGCCCTAATATGTTCCTATTTACTATGTTAATTAGGTTATGCTCCAGCAAGAAATGACTTCCTGTTTGAGAGGGTATGCATCTTTACTATCCGAGAATGTTCTTTCTTCAAAATTAGAGGGGGAAATCAGGGAGGAGTGTTAAGTTAGATGTGTTCGCATCTCCTCGAAGTCAGATCACACTGCTTGTGCCCAACATTTGTTCGAAAAAAAGTTGTTGGACTTCATCTTGAATCAACTCGACAACTTAATTTTGTTTGTTTCTTTCAACTTGTAGAGGCAAAGAAAGTTTCATTTTTAGTAAGTAACATCTCCCCATCATCACAATTGCATTGCATACATTAAATTTACATTGTCGTAATTTCGGGACTCAAAATAGAAAGCGAATATTGATTATAGATATCTTGACGCAACATTCAAGAGGAAATGCGCACTTGTTTTCGTTCTACAAGAAAAGGTCCACTACTACGAAAAAGGCCTTCTGAGACGGTTCAAACGCCATCACAGGCGGTTCCGTGAGCCGCTCGAGTTTATGGGTCGATAATGCATTAGGTCATCACGAGCGGTTTTGAATGCGTAATACATACTATCACGAGCGGTTTGTAGATGCAACCGCTCGTGATAATCGACTACCAGACGGTCTATAGATGAAACCGTCTATGATATTCGACTACCACAGGCGATGCAGTAGATGAAACTATCACGAGCGGTTTCATCTGACGCATCGTCTCGGTGGTAGTCGACATCATCACTGCATTTCGTTTCATCTACTGCACCGCCAGGTAGTCTTTGCATTGCTAAATCTATTTACGCTTATTGGCTAGCCTCGGAAATGCTAGCCATGCCCTCTGAAACAAGCACATCCAATTCTCATTCATTTGAAGCACATCAAAATTGCATTCATTTCGAAACAAGCACATCCAATTCACAAATCAATTAACTAAAATTAACCATTAATGTACATTAATTTACACACATGTACCATTATGTTCAATCTATCCCAATCAAGTTCAATCTGCTACACTGTGGAAACTCCCATTTGGATTTATGACCTATCTGTTCAGGAATGACGCAAGGTGTGATCGAATTTTTATGAGCTCGCTCTGTTCCAATGCAGTTTCAGCGATGGTTGCAACCTGTCGATATGAAGGTTAAATTCGGGCTTATATAAATTGGTAAGTATATATGAAATAATTGTTGAAAGATTGACAAACCTGAGGATCATTGGTGATCGCGGAACCGATGAGTAGTTGCATGTTGTGGCAAACATAGTATCCACAGACATTGTGGCCCAGCGGCTGCTGGTGGCACTGCAAAAATAGAATTGGTTAGTTCGAGAGGCATTGCTACGAAGTGTTATATAGGATTAATGTGTACTAGCTAGCAAGTACCGGGAATTTTTTATCATGTCCCAGCGTCCTTCCCTTGATATTCCATCCTCTAGCATGTAACACGTCGAACACCCTACGTGACTCCAAGAAGTTAGCCTTAGCCATTGCAAAGGAAGGAAAGACTACAATAGAGTTTCTATGGAGAAAATGTGTTTACCTGATGATTAAATTCCGGATAGTTGTGAAGTTGTGAGTGGCCCTCTGTAGGGAATCTAGGTATATTACGTATTTCCGTTTTGGTATAATTACAATTAGAATCCAATGGTACCTACACAGGTATGTCAGCATGGTCATTAAACCTAAGTTCGTGTTGCTTATAAAGTACAAATCAACAAGTATAGCCAGTAGTGCAACACTACTTACTTCTGGTTGTAGGGCAAAAGTATGAATTCCTTGTTGCGGTGAGCCATGAAAAAATCTATAACGTAATTCTCGACGAATGTTGCATTCGCCGTGATGCTTTGCTCGGAGACAATGTGTGGGTCGAGGAAACCTACCGGTGATTTCCTTCTTTCGGCTTCACAGATCATGTATCTATTATACAAAAGCTAGGAGTTATATATAACATTTATCGATATTACACTAACATTGACCGTGATTGTACACACTTACGATGTCGGCATCGTATGAGTGAGACGCCGAGCTCGTCGAGGTTGAAGAGACGTAACAAGTCGTCGAAGGTCACCGTGAAGACGGCGTCTTGATACACGTGGTTAAAATGATCCTCCTTGAACTTGACGGTGACACCCGGCGTCATTGATCAATCGGCTTGTTGGATCTTCCATGTACCATGTATGCAATTCCGTGCAATCCAAATCCTAGGGTAGGGTGTCTAACTTCTCGAGCAACGGCTCGCCTAGCTTGTATTTCCGCCAACGGCAAGAAGGGATATCGAGAGGTCTCGATCGTCTTCGATTTGCCCTTGCCCTTGCTGCCTCGCTTTGTATAGGTCGACTTCACAAGAGTCGATGAGCACGAGGTGTAGATGCATGTGATGCAATGGGCCCTTGCCGTGTCGGTCTGAGGTAGCCGGTGCGGTCGAGTCCGTGGACTTGATGCCGCATGTGACATTCCCGTGAAGTTGACACCGAGCGGTAGCTCTAGGCGGATGTCCTCCTTGGGCCATTTGGATGAATGTTCCAACGGCTTGCCCTAGAGTCATGACCTCATCGTTTGGGGAATTTTCAGCGGGGCGGCCTCGAAATTGGCACAAACACCGCCCACATTCACTTTTGCGAAACCCGGCGCTAGATTTGCACTGCACCAAAGCTCCGATCTGGGATGGATACACTTGGCCCCAAGCAAATCTAGGCAACAGAGACATATCTCACTTGGAGCTTGCGCCGTAGCCACTTCGTACATAGCGATACAAAATTAGCTACTCCAACAGGCCTATCAATGGATTGAGCATTCCGAGATAATAATTATTACCGGATGTCATCGACGGAAAATCATCATCACCTATTGTGGTAGGGTTAGGGTTGGACGCCAGCCTACTCGGATGTTTGGGGGGCTAGCGGTATAGTAGGGCGTGGGCTTCCAACCGACTTGGCATTTGCAATCCCTAATCCTTTCCTCAAAGGTCTCTATCTGCTTTTGCTCGGACGCATCTAATCCTTTCATCAAAGGATTGAGTGACCTCTGTGTGACTTTTTCAAAGACCTCCGCTCGATTTTTTCAAAGGAGCTCATCTCGAGGATGCACGAAGATCCTCTCGTAGCTTTGCATCGTGCTCGACTTTGGCTCTCTTCCTACTCCCATGCGATCCGAGTCCGCTTGGAACCATTGTTCCCATGTAACAAAAACACCGCCTCTCGTGCGACTTGATGCTCATCGTTTTCTAGGGCCGCAGAGAGTATATCTTTCTCCTATCTGCTGGAATGAGCCTTGGGAAGATTGTGCACTCGGCGTTATCGCAATATAGCCCGACATGTCATTTCACTTCCTATGAAGTTATGGAGTAATTACAAACTAGGTAGTTCGATATCTTACCAGCGTTGGGACACTTCACGGTCTTGAGGTTTGGAAAGTACACTTCCCGTAGGCGAATACATAACCTCACAAATAACCACCGCTCGCCAAGCCATCGCTGATCTCGAAAATAGCAGGAGAGATTCAAACCGCTTGCTCGCTGTTCTGATCCTCCATATCGAGGCTTTACCCGCATACCAGCCGTGCCGAGTCTGGGGGTGCTTGTTTTTTGCCCGAGGGCCGTGTCGCCAGCACTTTCACTCTTAAATTCATCTGCTGTCTTCTTTGCCACAAACTCGCCCAGACTCTTCCAAGAATAGATACTTGTGGAAGGCGGCTTGATCCTTCTCCACGTAGTTCTTGATAAGCGTGCTCTTGAAGTTCTTCCACGCTTTGCACGCCAGTAGCAACGCTGTCGTCGCCACGAAGTCCGTGAGTTCTACCGGATCTCGAACGATGCGAGAATTTCCGCCAAAGACAAAGGCGGTTTTCGATTAATGCGGGCACCACCTTCCACGAATCGTAGGTGATCTTGACCCGTTCCGTGCAACTATTCCGACCATTCTCCGGAATACGGACGCTGCTTTCGATGAGGATTGATAGGGTCCCGGTGATCGACGACTCCGTGATGGTAAATCGCCCGTGGGCCTTTTCAATATTCCTCTTCTTCTACCGCGGTTGGATATTGTTCCAAAGGATGGTGCATCATCGGACACATGAGGCGCGATGACTCGTAATGAGCGGAAGACATCTTCACAAGAAATAGAACATCATGTGAACAAATGAAATCAAGATAAAGCTAAGATTTAACATTTTGATATTGCTATCGAGATGTAGAGTAAGCATTCCAATTAGAGCTCAAGTACAAACCCGATTATCAAAACAATTTCAAGACAAGACTATTATCATCACAGAGCATTCATCTCAAGCCCACCACACCACATTGCAATGTATTCCAAAGAGATATCAAAATAAATACCATATGAATAATCGACTAGAACAAATACAAATTCCTAAAACAAGTACAATTATCATGAAGGACCATGACAGACTATTGATAGAAATAGTTAGGGAAAGGGCGTGGGGGTCGATCGGTAACTTCGGCATTGGTTACCTTTAGGGCGCCGAGGAGAAGGACGGCAGGAGCGTCAAGGAAGCGGCGTGCGGCGAAGGGAGGCGCCACGGCTCTGGGAGAGGAGGAGGCGGGGCTCGGGCGAGGAGCAAGGTAGTCGAGTCGAGATCCCGATTCGGATCGATTGCCTCCTAGGGATCGAATCGTAGTGTCGAATCATAGAATCGGCGATTCTACTGATTTGTAAAATACACATATTTAACATCTATACTATAAGTTTGTATGATTGTTATATGGTTTACCACTTGCATGTTCCTTAAAAGTAGCTAGACATACTCCAGAATAAAAAGAGCTTATCATTATCAAGCTCAAGATTGCTCATGCCATAATATAGATATTTGTACTAGCATTACCACACCGATACAATATTTTGCATGCTCCTTGTTTATTTATAGTTTCATTCTCAAAATTAATATCAATAAATTTTGCTCTAAAACAAAATATCGGCAAAGCCCGGCCTCTAAAAAAAATTGCCCTAAGTCTCTGAGTAGGATCGACAAGGAGATTTGGATCGACAGTCGTCGTGGGTTCAGAGAACCGTAAGACTCTAAGAGTAGGATCGCGATCCTACCGACCTTGAGTAGGATCGGATCGGCAGAAGACTTGGATCGATAGGGTCGTCGTGGGTTCAGAGAGTCGTAAGACTTTAAGACTTGGATCGCGATCCTAACTACCTTGGGCAGAGGCGCGGTGGGCTCGGGGAGGCGCGGCTGGTCAGAGGAGGAGGCTCAGCGGGCTCGGGGAGGCTCACGGCCGGAGGAGGAGGCGTCGCGGGATCGGGAGGAGTCACGCCTGCTCTCGAGGCGGCGGCGAGGACGGTGGCGACAGGCTCGGGGAGGAGGGAGCGAGAGGAGTTGAGAAACTTAATCGTTTGAGAGTGGCGGGCGCGGCAAACCCTAGCTAGAGTCCGAATGTAAATAGGGATGGACATCACAGACGGTTCTAAATTAGAACCGTCTGTGATACACACTATCACAGACGGTTCTAACTTAGAACCGTCTGTGATATGTGATGTATCACAGACGGTTTTAATAAACAACCGTCTGTGATATGTGATGTATCACAGACGGTGTTAATAAACAACCGTCTGTGATATACATGTATCACAGACGGTTTTAATAAACAACCGTCTGTGATATACATGTGAGACGGTTTGTAGTTCAAACCGTCTGTGATATTATTTTGTATTGGTTAATATCTAGATCGATCTGTTTATTGGCTAGCCTCAGGAAATGCTAGCCATGCCCTCTGAAACAAGCAGAAAAGACAACAAGTACATGTATATACATCCAATTCACATTCATTTGAGAAACAATCACATCCATTTCACAGTACAAATCAATTAATTAACTCAAATGAACTAAAATTAACCATTCATCAGAACATACATATACATATACATATACACACATTGTTCAATTAATCTTTAAAAATTAGCCCTTCATGATGATCGACGCGTATGTAGCTAGTTTCGTCATGTTCTTCTTCCTCGACCCTTATGCCATTTTCGAAAGGAGGCAACTCATCAAATTGATTGTATTCTTCATCGCCCACTACATTCTCAACTCCGACAATCCTCCTTTTTCCATGAAGAACTACGTGGCGCTTCTTATTTGCCGGTCGGTAACATAGAAGACTAGAACAACTTGGTTAGCCAAGATGTAATGGTTCGCCTTTGTATCCCACACGCTCGAGGTCCACGGTAGTGATGCCGCATTTGTCGACCTTCACCGTGGGAGATGGACCCAACGGCACCGAAATAGGGGATCTTGAAAAGCACGTAGTCGAGCTCCCATATCTCCTCTATTTGCCTATAGTAAGAGCTCCTCAGCCCATCGGTACTGAATGCATCTATGCGGACACCACTGTTCTAGTTAGTGCTTTTTATATCCCGAGCTCACGTATAGAATGTGTACCCATTTATGTCAGATCCTCGCCATGTTACAAGCAGAATGTTGGCCCTTTTGCCAACCATGTTAGCATATCACTTGACGAGCTCCTAGCAAGTCGCTCCTTCAACCATTGGTTGAACCGCTCATTGTGTTGTCTCGTGATCCAAACATCCGCCGCACCGGATTCATTCTGTCAAGCACGCCCTTGTCTTTGGTCGATATACGGGGACACTTCAGTCATGTGTTGCAAGACCGTGAAATGGGCTTGAGCATACGCATCCATATTTGGAGTGATTGCTTTCCTTCCGATGGTCCCGATACCCTCGAGCCTCCCCTCATGGCGAGATCGAGGCACACCTATCGGTTCGACTGAGCCATGTAATCGGGCGAGAACTCAATGACCTCTTCGGTTGCATAACCTTCGACGATCTTGCCCTCCGCCGAGATCGATTCCGTACATATGACTTGAGAATTCCCATGAACCTCTCGAACGGGTACATGCTACGTAGGAACACGGGCCCGCACATCTTTATCTCCCTCACAATATGAACAATGAGATGGACCATGATATCGAAAAACGACGGAGGGAAATACATCTCAAGATCACATAGAGTCGTCACCACCTCGTCTGCGAGCATCTAGTCCTTCGGGATCGATGACCTTCTCGAGCAATTGTGTTAAAAAATAACACGACCTCATGATTGTCTCTGGACCTTGATCGGCAAAATACTTCTAATTGCAACAGGAGCATTTGTGTCATCAACACATGACAATCATGAGACTTCATGCCAATTAACTTCAAATCTTTTATCGAAACAAGTTTCTTCATGTTGGCGAATGTAACCGGACGAAACTTTCACGCCATGCAAGCACCGGCACAGTTCGGTTCTCTCGGCTTTGGACAGAGTGTAACAAGCAGGGGGAAGGTACGTTCGTCCTTTATCGGTCCTTGTTGGTGCTAACTCAGGTCAGATGTCCATATCAACCAAGTCAAGCCGCATGCTGACACCATCCTTTGTTTTGTCACGAATGTTCAGTAAGAGACCAATCAAGCTGTCACATACATTCTTCTCTACGTGCATGACGTCGATGCAGTGGCGAACTTCTAGGTGCTCCCAATAAGGTAAGTCCCAAAATATTGATCTCTTCTTCCACATGTTCTTCTTACTTGTCCTCGATTTACATCCCTTTCCAAGCACAACATCTAAATCCTTAACCATATCATAGACCTCTTTTCCGCTTAAATGCCTTGGAGCTGAACTGTCCTCCTTCTCTCCGTCGAATTGTTTCTTCATCCTGCGGTATGGGTGAGCCCTCCGAAGGAACCTACGATGACGCATGTACACGGTTTTGCGCGAGTGATTCAGCCACACACTCTCGGTATCATCTAAGCGGTGGAGTATGTGCTTTGGCCCCTTTCATACTCGGCCCGACAGATTAGCAAGGGTAGGATAATCATTTATGGTGCGAACAACAAGGAACGTAAAGTGAAGTTCTCTCGCTTGTACGCATCCCATACATGTACCCTTCAATCCACGATTTTTAGATCTTCCATCAATGGTGCTAGGTACACATCAATATCATTCCCAGGTTGCTTCGGCCCTTGGATAAGTATCGACAACAAAATATACTTCCGCTTCATACACAACCAAGGAGGAAGGTTGTAGATACAGAGCGTCACGGGCCAAGTGCTATGTCGGCTGCTCATGTTACCGAAAGGATTCATTCCATCTGTACTCAATCCAAACCTTATATTCCTCGCTTCGCACCAAGTCCGCAAACCTCCTATCGATGTTTCTCCACCGGGCGGAATCAGCAGGTGTCTTAACTTTTCGCCATTCTTACGCTCCTCGAGTGCCAATACGCAGCTTTTGCATTCTTTGGGTTCGCAAAAACCGCTTCAAACGGGAATTACAGAAGATACCACGCCACCTTAGCAGAGGTCCTTTCTTCACCTCGATTCCCTCATCATCATCGATTGTTTACGCTTGTATCGGGATCGTTGCACACCGACATACATGCATGTTTGTATACTCGTTACGGTAGAGGATACAATCGTTCGGACATGCATGTATTCTTTCTACTTCCATTCCCAATGGACAAAGAACCTTTTGGCTTTGTAGGTGGTTTTGGGCAACTCGTTTCTCCTAAGCATGTCCGCTAAGAGACCTAATGACTCGTGAAACTCTTGTCGGACCAACCGCTGCTTGCCTTCAATTTCAGCGCTTTAAGCACGGATGACAACCTTGTGTATTCCGACTTGCAGCGGGAACAAAGGTTTCTCTGAGTCCTTCATCACGCCCGAATTGAACATACTCCTCTCATCACAGCTTCCTTCGATCGCGAAGCATCCGATCTAGATTGTCATCGTGCGGCCTATCCGAATCGGAACAACAATCGACATCATTCGCGGCATATCGTTGACTTCAGTATAATATGCATATCGTTGACTTCTGATAATATGCTCTTCACCGTGATCGTCCAACATGTATAACCCTTTTGAAACCCCTTCAATCAAGTGTGCTTCGATCTGCGCTCGGTTGTTAAACATCTTCAGATTCTCGCAGTCAATGCATGGACAGTACATATATTCCGCCCCCTTATTCAACATATCCTCCTCGGCAGCTCTTGTAAAAGCAGACACGCCATTAATGTACTCTTCACTCACACGGTTCTCAGTGTACATCCAGCTTCGGTCCATCACACGGTTCGTATTGAAAACCCTGAAAATAAATAAAAGGGTGATGACTTTCAAAGCGTATTTTCTGAGGCTTAATTATGATTTTTTCATTTTTACATTTTTTCGGATTTTATTAACTTACATGTGGGCCCTACTTGTCAGTGACTCATTTTTTATTTCATGATTTTATTTATAAAATCTATGGCGGTCCCACATGTCATAGACTCGTTAGTTTATTAACTAAATGATTAAAAACAGTAGGATTAATTTGAAGCTCAAACTGGGCTTAGGGGTGACATCGCATTGCTATATAGTCGTGGTTCGCCCTAAGGTCTCGCCGAGGCGAACCGACGGTGATGTCCCATGGAGGCGCTGAAACTAGCGATTTCACGCGTGCGCTCAAACTACTCAAATTAAAGGATGCTTATGCTTCAAGATCTCACCTCGATCACGAGGAAGGTGTCAATGAAAGTCGGGGAAGGTCCAAGGCGCGGCTGGGTCGTCGATCGGTGAACAGAGGCGATGGCGGCAAGCTCGTCGGCGACAATATATAGCTGAAATGGACCAGGCCGGCTCAGTGAAGTGAGGCGATGTACTCAAACCGGGCACGGAATGCCAGAGATGGAGATCAAGAAGACTATATCTGTTGGCCGGGGAGGCGGAGCTATATATATACGCCTATGATGAGTTAATTATCACGACGGTTTTAACAAAAACCGCTCGTGATATTAATAATATCACAGACGGTTCATGTTTGGAACCGTCAGGAAGTATCCTGAGACGGTTCTAACCAAAAACCGCTCGTGATATTACCAAATATCACGAGCGGTTTTTAGTTAGAACCGCTCGTGATACTTCACTGACGGTTCCAAACATGAACCGCTCGTGATATGACATCTTCACTGCAGCGGTTTTTAGCGCGGAGAATAATACAGACGGTGCCTAAACAAAAACCGTCTGAGATTGTGTTTAATACAGATGGTTTCGATGAACCGTCTGTGATCAGGCGTCCAGTATTAGCATTTCTGTAGTAGTGGTGCACAAGAAGCACAATTCCTTTCACAAACTGTGGAGTCTCTTGGCTATTCAAATCCATTTATGAAATCAATACGGTGATATGAACATCTAAAGGAGGCCTCCCTAATCAGAGTGACAAGCGACTACAGCTTGCATTGCACATGGAGGTGATGTTGAATCTTGTTTTCTTCGGGCACCCATGATACATTCCTAATTTTGCAAACATTTCCAATGTTTCGTTTTTCTTGTCCGGATACTCATGTAGAATATGAGAAATCCATGGTGCTTCGTGCACGCTTATTAAGTCTCGATTGCTCTGTAAAATTGTCACCATTGATATACAAAAATATGATCCGCTTTTGCTTCATGCATTTATTTGATGTCAGTATTTTTTACATGTAGCTTTAATGTTGTATGCCCGTTCTCAAGATTTTTACTTGTTTATCCGAGTAACCAAAATGTGCAGTCTTGAATCTATTGTGACCCTCAACGCAATAATCATATCATTGTTAAAATTTTAGTTTGATCGGAGATGTTATGTTGGGTCCGACATACTTATTGCCTCAAATTTACATCATCGAATTTACGTTCACAAATAAGGAGTATTAGATATGCTAAATTCTTTCTCATGCATACAAGTTAAATTGTTTATCCTGTAAGTACTGTAGTTAATTGAAATTAACATGTATTTAAACCCAACAGTCAAAGTTCCGCACATTTAGTAATTCAAATAGAAAACCATACTACTCCATATGATTCTTCCCTTGCTTCTGACAAAGCCTCTGTTTTTGTACATCCGCAGATGTGTGGGAGGGCTGATCGTCCACCGTTTGATGATACTTGAACAATTATAATTATGACAAGAAGAGAGACGGTAATGGATTTATGTTTTCCACTCTTCTTAACTCTGAGAAATATTTCGACAGAAAATATTTCCTGGTTTATTGGTCTAACTTGTTGTAAGTTTGTCTTGTAGGTTCATCTATACGAGAACCTTCTTAATGGATGTGAAATGGTGGAGTCTCAGTAAGTCTTGATGTATAATTGAAAACTAGTGTTCTCATGTGATATCTCATCTAGAAGTTGACTGTGACACGCACTGCATACCGTTTGAAACTTTTGGCTGAGTATAGTTACTATGACTAGGTTGGTGCCATGTGTAGTGGAGCATCTAAATGCAGGGATCGTTTAGCTTATAGTGTCTAATATAACTTTGGCAATTGAGTGGATGGGATGATCTTGCACTATTTTAATGTCAGTCATGGTCCAATTACATGTGGAAGCATACTTTTGTTGCAATTGATGCATGTTGCATTCTTTTATGGAATGACTACCATATAAGGGTTGCATTTTGATGTCTGAGAAACCTTGCTGGTCATTTGTACTTTAGTTGGCACGTGTCATGTGAGATGACTTTTGATAACTTGAGCATCTAGTATAGTGGCTATTGAACACTGAACCATGAGGTTACCAATAAAGAGGTTGAACCATTAATATTTTTTGTTCTTTTGGCTTGTTAGGAAGTAATTAAATATTAACATATGTTATGTGTTGACTTTCTTTCCACCATTGATTTAATCGTTGTTCTATGCATCTTTTGAAACTAGTTACTCTATTTTGGATTTCGATAAATTATGCTCAGCCTATTTATGTGCATGTAACACTTTGTGATCGTGATGGCAAAGTTTGTACTTATTGCAAAATAGCCTAATTAATGTGTCTTCCTCCAACACTATAGTTCACAAAGAACAAGGCGCAAGAACAAAGTTACTCAAAACAAGATCCCACGCCGCAAGTTCAAAAAGGCACGCCTTGTCGCAATAATCTGCATTTAAAGCATAATAGAAGTGTTCTAATTAAGTCATTACAACTATTTCCTTTTCTTATCTTAATTGCGTTTGCATGTCAATATAGGTTGGTACAATAGTAGTAATCAAGTCCGTCAAATATCCAAACAAAGAGCACATGGCATATGCAACTTTGTTAAGTCGTGATCTAGATGCGTTGATGGTGTTAAGCTTGGTAATCAATTTTGGAAGCTGACATTTTTCCAATTGAAGAAAATGAGGTCTTTGGTAAGGCCATGGCACCACTACAAGACAATCGGTGATGCAAAAGGAAAAAGCAATGCGTAGCCTTCAACTTTTGTATGTTTGTCTTGGCTTGCTTTACTTTCAATGAGTTATCTCTATATCATATATACTTATACCCCTACATTTTATTGTTGTCCATGCAGGTTGAAAATGTTAATGGTTGAATTTTCTATTTGGATCTATTCCTCACCAACTCATCAAGACAAAGAAGAGACTTCATGAAGATTAGCTAGTGATACTTATGTTTGGCTTTTTAGGACTCAATGTAGACTTGTTATCGTGTTTAGCATTTTCAACAAACTCCAGTTGATGTATGGAATGATGTGAATGACAATACCTTTATTTATTTCCATGTGCAATGTAATCTATCTTTTCGGTGTTCTTATATTGAGTTGTATAATTTTTATATTCTCAAACATTGAATGAGAAGTATTGAGATAATAGTTTGTGTACTTTCATAAATCGCAAAAATAATTATTATTTCATTATGTTGTTGAATTTGCTACAAATATGCAACTGGTCATAAAAATGTGTTGCTCACAAGTGTTTGCAGTGCTGTTGAAATATGTGCCACATGTGTTGTTATAAATAGAGAAATGCGTTGCAGGCCCCATATGTCAGCAACACATATTCTTATGTATAACAACATTTAATTTGTGTTGCACAGGCTCATCCTAGCAACGCCACCTATAACAACACTTAACATTTGTGTTGCTAGAATCAGCAACAACAGTTTTTTGTACATACAGCAACACATACCTGTTTTGCTATATGTCAGTCCTATAGTAGTGCAAAGAAATTCATCAATCGCCAGCGCGTAATCAGAATAACCAAATATAACCCAAGGAAAATATCAACTTTTTAAAGGAACTCATCCCCAACCTTTGTAATTAAATTACCCAAGAAAAACCCTTCACTATTCCCATACCACGAACGGTGGTATAATCTAGCCATGCCCATGGCCACAACCACGATATCTACCTCTTGACCTCGACTATCACCACACATAGCAATCATATAATCATATCATAAGCATTCAATAATCAATTCATATTAGCAATCATCAATGCGACATAACGGAATCGTAAATGCAATGCTTTGCTCATCCCCATCTTACTGTGCAGCAGTGTGCCAAATTTTAAATTGTTTAACCATTAGCAATTTTTTTTTGCTAATTAAGTTTACCTAAGTTGTCAATCTATTCACCACAGACCTAAAGCCCGCTCTGATACTAACTGTAACACCCTAGCCCAACATGAGCCTAAAATACTACTAAAAAAATATAACAGAAAATAGGCTAAGATTTTTGTCTTTAATTCGGTAGAGTCTCATTTGTAAATTTTTTTGACCATTTAGGGGGATTAACAAGCATATAACAGGTAATCAAGTAGGATAAAGTGATAATAATTTAAAACAAAGACAAGAAAGATAACAAAGCACCTCGAAGGGTGAACATGGTCATATTTAGAAAATTACATTCTCTAGTGGGATCCTCCAATAAAATTTAAGTACTAATTTATTAAGCATAATAATTAACATGGTGAAGTGTGCAACCAACGATTCTAGTACCTCCCATGCATGTCGTCATCATGAGTTGTACCTAAAACAAAGCATAACAACAAGCGTGAGTCCAAGACTCAGCAAAGTACAATTAAATCAATAAACCAAACATCATAACATACTTTGAATATTGGTAAAGCCCGTCACATACAGTCAGTCATTCACAGTATCACCATTTCCATCCAACTTTAATTGCCATGCAATGCTCATGCTACAAATGCACTTTTCTTTTCTCTTTTGCATATACCGGTAATGCGGGGTATGCATCCGTCGATGCATACCCATGTCTGTGCCTTTAGCACAGGGACCTCTAGCCCACACTCCACGAGTGTGGGGACCTCAAGCCCGTCCAATACATGACGGGGACCTCATACCCATCAAATACATGACGGGGACCTCAACACCAACATTGCTTGGCTACCACGTAGACCAAGCCTCAAAGATAAATATGTGATGCAAATGAGTCCATGCACTTAAACCACACGAATATAAAACAACCAGAAGCAATATCATAGGTAATTATTCATTCTCGTAAAAGATTAACAATGCATATCATCCATCCATATACACTATCCATTAATTGAAGTTGCCTTAACCGTGTGAAGTATGATTAACCGTGTGAAGTATGACAATGGGAAGAGGGCGCTACGTACCCCCGGGATCACACCACCACCTGAGCATTTCATAAACATTCTAAACGACACAATTCAAGGCATAACAACTATACAAAATTAATGCATATAAAGCATCGCTCCTAATCTCAACCCAAACACCGTTCTGTCCCAAACAGAACAGACACCTTACAAAAATCATATCTACCTCTCTGATTATCCAAAAATTTCCCTCTTATACTTTCTGGAATGCTTAAAGAATTATCTACAACAATACAGTTGGTCTTATCCCCTAATATAGTCATTAAGTATTTTTAATTTTCCGATTACTACTACTGTCAGATTCGGACCGCCATTCTGGACAACAGAACTAAAACAATCATAACTTTTGTTCAGTTTATCCAAACCATGCGTTCTTGGGCTTCTTAGAAGGATTAAAGAACTAGCCACAGAAGTCCTGTTGGTTGAATCCTCTAATTAAGACTTTAGCTATTTTTAATAAATCGGTGTATAAAGTCTGCCCGAATCCTCACAGAACCTAAGAACAGCAGCAATGAAAAATTCATAACTGGAGATCCATACATCCAAAATAATATGATCAAAGACTCTATGGAGAGCTACGAATAATACCCACAAATCTCTAAGAGGTGACCAAACCAAATTTCGCATTTACATTCTCGAAATTACAGAGCAAAGGAAGTGGCAGATTACCAATCTACCAACAGATCCTACCGATCTACCAAACAGATCCTACCGATTGCTAAATAGAAAAGAGATAAAAGAATTATCACCCTTGGAGATAAAAATGATGAACGCAAGAACCCCAGCGATCCCCTCCTCAAATTGAGAGTCCACCAAAACTTTGCAACCTCACCATAATAACCACTTTATCCTAGAAGTGACCTACTACACAAATTAAAAGGTTTTACCAAAACCCTTTCATCAAGGACATACTATCATCCGACGACTCCATAATCATTTAGGCATAAGCCACCTATTAAATCATATTAGTTCAACTCTTAGGGATGCTCAACACCAAACCTTAACACACAATAATTGCACTCCAACCATCGTTGTTATCAACTGGCTTCATTATGAAGTCTAGTTGTTACCTACTTTCCTTTGCGAACCACATGAATATTTACAAACACATATTCAACTGTTCCTCCTCATATTTAGATTTCGACAAATTCACACTAAAACTTCAAGAATCGAAATCTTTCAACATGACAGATAATCAAAGCCATTGCCGTTTTTCCCAGGTCTAACAAGATAAGCTTGTCAAATATCTAACGTTCTACAGACTTGCAAGGTTAAGCAAAAATCTACAGAACACTCTACTAACACCAGATTTCAATCTTTAGCATATGAATTTGATTAAGGATAAGCCACAAAGATGGGGATATAACTAACTAACACACAAAGTCCTGATACTTCAAAAATAGCATGCAAACAGTTATCACTACATTTCAAAATACTAAAGTATCAAAACTAGGATCAACATGGTGCAAAAGGATGCTCGCCTTGGTAATAAACAACTTTTTTAGGTTTTGGAGCTTTAGGAATATTTTCACTCACGTCGGGAAAAACTAGAATCTAACAGAAAAATTGCAAATGAACATCCAGAAACAAAACAGATACCAAAATGCTGAAAAGATACACGATCAAAAGTACTGATGTGCAAACTAACAAAATGGTTAAGCTACAAACTATTATTAGTAATGGTAATAACCCACATTAACACTTACAAGCATTAACCAACAATGATTAAAGGCTAAAACGAACTATAGTTCTGATCGGGAAATCCAACAACAGAACAAATAGTTACCGAGAGCTTTCTTATCAAAATGCCGGAGCTGTGATCCAAAGTGATGCTATCTAAAGACCAAAATGGATTCACAATAGTGCAATGAACCTATTGATGGTCGGAACATCACCAGAGTTTGGCCGGAGCGGCGGCGCGACAAGAAAAATAGCGACAGTTCAAAATACGGCAAAAGTGGCTGTGCCGATTTGAACGTGCAAAGTGCAAAAAGACTTTTGCTTATGCTACTAGGGTATCTAAGGGAGCTACCTGAGTTGACAGGATGGTCGAAGAAGCTCTAGAGCTCGCCGGTGATGAGAAAGACCGAAAGCGACAATAAGACGCCCACGATGACAAGATGACTTGAGCAACGAATCAAAGAGTGAGTGATTGAGATAGGTTACATAGCTCCATAAGAAGCTCAAACTAGAAGGAATTGAGAAAAGACTCACCTCGTCGGAGTTAGAGACGAAAGGGGGCAATTTGGCCAAAAACAGGTGATTCTCAAAATTCAACCAACCTGTTTGACCAAAGATGAAATTAATTGAGGGGTTTTGCTCCTTAGATCATATGACACGATGTGATGCAAATGAAATAGGAAGAAACTCACTGAATGCAAGATTGACATGAAATTGGCATTCGGTGCATGCTCAGGGCGTTCAAACAACAACCTCGCGTTCTTGATCTACAAACAATGCCAAGAACTTCCATTAAGAGGTTGAACAAGGCATTGAAAGAGATGAACAAAGGTGCCACAGAGAGAGAGGTTACGCCAGAGATGAGGAAGAACTCAATGCGGCATCAACTTGGCCGGGAGTGATAGCTAGGGTTTATATAGTCACTTCGCCGGAGTGAACGAGGAGAGCTGCGTGGCAACACTGACAGCGATTTGATGCCAAGTGGCAATTGCATGCTGCAAAAACGCGACGCGACGCCAACTCGCCTGCGATGCACTCGGCGCTGGCGCCATGGCGCGGAGAAGACGAAGAAGACACTAACAAGTGGGCCCGCACTGGTAGTCCCAACAGTGAAACAAAGAGATGAGCTCCAACGAATGTTGATCGTCCGATTGCCAACGAATGGCTCAGATTGAGTGGGGCGTTCGGGCGGTCCGAACGGCCCAACTCATCTTTATCGTGCGATCGAAAATGAATGGCTTAGATTGAGTGGGATGTTCGGATGGTCCGAATATCCCAACTCATCTTGATCGTGCGATCAAAATCTAACGATTGCGAAAAGGGGCGCGCTTAAGCGTTTCAAGCGAATAGAAGGGGCACCGTTGGATTAGAATTCAATGGTTGAGATTGAAGTGGGGTTCGGACGGTCCGAATGGCCCACTCAACAAGGATGGTACAATCAAGATCCAACGGCTCAGAATCAAGGCACGTTCGGACGGTCCAAAAGGCCCAATTGATACTGGCTGTTGATTTTGAATCCAATGGCTCGCGCACGCATTGGGCGTTTCCATTTGAAAATGGCGTGGCCCAATAAAACGCGGACGATTAGTTTAGATTCAACGGCCCAGATTGCAAATTGCGTTCGGATGGTCCGAACGTCACACTTGATCTAATCCATTGAGTTTAAATCTAACGATCTAGAGATGAGGCGCGTTTAGGTCTTCAAATCAAAATAGGGCACGATTGGATTGAACATGGATGGTGTAGATCGCATGGAATGTACGGATGGTCTGAATGGCCCAATGCATCAGGACAATCCATTTGGAAATCGACGGTGGAGATTGCGTGGATGGTTCGGATGGTTTGAACGTCCCAACGTATCTGGTTCACTCGTTTAGAAATTGGATGGCTCGCGTTCACTAGAGGTTGGGGCTGAGCCCTAACGTGACTAAGCCAGTCCAAACAGCACAAGGTTGGACTAAACCAATATGGTTCGAGCCGCTACAGTGCCAAGAGACTAGGGTTGGATCTAAAGTTGACCAAAACTAAAACCAAACTTCAAAAGTTTGACCGGAGGTTTAAAAATACCAAATAAATTTATAAAAATACGAAATTTTTTAGAGAAGCTACTGGGATAATATATGTCCTAGATAAATTTTGAAAACCACTGTTCTCATTTTAAAATACTTAATTAAATACTTTGACCGAATAGGTTTAACTAGAGAACAAAGATTTTTCAAAAGGTCAAAAATAATCTCTAAAAATTTGATAAAAAACATACTTCCCCGGTCTTAATACAAGCATTGACTTGCATTCTCTTTTGAAGATTCAACAAGGCCTAGATTTGGTTCAAAAATGGAAGTTTTTAAATTGTAACAAGATGCTCATGTTTCATAATGACCAGAAATGCTATGAAAAGCATTTTATTACTGTTCATTAAAACTGAGGCTGTTACAAACCTCCCCTCTTAAGAGAATCTCATCCCGAGATTCCAGGTAATGTAGAAGCTGGAAAAGAAATGAAGTTGAACAGATCTTTTCTAGAAACACAACTTCTGTTGTCTTTATTTCCTTCAAAGATAGAAAGATAGATAACAACATATGTTGTTTTGATTTCTTTCAAAGATAGAAAAGAAATAATACAACATCTATTATTTTGATTTCCTTCAAAGCTAGAAAATAAAGATCATAAAGAACAACATGGTGTTGTTATTACATCTTCTCTTACATTACTTTGTTTAATCTTGCATTTCTTGATTCGAAGGCATTTCAATCATGGAAGAGGTGGGGGTGCTCAATCCTCATCAGATCTTCACTTTCCCAAGTGACTTCCTCTTCCGTGTAATTGCCCCACTACATTTTCAAGAACTTGACGGTGCGGTTTCTTGTCCTGCGTTCCATTTCATCGAGGATACGCACCGGTTGTTCTTGGTAGGAAAGATCTGGTTAGAGATCAAGACTCTCATAGGCAATTGCTTCGGTAGGAACACAAAGATATTTCTTCAATTGAGAGATAAAAAGTATCATGTACTGCTAAAAGAGAGTCTAGTAATTCCAGCTGATATGCTACAACTCCTCGTTTTGCAAGGATTCGAAAAGGTCTGATATAACGAGGTGCTAGCTTTCCTTTCACCTAAAATCGATGAGTGCCCTTCATCGGTGACACTTTAAGATAGACATGATCATCTACCTCAAAACTCAACTCTCGGTGACGATGACCAGCATAGCTCTTCTGACGAGACTGTGCAGTGCGCAGCCGGTCTCGAATTAGACGGACTTGCTCTTCGGCTTCTACCACCAAGTCTGGACCATAGAATGGTCTTTCTCTAGACTCGGACCAGTTCAACGGAGTCCTACAAGCTCTTCCATACAATGCTTCAAAAGGTGACATTTGAATGCTTACTTGGTAGCTGTTGTTGTAGGAAAACTCCACATACGGTAAGCACTTTTCCCAGTTCTTGCTATATGACAGCACACAGGCTCTGAGAAGGTCTTCCATAACTTGATTCACCCTCTCGGTCGACGACCGGGTTTGAGGATGATAAGCGATCTTTGAAAGAGTTCGATCCCCATTGCTTGATGAAGACAACTCTAGAAATAGGAAGTGAACTGAGGGCCACGATCAGAGACAATGACCTTCAGTACACTGTTGACGAGGATTAAAACCTCTATGTATTATTTTAATACATAATAAAAGACCATACGTCTTCATGGTCGTAATTCTAAGACTAACGACCTCCTGTCGTTAGTATTCTAAAGGTTACTTAATGGGTACCACAGTGGGATGAGACTTTGTGCCTAATCCTCACCGAGATAACCACTCGTAAAATTATCGGATCGGTATTTTTATCGTATGATAAATGGAACACGTGCTATCGTTCCAAACCATGCGATGGTACAACCACGAGACATCGACTATTAACCACCCTACGGTTAAGCTCTTCACAGTAACCGCAAGGAAGTTAGCACGTTGCTAATCGCTTCCACCGTTCCGACCCGACCGTAACGCTTTCACCGAGGACGTCTTCTCCAGAGTAATCGCCACCTCTTGAAAAGTTATTTAAAGGTGAAGCGCAGAAGACGAAGAGATGCATACAACAAGACCAAGACCAACAAAGACAAGAACAACGACAGCTTCAACGAGAATACCACGAAGCCTAAGCGGTGGAATTAGAAGCTAGATAATCGACTTAGACTCATATTCTAAGTCGACATCCGATAGACATTCCCCATTCAAGGTAATTCAGGGTAGTACTTAGCCACATCTTGTAAAACCCGTTCATATCAATAAAGAGCGACCCCATTCCATTCCGTGATATTCCACGCCATTTTCCTCGCTCATTTTCGTAAGATCGGCGATTGATCGCCGATACCGCGCCGTCCGTGGGGAAGAAGGCATAAGTTTCAAGAAAATTCTTCGCTCAAGAAAATCTCGCCCAAAATCTCGCAATCGCTCATGCGACTATGCCCGAGTTTGGGATGAGGAAAACTCGTTCGACGGCGGACTACGCCGACCTCGACATGGAAGGATGTATCCGCGCCATGGAAGAAAATGGCAGTCATCCTCCTCTTCCTCCTCCGCCAAGCCGTCGTCGCCGACGTTAGCGAGGTCGACCGGATGGATGAAGATGCGCCGCCACTCATCGTGGCGCAACCAGAGAACCGCCATTCCGACCGCCGAATGCCGGAGGATCTCTTCAAGCCGGTCTTCTCGACCGCTAAACAGTGAAGAAATTTCAGCCCCATCACCCGAAAACTCTATATCATTGATGAAATCATGGTGAAAGATACTCTCCTTGACCGGCAATTCCAGAGTCAACCGTCACCGTAATCTGTCGATGAAACCTCCACCGGTCGAGGCCATGTGGGATGATCACACTCAAGATACGATCGGCGGTTCGTCGGATCAGCCGTGAAGACCTCGAGAAGTGCTCATCTCCGACCGATCTCCATCGTGGAAGATTCTCGCGTAAGCGACAAGCTCTCCATTAGTTATGATGGAAGCTCATCGGAAGATCAATGCCGAAGCACGGTCAACGCGATCGAGATGAAGATCAAGATGCCCCGCGGTCCTACACTCTCTACCACGCCATCACGTGTTGTTAGAGATGATCCGGGCCGTCAAGCACCAACTTCCGGAGGCAACGGAACTAATCGACGCTAATCGCTTAGCTCGCTTAACACCGCTTCCACCCAGTGGTGATGATGGACCGAACAAATCCGAAGGTCGGGGAAGGTTCGCGACAGCATACACCTACGACCAAGATGAACTCCATCGAGACCTTCAGAATCAGACAAAACTTGCGACGTATTCAAAACATGTTAAATAATTCGATCCTGCTCTAGCAGAACGCCTAGTTTTGTACAACTCGTAGGTCGTATCCAAAATTCTCCAATGCACTATGCAATGAACGGAAGCGATCGGGAGCAGAGGGTTTCGTGAAGTCGACTATGACTTCATCCCAACGCTCCTCCCTCGGCGAGGGACAACACGGTCATACCAGAGAGCGATCGACCGAGACCTCCTCGACGATTCCGACCAAGGAGTCACGAGGGAGAAGGTTATTCAAGAAGCTACTCCCCATCGTGTCGAGAGGAACCACCACTAGGACCTAACGATCTCGACATCGTTTGAACCAAGTGGCGGTCGGAGGCATCATATCAAGAATTCACGACCGGATCGGTACAATCGGAGGTCCAGCGTCCCAATCCTAGGGATCGGTCTCCGGCCGACATAATCTGCACCTTCCCGAGAAGACGCCATGAATCAATCACGTTGTCGAGCCTTCTCTCTGAGGGCTCCAAGGCGTGTGTTAGCCTAACCGGTTCGATCGGCCAACTTGGACAAATTCAATGGAACTCAAAACCCATTGGAATTTCTCCAATATATACCATCGCCATCGTGGCTGCTTGGTGGCGATGAAATGTAATGGCCAACTATTTACCCACCGTGCTCGAGGGTCCGCCTTGGCCGTGGTTGTTAAACTTACGGCCGGATCAATATATACTTGGGAACAACTCGTGATCTTCGATTGCCAACTTCGAGGTACGTCTGACCGCCTGGAAGGAGGACGATCTCCACGTAATCCGTAGGGATCGATGAGACTTTACGCCAATATATCAAGAGGTTCACCAGTTCGTAACTCTATACCCGAAGTCGCAGAATCCTCTGTTATTCAAAGCTTTTAAAACAGTCCGAGGAATCGGCGGTTTACGGAGGACATAGCAATGAACCCTCCAAGAACAACTGTTGAGCTTTTTGATATGGCGGATAAGTATGCCACCGCTAAGCGAAGCAATCGAGTGGTGTGAAGCCATTGATCGGAAGACAAGATTCCCACCGGCTGGGCAAACAGGAGAAAAGAACAAGAAGTCTCTCAAGAAGAAAAAGAACCGCAGACCGGACGACAAAGAAGTCCTCGCTGTTCCAAAAAATTCAGAAGGGCAAGAAGGACTATGCTTGGAATCGAAGCAAGGCAAAAGCTCCGATCAAGGATTTCAGATTTAACAAGAAGTGGTGTCCACTTCACCAGAGCGAGGGCATGATCTGCGACTGCCGTGTCTCGCAAAAGAAATCGGAGGATTATTATGCGGGTAAGGACCATTTCCGCAATCTGAGAATATGGAGAAACGAGCTCCAAAAGGACAAGGATGGCGGCGAAGAGATGGAGTACCAGGATCCCCAACACACAATCAACATGATTTTAGAGGATCTTCTTCATACGAGTCCAGACGTCATCCTCAAGGCCACGCGAGCGAGAGGTCAACCTAGTCGAATCTCCGACTGTAATCAAGCACTCGAAGTGGTCGGACACCGCAATTTCCTTCAGCAAAGACGACTGCCCCATCCCATCGACTCGACCGAGTCAAGCACTCGAGGCCAAAGATGACACCCAAACCATCCGACCAGACAAAGGAGGTACCACTCGACAAAAGCGCTTCTCCGGACAGCGTCAAGTCGTCACATGGGTCAGACATCCGACCCAACCGCCATAAGATTCGGTCGGGGCAAGACTCGACCCTAAATAGGAAGAGTCGCCGTCTCCTTCCTCCGAGCGAATCAGACGTGTTTGCACGCAAGCGTCCGATATGCCCGAGTCCCCGGAGGTGATCAGCACAGCTTGCTCTCCACCGACAAAAACCGATCAAGCGTAAACTACGACGCTTACTTTTTGATCGGAAGGAAGCAATCCATCGGAGATTGACAAGCTTCTCAAAGCGGATTTATTCGTGAAGTCGACCACCCACGGTGGCTTGCCAATCTGTAATGGTTAGAAAAACAATGGGAAATGGCGAATGTGTATCGACTTTACGATCTTAATAAGGCTTGTCCGAATGATGACTTTCCTTCCTCGCATTGATCAACCGGTAGACTCTACTTACGCGCGAGTTACTAAGTTTTTAGATGCGTATTCGTGGTACCACCAGATTAGTATGTGTAAAGAAGATGAGGAGAAAACTTCCTTCATCACCCCGTATGGCACTTATTGTTATATTAAGATGCCATTTGGTCTCAAAAACGCTGGTGCAACTTTTCAAAGGTTGATGCAAAAACCTTTAGTCCACAAATCGGTCGGAATCTAGAAGCTTACGTTGACGATCCGTCAGAAGACCACCAACACTAGCGACCACATTCCCGACTTACAAGAAACTTTTAATAACTTGAGAAGACATAACCTCAAGTTAAATCCGGAAAAGTGTGTGTTCGAGTTTTCTTTGCCGAAAACCGCTCGGTTTCCTAGTTTCGCTAGAGGTATTGAAGCAAATCCAAAGAAAAATTGCGGCCATCGACTGATCGCCCAACCACGAAGAAGGAAGTCCAAAACTAACCTACAGATGGCGTAAGTAAGTCGCTTTCATAGCAAGGTTAGGGAAAAGAGGATTACCTTTCTTTAAACTTTTTCGGAAACATGGGAGTTTTGAGTGGACTAAAGAGGCAAACGATGCCTTTGAGGAACTTAAAAAGTACCTTACAAGTACCCGGTTTAGCTTCCGAGATCGGGAGAAACATTGCTAATTTACGTGGCGAAACAACACCACGCATAGCTTAGCGTGTCTTGGTTGTAGAAAGGGTTAATATCCAACGACCAGTCTATTACGTAAGCGAAGTCTTACATGGACCAAAGGAAAGATACCCATAGGTACAAAAGTTGCTCTATGGCCTCCTTATGTCTTCAAGAAAGCTAAGGCACTACTTTCAGGCCCACAAAGTGGTCGTACCTGCAGATTACTAGTGAAAGGCGATTCTCAACTAGTAGCGAATCAAGTGGGGAAAGAGTATCAATGCTTGAGTACCAAGATGTCATCTTATCTGGCGGAAGTACGAAAACTCAAAAAGCACTTCTTCGGTTTTCAGATCCAACATATTCCTAGAAAGGAAAACTTTCTGGCAGACTAGTTGGCACGGATGGCCTCCACGAGGTCGACTGTCCCGCCCGGAGTTTTTCTCGAGCAACTCAATTCACCCTCGGTAGTTGAGCCTTCCGAGAACATACATGATTCTTTGCAAGTTGAACAAACTAATCAAGGGAACATGGATGCTCCATGTGTCGTTGACGGTTGGCGCTATCACGATCAAGGTAGAGACTGGATGACATCGATCTACAATTATCTTCAGCATGACACAATTCCAGAAGATGATGTAGAGGCTGATCGTATAGCACGAAAAGCCAAATCATACACTCTAATCGAACGTATCTTGTATAAACGAGGATCTCATGGAGTGTTGATGAGATGCATATCTCAAACGGATGGCATTAGATTGCTAATCGAAATCCATGAAGGCGTCTCAGGAGCACACCATACCTACAGTAACCACGTCGGTAAAGCCTTCCTAAGAAGGCTATTATCGCCAACCGCCTTCATGATGCAAAAGAGCTTGTGATGAAGTGTGTACAATGTCGGTTTATAGCCGACAAGTACACCACCAAAGACAAGCCTTACAAACAATTCCTCTTTCTTGGCCTTTTGCAACTGGGATCGGACATTCTAGGACCTTTCCTAAGAGCACTCGGGGCTTCAATTCCTTTTCGCCATGATTAACACGTTTACAAAATGGATTGAAGCCGAGCGATCGTTAAAATAACAACCGAGGCCGCTAAGAGATTTCTCTGAAAAATGTGATCACGCGATTTGGTGTACCCAACAGATCATCACGCATAATGGTTCCCGCTTCTCCGGCCGAATAATTCCAGAATTTCGCGATGAACTTGGTGTCAAAGTTCATTTTGCTTCTCTTGCTCATCCACAGAGCAACGGAGCAGTTGAGCGGGCTAATGGTATCCTTATGCAGGGGATCAAACGCCGAGTATTCGACCAGTTAATCAAACGGTCAGGAGCTTGGGTTAAAGAACTTCCCTCTGTGTTATGGGCCGTTCGAACCACGACCAGTCATGCAACCGGTGAAACTCCATTCTTTTTGGTTTATGGTGCTGAAGCCATGCTTCCTCCAAAACTCAAAAGTGGCTCTGCTCGAACTGATCGTTTTGACGAAAATGATCAGATTGAACGACGACTCGACGACGTCGATTTCCTTGAAGAACAACGAAACCAAGCCCTTATACGATCGCTAGCCTACCAACAAGCCATGCGAAGGTACCATAGTCGTAAGGTGCACCTCACGCCTTGTCAGAGGTGATCCGTTCTCGAGAAAAATTCAGAGCCAAACAAATCGCAATAAACTTTCTCCTAAATGGGAAGGTCCTTACACTTTGTGGTCGAAGTCACCCGACCGGTGTTCCGTCATCGACTAGCTATGTCTCGATGGGCAAATTTTGTCAAATTCTTGGAACATCGATCAATTGCGTAAGTTCTATGTTTAATTTTCATTCTTTCATTTCTTTCAATTTCAATTTCACTAAATTTATTGATTAATTAAGAAGTGCAACCTTGCTTATATATATACACCTACATTCTGGTCGTTTATTATTGTTAGTCTGGTCGGAGAAGACATTTTTTCTCTCCGATATCCTTTTTAAGGATCTCTGATACTCTATGGTCCTCGTCGTGAGCATTTTTCTCAAATGATTCCCACACGCGACTATACTCTTTTCTTAAAGAAAAATGAGTAATCAGAGCGCCACACAACTAACTATCTCATGAATGATATGCTTACGATTCTGAAGATTATGCTTCATTATTTCAAGATTCTGGTCTATTCTTGTCCAGCTCTTTGGTGGGACACGGAAAGCCTCCTAGTCGAAGTCTCTCCTTTTTCGCGACGTGGTCCCCCTAATCGAAGGAGCTTCCTAGCGACGGTTCTTTTCTTCGATCCTCGCTACTATCGGATATAGAATTTGAACACGCTTTCAAAAAATGTATGTCGTATGCCTTCGTGTCTTAGCATTAGTTCCACTGCACTATGGGACAATAGATATAAACAAAGTTCACTTATAATCTGTTGCATACATATTTGCATTTCTTCTTATGACAAGTTTGACAAAGTCTTTTTCCGACCATATATAGTGTTTTTGATTGGTATTTCCATTATGACAAACAAAGATCTATAACTAGTCGAAATCGTCTGTTAGTCCCGACCACATTTGATTTCCTAGTCTTTAAACGATCGCTTTTGTCTTACATGTCCAAACATACCTTCAAAAACTCACATACATGGTTATGACCTCTTTTATTCTCTTTCTTCACTCCTTGTACAAGAACGCTTCTTCTACTATAAAGCGATCGGGGCTAGGAAATATACGAGAATTTTAAAAAGTCAAACAGATAAACAAAAGCTTTGTCAATGACATAAAAGGTAAGTTTTCATAGATATTCAAATATTTTTACACTTGCAGAACCTACTCTAAGAAATATTCCCAACTTAACTCTGCTTGTCGGAGATTCGACCTCCATCTCCTCTACAACTATATCTCCGAGTGGCTGAGTTCTTCCATGAACTTGGTCGCCTCCTCAAAGGGCGCTTGAAGTCTTCTTTAACAGCTTGGAGATCTATGGAGGGTCGGAAGCTTTCAGTTTGCCAAAGCAAAACTAACTCCACTTGCAACGCCTGCTTTTAGGGCCCGCATAATTCGTCCGAGTAGTTTTGAGCGAACTTTAAGGTCCTCTAGAAGTTGACCCAAATAGTTCATTTTCTCTATTGGATCTCCTAAGGAAGGCAGGTTTGATCCTCGATCCCATATCAAAGATCATCTTGTTCAAAGCACTAATCTTTTCATCAATATTTTGAGCAAGAGCGCCTCCTTATCCTGCTCAAATTTCGAGTAGTTTTTACTCGCTCAAGATTTGCGCTTGCTCTGCAAAAACAAATCGCTTAATGAACACAAGCATAATTGAAGGAAAAATCAAGTTTATGTACATATTACCTTCATTTGTTTTGCTAAGTGTTTCATATTTGGTCGTTGCTTCAGCGATCAACCGGTCTTTGGCTAAACTTGCTTTAGCGAATGACTGGTCTTTAGCTTTTATTTCTTCTTCAAGAAGAGCTGTCTTGGCTTTTTCAGCCACAACCTCCTCTTTTATTTTCTCCAGATCTATCGAATACGATAAGGGAGAATAATTGTAGTGGAGCAAAGTATTGAAGAAGAAACAAAAGTTTAAAAGGGAAAAGTTCTTACTTTCCAACTCGGAGTACTTTTGCTCCAAGTCCTCAACTCGCTGGGTCAGTCCTCCGATCATAGCAAAGTTCCGACCAAATGCTACACAAATAGCATTCTCTTTCTTAAGTTTATTATAAACTTTTTAAAGAAGAACTGGTCGTAGAATACTTACCCAATTGCTTGGTCATTATAACCAAAGAAAAATCGAATCGGGTGCATCTTGAGTTGAGTATCCGATACTTTCGCCACGCCTCATCAAGCTCCTTATCCTCGATAAATCGGGACGAAAAGGAACTTGTTAGGTTGGGAAGGGTTATCAACAATGGATCGAACTGTTGAGACCTCTCGAGAGCATCTACCTCCACGTAAGGGGTTTCAATCACCAAAGGATCCAACTCAACCGCTGTTCTTGTCACCGCCGGGGGCTTCTTCGACCACTACTTCCTCAGAACTTTGTCCCGAGAAGTGCTCTGATCTGAACTTCCACAGTGCCGTGTCCTCAGAAAAACCTGGTCGAAACGACCGAACACCGAAGACCTATGCAAACCGAAGATGGGAAGTTCAAAGTATCAAATCATCAAGGAATTATTAAAGGTACATACTTATACGACCACTTTCATTTGTACATACCTTGTTAATCTCCGGATTTGACTCAAACGCCGCAAGAGAAATCTGTGCCGCTAGCCTTCCTTTTCTTCTCCTCCAATTTTGTCGGTTCTCGACCAAAGGGTTTGTTGAACCTCACATCCTCCAACAAGATGTCGGAAGCTATGTCCTCGACCAGCTCATCATGGTCCACATTCCCGACTATCCGGCCTGAGGGAGTGGTTTCATCAATCTCCGATCGCTTGTTTCAAGAATAACCGTAAGGTCGAAAGCACGACCACTCTGAGTCTCATGCCTTGCAGCTATATTCTCATGGGCCTTCAGCTTATCCACCTAAATCAAAGAACAAATTTGATTGGGTGAAGAAATCCTTTATCTAAAAATTCGCACATATATGATTCCAAATGTTCTATTACCTCGAGGATTCATCTCCTTCAAGTGCCTCGTAGCACGACTCGGTCGGAACCAAGGTGGGATGTTGATCCTCACCAGATTGTATGATTCGCAAACCGATCGACCAAAATATAGAGCACGATTGGAAATCTGGTCGATATATGTATATACGTGGTAAAGGAATTTTTGATTAAGTTACCTTAAGCCTTGCCGCCTCCCTTCAATAGGAGTTATGCTAAGATCTTGGGGCATTCAAATTTTCTCCGTGCTCCCTCAAGATAGATTAGCCTCGACTCGTTCTCTAATTTCCCCATAGGAAAGAACTTTAATGAAGGAAGAATAGACAAATTTTAAGGTAACACATTAATCAAATCAAAATACCGATCGAATGTATCTCAAAGACTTACCACCTTCTCGAGCAACTTCATCACGATCAAGGCACCAGAGCAGGGAATGAGTCCGAGCTTCAATAGACTAATCTGGCGAGAGGTAAAATCCTCACCACATGCCACGAAGTCGGGCCCTCGACAAGAAGTCATAGATGGCATCCGCCCATCTTTTGACTATCCTCGCTTCTTTACTTGTCTCCTTCCACTTGGGGTTTTCACTTGCTCTAGTTCCGTAAGTAGAGGCCATCGTCTTCAGAACCGTCATGTAAAACCAAGATTTTTTCCATGACGACCACGAAGATTTCACAGACATGAGGATGTACTCATCGGCCTTCCGTCATGAAGACGCAATGTGCATTCCCCAGAGTCGCTTCAGATTTTGCCGCAGATTTTCCCATCACCATGCGGTAGAAATAACTAAAGAGCTTCAAGTTCGGTTGTATTCCCAGATATGCCTCGCATAAATATGCGAAAATACTGATATTTGCGATCGAATTTGGGGCCAAATTCACTAATTCCACCCCATAATGTTCAACAACGTGGAGAAGGAATTTGTGTACCGGTAATCTCAAATTTCACATTCGATGTAGGCAAGAAAAACAGGGATTTCCTCATCTTCACGGCTCGGAAAATGCTCTCCAATCGCCGGTCTCCAATTAATCAGATTCCTATCTAGGAGCATTCCCATCTTCGCCAAAGCCTCAAGCTTTTTCTTACCCAATTCAAGGCAACCACTTTGTAATCTGCTCAGACATGGCGAAAATCCTCAAGGATGAGTAGTGAAAGTTGGAGACTTCGTGGTCGAAAAACGGAAAAAACTCGGAGGATTTCTACGAGAAGCTAAAGGAATCGAAGGATTTTGGAAGCATAAAAATTCTAAGATCTCAAATAGAGGAGATTTTATAAACTTCCGATACTTTCAAGGATTCCCACAAGAGTCCAAACCGACAAAAAGCCTCTTTTGCTCAAACGAACAGAGGAACTCTTCGCTTCCCAAGGCAAGTTCTCAACTTTAAAGTGAACACGAGACCGCCGTATACCACGATATTAAATGGGTTCCGCCTCGATCTGATTTCATCGGAAAAAGGTATATACGACCAGTTCATTTAAAGTTCGGGGCTAGCCGACGAGGATTAAAACCTCTATGTATTATTTTAATACATAATAAAAGATCATACGTCTTCATGGTCGTAACCCTAAGACTAACGACCTCCCCGGTCGTTAGTATTCTAAAGGTTACTTAATGGGTACCACAGTGGGATGAGACTTTGTGCCTAATCCCCACCGATAACCGCCGTAAATTATCGATCGTAGTATTTCTTATCGTATGATAAATGGAACACATGCTATCGTTCCAAACCATGCGATGGTACAACCTGAGACATCGACTATTAACCACCCTACGGTAAGCTCTTCACAGTAAACCGCAAGGAAGTTAGCACGTTGCTAATCGCTCCACCGTTCAACCAATCGTAACGTTTCACGGGGCGTCTTCTCCAGAGTAATGCGCCACCTCTTGAAAGTTATTTAAAGGTGAAGCGCAAAGACGAAGAGAGACACAACAAGACCAAGACCAACAAAGACAAGAACAACGACGGTTCAACGAGAATACGAAGCCTAAGCGGTGGAATTAGAAGCTAGATAATCGACTTAGACTCATATTCTAAGTCGATGACACCCGATGAACATTCCCCATTCAGTGTAATTCAGGGTAGTACTTAGCCACATCTTGTAAAACCCAGTTCATATCAATAAAGAGTGACCCCCATTCCATTCTAGGATATTCCACGTCGTTTTCCTCGTTCATTTTCGTAAGATCGGCGACTTGATCGTCGACAACCGTGGAGACAAACAATTCTGGAAATGTAGAGCTCGGCTAGCTGATGGCCATTGAAGGTGCTTTTGATGGGAATAAAATGAGCGACCTTTGTCAGACGATCAATGATCACCCAAATGGCATTGGACCCATTCCGAGTCCTTGGAAGACCGGTAACAAAATCCATACCGATTTCCTCCCATTTCCACTGGGGAATAGGCAGTGGTTGAAGGGTACCAGCTGGCTTCAAGTGTTCGGCTTTGACCCTTTGGCAAATGTCACATTCAGCAACATACTGTGCAATTTGCCTTTTCATTTTGCTCCACCAGAATATCTTTTTCAAATCTTGGTACATGTTGGTACTCCCAGGATGTATAGAAAACTTGGAGTTGTGAGCCTCTTTCAGAATTAGCTCTCTCAACTGGGGATCTGAGGGTACCACTAATCGGTTGCCGTACCGAATGATATCTTGGGCGTCTTCAGAAAATTCTTTGGCTTTACCTGCCTTCAAATTTTCCCTGATTTCAGCTACCTCAACATCAATTTTCTGAGCCTCAAAGATCTGATCCTCAAGTGTGGATTTCACTTCTAAGGCAGCGAGAAATCATTCTTCAACCATCTCAAGACTTAGGCGCTGAAATTCTGCACACAAGCCTTTAGCAAGAGGTGTTACCGACAAGCAGTTGCACTACAACTTTCTGCTCAATGCGTCGGCCACTACGTTGGCTTTACCTGGGTGATAATGAACACCCATATCGTAGTCCTTGATCAGGTCAAGCCATCTTCTTTGTCTCATATTCAGATCAGCTTGAGTGAATATGTACTTCAGGCTCCTATGATCAGTGTAGATCTCGCAACGATTACCGATGAGGTAATATCGCCAAATCTTTAAAGCATGGACTACGGCTGCCAATTCCAAGTCATGATTAGGATAATTTACTTCATGAGGCCTCAACTGCCTTGATGCATATGCCACAACTCAGCCCTGCTGCATGAGAACACAACCAAGTCCATGGCGAGATGCATCGCAATAGATATCAAAGCTCTGGTGAATATCTGGCAGAGTGAGAACTAGAGCTTTGGTCAGGAGTTCTCTCAAAAGTTGAAAGCTTTCTTCACAATCGGCTGACCATTCGAACTTCTTCTCCTTCTTCAAAAGTGAGTCAAAGGTCTTGCAATTTTGGAGAAATTTTCAATGAATTCTGATAATAACCATAAGTCCAAGAAAACTTGGATGTACGAAACACTTTTGAGTGACCCCGCCTAGTACATCTTGTACCTTACTTGGATCAACAGTGATACCACCTTCAGATAACACATGTCCCAAAAAGTTGACTTTCTTGAGCCAGAACTCACACTTGCTGAATTTTGCATACAGCTAATGCTTACGAAGTGTTTCCAACACAAGCCTCAAATGTTGTTCATGCTCTTCATCAGACTTGGAGTAAATGAGAATGTCGTCGATGAATATGACAACAAATTTATCTAAGTAATCCATGAATACCAAATTCATGAGATTCGTGAAGTATGCCGGAGCATTGGTCAGACCAAAAGACATAATAGTATACTCGTACAAACCGTAGAGAGTAGAGAATGTTGTCTTAGGAATGTCCTCAGTCCTGACTTTGATCTGATGATAGCCCAAACGCAAATCAATCTTGGAAAAGACTCGGGCTCCAGTCAATTGGTCAAAAAGATCATCGATGCAAGGAAGATGATACTTGTTTTTTACAGTGACTTCATTTAATGGACGGTAGTCCACACACAGCCGCAAATTCTTGTCTTTCTTCTTGACAAAGATGGCCGGGCATCCCTAAGGCGAGGAGCTCGGTCGGATAAATCCCTTGTCAAGCAATTCCCCAAGCTGTTTCTTCAATTCAACCAGCTCATTGGGAGGCATCCGATAAGGTCTTTTGGACACTGGAGCAGTACCGGGTGCTAGTTCGATTACGAACTCCACTTCATGATCCGGGGGCATGCCTAGAAGATCTTCAGGGAAGATATCTGGATACTCACAAACTACTGGTACCATCTCCAAGGTAGGGGTGGTGTCAACTTGCAGAGCACAAAGATGAGAATCGACTGTCTTGGAATGAAAAACAACTTGAATGTCGTTTTCATTTGTCACAGAAATATATCGTTGGTCACAATTTATTTGTCCCTGATTCTTGGATAGCTAGTCCATTCCCAAGATGACATCCAACCCTTTAGAATCTATCATAATCAGATTTGCTAAAAATTCTACCCCTTGAATCTCTATTTTGATGTCACGGCAGATTTGGTCAGTTTTAAAAACCAAACCAGGGGATTTAATAATAAAGGGTGGCTGGAGTGTATGCATGTCTAACTGATGTTGAATAGCAAACTGACTCCTAACAAAAGAATGGGATGCTCCAGAATCAAATAAAATAGTAGCTGGACTGAAATTAACAAGGAGCATACCGAGAACGACATTAGGAGCATCAGTCGCCTCTTATGCATAAATCTGGTTCACATGACCTCGGGCATGAGCCGGATCAACCTTGACAGGCGGCCTCAGAGGTGGTGCTGGTTGTACAGATGCTGGAGCAGGATGAATAGGAGGCAGACCACATTGCCTCGCCAAACAATTATTGGCATAATGTCCAGGACGACCATAGTGAAAACAAATAACACCAGGTTTGATGTTGTTGACATGCTGAGGCTGATTCCCAGTAGCTCTTAGATGGCCGGTAGGTGGAGGTGGACGAGGTGCAAACACCAGCGGTCTCGGTGGAGTTGGAGTTGGTGCACGAGGAGGTTGAGGTTGCCACATGCGCGGCCTCGGTGAACTGCCACTAGTTGCAACCTGTGCAGCCCTCTTTCGCTTTCATGCCTCATCTAAGACCTTGCTCTTGCTTTTGGAGATGATGGCTTTATTGACCAAATGCTGAAAATTTCTAAAGTCATGAACTGCTAATGACATCTGTAGCTCCTCAATCAAGCCATTCATGAATCGGTTTCGGCAACAAAGGTTAGTTGAAACGTCATCAGGTGCATATCGGGCAAGGAAGTTGAATTCATGGAGATATTCAGTCACAGTCTTCTGCCCTTGCTTAAGAGCGAGAAACTCTTGCTACTTAAGCATCACAACTCCCTCTGGAATGTGAGCTTCACAAAATGCTTCCTTGAACTCGTCCCAAGTTGGGATGTGTCCAGCAGGCTAGATGGCAAAGAAGTTGTCCCACCAAGAACTAGCTGCTCCATCCAATTGATAACTAGCAAACAACACCTTCTCCCTCTAGAACATTGAGCAATCAACATCTTCTTCTCAATATTTCTAAACCAATCTTCGGCTTCCATTGGGTCCTCAGAGCTGGAGAATACCAGCGGGTTGGTCCGCTGAAAATCAGCAAGACCTCCCTGAGCACAATGTCCTCCGACCTCTCTAGTTGGTGCGGGAGCTAAAGACCTATTACGCGCAATCTGCTCAAGGATGTGCGTCTGGTCCATTCTGTTGCGCTCTATTTGCGAGAGCACCTTAGCCATGGTGGGCGACGGAGGAAGCTGTTCCTCATGCCGACCACCCTGTTGACCATGATGACTAGATGGTTCTGCCTGGTTTCCCTGAGGGTAAAGATCAGTGACAGAAGCAAAATGGGATCTCGGGGGTGAGGATCCCTCTTCTTGTTGTGCTCGTGAGCGAGTAGTAGGTTCTGTCATTCTGTTGCCATACAACTGTTAACAACACAACAAGAGTACACTCGAACAAGCACAAACAAGGTTTTGGACAGCAAGGGAAAATACTAAACTTAACATGCATGATGATATGAAATGCACCAGAATTAACACCAAAAGAACACAAGATCCAATAAGCAGCAACAACAAATTTCGGTACAGTACAACCATGTATGTCGGCAGACAACATGCATGGCTATGGTCCGAAACAAAGTCTTACAACACAGCAACATAATAATACGAAAGCTATCTTATTACATTTATTTAAAGGACAGCTACAAGTGGACTACAACTCTATGCCGCAAGTCTTCAACATCCAAGGCCTAAGCAAAGTCATCCCTGTTGAAGTTCACTGGAAACTCATCTAAAAGATGAGCTTCAGGTGAACCCGTGTCTATGGGATTTAACGGACTGATGAGACGACTCGGAGAACCTAGTAATAGATTATGACCTCCAGGGGGTGCTGGCCGTTGAGTGCGAGGAAAACCTGCCAACATCCGGGCTTGGCGATGCCGTCCAACGATAGGTACAAGCCCCGTCACTTTCGGAAGTCGATAATATGGTAGTGCAGCAACAGCTGGGGAGGTCTTGTTGTTACCATAAAGCACGTTACGCGAAATGCGATTCATGCTAACACTGATCCTGAGGTACTCCAGAGCTTCTCTCAAACGGCGACGGGTCTCCCACAACTCGTATACCTGGCAGCGATGAACTTGGTCCATAATGTGAACCAATCTCACCAACTGGCGCACTTGTGGGTCTTCTCCAAACTGAATCCTATCGAATGTGTTCACTTCTGCTCTAGGGCCTCACTTAGGAAAATGATAGTAAGGTGGTTGAGACAACTCCATCAAATCATGACGAAGAAGGCTCATCATCTCACTAGCAGCTTCCTAGATAGCCATGGCTTCAGAAGTGGCATGTGATTGGATAGAGTAGGGAATGCTACCCGTCACCTATCTAGTAATAACGTTGACAACAGCCCGGTACTCTTTCATCCCAGGTCCTTGGTCTCGGCGATAGATGGCGTACTCTGGTTGGTAGGTGAAGTTAGACCGCCACATCATGTCCTGCAACAATGCCGAGTATCCATCCACATCTTCAGCATGAGTCTCCTTAACCAAATACCACCCACTCATCTATAGACAAAAGACAAGGTAAGTGAGCAAAATAGCTTGTAAATCCAACTGAAAGTTAGGGTAAGAAAAGGACACTAAGATGGGTAAGGTATAAAAGATATCATACTTGAATTTGTAGAAACTAATTTGTTAGCAAAATAATTTTATAGAAGACTTACCAATACTAACGACCATGCTATTTCTAACCTACAGTCAGTATGGCTTTGATACCAACGCTGTGAGGGCCCCAAGTATTGGATACATTCCAAGTTAAGGATTACACCCGAAAGTATAATTGTTAACAAGGAATGAACCCAATGTCAGGTTCCCGGATATATGTCTTACAATAGTTTCCAAGATCAAAGACTATTGTACATATATTCTAAACAACATTGTACCATGTCATACAAGGCATACAGTATACATACATAGCAAAACCTTACAAACTTGGTTCGGTTCAACAGAACAACCGACCAGCAGCATCTAACAGAAGTTTTAGCAGCGGAAACAAGAATATAAACAACAAAAGTTCCAACTAGTTTGCCCATCACCTAATGGCAACTGAGTGTAGGACAGAAATAGCTTCACTCATTAGCATCGCCCTAATCGGCGCTAATGGGTAGTTCGTACACATAACCGTCCTCACCTGCAACAAGTGATTAAAGCACCTGAGTACAAAAGGTGCTCACAAGACTTACACAAAACTACTGAAAGAAAGTATTTAGCAGCACCTATCCAAAGGATTAAAATCTATATATGCTTAAGTTTGACAACAGGAAGGTTGTGAAGGCATTAATTTTTGCATAAAGCCAAGTTTCACTTCTACACTTACTGATTTTTGTAAAGGCCAATTTATAAACAAGTTTGGACTAAAACAGTAAGTAAAAGAGAATTTAATCACAAGCAAGAACAAAATCAAAGTGGCTGTCCACTTTGACCAATTAACATGCATGAATACCCTTCATGCCGAAACCAGTAAACCCATGACACAAATTATTTCAAAGTCTATACTGAGTTGTCCATCAAAACAAGTGTTGTCCGTAACCGTGGACACGGCTATTCGAATAGTTTTAACCCTGTAGGGGTGTACATCTTTACCCACACGACCTAGTCAGCCCGTAAGCCTTCGAATGCCTCCGAATGATGACACACTTCCTTTGGTATGCCGACTAGGTAAACTAAGATTCGGTATTTTTCAGCAAGTTAACATAATTGAGTTGAATCACCCATGTGCGACTAATCCTGCTTAGTACAAACGATAGATAGCGACTGCTAACCGGGGCACACATGTTGTGTCGGGAAAGCCGATTCCACGAACTGAAATTAAAAATTGTGCTCCCCTGCACATATAGAATGAAATCGGAGCCCTACGAACATGTGAACTTTACAAATGTCCTCACTCCTCCAGTTCCTCAACACAACAACATCAACCCCTTACTTAACCAAGCAGTGCCCATACACCGCGTGTGGAAGTACATAAGGTACTCGAATTGACATGTCAAAGTTCGGTCCTTACTGATCCGGACAAGACTGCCACATTTTCCAAATCTCGTGCACAAAGGCACCATCACTAGCATCCACTTGTCCAGATCTAAATCAAATTGTTATCAAACGAAATTAAATTAACTTTCAGTTTTAACCAAACTGACAAAGAAATCAAAGATAGAAATCAAAAAGGTGTTTCCCAGGTCTGACAAGATAAGCTTGTCAAACATCTAACGTTCTACAGACTTGCAAGGCTAAGCAAAAATCTACAGAACACTCTACTAACACCAGATTTCAATCTTGAGCATAAGTGTATGAATTTGATTAAGGATAAGCCACAAAGATGGAGATATAACTAACTAACACACAAAGTACTAATACTTCAAAAATAGCATGCAAACAGTTATCACTGCATTTCAAAATACTAAAGTATCAAAACTGGGATCAACATGGTACAAGAGGATGCTTGCCTTGGTAATAAACCACTTGTTCAGGTTTTGGAGCCTCAGGAATATTTTCACTCACGTCGGGAAAACCAGAATCTAACAGAAAAATAGCAAATGAACATCTAGAAACAAAACAGATACCAAAATGCTGAAAATATACATGATCAAAAGTACTGATGTACAAACTAACAAAATGCTTAAGCTACAAACTATTATTTGTAATGGTAATAACCTAGATTAACACTTACTAGCATTAACCAACAAGGATTAAAGGCTAAAACGAACTATAGTTCTGATCGGGAAATCCGACAACAGAACAAATAGTTACTGAGAGCTTTCTTGTCAAAATACCAGAGCTGTGATCCAAAGCGATGCTATCTAAAGACCAAAATGGATTCACAATAGTGCAATAAACCTATTGATGGTTAGAACATCACCGGAGTTTGGTAGCGCGCGGCGACAAGAAAAACAATGACGATTCAAAATCTGCAAAAGTAGTCATCTTGATTTGAGCAGCATAAAGTGTAAAAAGACTTTTGCTTATGCTACTAGGGTATCTAAGGGAGCTATAAGAGGATGGTCGGAGAAGCTCTAGAGCTCGCCGGTGATGAGAAAGACCGAAAGTGACAATAAGAAGCCCACGGTGACAAGATGATCTGAGCAAGGAATCAAAGAATGAGTGATTGAGATAGGTTACATAGCTCCATAAGAAGCTCAGACTAGAAGGAATTGAGAAAAGACTCACCCCGTTGGAGTTGGAGACGAAAGGGGGCAATTGGCCGAAAACAGGAGATTCTCAAAATTCAACCAACCTGTTTGACCAAAGATGAAATTAATTGAGGGGTTTTGCTCCTTAGATCATATGAGATGATGTGACGTGAATGAAATCGGAAGAAACTCACCGAATGCAATATTGACATGAAATTGGCTTTCGGTGCGCGCTCTGGGCATTCAAACAGCAACCTCGCGTTCTTATCTACAAACAATGCAAGGAACTTCCATTAATACGTTGAACAAGGCATCAAAACAGATGAACAAAGGTGCCACAGAGAGAGAGGTTACGCCGGAGATGAGGAAGAACTCAATGCGGCATCAACTTTGCCGGGAGTGATAGCTAGGGTTTATATAGTCACTTCGCCGGAGTGAACGAGGAGAGCTGTGTGGCAACACTGACAGCGATTTGATGCCAAGTGGCGATTGCATGCTGCAAAAACACGACGCAACGCCACCTCGCCTGCGATGCGCTCGGCGCTGGCGCCATGGCATGGAGAAGACACTGACAAGTGGGCCCGCACTGGTAGTCCCAGCAGTGAAACAAAGAGATGAGCTCCAACGAATGTTGATCGTCCGATTGCCAACGAATGGCTCATATTGAGTGGGGCGTTCAGGCGGTCCGAACGGCCCAACTCATCTTGACCGTGCGATCGTAAATGAACGACTTAGATTGAGTGAGATGTTCGGATGGTCCGAACAGCCCAACTCATCTTGACCATGCGATCAAAATCTAACGATTGCGAAAAGGGGCACGCTTAAGCATTTCAAGCGAGAAGGGGCACCGTTGGATTGGAATTCAATGGTTGAGATTGAAGTGGGGTTCGGATGGTCCGAATGGCCCACTCAACGAGGATGGTATGATCAAGATCCAACGGCTCAGAATCAAGGCGCGTTCGGATGTTTCGAACAGCCCAATTGATCCTAGCTGTTGATTTTGAATCCAATGGCTTGCGCACGCGTTGGGCGTTTCCATTTGAAAATGGTGTGGCCCGATAAAACGCGGACAATCAGATTTAGATTTAACAGCCCAGATTGCAAGGTGCGTTCGGATGGTTTGAACGTCACACTTGATCTGATCCATTGAGTTTAAATCTAACGATCCAGAGATGAGGCACGTTTTGGTCTTAAAATCAAAATAGGGTGCGGTTGGATTGAACATGGACGATGTAGATCGCATGGAACGTTCGGATGGTCTGAACGGCCCAATGCATCAGGACAGTCCATTTAGAAATCGACGGTGGAGATTGCGTGGATGGTTCGGATGGTCCGAACATCCCAACGTATTTGGTTCGCTCGTTTAGAAATCGGACAGCTCACGTTCACTGGAGCCAGTCCAAACAGCACAAGGTTGGACTAAACCAATATGGTTCGAGCCGCTACAGTACCAAGAGACTAGGGTTGGGTCTAAAGTTGACAAAAACTAAAACCAAACTTCAAAAGTTTGACCAAAGGTTTAAAAATACCAAATAAATTTTTAAAAATATGAAATTTTTTAGAGAAGCTACTGGGATAATATATGTCCTAGATAAATTTTGAAAACCACTGTTGTCATTTTAAAATACTTAATTAAATACTTTGACCGAATAGGTTTAACTAGAGAACAAAGATTTTTCAAAAGGTCAAAAATAATCTCTAAAAATTTGATAAAAAAATACTTCCCTGGTCTTAATACAAGCATTGACTTGCATTCTCTTTTGAAGCTTCAACAAGGCTTAGATTTGGTTCAAAAATGGAAGTTTTTAAATTGTAACAAGATGCTCATGTTTCATAATGACCAGAAATGCTATGAAAAGCATTTTATTACTGTTCATTAAAAACTGAGGCTGTTATAGAGCCCTCCCCCCAACAAATGATGGGAATACCCCTTTAGTAAGATAGCTAGTCTATAAGTACAAGCGATGGGTATTACAGTGTTTTATGAGTACAAGTAAGGGATACAATTGGTCCTTGTAAGGCAATTATATTTCCTGATTCGCTAAGTAGGTGTCGACTTTGTAGAGTGGGTCCCGTCAGTAAAGAATGAATTTATTCTTCCAACCAGATCCTTAATTAACTTGTTCATGCTTGTAGGAAAGAACCACTTCCCATTTTAATCGGGGGTGATTTTAATATCATCAGGCATTCGGGTGGAAAAAAAATGAAAATTTGAGTATAGATGGCCTTTCTTGTTTAATGCTGTGATTAATAATTTAGATTTAAGTGAAATTGATTTATCTGGTAGACAATTTACTTGGGCCAACTCGTTAGCTAATCCAACTTTTGAAAAACTGGATAGAGTTTTAATGAGTACAGACTGGTAGCATAAATATCCTTTGGTCACAGGTTAATGCTCTTGAAAGGTCTTTGTCTGATCACATATTGTTGCTTCTAAATACGAGAGAGGCTTCTTATAGAGGAAATAAACCTTTATTTAAATTTGAATTGGGATGGCTGTGTAGTGAGAGGTTTAGGGAGATGGTGACTGAAGTGTGGAACAAGGAAATTAAATGTCGTTCTGCCTTACAAATTTGGCAATGTAAAGTTAGAGTTCTTAGACAGTATCTTCGCGGATGGGCTAAAAATAAAAGTGGGACTTATAAAAAGGAAAAGATAGCACTCAATTTGATAAATGATCAGTTAGATAAAAAAAAAAGTTGAGTTTGTAGTTTATCTGATGAAGTCCTTTATCAGAAAAATTTTGCTAAGGCAAGATTGGCACAACTTTTAAGAGAAGAAGAAATTAAGTGGTACCAAAGGTCCAAAGCAAAGTTACTTTTGGAGAGAGATAGAAATACTCAGTTTTATCACTTGATTGCGAATGGTAAGCATAGAAAACAAAGAAATTTTCAACTTGAACAAGAGGAGGGGATAATTCTGGGTGACGTACAATTGAAGAAGTATATCACTAATTATTATAAAGGTTTTTTTGGACCATCCAAAGTTAATCATGTCTCCATGATTGAGGATTTTAGGAATGATATACCTCAAGTTTCAGAGGCTGAAAGCATTTTTTTTACAACGCCGTTCACTGAGCAGGAGGTGAAACAAGCAATCTTTCAAATGGAACAGAACAAAGCACCTAGACAGATGGCTTCCCTGCTGAGTTCTATCAGGTTTTTTGGGAAGTCATTAAAAATGATTTGATGGCTATGTTTCATGATTTTCATAGTGGCTCTCTGCCGCTTTTTAGCTTGAATTTTTGGATCATTACTCTGCTTCCCAAAAAAACGTATGCTAAGGAAATACAGCAGTACAGGCCTATTTGTCTTTTAAATTTAGTTTTAAAGTGTTTACTAAGGTGGCTACTAATAGAATTATTGGTGTAACTCATAAAGTATTTAGATTATCCCAATCGGCGTTTATGCTAGGGAGATTTATTCTTGATGGAGTTGTTATCCTCCATGAAATCATTCATGAGTTACATAAACAAAAACTGGATGGAATAGTGTTCAAGGTTGATTTTGAGAAAGCTTATGACAAGGTTAAATGGTCGTTTTTGTTTCAAACCTTGAGAATGAAAGGTTTTTCAACTCAGTGGTGTTCCTGGGTGGAAAGTTTTGTCATAGGAGGGAGTGTTGGAATAAAGGTCAATGATGATCTTGGATCTTTTTTTCAAACTCAAAAGGGTCTTAGACAAGGCGATCCTATATCCCCAATTCTTTTTAATCTAGTTGTGGACATGCTTGCAATCTTTATTTCAAGAGCTAAAGAAGAATATCTTTTATCAGGAGTAGTTCCTCATTTAATTGGTGATGGGTTGTCCATATTAAATTATGCTAATGACACTATCCTCTTCTTGAATAATGATCTAGAACAAGCAAACAATCTCAAACTTATTCTATGTTATTTGAACAATTATCAGGTTTAAAGATTAATTTCCACAAAAGTGAGATTTTTTGTTTCGGTAAAGCCAAAGAAGTTGAATAGCTGTATACTCAGTTATTCGGTTGTGAAGTAGGTACCTTTCCATTCAGGTACTTAGGCATTCCAATTCACTTCAGAAAACTAAGGAATAGTGATTGGAAAGGGGTTGAGGATAGAGTTGAAAAGAAGCTTAGTAGTTGGAAAGGAAAAAATATGTCTGTTGGTGAACGCTTAGTACTCATTAACTCGGTGCTAAGTAGTTTGCCAATGTTTATGTTGTCTTTTTTTAGGTTCCTAGAAAGGTTCTCAAAATACTAGATTTTTATCGATCTAGATTTTTCTGGCAGAGTGATAGTCATAAACAAAAATATAGGCTTGCTAAATGGAGTTTAACGTGTACACCCAAAGAACAGAGGGGGGTCTAGGCATTCAGAACTTAGAGATAAAAAACAAAAGTTTACTAGGTAAATGGTTATTTAAGTTGCTTAATGAAGAAGGGGTTTGGCAATCCTTATTGACAAATAAATATTTGGGTGAAAAGAGTCTTTCGCAGGTAGTTAACAAACATGGGAATTGCCACTTTTGGTCGGGTCTAATGAAAATTAAAGATATATTTTTTCGCTTTGGTTCATTTCAAATTAAAAACGGTTTGCAAATTAGGTTTTGGGAAGAAATTCGGTTAGCAAATTCTCCACAAAAAGATAATATCCACTCATTTATAATGTGGTCAGGGGCAAGGATGATATAGTGGCCACTATCCTGAGATTGGCACCTTTAAATATTTCTTTTCGACAGCCTATTATTGGGCCTAAGTTACATGTTTGGAATGAGTTAATTTTGAGAATTGCTAATTTACAACTAAACTCTCAAAAGACGTTTTCAGGTGGAATTTGAGTAAGTCTGGACTTTTTTCTATACAATCTTTATACGTGGCGCTCATTGGAAATTATCAAGATCCCATTTAGAGTTTCTTTTGGTTAATTAAAATTCTGTTAAAAGTTAAAATATCCGTGTGGTATCTCAAAAGAGGGGTAGTATTAACTAAAGATAATTTGCTCAAAAGAAATTGGAGGGGAAGCACAAAGTGTTGTTTCTGTATTAAAGGGAAAACAATTCAGCATCTTTTTATTGACTATCCCATTGCACGTCTAACATGGTGGACTGTTCAATGTGCGTTTAATTTATCTCCTCCTGTGAGTATAGCACACATTTTTGGGAATTGGTTAGTCGGTATTCCAAAAAATTTAAAGGCACAACTCCTAGCTAGAGTTAGTGCCTTATGTTGGTCTATTTGGTTATATCGAAATGACATCATTTTTGACAAAAAGATTATCACTAATCCCTTGTAGGTTATATTGTTAAGTGGGCACTGGCTGAGAGCTTGGAAATATCTGTAGAATTCAACCCAGAAGGAGTCAATGTTGGCTGGAAGCACAAGGTTGGGGTTTGTGGCTAAGCAAATTTTCAACACTCATGGGTGGCGGACTAATCAACGGATTTGTAATGATTGAGTTTAGCTTTTAGTCGTCTTCTGGTTATAAGGCTTCAAGCCACCTTTAACGCTGCTATTTATTTTGCCACTTTAAGTACGTTAATAAAATAGGTTGTGTGCATCCTTGATGCAGAGGCCAGAAGAGTTTTTCTCTTTCATTGTCGAAAAAAAGAATGATTTGGTGGTAATGGCGAGTCTGTCATCTACCCCTCTAGAGTTGGTGTGATCTTTTATAGATAAATACATGCACACATGTATAAGTTACTTGAAGGATCTTTTATAGATAATTAAATTATATGCGTTTATGGTTTGTGATAAAATTCTACGTGGCTTGTCGATTGAATGCAAATTATGTATGAAACTTTCATTTGTAGGGATAATTACCTTATTTATATTGGTTTTCTAAGTTTATAACTTATATTATGTTTTATTTGAAATCCGTAGCAATGCACGGGCACTCGACTAGTACATGTATAAAGTGTGGTTCAGCGTTGTTTATGAAACACCTTTTCCACAATATCTATGAGTGTACAAAAAAAAGTCCAATTCTGTGGTAATATAAATAAATAAATAAATTTGCACCTTGCTGTTTCCAGAATCTTTTTTTTATTTGGCCATGTGGCGCCTTGCAAATGCAAAAATAGCCCCCTTGCTACCGTTTTTTTGCAAAAATAGCCCCCAAACGAGCGCGGAATCACCGTGGAGCCGACACGTGGATCCATCCGCGGTCGCCGAGCGCGTCAAGTGGGGGGCGAGCGGGACCGGAGTGGGTGCGCGTGGCGGAGCGCGGAAGGGCCACCTCCCGCGGTGGAGGAGCGCGGAAGGCTCCTTCCGGTCACCGGGCGCAGAAGGTGGCCGGGACACGCGCCCCTTCCGCGGTCGCCACTCATTGCCGTGCTTAGAGGAATGCCCACGCGAGCCGAATGCCTTCTGCGGTCACCGAGCGCGGAAGGAGCACGTGTCGGCTCCACGGTGATTCCATGCTCGTTTGGGGGCTAGTTTTGCAAAAACGGTGATAAGAGAGCTATTTTTGCATTTTTATGGCGTCACGGGGCCAAAACAAAAAAAATATTCCTGTTTCCAAGTTTTGGTATATCACAGCAGAGTTGCTAGACTTAGCTGACCTTGTAGTACCTGTTAGTAGAAAATTTATCACGACTGGTAGACTTGGCAACATCTCGCAGAGTCGCAGTACTCGTTGGAAAATTGGTTTCATGATCAGCAGGGAAGTCAAGTCTTCGAAGTAAACACGTAGTCGACTAGTCGTACTAATCAGACTACGATGTCCCAGAACGACCGTGTACAAAAAAGTCTATTGGGAAAAACGTGCCCATTTTATTTGTTCCTCCCTTTCAAATGTTCTGAAATTTCGACCAAGTTACACTTTTAGTTGTAACAGAATAAAAGGCATATAGGGTGCACGTGCCCCCTTTGGTGGATATATGAACATTGTCATTCTGGTCCATCAAATCCAAAATCTGCTGCTGGGATCGACCGAGCCAACACCCATCTCCCACTTGCTGCACTTTTGCGACCCCCCCCCCCCCCAAGCACAATGAACTTTTCTCTTATTTCCCTGCACTCTCATCCTCTAGCCAGCCCGTGCATTCCTCCCAACCCTGACCCCATGCTAGGGTTTGGGTGCCACCCCCTGCATCGAGCTCTACACTGCCCCCCTACGCCGAGCCCCTCCCGAGTCGTCGACCACCTGTGTCGAGCCTCTCCCGAGTCACCGCGCCCCTCCCTAGTCGACGTGACCCCGTCTGCGGTGCACCCCTCTGTGGCGCCCCCCAACCCCCTCCCCGCCTCCTCCCCGGTCGGCCGCCCTCTCGTGGTGCATGCAAATTTAATTTCTTATTTAATTATAGACATCTCCTTCCTAATTCTATGTTCTTTTGAATTGTCTAGCATAGGACAGTTGATGTGAAATTAAAGTCACAAACTGATTTTGCGGCATGACAGTTGATGGAGAAGAAGCAAGCGCAGTCCGAGTCATCAGCGTCGGGGCCTAGTGGGGGGCTACTGCTTGTGCCATGCCCAAAATGTGACGCGGAGATGATTTGGGCAGTGTCTGAGAGCTCAGAGAATCGAGGAGAAAAGAGTACTACAAATGCCCTAACAACGATAGTGTAAGGAAATTTCCCTTCATTTGATGGTGATTTTGTTTTATTGGCCGGTGGTTACAAAATTGCCAATCTTTGCAATGAAAATTCCTAGAAACAATAAAAAAAGCAACAAGAACTATTAATCCGGTCCAACAACTTGTTAATTTCAGCTAAATGTGCCAACACATGGCAAACCATTGGATCTGTTCCTTTTGTATTAATCGACTTCACACAACATTCTTCTTTTTTCTCCTGTTCCATGAAATGTAATCGAGTCAGATGGATCTCATAGTGATCTTTCCACATGAAAGTATCGCAACCGCTGGAATATTTCTGCACCAAAATGAAGCACCAAAATATTTCTAGGTCAAAGCTTACCATTAGTGCCTCAACAGGCAAATAACTCAAATAAACTATAGTGGAAGGAATAAGGACATCTTCAAATATAGTCTATCCATATGCCCACAGGCAATTAACTGGGGTCGCATGGCCTAGTTCTCCATGATCCTTGATGTAGATTTCATTGACCAACGCAATACTTATGATGTCTTAAGCTACTAAGCAACATTGTGTATATCAAGGATGAGTACATGGAGTACTCAGCAAGTTGTGCACGAAATGCAATATATGTATAAATAGATGCCAGGTTTATTACAAAGGAGTGGCTATCCTAACTGGTTTTTTCCTGCATGAAACAAATTTGACATTTAAATACAATAAATAGATTGAAAAGCATAATTTAGAATAGAGTAATAGATAAATAATCAAGTAAACAATTGATCACATAACTTATCCCGTTTATCACATTCACTTTCTTGCCTAACATTGTTTTATGAAATTCTACCCCTTGTGTGAAATTCCCGAGCATCCATGATTGCGGACACGGCTATTCAAATAGTTTTAACCCTGTAAAGGTGTACAACTGTACCCATAGGATATAATCAGCTTGACCTTTGCTAATCATAACAAAGTCTTTCCAAAACCCTGGCTCAACATTAACCCTCCCGCCAGGCATAAAGTCAGTAATTGTACCCCTAATAAGCGAGTCACGGCCTGAAGCCTAACGTTGGATTTGAGGACAGTGCCCGTCCATGATGTAGCCCTAATAAGTGACCACATCCTCCAGTTCCTAGGTACAGCCTTAATAAGCGACTGCACACCTACATGTACAACATGAGGTGCCAATGCTAAGACTTGGTAACTTACTAAGCTTGGTCTGTCCCATTCCAGACATGTGGTTTGTACGATGTGGCTCAGTTCAATGGCACACAAAGTGAGGTCCTTAAATGACCAGGGCGACTGACCAAACCAAAGCACACATTACCTCCATTCGTCCCTGTCGAAAACATTTATCCACCAAATTCATTAACACGTACCATCAACAATTGATAGCACTTCCCATTATAAAACAATTCCATATATCATTAGTCAAGTGTAAGGATCTCATTCCAAAACATGATTCCACAACTATAAACAAGGTTAAGCAAAACTACACCAACCCACGATTGGTTCTATACATATGCCCAATTAGTAATTGCACAACCTAAGGTGACAAATAATGCATGGCATATGACTAGGGATGAAAAACGGATACGAATTATCCATCTTATTCGACTACCGTATTTGATAGAACATGAATATGGTATAGATTTTTCCATCTGATTAGCAATTTCTCTTCTATTTGTATTCGTATTCGCATAAAAAATATGGATGCAAATATGGTATGGAAGTTTCCCATCCGAATTACTATTTTATCCAAACTATTTGTATTCATACTCGAATTCAATGTAGCAATACAAGTATTTTATTCGACTGTGCCTAATTAGTTGGGTGATTTTTTTCCTAATTTAATGTGAATTCATGTTCCCATAGGTGAAATAAATAGATTGGACTAATTAAGTGTGATTGTACAAGGATAAAGCGTCACTAATGTCTTCACATTACATAAGTTATGAGGATATCCGAATTCGACTGAATTGAGTAGATATTCGATTCGCATTCGTATTCATTATGACATTCGATTTGTATATGAGAGTATTCAAATTTATATTTGCATTCGTTTAAAAAAAATACAAATACGAATATGGTTTCACCACTATTCGATTCATATTCGATCCGTTTTCACCCCTACATATGACTAGTCAAGGTGGGTAAATGAGCAAGCAGGCATTAACTACTCCCAATATTATAAGGTTGTATGAACATAGCATGCAAGTTTAATAAAGCAAAGTAGTTTTGGAAATAATAGGTGTAATATGATCAAAACACAACTTGCCTTAATACAGCTACGTTGTTGTTCCTTTCTCTTTGATCTTCTATTTTCTTTATCTTTGCTCTTCAACTTCCTTGGTGTTGAGCTTGATCTTCCTGTACTCCTCCTGAGAAAATCCAGAACGTCAACGTCTAACTAGAGAGAAAACACAAAAATGAACAAAACTAAAAAAGGCAACTCCAGCAGACTCCAAATTGAAAAATAAATAGTACTAGAAGGTAGGGCTTTAATTTATATGAATTTAGGAAGAAGAACGGGTTCAATCGGAGCTCGGATGAAAGAGAACGGTCTCTCGGAAGTTTGACCAGGGGAGAAATTGGGAAAAAGATAGAGGATAGAGGTTACTGAGGCTGACAGGTGGGATCAATGAAATATTTCAGGGAATCTTTATTTTTTGGATTTTTTGAAAATAGGATGGGACTAACGTGTGAACCTACTGTCTATGGACCATGTCCACAATTATAATTGTTGGTTCACAGTGAACCTGATTCACGGAATAGAGCTCTAACACCTGGGTCCCACAAGTCATACACTCGATCCACGATGGTCCAAGTCCACTGTATTTTCGATCTAGGGTTTGGGCTTAGTGGCCACGTGGGCAGCTAATAGGGATTGTGGTGTTGAGGTGGCAGCTGACGTGGATGAAGACGGCGGCGCACAGTGACCAGGGGACTTCGGCGAGCGGTGACGCAACTCCGGTGGTAATGACGGCAGTGTAGGACGGCGGACATCTTGGTGACGCGATCTAGCGGATATTGAAGAGGGGGTCGTGGCAATCTCGATAGGCAGTGCGTGGAGACCGAGGGATGGCTGGTGGCGAGCTTCTAGCTGCGGCGATGCTAGGTCTCCAATGGTGGCGTAGATCCGATAGCTTTCCGATGAAACCGAGGAGATGGCGGGGTAGATATCGACGTGATGAACTCCAAAGTGAGGACAACATAGTCCGAGGATCAGCAGCAGCGGCAGGGTAAATCGACGACGAAAGTGGCAATGGAGGCGGTGACTTGGGGCTTTGGTGGAGGGCGATGCGGGGGGTGCGAATCCATGGCTTGGGGTGGCCTTAAATAGGCGGCGAAGGTGGCGTGCAAAGAAGTTTCCATGGCGGCCATGGCGGAGGTGGTGTGCGAGAGCCGAACTCCCTCGGGACGAAACACAGTAGCCAACAGGTGGGCCCCATAGGTCAGCGGCACAAGAGAGACAGTGGCGAGATGGGTTGGGTCAAGAGGAGTCGAGCCAGAAGAAAGAGAAAAGAGAGGCGGGCCGGCACCGAAGTAAAACGGGCTTCAGCCCATGTGGGAGAGGAATGGTCCTCAGGCCCAGGAGAGAGAGGGAGGATAGGGCCGGAGGAAAAGATTCGGCCCAAAAGCATTCCACTAATTTAAATTAGTGTTTTATTTTTAGAAAATATAGAAAATTCAAATAAGCCAAGAAAAATAGCAAATCAACTCATAACAATTCAAGAAAATTAAGGAAAAAACTATGGAACTAGAGGAACTCAAGTAAATTAATTTTGGATTTAATTCATGTTTGGTTTGTTCATATTAAATCGTTTTAATATCTGAAATTCCCATTTAAGCTTTATTTAATTCAAGAAAATCGTTACTTGTTTTTTCGAAATTTCTTTTTGACAAAAAGGCTAAAACAATTGGGATGTTACATGGCCTAAGATAACCCGAAAAAGGCAGCCAATCACACGATGCTATTGCTACAAGTAAACCTGAGTGGGAAAGCGCATGCCCCGTGCGTTCCGTGAGATGGCGGGTTCATCTCAGATTCTCTGGTCAAACAATTCTAGGCCTATGTATAAGTGAGCGCACTCGCATGTGTGCGCTATGTTGGTGTGCGTGTGAGTCCATTGTACTACTACTTAAACAAACGAAGTAAACATAAACACGTTCTCCTCTCTCCTCTCTCAAAAAGAAAAAGAAAAGGAAAAAGAAGAAGAAGAATCATCGTTCTCCTAGTCCTCCTCGCTGTTGTGAACTAAACTAAGATTTACGCGACTCTTTTGCAAGTAGCAATCCTAGTAGTCGTCAACAACTTGGAAACGACGAGCCGATATAACTCAGGATAATTTAATCTGAATGTAGCGTACACCCAAATAATTGTAGGGCGCAGACTACAGACAAAACATCATGGCCGATTAATACAACATGAAAAAAAGTAAGAATCAGAGTTTAAAAAAATCATGAATTAGAGATTGCATCAAGATCCACGCTTATTATGTGAAAAAAAAGCTGTGGAGGTAGCTCTAACACCAATATTCCAACAACTTCACTACATGCACTACTAGAAAATGGGTATTTCCTTACGGTTGAAAACCATCAGGAAAATAGAAAAAACCGTTAGGTTTTATTTTTCTGACGGTTAACCGTCAGGAAAATCCCCTCAGGTTTAGGTGGTCGGGAAAATTCAATTTGTCTAACGGTTCACCGTCAAGAAACTTTTCGCTGACGGTTTTTCCCAATTTTGCTGACGGTTTTGCGAACCGTCCGCGAAAAGAATTTTGTTGACGGGTATTAACTGTCAAGAAAATAAAACTTGATGGTTCTTTGCATTCCCGTCAATAAAATAAAACTTGACGGTTTTTTCATTCCCATCAATAAAATAAAACTTGACGGTTTCTTCATTCTCGTCAATAAAATAAAACTTGACGGTTTTTTGCCTGTCAGGTTTGAGCATTTGGCTCACGGGGCCATTACCGTTAAGAAAATAAAACCTGACGGTTTTTGCCCGTCAAGTTTTCAAGTTTGGCCTACCCATGAAATGAATTTTGCTGACGGGTAGTAACCGTCAAGAAAATTAAACCTGACGGTTCTTTGCCCGTAAGCAAATTGTTTTTTCCTGAGTGTTTAACCGCACCAAAATGACTCCGTGGCTGTCAGCAAAATTATTAGCAGCCAAGATAGTGCTAGCAGAAATTGTCAATGACACACTAATATTTGATTCATACATCCATATACATCGTATAATCCACAATACATATCCATACATTAATCCACACACAAAATAAGTTCAAGCTTAAACTAGCATCATTTCAAGCCCAATACCATCAATTAATTGATCACATATACACCATAATACTAATATTATGCTTCAGTTTGTGTCACCTATTACAAAGGACAGAACACAAACTAGATAATGATACCTACTTAACACATATAACTTGAAGGAAAATCATTGATAGCTGCAACACCATAGTATAGTTGGGATGCTATTTTGATGGTGCACTTCTGGTTGCCAGAAAATGCAGCACAACCAAGACCATATTTTGAGTCATTTGCAAGTTTGATAACCTCTTCATCAGAACTAAATATCATGACTGGTAGAATTGGTCCAAAAGCACGATGATCGACATGGAGCAAGAGTAAGAAAAATATCATTGGTGCAAAAGGAAATCAACCATTGCCTCTAGCCTACCTCTTCTTGCATAATTTTCATTGTATGATCAACATTCATCAGAACAGTTGGAGGAAAGAATTGATCAACTGCGTCTTCACCTAGATTGCCAAAGCTCCCTCTGCCAGTTCTAAGCAACACATGGACCCTTCAGTCAGAAATTGGAGCAAAAGAAATGACTGCCTTTCATAGGTTCAATTGAATATTTCACAGCAAAAGAAATGGAACCGCTTGAAAGTTGCTACTAAGACATCACCATGGATCGATAATTGGCACTAGCAATACAACTAAAATAAACAGCATGAGAAAATATTGAATAGACATGCATGGAACTTCTTGAAAGTTGCTACTAAGACATCACCATGGATCTCGGCATGAAGATCTTGAGCCTTCCGTCTTTAGGAGGCTTTCTTCCTTCGATCAAGCTGTTGATTCTCTATTTGTTATGATTCTGCACCGAAACAAGATTTAACATTAATATTCTTGGCTATAAACTCAAACCAAGGTAGCAAGTTACCTATAACTATTGAGTAAGCAACTTGGAGCTACTTGGTAATAGATACAATTAAACAACCCAAAATACTAAACCAACTACCAGAAAAAACAACAAAATTGACAATTGTTTTTTTTTCATTGGAGAGAGCTTGTAAGCTAGATCAGAGAGACAGAGATTAATGTAAGTACAAAAATGTTTAGAAAAATCTCTGTATAATATCAATTTAAGACAAATGTGAACAACCAAGCATAGTGGAGCTTTGTACAATGAGTAGTATGGAAAAGGCAAAGAAGAGGGAAAACACACATTAATTCTTCTGTAGTAAAAATTAAATGATTCATATGCTTAGAATTAATAGGATGGTTATGTCTTTTCCCCTATTTCTGACCATGTAAGTACAATATGCTAAGGACAAATAGAGAGAATAGAATAAAGGAAGCTTTGTGTCTGACCATGTAAGTACAACATGCCAAGGACAAATAGAGAGAATGGAATAAAGGAAGCTTTAGAAAGTAGTAACTCATCTATTTTTCACCGATCTCAAAAGAGCTAGCAAGATATTATCAAAGATCATGTGGACAATTAGTTGCATCCGTCGCAGTCGATGTTGTTGGCATCATGGTTGCACTGTGAGCAAATTAATATGGTTCATCATGGTTGCACTATGAGCAAATTAATATGGTTATGTGTGAAAATTAAATTGAATCCTAATAAGTAATAAATTATTGCATTGTGAGCAAATTAATATGGTTATGTGTGAAAATTAAATTGAATAAGGTGTGAGAGAAAAAGGTCACCATAGAACCCAGGTAGTCTAGATAGAAAATAAGAAGCCCCAATATCTGGAAAGAGTCCCAATGATGTTTCTGGCATCGCAAAAACCTGCATGCATATCCAAAATACATGAAGTCAAGTCGATACATAATTACCGACCTGATTGTGAGACTCGGTAAACAAGTTCTGGCCCTAAATTCATCTTGAAAGGTAGGAAATAGTTGGCTGAGAAAAGTCACGCACATGAACTAATAATTCCCATTAAGTACTTTGAGCCAACATAAATTCTTACTTCCATAACTTGATATCTGACATGTAGGCATTGTGATGCAATACCAGCACTAGTAAAGAGTATAAAATATGAGTGTGCATGCATACAAGATGCAGATAAATTATTTAAAAGAGTGAACTTTAATAAGATAATTTGCAATCACCAATAGTTATATCTTTGAATTGCATGTAAATGACCAACATTCAATGAGAACCCCAAACAAGCATATCTCAAGCGGCCTTGTGACTTATAAGCATTTTGTGCACCCTACTACAGCCGGGTTAAAAGATATAAGTAATGAGGGAAGCGAAATGCCATTTGAGTTTGATTCATAGTATATCTTGTGTTCTCGGTGGCAACTCGAAACCTTCCATGTATAGAAACACCAAACCTCCACCCATGACAATTCCAGTAAGAAGAGAAACCTATAATTACATGTTGTAGCATTTAGTGGTGCGGAACAGTGACAAGAATGATTACATGGAGAATCAATTTCAAAGGATGCAGCTCACCTGAGGTTTGCTATAAGTTGCAATGATATAGTTTAACAAAAATTCATTTTGGAAAAAATCAGCACCATACTTCCAACTGCCTGATATAAGAAAAGGACATATAGTAAAGTCAATCAAATGTCTGGAACAACACTAAATATATATGCTAACTGTTAATGGTTGAATTCGTGTAGGACAAACAAAGGTGTCAGAAGTCAAACACTACTACAAAATGCTATCTTTCGGCCTTGATCACGCATAGCAGTTCATCGAAACCGCTCGTGTTAAAAACAATCTCGCATTTATTTTTTTTACCGACCGTCTGTGTTATCTACCGCGCTAAAAACCGTTTGTGAAGAGGTCATATCACAGACGGTTCATGTTTAAAACCGTCTGTGAAGTATCACAACGGTGCTGACCAAAAACCGTCTATAATATTACTGCATATCACAGACTGTTTTTTGTCAGAACCATTTGTGATACTTCACGACGGTTTTAAACATGAACCGCTCTGTGATATTACTACATATCACGAGCGGTTTTTATCATAACCGTCTATGATACTTCACGAGGGGTTTTAAACATGAACCATCTGTGATATTACTACATATCACGCATTTTTTTTTAAAACCGTCGTGATAATTAACACATCATGACGGTACATAGCTCCCAATGAGAGTCTTGTTGATCTCCATCTCTGGCGCTACGGTAACCGCTGCAGATCTCCAAGCCCGGTGAGTCCATCGCCTCACCTCACTGAGCCCGCTCGTGTGTGGTCCATTTCAACTATTGTCGCCGAGGAGCTTGCCGCCGTTGCCTCTGTTCACCGAGCGACGACCAGCCGCCTTGGACCTTCCCCGACTTCATTGACACCCTTTTATTTATTTCCAGGGTTTTCAATACGAATCGTGTGATGGACCGAAGCTGGATGTACGCTGAGAACCGTGTGAGTGAAGAGTACATTAATGGCGTGTCTGCTTTTACAAGAGCTGCCGAGGAGGATATGTTCAATAAGGGGGCGGAATATATGTACTGTCCATGCATTGACTGCGATAATCTGAAAATGTTTAACAACCGAGTGCAAATCGAAGCACACTTGATTCGAAGGGGTTTCAAAAAGGGTTATACATGTTGGACCAGTCACGGTGAAGAGCATATTACACAGGAAGTCAATGATATGCATATTATACAGGAAGTCAACGATATGCCGCCGGATGATGTCGATTGTGGTTCCGATTCGGATAGGCTGCACGATGACAATCTAGATCAGATGCTTCGTGATGCAGAAGGGAACTGTGATCAGAGGGAGTATGTTCAATTCCGGGGCTTGATGGAGGACTCGGAGAAACCTTTGTTCCTGGGCTGCAAGCCGGAATACACAAGGTTGTCATCCGTGCTTAAACTGCTGAAATTGAAGGCAAGCAATGGTTGGTCCGACAATAGTTTCACGGGGCTGTTAGGTCTCTTAGCGGACATGCTTCCGGAGGGAAACGAGTTGCCCAAAACCACCTACAAAGCCAAGAAGGTTCTTTGTCCATTGGGAATGCAAGTAGAAAGAATACATACATGTCCGAACGACTATATCCTCTACTGTAACGAGTATACAAACATGCATGTATGTCCGGTGTGCAACGCATCCCGATACAAGCGTAAGAATCAATCAGATGACGACAAGGGAATCAAGGTCCTTTCTTGCTAAGGTGGCATGGTATCTTCCTATAATTCCCCGTTTGAAGCTGTTTTTTGCGAACCCAAAGAATGCAAAAGCTGCAGATTGGCACTCGAGGAGCGTAAGAATGATGACTAAGACACCTGCCGATTCCGCCCGGTGGAGAAACATCGATAGGAGGTTTGCGGACTTGGTGAGCGAGGAATATAAGGTTTGGATTGAGTACAGATGGAATGAATCCTTTCAATAACATGAGCAGCCGACATAGTACTTGGCCCATGACGCTCTGTATCTACAATCTTCCTCCTTGGTTGTGTATGAAGCGGAAGTATATTTTGTTGTCGATACTTATCCAAGGGCCGAAGCAACCTGGGAATGATATTGATGTGTACCTAGCACCATTGATGGAAGATCTAAAAATATTGTGGATTGAAAGGGCAATGTATGGGATGCGTACAAGCGAGAGAACTTCACTTTATGTTCCTTGTTGTTACGCACCATAAATGATTATCCTACTCTTGCTAATCTGTCGGGCGTAGTACAAAAGGGCCAAAGCACAGACTCACCGCTAGATGATACCGAGAGTGTGTGGTCAATCACTCGCAAAAACCGTGTATGCGTCGTCATCGTAGGTTCCTTCGGAGGGCTCATCCGTACCGTAGGATGAAGAAACAATTCGACAGAGAGAAGGAGGACAGTTCAGCTCCAAGGCATTTAAGTGGAAAAGAGGTCTATGATATGGTTAAGGATTTAGATGTTGTGCTCGGAAAGTGATGTAAATCGAGGACCCGTAGTAAGAAGAACATGTGGAAAAAGAGATCAATATTTTGAGACTTACCTTATTGGGAGCACCTAGAAGTTCACCACTGCATCGACGTCATGCACGTAGAGAAGAATGTATGTGACAGCTTGATTGGTCTCTTACTGAACATTCGTGACAAAACAAAGGATGGTGTCAACGCACGGCTTGACTTGGTTGATATGGACATCAGACCTGAGTTAGCACCAACAAAGACCGATAAAGGATGAACGTACCTTCCCCCTGCTTGTTACACTCTATCCAAGGCTGAGAGAACCAAACTGTGCCGGTGTTTGCATGGTGTGAAAGTTCCGTCCGGTTACTCCGCCAACATGAAGAAACTTGTTTCGATGGAAGATTTGAAGTTAATTGGCATGAAGTCTCATGATTGTCATGTGTTGATGACACAAATGCTCCCTGTTGCAATTAGAAGTATTTTGCCGATCAAGGTCCGAGAGACAATCATGAGGCTGTGTTATTTCTTTAACACAATTGCTCAGAAGGTCATCGATCCTGAAGGACTAGATGCTCTGCAGGACGAGGTGGTGACGACTCTATGTGATCTTGAGATGTATTTCCCTCCTTCGTTTTTTGATATCATGGTCCATCTCATTGTTCATATTGTGAGGGAGATAAAGATGTGCGGGCCCGTGTTCCTATGTAGCATGTACCCGTTCGAGAGGTTCATGGGAATTCTCAAGTCCTATGTACGAAATCGATCTTAGCCAGAGGGCAGCATCGTCGAAGGTTATGCAACCGAAGAGGTCATTGAGTTCTGCGTCGATTACATGGCTCAGGTCGAACCGATAGGTGTGCCTTGATCTCGCCATGAGGGGAGGCTCGAGGGTATCGGGACCATCGGAAGGAAAGCAATCACTCCAGATATGGATGCGTATGCTCAAGCCCATTTCACGGTCTTGCAACACATGACTGAAGTGTCCTCGTATATTGACCAGCACAAGGACGTGCTTCGGCAACAGAATCCGGTGCGGCCGGATGTTTGGATCACGAGACAACACAACAGACGGTTCAACCAATGGTTGAAGGAGCGACTTGCTAGGAGCTCGTCAAGTGATATGCTGACATGGTTGGCAAAAGGGCCAATATTTACAGTTGTGACATGGCGAGGATACGACATAAATGGGTACATATTCTATACGCAGGCTCAGGATATAAAAAGCACTAACCAGAATAGCGGTGTCCACATAGATGCATTCAGTACCGATGGGCTGAGGAGCTCCTACTATAGGCAAATAGAGGAGATATGGGAGCTCGACTATGTACTTTTCAAGATCCCCCTATTTCGGTGCCGTTGGGTCCATCTCCCACAGGTGAAGGTTGACAAGTACGGCGTCACTACCGTGGACCTCAAACGTGTCGGATACAAAGACGAACCATTCGTACTGGCTAACCAAGTTGTTCAAGTCTTCTATGTTACCGACCCGGCAAATAAGAAGCGTCACGTAGTTCTTCATGAAAAAAGGAGGATGGTCGGAGTTGAGAATGTAATGGACGAGGAAGAATACAATCAATTTGACGAGTTGCCTCCTTTCGGAAACGGCATAAGGGTCGAGGAAGAAGAACGTGACGAAACTAGCTACATACGCGTCGATCATCATGAAGGGCTAATTTTAAAGATTAATTGAACAATGTGTGTATATATATATGCGTTACGATGAATGGTTAATTTTAGTTCATTTGAGTTAATTAATTGATTTGTACTATGAAATGGATGTGATTGTTTCTCAAATGATTGTGAATTGGATGTATATACATGTATTTGTTCTCTTTTCTGCTTGTTTCAGAGGGCATGGCTAGCATTTCCTGAGGCTAGTCCATAAACAGATCTAGATTAACCAATACAAAATAATATCACAGACGGTTTGAGCTACAAACCGCTCAGGATTATATATCACGACGGTTCCTTGGTAAAACCGTGCAGTGATACAATATATCATGAGCGGTTGTTAATTGGAACCGCTCATGATACATCACATATCACTGAGCGGTTCTACTTTAGAACTGCTCAGGATACACACATCACAGACGGTTCTAATTTAGAACTGTTTGTGATGTCCATCCCTATTTACATTCGGACTCTAGGGTATTGCGCGCCCGCCACTCAAACGATTAAGTCTCTCAACTCCTCGCTCCCTCCTCCCCCGAGCCCGTCGCCGTCGTCCTCGACGCCGCCTCCTCGAGCCCGGCGCGACTCCTCTCCCGATCCCGTCGACACCGCCTCCTCTTCCAGCCCGGCGTGCCTCCCCATGAGCCCACCGCGCCTCCTCCTACAGCTCACCATGCCTCCTGCCCCGAGCCCGCCGCCTCCTCCCCTCACCCAAGCCCGGCGCGCCTCCCCTTCGACGCGGCCTTGCTGCTCCCTACTTGTCCTTCTTCTCGACGCCCAAAGGTAACCAATGCCGAGTTGTCGACCCCGACGCCCCTTTCCCTAACTATTTCTTTCAATAATCTGTCATGGTCCCTCATGATAATTGTACTTGTTTTAGGAATTTGTATTTGTTCTAGTCAGTTATTCATGTGGTATTTGTTTTGATACTGCTACTGGAATATATTGCAATGTGGTGTGGTGGGCTTGAGATGAATACTCTGTGCTGATAATAGTCTTGTACTGAAAATGTTTTGATAATCGGGTTTGTACTTAAGCTCTAATTGGAATTCTTACTCTACATCTGATAGCAATATCAAAATGTTAAATCTTAGCTTTATGCTGATTTCATTTGTTCACATGATGTTCTATTTCTTGTGAAGATGTCTTTCGCTTATTCCTCGTCATCGCCGCCTCATGTGTCTGATGATGCACCATCCTCTGGTACAATATCCAACCGTGGTAGAAGAAGAGGAATATCGAAAAGGCCCGAGGGCTGATTTACCATCATGGAGGTCGATCAGTCTGGGACCCTTATCAATCCTCATCGAGCAGCGTCCGCATTCGGAGAACGGTCGGAATAGTTGCGAGAGAACGGTCGGTGTTACCTACGATTAAGTGGAAGGTGGTGCTGAACAATCGAAACCTTCTTTGTCTTGACGGATATTCTCAAATCGTTCGAGATCCCGGCAAAACACCTGGACTCCGTGCAACGACACGCATTGCTACAGGCGTGCAAAGCGTGGAAGAACTTCAAGAGCACGCTTGTCAAGAACTACGTGGAGAAGGATCTGAGGCCCTTCCACAAGTATCCATTCTTGGAAGAGTCCTGGGCCGAGTTTGTGGCGAAGAAGACGACAAATGAATTTAGGAGTGAAAGTGTGGCGCACACGGCCCTCCAGGCAAAAAACAAGCACCCCACAGACTCAGCACCGCTGGGTATGTGGGTAAAGCCCCCATATGGAGGGATCAGGAACAGCAGGCAAGCTGTTCGAATGTCTCTCCGCCATTTCCCGAGATCGCTGATGTGCGCTCCCGACAGTGGTTATTTGGGAGGTTACGTATTAGGCCTCTGAAAGTGTACTTTCCAAACCCTCTGAGACCGAAGTGTCCCAAATACCGGTAAGATATCGAACTACCTAGTTTGTAATTACTCCATAACTTCATAGGAAGTGAAATGACATGTCGGGCTATTGTAGGTAACGCTGAGTGTACAATCTTCCCAAGGCTCATTCCAGGCAGACAGGGAGAAATATATACTCTCCATGGCCCTAGAAAACAGTGAGCATCCGGGTCGCACAAGAGGCACTGGTGTTTATGTTACATAGGAAAAATGGTTCCAAGCGGGCTCCGGATCGTACCGGAGTAGGAAGAGAGCCAAAGCCGAGCGCGATGCAAAGCTACGAGAGGAGATTCGTCAATCCCTCAGAGATGAGCTCACTGAATCCATCGAGTTGAGATCACTGAATCCATCGAGGTGAGATCGAGTCGCCCAAAGAATGGCGGATGGAGATCTTTGAGGAAAGGATTAGGAATTGCAACTCCCAAATCGCTTGCAAGCCCACCGCCCTCTCAGGTGCTAGCTAGCCCCCCAAACTTCCGAGTAGTTGTCGTCCAACCCTAACCCTACCCCAATAGGTGGCGGCAAATTTCTGTTGATGACATCCGGTAATAATTATTATCTCGGAATGCTCGATCCATTGATAGGTCATTGGAGTAGCTAATTTTGTATCGTTATGTAGGTGGTTATGAAGTGCAAGCTCCAAGTGAGATATGGCTCTGTTGCCCTAGATCTTTGCTTGGGGCAGTGTATCCATCCGGTCTTTGGGGCTTTGATGCAGGTGCAATAATTACTCCTAGTTTACAAAAGTGAATGTGGGCGGTGTTTGTGCCAATTTGGGGCCATCCCACATATTCCCCAAGCAGCGAGGTCATGACTTTAGGGCAAGCCGTTGGAACATTCATCCAAAGGCCCAAGGTGGACATCCGCTCGAGCTACTGCTCGGTGTCAACTTCACAGAATGTCCTGCATCTACACCTCGTGCTCAGTCGACTCTTGTGAAGTTGACCTATACAAAGCGAGACAGCAAGGGCAAATCGAAGACGGTCGACTTCTGTCCTGATATCCCCTTCTTGCCATTAGCCCGGAAATTCGTGCTAGGCGAGCCATTGGTCAAGAGGTTAGACAGCCCTACCCTAGGACCGGCTTGCACAACATTGCATACATGGTACATGGAACAGTCCAACAAGCCGGCTGATCAGCAACGCTCGGGTGTCACCGTCAAGTTCAAGAAGGATCATTTTAACCACGAGCATCAAGACTGTGTCTTCACGGTGACCTTCGATGACTTGTTCTCTTCAACCTCGGCGAGCTCGGCGTCTCACTCATACGATCTTTGGACCTTTGTAAGTGTGTACAATCACGGTCAATGTTCGTGTAATACCAATAAATGTTATATATAACTCCTTGCTTTTGTATATAGATACATGATGTATGAAGCCGGAAGAAGGAAATCACCGGTAGGTTTCCTCGACCCACACATGGTCTCCGAGCAAAGCATCAAGCCGAATGCAAGATTCGTTGAGGATTACGTTATAGAGTTTTTCTGGGCTCGCCGCAACACGGAATACAAACTTTTGCCTTACATCTAGAAGTAAGTGTTGCACTACTGGCTATACTTGTTGATTTGTACTTTATAAGCAACACGAACTTAGCTTTAATGACTATGCTGACATACCTGTGTAGCTTCCACTGGATTCTAATTGTAATTATACCAAAACGGAAATGGGTAATATACCTAGATTCCCTAAAGAGGTCCAATCACAACTTCATAGTTATCCGGAATTTAATCAACAGATAAACACATTTCCTCCATACAAACTCTATTGTAGTCTTTCCTTCCTTTGCAATGGCTAAGGCTAACTTCTTGGAGTCACGTAGGGTGTTCGACGTGTTAAATGCTACAGGAGGGTATTGCGGGGAAGGTTCTTTGCAAAGACGATCTAACTTTCCTGTACTCGCTAGCTAGTACACATTAATCCTATATAACACTTAAGTAGTAATGCCTCTCGAACTAACCAATTCTATTTTTGCAGTGCCACCAGCAGCCGCCGGACCGCAACGTCTGTGGATACAATGTTTGCCACAACATGGAACTACTCATCGGTTCCGCGATCACCAATAATCCTCAGGTTTGTCAATCTTGCAACAATTATTTCATATATACTTACCAATTTATATAAGCACAAATTTAATCTTCCTATCGACGGAGTTGCGACCATCATTTGAAGCTGCGTTATGCAGAGCGAGCTCATAAAAGTTCGATCACACCTTGCGTCATTCTGAGCAGAGGTCATAAATCCAGATGGGAGTTTCCACAGTGTAGATTGAACTTGATTGGGATAGATTGAAATTAATGGTACATGTGTGTAAATTAATGTACATTAATGGTTAATTTTAGTTAATTGATTTCTGAATTGGATGTGCTTGTTTCTGAAATGAATGCAATTTCGATGTGCTTCTGAAATGAATGCAAATTGGATGTGCTTGTTTTAGAGGGCATGGCTAGCATTTCCTGAGGCTAGCCAATAAACAGAAATAGATTTAGCAATGAAAAAGAATATCACAGGCGATGCGTAGATGAAACCGCTCGTGATACTCGATTACCTGAGACGATTTGTAGATGAAACCGCTGCGTGATAATCCACTATCACGAGCGGTTTTATCTACGCACCGTTTGTGGTAGTCGAGTATCACAGACGGTTTCATCTACAAACCGTTTGTGATATTATGTATTACAGACGGTTCGAAAACCGTCTATGATGACCTCATGCATTACTGACCCATAAACTCAGACGGCTCACAAAACCGTCTGTGATGGCGTTTTTGAACCATCTGTGAAGGCCTTTTATGTAGTAGTGAAAGTAAAACAGCTGAAGTAATCAGCTTTGGACATTCAAAATCGTAGAAGCAAGCTTAAGTTGTAAGTATCATTATTTATAGACCGGACAACTTGGCAACATCACCTCCAAAGACACAAAATGCTTTTCCTTTCCCCGAGAAAAGTGATGATTGAATCCAAATATCCAATGACGTACATGAGTAGTTAAAGTAGTCAAGGAAGAGATAGCGACAATTATATCAATCTAAGCGAACATAACATAAGAATAGCAGGAATGAGAAATAAAAGCGAGCACAAACAAGAGCGAAGAGCAAAATAAAAGACACTCACGAGTACTAAATGTGAAATTGTTGCAAGAAGCCGGATTCATAGATCAAGGATTAAAGAAGAGGAAAACACACATTAATTCTTCTGAATTGATCTTTTAAAAATTGAATTGAGTTGACTAGTAAACAGATAAACAAACTTGTTTAGCTCTCACGATGTGACATCACTCAAGCCATCACAAAGCACATACAACATTTAGCTCTCAGTTTCTTCATCACAGAGCATTAAGGGGCAAGGGGTAGAGATAGGGTTTAAAGGGAAGTATTACCTAAGTATAGCAGTGAAGAAATACCATCAGTAGCACCCACCTCCATCATAGCATTCATGTTTGAGCAAGGCAAAACCCACATCAGTGAGTAACTAGAACAAACACTAAAATCTGGAAATGAATCTCTTGCATCAAGCCTCGATAAACAAATCAACGAACAAGAAGAAAAGAAAAGGGGGAAAGCAAATAGGGCAAGCAGAATCGGCCTAGCCTTAAGGGTAAGGCTGAAGGCAAGACTGTAGCAAGGGAGGAACCAGAGGCGGCGGCGGTGCCATGGCGTCGGGACCGAGGCGATGAGAGCCGACGGCGCAGGAGACGCGACCAGAGGAGTTGGACTGGGGCGAGCCAAGAGGAGGACGAGCCTGGGAGGCGGCGCCGACGTAGCGCCGTGGGGAGGCCGGAGAGAGAGGGAGGCTGGCAGCACCTAAGGAGATTTTGGAGATGATTTGGGGATATATATAGGTTAATTTTGTGGGAAGCCCTGTCTCCCTCTCATTTTTTTCATCTTCTCACGCACAGATGAGAGAATAGAGGCTGACATGTGGGGCCCACTGGTCAACGAAACCAAAACAAACATGTCTCGGGATGGTTTGAATCAAAAGATCGAGTCGGATAATTTTGACGGTCCGATCTAAAATGCACGGTCCAGATTGCGAGTTTGTTCGGGTGGTCCGAATGTTCCCACGCGATTCGGACGGTCCGATTTAGATTGGACGGTCCTGATTGAATTGAACGTTCGGATGTTCTGAACGTTCCTTTCAATATGGACGGTCCAATCTAAATCGGACGATTCGTGAGTGTTGGTTTTGGTGCGGTGCAGTTAGCTGGTTTGACCAAATCAAGTGGCTCGAGCCGGGGTTGGGTCTAAGCCCGAGGAACAGTGAAAACTGATTTTTGGAAAGATAAGGCTGAGATGATTAGCGAATTTTTATAAGGAGTTCCATAGTTCCAAAAATTCTGAAATTTTTACTAGAGGTTCCTGACTCCAATATTAACCTTGCATAAAATTAACAGAGGTCTTTATGTACTGTATTTTTCTCTAGAAATTCCTCAAGGTTCTGCCCTAGGGTTTGACTAAGGATCTAATTGGTTTGACTGGCCTTTGAAAAATAACAAATAATTTCCAAAAATTATGAAATTTTTCATAGGGATCACCAGGGTGATCTGGAAGATAGGAGAAATAATCCTAGAGGATGATCACAAGATTTTCTTAAGGAGTTTTCAAAGGTTATGCTTCTATTAATTGAAACATTGGTCTTTGACTCTAGCATCACAAACCAAAAATCCTGCGCCTTGGTGAACATGTACTTTCCAGAATAGTAGTACACATACACCTCACAAAATATAGCATCCATTCCATACACAAGTCATACAGCACTAAGTCTTCTTTTACATCACAAAAGCCAACCGGTTTGCCCTTACCCACAAGGCAACCGACCGGGCCGCCAAGCTAGTCGTCCTGCACGGAGTCGGTCTCACAATAGCTAACCCCTTGGGGGGTTAACCTCCTCTGCAACAATTAAGCAATGCAGTTGAGTACAAAAATGTACTCGCAAGACTTACATATAACAAGCCTATACATAACTACATGCAAGCTGATTCAAAGGAGAAGCCATAGGGTTCATTTAACGCACAAAGAGAAAATGCAAGTCTATGCTTGTATTGAGACTGGGGAAGTATTTTTTTATCAAATACTAGATAATTTATCTTGAATAAAAATGAATTCTATCAAATTTTTAGAAATTATTTTGACCTTAAGAAAAATCTTTGTTCTTTAATTAAACATATTCGGTAAAAGTATTTATTTAAGTATTTTAAACATAGAACAGTGGTTTTGAAATTTTATCTGGGATATATATCATCCCAGTAGCCTCTCTGAAAATGGACGGTCCTGATTGAGTGTGTCGTTTGGATGGTCCGAACGGCCTACTCAATGAGGACGGTCCGATCGAGAATGCCCGGGTTGAACAAGAGACGCATGCCTATCTGGAAGCTCTTCGTAATGAAGCCCCCCGTAGCAGTGATGTCTTCCAGAACGTTCCAACCGAGCGAACGCCCGGGAGATCCGGGAGGAGGAACGCCGCACCGATGAGCAAAACGAGCGCATACAACGGGAGACGAAAGCTCATCTCGAGGCGTGCAGGCGCAGGGAGTGCGAGGCTCGCGAGAGGGAGCGCGATAGAAAGAGGGAAATGGCTTTTATTTGGTGAGTTCTTTGATCTTCTTGTTGGAGTTGCTTTACTTATTTGTGTTCTCCTCGAACATGTAAATCCCGGTTTCACAGAAGAGTTCTTGGATCCGCGACCTCATCAACAGAAGCTTCCCAGTTCTTCATCGAAGGCAAGTCATAGACCTTGATCATGTTGAACCCATCTTTGCAAAAATGTATATTGCTTTAACTTATCATGCATGGCTATTTGTATACAAAAGGTTTGGGAGTAGTTATTTATACACCCTCTTGCCGGTAAGACATCCTTGGTTATTTGAGACATACATATTGACATGTTTTCTTGACATCCATAGGATAGGCTATGTTAGTTGGTCTCTATTGTATACCAACATGGGTACGTCTTGTGCTTAGCCATGCTGTAGCTTTCGATGGTTGCGACCTCATGATCCTTTAATGTTGAATATGACTAACGAGCTATGGAACCGTTCAGACGGAGTGAAACTCTCCGTCGGTGTTAACGATCTGCATCTTGATGAAGGTGCAGAGCGCTCTTCGAACCTCCGAGATCTCGGTCATAGTGAATGAATCTAACGTGTGGGGCCCGCAGCGTCAGCGACTCAAGTGTGAGCGTGACGCAGCCTGGCTCGGTCGGGTGCAAGTTAGTTGATTGGGTCTAACTGGCTATCGAGTGGAGGACGTCCCCTAGAATGCTTGGTCTTCAAAGTACTCCTCATCGTAGAGCAAAAGGGTGCTCGTGAGAGGTCCTAAGTGGTCCAGATGGGTCCACGTAGGTGCTCAAAGGAGATCCAAAGGAGAAGGTCCTGAGGAGTAGATCCAAGGGAGGAGGTCCAAAGGAGGAGATCCAAAGGAGGAGATCCAAAGGAGTAGATCCAACGGAGGAGGTCCTGAGGAGTAGATCCAACGGAGGAGGTCCAAAGGAGGAGATCCAACAGAGGAGGTCCAAAGGAGGAGAAGGTCCTGGCCACAAGGAGGTCCTGACCACAAAGGAGGTCGTGGTCAACAAGGGAGGTCCTGGCCACAAGGAGGTTGTGGCCAACAAGGGAAGCCCTGTCTCCCTCTCATTTTTTTTTCATCTTCCCACACACACACGCAAGTTTTCATCTTCCTACGCAAGTTTTATTTCCCATGTGCGGAGCTGGCATGGCGCGGAGAAGACGAAGAAGAGATGAGACTGACATGTGGGTCCGGGCTGTCAGTCTCAGTGATGAATCAAAGCAGCTTGGTCCGAAGAGTTATCTTGGTTAAAAAATATATATACAAATAAAATCAATTATTTAATTTCTTGCTTTTAAAGTCAAAAAGAACATTTATTAAGTTTTATGGCTTTTCTTTGGATTTAAAGTTAAAAAGGAAAATTTAAGTAATTTCAAATTTTCTCGAATTTTAAAAGCTTTTCTCTAATTATTTTAAAGCCAAAATAAATTATTTGGAAAATTAAGTACCAAATATAAGTTGGAAATATTTTATTTAAGTCCAAAATGTCTCTGGGAATTTCTGTGAATTTTTCTAGAATTTGTTGGATTTATTTTGCTATTTTCTAAAGCTATTTTGTTTTACCAGATTTTTTTTAATTGCTAAATCAAATTAAATACTCAATCTATCTCTGGGCCTAAACCTCCTCAACCCAACCCAAATCCCACGCGCACCCGCACCCCTCCTCTCTCTAACAGCTGGACCCACCTGTCAGTCTCACCGCTCCACCTATGCCCGTGCGTATTTAACGGCAACCAATCTCAGCTGTTAGATCTAAATCAAATGGCCCAGTCATCCCGCTTCAATTGCTTCGCCCGCGCGTTCCATCTCCAAACCCTCCAACCGTTGGATCGAAAACGAACGGTCCAATCTTGATGGAGCGTTCGGAACGGTCCGAACGTTTCAACTAGGAGGACCGTCCGATTTCAATTGAACGGCCCGATCTTGATATCATCTTCGGACGGTCTGAACGTTCAAATCGGTGTGGACCGTCCGATCTAAATCGAACAGGCCACTCAGCCTGCTCCTCCCGTGCGTTTTAACTTCAATCCATTTTGACCGTTGGATCAAGATTTAGCGATCCGATCAAGATTAGATGTTCGGACGGTCCGAACGTCATAACCAATGTGGACCGTCTGATCAAGATTGGATGGCCCCGATCAAAGTTTCCGTTCAGAGCGGTCCAAACGTCTCAACCATTATAGACCGTCCGATTTAAATCTAACGGTCCGGACACCACCCGTTACTTTCCTATTTCTTTCCTTTCGCTACCAAGTGGGGCCCGCTCAAGCCACGTCACCTTCGTCTCCACTTTCCTTCTTCGTTTCCGTTCAAGCTTTTCACATTCGATATTTTCACCGATTCGGAGCTTTCCAAAAGCCATCAAAACGCGAATCAATTCCTTTGATTTCACACGCGTTAAGCACCCCGCGTCAATCCGTGCCCGTCATGGCCCTCTCCCTTCCATCTCCGGCCCCAAATCCCGTTGATTTCGCCATTAACACCGCACGGCCTTCGTGCTCTCCACATCGCCTCGACCACACTCGCGCCCTATATAAAGGAGCCCCAGGACCGCCGTAGCCTCCTCATCTCAGTTCCACCACCCACATAACCCCTACCCCCTCGAGCTCGCCGGAATTTGAAGATCTTCGCCGCCGGCCAAGGTTGCTTCAAACTCCGATTGCGCCGCCGTCAAGCCCGTTCTGCCCCCTTTGTCCACACCTCCGGCTTCACAACGTCACTGTGAAGCTCGTGCGCACACTCACTTGGCTCGGGGATCACCGGAGCATCTACCTCGCCGTCGACCGAGCCTCACCACCGCCAAAGCTCGTCGCCGATGACCAAAACGTCGTGCCCCTTTGCCGCAAGGTATAGCATCGCGTTCAGCATCGTTCCCTCGTTCTTTTGAGCCCACCCTTTCTCCTCGCCGTGGCGTGTAGCGCCAGCGAGGCTTTCACTGGAGCTCCGCCGCTCATGGGCCTACTTAGCCTGACGGTTGTAACCGTCAGTAAAACGTATTTTACTGAGAGTTTTATTATAACGGTCAGGAAATTTGAAATTTTTCCGAGGGAGTTACTATTCCCGTGACCAAAATAGTAAAACTTGAAGGTCGTTACGGGCCCGTCAGCAAAATTCTTTACCGTCAGATTTGTTTTGTTTTCTAGTAGTGATGTGATGTTTGAAGTTACACAGTATTTTCACAAGAATGTTGAAGGAAATACAAACGGACCTAAGGGGTTGATTAGATTGGTTTCCTCGGTTTCACTTTCCATTTTTCTATCACGACTAAATGTGGAGCGCAACAAAAGAAATAATATTGCTAAAAATATGTCCCTCGCAAAAAAAAAACCCCGGCAAAATACAATGCCCAATATAATCCATTCTTTCCCTTTCTTTTTCCTTGATCATCCTCTCGCCTCTGCCCTAATCCCAACTCAAATATATAAAGTGTATGTATCCATCCAGCATTGCATTTCAGGCTAAAATGAAATTGTACTAATACCGGTCATGAGTTTTACGATCGTATTCATCAAAGAAAACTTTGCATAATTAAACAATCACTGTAATATTGGTACACTTGTGAAGTTTGGCTGCTTTTCACACCAAGCTGTCGCACATAACCCATGACTAAACATGGCTTGATGCATCTTCCTGCCCATGTCGGCCGTTGGAGTTGAGAAGAGAAGCCGAAGCCTGCCATCCATCATCGGTTGTTTCTTTACTGCTTTGATAGACCATACTGTTCTTGTAGATTGCATAGATAATCAGTTGGATGGTGCCCAGGAAGAAGCCTATTCCATTTGGGATCTGCAAACATAATTGTAAGTAGCACGTAGATCATCATTTCACAGGAAAAAAACTAAGGCTCCAACTAACATAATACAAGGGTAGAATTAAATGGAAGGCCGTCATGCAGGCAGCGCAGACAAATTAGTACTACTATTTGACCGGTGCAAGTTAAAAAAAACAAGAAATTTGCCGTTCTCTACTTTTATGTCTTTTGAAGTAAGATGTATAGTACTAATACGCACATCCCAGGCCAAAGCAAACTGAAAAGACGTGCAATTATGGAGAAGAACCTAGCAAATCAGTCCTATAATATAAGAGCTAGGAAGAATGTGCCTTGTGTGTGTGTTTCAAGAACTTTTTTCATGTTGCCGTTTGATCTGTTGTAATGTTGTATAATGTCAAGCATGTGGTTGCCACTGAAAAGATTAGGAGTATATAACTTTGTTTGCAGTATGTTAAATTACTTACCCCAAGGAAGATGTCTCTGTCAAGTATGGCATACATGGCCCAGACGCCTCCATTGAGGAAAAGGAAGAAGGATAGGAAGAAAGGCATGTACTCCACGCTCTCTGTGGTGATCACTGTTTTCTGTTTGCCACATTCACAAGCAAACACGTTTTCAGATACAGTTCTTTCGTTGATATATCACATAATATGCAGGGGCAGATGGTTCAGAGAAAGGGTAAAATGAAAATGGTAAACGTCAAAACAGTCAAAAGTGATTTGAGAAATGGAACAACTGCAAACATTTTTTTTTGTAGCTTCTGAATGGCCATTGTAGGCATTAAGCATACGTTACTCTGCTGTTTCTGCTTGAGCTTCTTGCGTGCGCATGTCAAGCAACAGTGCATGTCCATGGGAAGTGGAAGACAACACCCGAAACAAAGGCCCACAAAAAACAGTAGTGAAGGCCTGCCTTATTAATCTTTTGGCCCACTCCCGTTCCTTGTCAGTTTGTCATATGCATTTCAGCTGATCGATCGTCAAAAGACATATTATTGCGCCAAAAAGTTTGGAATCAGAATGACATATTGGCATAGTACTAGTACTATATACACGTGAATCATGCACACATTATGTGTACTGACATGACACTGAAGCCATTTCATCACTAAGTTAACTATTGCTGTTTTTCTCGAAAAAATGAAGTTACCTATGCTGTTTCCAAGAGGAATTTTATCTCTGCTTGTTGATTACACTGTTAATATACAGCATTTCTTGATTCCAATTAGTAGTTAATCTGCACCTTATCCTATTTATCCTATCTGAATTTCCTTCGAAAAATAATACACAGCTAGATCGTTCTGTCTAATTTCACTTATGTGTACGATTTTTTAAATATTCTTGTGTAAGATAAAGTATATTGATCAAATTTTAACAGTTCAGTGTCATTTTTATGGCACCATGTTGATCACATAAAGATAGTACTAATGTAGGGAAACCACTTTTTTGGTGGAGTTGTGTGTGTACGAGGTGGAGTTGTGTGTGTACGATTCCACTCACAAAGGTTCAAAACTTGGTATCCACCTCGCACACGCTAGTGTGTCTACTGGGAACTTTGTGAGGTCGCGGTTTATCCTTAGCCTCCAAATTCTAGGCTTGTGATTAGGGGGCACACTCATGTATCTGCGTGCATGCGTAGTGGTTTGTGTTTGTATGTCTACCTCTTGTAATAGAAAAAATACTACTAATGTAGTGAGTCACTAATTAATTAATATCGTCATCTCAGAAAAGGATATTAGTTTCGTAACCATGTCGATGATAGAATTTTTTTATTAATTAATCCTTTTTTAATTTTATTTTAAAGTTAACCCCAGACGAACTTTATTTCCAATTCTGACCTTTTTAGTCACGCCACTGCCCGTGGCGTGACAAAACAACAGGCGTGACCAAAAGTACTATTTTGGGGACTTATCTTGTGGTGTGACAATATTGTTTTGTCACGCCACGAGTGGTGGTGTGACCAAAGGGATCAGAATTATAAATAAAGTTTGCCGGGTGTTAACTTTAAAATAAAAATTAAAAAGAGTTAATTAATAAAAAAAAAAGTTCTTGATGATACGCGTTATTCAATATATATTGTGCCATATCTCAAAAAACATATATTTTACATTTTACATAATGGGTCGCGCAATCTGTTGACTCATTTGAATTAAGTTTACCCGTGCACGTTTTCCCTTTAATTTTTTTTGTGAAGTGTACGAGTACGTACTTTGACCTATGAGTATCTCCTTGTGGGCTGCCCTCCTTGTGTGCACGGTTTCTGCTATCACAATCTTTGAACGACTACTTCATGCAACGCCTTTGACAGCATATTCTCATTTCTACACTAAATATATATGTTAGATGGGTTTATATTATTCATATGTGTTAAGCGACCGAACCGTCGGTGGAAAAAAAAAAACTATATGTTCATCTAAAAAACTTCAGTTCACCACAGGGTTAATTAAGAGCTAACTGATCGATCGCTTGCTGGTTTTGCGAGAAGTTGACCAAATCTTGCATATCTTATGAAATCGCAGTTTAACGTACGATATGTATATTTATACGCAAGCAGGGTCTGGTAGTGCGCGCTTTCCCACGTCTTAGATCTAATTGCCTCCACAATAACATGTACTTTTTTATTATAAAATATAATGGTGATAGTTATAGTACATGCACTTGTAGTTACAAATTAAGAAGTTTTTAAACTGTTTTCTTCCCTAACGTTTTTCCAACCTCCCCACAACTCCCACTTGAAGGATGGGATTAGTGGATGGTGGGAAAAATATATGTAAATTATAGCGCATAAATTAGATACATATGTACCATATATAGTCAGTCCCTTTTCTAGTTCATCTGTAAAACACTTTTATGAGAAAAAAAATTAGAACAATTTTTAGTTTTTTTTTAGAACCTTTTAATTTGGTAAAGTTAGCTAGCCCCATCTTGTCTACCTCGTTCTTGATGTACATAAGGTGAAAGAGAACATAAATCTGCTAATTAAAAATAATAACTATTTGCTGGAATTTTTCATTTTCCTTAATCACGTCCTACATACGTGCTTTTTTTAATAGAACTTTTTTGGACCATACGAGTGGTACTCATTGTCTAACATAATATGACAGCACCAAATTAGTGGGACACACTAGATGCTGATCTCTCCACAGTTGTGGACACAACTTGCCTATGGAATGATAGATATGATATCTTTAGTAGCTTCATGTCTCATTTTTGGCGAGCCCATGATCATATAAGCAAGCTTCAACTAATAAAAATTATTAGTAGAGCAAGAGGAACCATCGAGAGTACCAGCTCGATGGTGCATGCTAGTCTAAGGATCAGTTTTAATTACTGAATTATTACCAACTCAAGTAATTTTTGTTGTTATGACAAAAAATGCTTTGGAGTAAATATTATATTTAAAAAGTAGAAGAATAAAAAATGCTTTCGAAAATCGGCTACAACACCAAACAAAGTCTAAATAAAGGGGGAAATGGTTCATTAATTTATTCGCAGTTGAAAACCTTACCATGGCAGTGAGTGGAGACCCGTACATGAACACGTTGAGGCACGCGCATATCATTCCGACCACCATGATTCTCAAGTCTAGCTCAGTGATGGCAAATGTCGTGGCCGCGAACACGACTCCGAAAACGCCGATGTCCAACGCTGCCGCCAACTTTGCGGTCTTAACCTGCGCGAAGAGCAAAAGAACAATCAAAGACTTTCGTGCTTCTTTCAACAGTTTCCAGCATCAAGACATTGGCACCGTGATCACCGAGGAGGGTGTTTGAACTACATTCTGAAAAATCCCCTGCCCCACCGGGCCTGACTATTTTTAAACTGTATTGGAAAAAACAAAAGAAAATTCCAATAAAAGCATAACTGAATTGAAGCAAATATGAAATAAGTAGGGCCATTTAGTTTTTTGAAAGGGAAAGAAGTGTGACCCAAAAGAAACATTCAATATAAAAGAAATGGGACTACAAAAACAATCACTACGAAAGTTTGGTGAATGAAATTTGTTTGAACACCCTAGTTCAATGAATGGAAGAACCGGCCAATTGCAAAAAGTTGAGCGGTGACTTGATTGTGTGTAGCACATATATTAATTGTCATCATCGATCCTGGCCGCCCTCACCCTTGTGGCATGATCGGCGGCGTAGACGAGGAAGAGCACGACGTAGATGGCCTCCATGACGGCGCCGAAGCCGTTGACGGTGGCGACGAGGATGCCGTCGGGCTTCGTGGCGCCGTAGTAGAGCCACAGCAGCGCGTTGAGCAGCGTGAAGACGTACGGCGCCGGCTCGAACTCCTCCGTCGACCCACTCCTCACGATCCTCCAGAACGTCTTGCTGCACCATGCATGCAGGCGCCCGTGTGCGGTAAGAAGAAGAAAAAATGCTCTTGTAAATGTAAGAAAAATAACTTGGGCATGCTAGCTTGCATGCTTACATAGGAGAAATGAAGACCAGAACTGAGATGATGTTGCCTGCAACATTTGGAAGAAGAAGAAAGGTTACAACAAAGAAATCAAAGGGAGTAAGACTGTAAGAGTAACACCATTGCAGTTTTTGCAGTCTTGCAGAGATCGAGATCGAGATCGAGAGAGAGAGGGTCCTGCATGTGCACTACGTACGTACATACCTATGATGCCGATGATGAAGAGAGTGGAATCCATGGCAGCTGACAGACGGGCAGCTGGGAGAAGGAACGAAAATGGTCTATAGATCGATCCAAACAGGACGCTCGATGTTGTATATGAGAGAGCCGCCGCGCGTGCGGTGCGAACTTATTGAGGAGGAGCAGGAGGAGACACATGACTACTGGAGGCGGGCTCTTTGCCGAGTGCCTGTTGCACTCGGCAAAGGCAGCTTTGCACTCGGCAAAGCCTTTGCCGAGTGCAACACTCGGCAAAGAGCCTCCGTCGAATCTCCTTTCGGTAAAGGCTGCTTTGCCGAGTGCCAAATTTCGGGCACTCGGCAAAGGCTTTGCCGAGTGCCGTGCGGGCACTCGACAAAGATTTGACGCCGTCGGTCGAAGAATTTTTTTTTTAAAAAAAAAACTCTTTGCCGAAAGTGCCACATTCGGCACTTTCGGCAAAGGGTGTTTTTTTAATTTTCTTTGCCGAGTGCAATGACCATTGCACTCGACAAAGCGTATTTTATTTTATTTTAAAACTTTCTTTGCGAGTGCAATGGTCATTGCACTCGGCAAAGCCACCTCTAAAATTTCTTTTTTTGGTTTTTGCTTTTCCATTTAAACAACAATGCATATATATATAATAGAAACCACAATTCAACAACAATAAATTACAAACCACATTTATATATTACAAACGACCAAATTTGTCCGAAATCCACAATTTATTACAAACCACAAGTTCATAGTCCACTAGTTCGATACATAGAAACTACTCATAAGCGGCTCACGGCGATCGCGGACGTCTTGATCCGTGACGGTCCGGGTGCGGATGGCCCGACTTGCGATCTGGCGACCCTCAGACTGGTTCGGCGCGCCCGATGTCCATTGCACAAAAAGAAGATATTGCGTGGTGACAAGATAAAAATGTAAGGAGTTTAAAGAAAAGTTAAAAATTTGGCACACCTCCCACTGCGGGGCGTTTCCAAAACACGCAAGAAAAACGCCGCGAAGGCCGACAACCACATTCGACACGAAGGCCGTCACATCAACTAACCCGCACGAAGGCCCACACATCAACAAATCCGCACGAAGGCCATCTCTAGGTTTGACACTAAGCATGAGCACGAAAAGTAAAACATACTCACCGGAGTAGACGTGGTGGTGGCTGTGGTGCAAGCGGTGTAGTGGGATCTGCCAACCTTGTTGCTCCCCAAGTTGTTGCACGAACTGAGCAAACCTTCTTCTTTGGCCTCAACGACTTGTAGCCTCGGCGCTCGGCCTCCGCTCGGCCCGCTCAGCCTTGCTCGGCTTCACGGGCCTCTGCTGGGCCGGTTCTTTGCTGACTCGACTGCAACATTTGACCCCAATGTTTCAATATTGCGAGCTAAGGAACGTAAAAGTCAAAGAACGAAATGAAATCGGAATACTTACAGGTGCCGCCATCGTTGTCGTGCCGTTGGCTTATGGGCACGCTAGAGCTCGTGCTTTCATTGCTCGGAGGCGGTTCGAGGAGGAGTAGAGCCCGTGTTGAGGACGCCGTCGCCAAGCCAGAACCGCCCATGCTTCTTGCCTTCCCCCACCCGCATCACGATCTCAGGATCAAGGCGCTCCTCGGTCCTCGGATCGTAGGCCGGCCCGTAGACTGACCTTGCCGCCTCCGTGTAAGAAGTGAGGCGGGTGTGGACGCTGGAGTTGGTGTACGCCTCTGGGCCCTTGTCCGGGTTGTACTCGATGTTGGACCTTGCCGCCCATGTGGGCGGAGCAACGCCGTGAGTTGGCCAATTGGTCGCCACCGTGCGCCGCCGATGCGAAAAGACAACAACATGTGGTTAGAAATCATGCGAGAATTGGCGGCTAGATTAGACAAATGGTGCGGACTTACATATGTCTTTGCATACTTCTTGAGGCCGGGCCTGCGATGGTGAGGGCACTGCATCGGCTCGCTGGTCGCTTTTCTCCTGGTGCCCCTTCTGCCAGTCCGCGTCCAGCCATTTCTCCACTATAGCAGCCCAGCAATCGGGGTGGGTGGCGCACCAGCTTGGAATCGCCTACAAGCCATCAGAAGATCAAATTAGGCATAGTTAATCTCAAAATAAATCAACAGGAGATGTTTTCTATTTACCAGAGGTCTTGCTCCTTGTCGAGAATCTCTGCATCTCCTCGCTTTGTGTTTTGTTGATTCTTCTATTACGGTAGGTGGCGTTGTAGTCAACGTCTTTGGGCGGAGGCGGCCTCGTAATACAAGTCCGAGACACGCCTTTTACAGAAGCGTAAGCCACGATCGCCCTTGCCTCTGGCGGTACCGGCATCTGAAGAAGTCTGCATAAAGACACGATGTATCCATTATTTTATTTGAAGAATGTCCAATGAATGCAATGAATTGAGGCTTACCCACAACTCAAAATCACCCGATCCGCCAAGTTTACATGCGAACATCGGTGGCGACGAGGCGTAGTGGTCGAACGAGGGTACCTCTGGGTCCTCATCCTCGGCGTCCACACGGGCCGAAGTGTTCCTGCACGAAGTCGAGGATCCCATTGACATTGCGGCGGGACCCCTCCTCCACAAGCATCCGGTTCTGCACAAGTGATCCCATTGACATTAGCTCTTATTATGATTTTTCAACATATCAAATGAAGAACATATGAAGTTACTTACTTATCCCCTCGGGTGCAATCGATGGGGCGGCGTTAAGGTGCAATCGGTCGCCGGGGAGCCGGGACCTCGCAAGTAGGGTTTCGGCGATTGAGGAAGTCGAACCCCTCCCTCCTCGGACGTGTGGAACCCCTCCTCGGAGCCAGCGTCTGCAGCAGGCGTCGTCGTACATCTGCGGACCGCATCCTCGCCCATCAGTGGGCGGAGGGACGTCGTCGTCCCTAGAAGTCTTGAGAGCCAAGGTCGTGGTTAGTCGGCGGCTCACTTTGGGCTCTGCCCCTCGACCTCCTCTGCCTCTCTGGCGTCTCGCCTCCGTGTCCTCGGTAGGTGGCGTGTCCCTCGGTCTCGAGTAAGTCGATTGACACCTCCTAGTGGGCCCCATCACCGCAATTAAAAAGAATAAACCGATATTAGTGCGGATAAGCGAGAAGTACTTAGCAAGGGATGCAAAATAAAGAAAATGTAATTACAAAATAACATAGTATTACATGTATTTCTAATATTCTTCATGATAGGGATTATCGGGACGATAGGTATCGTCATCACTATCAAGAGCCTCCAAATAAATCAATGACCTCATCCTCATTGCTATCATTGTCAAGTACAAGTCCGTCAAGCATTTTCAAGTCTCTCGGATCATGCACCTCATCTGCAGCTTCCTCGTCAACAACCCATTCCTCGTCTACTTCCATTTCAATCTCTCCGGTTAAGTCTATCTCAAGCATCCCTGGTAGCCCCTCGTCTTGTTGATAGAACTCCCCGTCATGCGTGGGTGGGTTCAAGTTGTAATCATCATCGTTTGGGGGAGGACATTTACCATGTGGTGATACCTTGTGCACAATATACCAACCCTGAAGACGTGGGTCGGTTTTGCAAGCATATGGACAATAATAAACTTGCCTGGCTTGTTGAGCCACAATATAGACATCATCTCCTGGATAGAAGGAATCCTGTCTAGTTTCGACTATCCCAAATTTAGGGGACTTTTTCGATACTGCAGGATCAAACCACTGGCATTTGAATATGACTGGCTTAGGTGCTTTTTCACCATGGAATTCGAGCTCGTATATTTCTTCAACTGTGCCATAATAGTCCTCCTGCTCCTCGCCGGGCGTAACTACTCCGGGCGTAAATACTCCGGTATTGGTGGTCCTTGGATTGGGCCGACTCTTCTCGTAGCTTGTTGTGTGAAAGCGATATCCATTCACGTCATAAGCGTTAAATGACGAGACCTTATAGTCAAAGCCTCTGGCCACTTGTCGTAATTCGACACTTATAGACAAATCACTTTGGCACTGCAAGCTCAAGCAAGAGAGAAATGAAATTAGGCAACTAGGAGCATAAAATTGAAACGACCTAAGTTGGTCGGAAGGTACCTTTCTTTGGAACCATGTAATGAAATCGAGCGAACCATGTTGAAGAAGGGTCTCGTTCATGGTCGGAAGGTGGCCTTGAAAGATGCCAGTATTGATCAAAAAATTCCCTGCACCGACAAGCAACAAGGTTGTTGGATGCAGAAAATTTACGGAGTATGTAACAAGTTCGTTGAGAACTTACCCCTGATACTTATCGACTTCGTCAAGGTTAGTCAACACGTGAGAGCATGATCTTGCGCCACTCTTCATTGGTCGACCTCTTTTTGGCGCTCCACTTGATCTCCGTGTTGCCCTTTGAATAGGCCGAGGTCGATTCATTTTCGTCCTCGTTATAACGAGGGGTGGGTTATACTGCGCTAGGAAGCTTCTCACTATAGTACAATGTTGTAAGTTTGACACCTCCTCACGAATGAATGCCTCGCTATGGAAGCCTCAATCTGCCTTTGTTTCCACATTTACGCGAGCAGGTCTTTAGACATCTCTCGATTGGATAGCACCAACGGTTCAAGACAGGCCCCCATTCGTACCTCGTTAAGGAGGTGCAAAATCAAATCTTTGCATCGACAAGAAAAAGCGGTGGAAAGATCTTCTCCAACTTACGAGCAACTCGGGTGCCGTTTTCCAACTCCTCAACCACTTTCAGAGATATCTCCTTGGCACAAAGCTGGCGGAAGAAAAAGCTCAGCTCTGCCAGCACCTTCCAGACATGCTCAGGGACGTAGCCTCGAACCATCGACGGAAGAAGCCGCTCAATCCATATGTGGAAGTCATGACTCTTCATCCCTAAGACTCGGCCAGTATCTGGGTTCGCTCCCCTCCTCAGATTCGCTGCAAACCCATCAGGGAAACTTAACGTCTGCATCCATTGTATCACTTCCGTCCTGTGCTTCTTTTCCAAGACGTAATCGGCCTTAGGCCTTTTCCATGGTTTGCCGTCTCTTGGAGGCAGCATCTGCAGCTTTGGTCTGTCGCATAGTGTTGCCATGTCTACTCTGGCCTTAGGGTTGTCCTTTGTCTTGTCAGAAATGTCCATGAGTGTTGCCCAAAGTGCTTCGGCGACATTCTTCTCAGTGTGCATTACATCTATGTTATGTGGAAGGAGAAGGTCATCAAAATAGGGAAGCCTCTCCAATCCCGACTTATGAGTCCACATATGTTCCACACCATAGCCCACAAAGCGATCTTTGTTTGGATTATCTTTCTTTGGATTAACTTTCTTTCTTTTACCCTTCTTTGGATTATCTTTCTGCCACAAGAACACGAGAGCATCTATCGAGCATGAACACAGGCACTAGTCATCTTCTCGAGGTGCAGGTCGGTCACCGTGACACCTTCGTGAAGTTCTTGGTGTCTCCTCTGAATGCATGGTCAAGAGGGAGGAACTGTCGATGCTTGTCGAGCAGCGAGAACTTCCCACCCTTCTTCAACCAAATGAATCAGAGAGTTGCCTTGCATCTGGGGCATGGAAACTTCCGTGGACACACCGGTAGCGAATATCCCATACGCCAGAAGTCATGCATGGAGATCTTGGTACCAAACATACATTCGAAGTTCTTCTTTGTAGCTCGATCGTAAGTCCATCGCCTTCATTCCAAGCCTTGATCAATTCATCATAAGCAGTGCATGTACACACCCATTTTGTTTCGGGTGTCGGGAATTATCAACGTCAAGAATATGTTTTGCCGTTGAAGTAGGGCCCTGGGGAGATTGAGGAATAGCGAACACGGGCCAACAAGTGTATGGGGCCGACATCATTCCATAAGTTGAACCCATCCGTTGCCGGTATAACACGTACATTACGGCCTCTTCATCTTTGCCACGATGGTTGCCATTAAAGCTTTTCCATGCTTCACCATCTGCTGGATGTACCATCTTGTCGGGATTGTATCGAGCGCCATTCTTGTGCCATGTCATACATTTCATGGACTCCTCGGACATGAATAGCCGTTGGAGCCTCGGTATGATCGGAAGGTGTCTTAGGACTTTCATGGGGATGTCCTCATTCGCTCCTTCTTTCCATCACCTTTGTCTACCTCCACATACCTAGAGGATTTACACTTTGGGCGAGACTTTGCATCCTTGTGTTCTTCCCTAAATAGGGCGCACCCTTCGGACAACAATGTATCTGCTCATCGGCATCTTGATGCAAGAGTCTCGTTGACTTCGTACAAGCCTTTCGGCGGATGATGACCCTCGAGCGACCCCAATAATTGCCATCATAGCATCGGCGGTGCTCGAGTCATGTTGTCTTTGGGACTTCAACCCCATGGCGGCCAATGGCATCCAGGTTGAGAAACCGTTGTCTTCTCATGTAGGACCTTCATGCCAATCCAACATGGCCAAGAACGCCTTAGCGCTTGGCTCGCTCCTCCTCCTCATCCTCTGCTTTCGTCCTCCGTGGGCCGTTCAAAGAACGTCGCATCCTCATAGTCACCTAACCATCCACGGTACCCGTGCCACCGTCAAATGCCTCCAGCGTCGTCTCACGGCCTCCTCTCTAGGGCGATAGGCTTCACCATGGGACACCCACCGGTATAGTTTAGCATAAATCCATACTTGCAAAGATCTTTTCGCACCATGACTTCCCTTGTTTTTCTTTTCTTGTTTTCACATTGGTCGCGAGGACGAGCGTGTCTCCGCTCCCTTAGTTGCCTTAAATGCATGGTCCAAGAATTTCTCGATCTTATCCATCCATTCACGGGTGATTTGAGCTGACTTGGGCGTCCGTGTACATCCACTCACGGTTATCCATCCTCTAGCATATACAAAGATGCGGGTTTTAGCAATCCAAAATTACTCCACATAGAAAGTAGTAAAATACCAAAGCACTCAATAATAAGGTTGAAGGTAAAAAAACGCTAATCAAAGGCGGTGTGTCCCTAGGAGGAAGGCACACAATTTTCACCAACATATCCACTCTAGTAGAGAAAAAAACTGATTAATGGTGCTCAAGACCGGTGGTATGCTAATGACCGAGTGAAGACCATTTACACTCGCGATATCGAAATTGTATTATAGAACATTCAGTATCATCATGTGCACTAACTACATGTAGTCATATTTGATATCAATATATCCGGTCTTCCAAGTCATATGGTTGTCACAAATTTTCCAAGATGCAACTAGCCCAACTAAAAGCGACACCAGTTCCAAAGTATAACTATCCTAACAAAAGCGATACAAATTCCATAATATAACGGTCGTAGTTCCTAAGCTGAAAGCAAAGAATGAATATATATGCCAAGTAGCTCCCATAATGAATTGACCTTATTGGTGCACTACTATGGTATTAATGCAAAGTGGCTTTGGATAAGCTGAAAGAAGTCCAAAAACTTGGTGCCTATCTGAAATCTGAACTTGATCCTAGTTAAATTTTGTTAGGCAACATGAGACGGACCTATGTCACCAAGTGAAATATGAGTCTCTCTATCCATTTGAAGTCGCTTGAGAAGAAACTCAAAATAGACAAATCTGAGGCCTAAATTAGACCTAGGTGAATTGTGTTAGAAACCATAGCGAGTGATTTTGCAAAGCGATACATGAATTCGGGTGGAGGAATTACAAACGAACTCAAATAGCAAGACATGGGTACACTCAATAACAGATTTGGAGAGCCTGTTGCAAATTTATGAATATACACTATTAGAAACCTATGGCATTACCATCACCTCAATATAGGTTAAGCGAAACCCTATTCTTGATGCGGCCTGATGAGGGAGAATTTGTCAATCTTCTCCAACAAGCGAAACACTATCTATCATTCCCTAATTTGTGGTGAGCTAAATGTATGCAGTCAGCAAGGAAAAAAAGGATCATGTTGCTATCATTACGATGGCGGTGCCGGCGAAGCGCTGGCGGCGCGGCGAACGGCGAGGATCGTGAAGCTTACCTTCGGTAGCGAGCGTCGCATTCCAACAAATGGATTAAGCTTGCCCATCACAGATCTACTCGAGATTGTTTCGGTCATCATCTTATTTTTTGCCTGAGTCGATTTGGCATTTACATGTTGCGATCCGCTCACGAAAAAAGCAAGAAAAAGTGCATACTCTATATCTGAGGCGATTTGGAGAACACTACACCAAGAACCAAAAACCCATAAAAATCGCATTGCAAATCGTGACAACATCTCCATCGGCGGTCTACACTACGGCAAGAATCTTAGGCATCAAGCTCATCAATAATGAGCGAGCACCATGATGGACACGTAATAAAGCAGAGTATTTCACGAGCAGGCGGCGGAATGTGGCGTGATGTAATAATCCGGTGTGGATTGCAAAAAAGCGAAAGGATTGATCGCACATAGGTGTTGAGCCGCTGTGGTGAAGAAGTTGTTGTGCTTGAAGTGAATGCAGAACACGTCGCGCGAAGGTGGAGGATCCTACACGAAAAGCTATTGTTGCGGGGCCCCAAGAGATGACCCGTCAGTACGGCTCGCTTCACCGTGGTCGTCGTCTTGGGCGAACGGCGGCAATGGCAGCGCGTCGATGGCGGCCGTGGCGAAGTGGAAAGCGAAGCCATGGCAGCGGGCAAGCAGCCAGCCGCAATGCCGGCCTTGCTGGCAGGCCTTGGCCTTGCCAACAGCGGCCGTCGTCGTGGCCGCGTGCCAGCCGGTAAGCAATGGCAGCCATGGTAAGGCGTGGTGGAGCCAGTGGTAAGAAATGGCCTTGTGCGGCGTGTGTGTCGCGTGTGTCGTGTGTTGTGTGGAGTGAGTGAGTGTGTGTGCCCACATTTAGTTAGGGTTTCCCCTTTGCAGTCTTTGGTAGGTGGCACTCGGCAAAACTTTATTTTTAAAAATTTCTTTCTTAGAGTGCCACTTCACGCCACTCGGCAAAGGACCTCTTCTTAGAGTGCGGTAGGCGCTCGGCAAATTTTTTTTTTTTGTTTTTTTGCCCCATTATTTTTTGCAGCCTTAATATATTATTTAAAACTCCATGTTCAAATTTGGGACAATTTTGACTTTTTTCTATATTTACGTTAGTTTTTTTGTTTAGTTGAATTTTATGGAATATTTCAAATTTGAGCTGGTGCATGGAATAATCGAATTTGGTCATTCAAAAATGATATTCATGATATTTGGTGTATGTTGAGGCCGTATCCGAGGAACTCACATGAAATTTCGAGCATCTTGTTGGCGTAACATGGCGAGGTACTGCGAGGAAAAGTGTATTTAAATTATATAAAATCGAGCGAAGTCGAAAATAGCGAAACTTATCGAGGCGTCGTGTTATCATATATAGAGTCTATGGTAAAAAATTGAGAAGGTTTTGAGCAAGTTGCGGCGTCGGATGCCTAAAACCCGGACATCTCGCATGTGATCATGTGGAGATGTGCAGGTTCAAACATCGTTAACAAAAAGTCAAACCTGTCAAAAAAACAAAAAAATGGGTCAAAAAAAAAAAAAAAAAAAATTGCCGAGTCTTGCCTGGCGCTCTAAGAGAGAGGTCCTTGTCGAAAGTGCCGAAGTGGCACTCTGAAAGAAGGATCTTTACCGAGTCTGGGAATTGGCACTCGGCAAAAATTTTTAAAAAAAATTTGGCGTGGGCGGGCTCGGCCGTCAAGGGCCATTTTTTTGCCGAGTCACTCTTTGCAGTGTTGCACTCGGCAAGAGGGCTTTTGCCGAGTCTTGCCCTTGCCGAGTCTTGGGCACTCTGAGGCACTCGGCAAAGCCACTCTTTGCCGAGTGCTAGACTTTCTGAAGTGCCACCCGACTGGCACTCGGCAAAGAGTGGCCACGAGAGTGCCGATTTTGGCACTCGGCAAAGCTAGCGGCACTCGGCAAATCTGCGTTCTCCCGTAGTGACAGGACGAGCCCGTCTTGTCTTTGTATGAGAGAGATCTGATGCAATTTAAGCAGCTGCTTGCGGGTGGCCATATATATCATCATGTGAAATGGCATCTCTTGATCAATGTTGCGATCATGCAGTGAGAACATCTGAACAATTATTACGTCTGAGGCGGTCCTCGTGTAACACATGAATTTTTTTCCGAAGGAAACAGTCAGGCGGACTAACTATTGCATTAATGCAATAGAAGTAACAGAACAATATGGAAGGCCAAAGACATCGCCCAAATGTTTTAGTTTAATTTACGAGGAATTAAATTGCTCCAAGCACTTTTCCCCCACGATAGACCAAGCTCTGCCTTCTCTTTGATCTTTGCGAGTAGGTCCACGTGAATGGATGACCTATTTTGGAAAATTCGCGGCATTCCTACCAAATCTTTCAGGTGGTTAGAATGACCATTGTCACCGTTACCCTTCTTGGGTTCAGTGCGGAACTATTTGTTTGAGACCACCAGTTGCCAATGTTGTGACTGACAGTCTAGTGTGCTGGTCTGAGTGGTGCGCATCCGAGCTAGTCAGCCATTGAGTTCCACAGTCTGCGGGTGTATCGACAGCGGATGAAAAGATGCATGGCCAATTCAGGCGCTTGTGTACAGAGTGGGCATATGCCTTAGTTTGGCTAGCCCCTCGTTATGTCTGAAGTCCAAAGGCGGTTCTGAATGGTCAGCCAGGTGCACAATTTGTATTTTGGGGGAACTGAGGTTTTCTAGATTGATTTTTTGAATTTCGTTACTGTTGAACCAAGGAACTACATCCCGTAAGCTGATTTTGTCGTGTAGTTGCCTTGCGGGGTGAGCTTCAAGGTGATCTCATCCGCAACGATGGGGTTCAAAGTTATTTGGTTTAATCTCCCCCATAGACCCAAGAATTGTTGGACCAGCTGAGCTGTTATTTCCCCTAGAGTGTTGATGTCCTAAATCCAGTGGCTATCCTAAAGCGCATCGTGGACTATACTGTTTTTCCTTCTGGACAAAAAGTAGATTGTCGGGGCCAGGTCTCTCGGGGTTGCACCCTCTAGCCACTAAGAGGTCCATAAGTTGGCCCTATTTCCATCGCCCAAGGTGATTTTAGTAGTTGCCACGAAAATACATCGGTCGGCCTCATCACACGGAATCTCCATTCCGAACCAAGGTTTATTGTGAGCCTTCTATTCTTCCCATAGCCATCGGAGCCTTAAGGCCCTTGCGAATGGATCAAGGCTCAAAATGCTGAGTCCACCCAGGTCGGTTGAATGGTAGACTTTTGCCTAGCTGACTTTGCATTTCCCACTTGTTAACGCATCCTTGCCTCCCCAGAGGAAACATTGTCTGGAGCAGTCTAGACCATGAAGGATGGATTTTGGGACTTTAAGGGCCGTGAGGTAGTAGATCAAGATCGAAGTCAGCACCGATTTGACCAAGGTCATCTAGCTAGCTGTCGTGAGGAGTCTGGCTTGCCGACCGGCCAGTTTGCGGCCCACTTTATCTAGGATCGTCTGGAAGTGAACTTTTCGTAGTCTTTTGTAGCTTAGAGGCAAGCCCAGGTATTTGATGGGGAAATACGATCTTATTGCAGGGAAATCATGGAGGACCACTTGTAGATCAATTTGGTCACAGCTTATAGGTACCACTATGCTCTTGTGAAAATTGGTGTGGAGTCCCGAGACATTTCCAAAACTTTGAAGAATTTGGGTCGTTGCTGTATGGTCCTTATCTGTTGAGGAGATGTAGATGACTGCATCGTCGGCATACAGGGAAGTACTTAGCCTATCAAAATGGCCGCATTGGCGTTCCAAGTGACCTAGGTCCATTGCCCTCTGGAATAGGCGTTGGCGCGGGTCAATCGCCAGAATGAAGAGGAAAGGGGATACCAGGTCTCCTTGCCGCAAACCCCTGCGTGGGCGATGGTGCCACCAGGGATGCTGTTTAGGAGAACTCTGTAGGTTGCCATCGAGAGGAGGGCCACTATCTAGTCTCTCCATCTGGGGAAGGCCTAGTTGTTGGAGTCGGTCTAGGAGGTAATCCCAGCGAACCATGTCGAAAGCTTTTGCTATGTCCAACTTGAGAAGGAGCGTCGGGGTTTTTGACCTATGGACCGTGTTGTGAGGTTTTTGATGTACAAGAAATTATCGTGGATGCTTCTAGTCTTGACAAAAGCACTCTGGTTTAATGACTCTAAGCTGTTTAAGTGCGGTGCCAATCTCAGGGTGAGCATCTTGGAGACCCATTTCCCCACTCCATGAATGAATTTGATTGGTATGTAGTTTGTAGCTCTATCTGCTCCGTTTTTCTTCGGAATAAGCGCAATACTTGTTGTGTTGAGGAGGTGGAGGTTTGTCGTACGCAGGCTGTGGAAGCTCTGGAAAACTACCAGGATATTAGCTTTAATGATGGTCCAGTAGGACTAAAAAAAATTATCGTGAATCCGTCCGGTCCTGGTGCCTTGTCCCCTGGCATCTTTGCTTTGAGAAAGGTTCCTCTAGCATGTTAAGGTTGAGCGGGGTGGAGTTTAAGGCCTCCCAAATCAGGTCCACAGATCTTGCATTCGATGAGGCCATCAAGCTCTGAAAGTGATGTTCGATCACCTCTTGCTTCTCCTGGTGAGAAATAGCCCATCCCTACTCGGTATGTTGTCTTTGGATGTGATTTTTGCGGCGCCTAGCATTGACTTTTAGGTTGAAAAACTTTGTGTTGGCGTCCCTCTCTCTGATGTTAATGATGCAGGAGTTATGTCTTTTTCTAGAGTGCTCATTCACTGCAAGGCCCATGACTCTTCTTTTAAGGCTGGCTCTGAGCTCGCGTTTGTGAGGTGAGAACTATCTAGTTTGTTAAGCCATGTCAAAACGCAGGATCAGTTTCATGGCCACGAGGAGTTGAAGTTTGTTTTGAGACAAAAGGGTTTTGCTCATTGCCCTGAGCCTCAAGGCCGTGGTGGCGAGCTTGCAGTTGGGACGATGGAAGGGTTCTGTGTGGTGGTTGGCGTTTTTCCAGGCATTTTCGATAGTGTCCGTGAAGTCCGGCATCCTGGTCCAGAAGTTTTCGAATCGGAAAGATCTAGGGCTACATGGCCCACTACTGCTAGAGAGTAGCAGGGGGAAGTGGTTGGAAAGCGAAGTGGATAGTGCGTGCAGGATGTGACTTTCAAAGCATATATCCTATGCCTTATTGCAGAACACTCTATCTAGTCTGACGAGTGTTGGGTTTTCTTGCTCGTTGCTGAAGGATCTAGACCTGCCATTATGTGTTAATGGAGTTTTGGTGATCAATGATAAATCTAATTGTGATAGTAACACTTTTATTGATATACATATTGTGTAGTCTTATTTGGATATAAAGGTGAAAATCATGAAGGCATGCAAGTAATTGATGACAAATCTAATTCATTGGATAAACAAAAAAAATCTAAACAGGTAACACGACAAGAATGAGTTCACGACTCAGCAAGTACAACGGAATATTACGAACGGTACTGAATAAGAACATAACAATCACAAAATATAATACAAATGTAGAACGGATGAGTAATATCATTATATAACGGGATAGAATTCGAATGTGGAATGGAGGAATAAGAACATAACATCACACTAAAGAATATGAAGGTATAATGGCAAAAAATATATGAATGAATGAAATGCATGAACTCCACTTCTGCTTATACCGGTATAGCCAGTGACACACCCGTCGGTGTTCACTTAGGCCCGTATTTAACAAAATACAGGGATCCAAGGCCCATATGAAGAACGTTTCATACGGGGATCCAAATCTGCCCACATTGGAATGGTGGGTCTTACGTGTCTATACTGGAATTGATGGGTCTTTACTTTTCCACTCCCGTGAATGAAACATGAACAATGAATGAATGGAATGAATTATGAATAATGAAAGACATCATCTCATTAAACATGGATTAACGAACGTGAAATGAACATAAAGCATTGAATCTACTCATGGATCATAGAAATAACAGCATGAACAACAAGCACTCAACATTCACCAACAATAAGAATCACAAGGTACTTGCCCATGTTGGAATGACGGGGCTTTACTACCCACTTCCGTGGTGAACATGAAAGAAGGAACGAATGAATATACTAAATGTAAACATATTATCGAAGAATCATGGTATATCAATTATGAAGGGAAGCAAGAAATACTAATATTACCCATTTGCATGTTCAACAATCAAATGGAACAAACAACAAACAAGACAATTCAATTGTACTTGCCTCAACCATGAGATGGAAGACAACGATGGAAAGCTCTAGCCCCGGGGTTCACCACCACCTGGCAGCCGTAAAACAATATACTAAGTACACTAACCAACAGTGTACAACATAGCAATTGAACAAAATGAGAAATAGCGTCCCTACCCGCAACCCGAACATTTAATCAATACACTCTCAAATTCCCAAATCTGGCCAAACAGACAGCAGTTATGGAAAAATTCATAACTTTTGACTCAAAACTCCAAAGACCATGAATCCAATTTTCCTAGAACCTACACAAGGCTAGCTACAACTTCTCAGGTGACTGAAAGATCAAACTAGTTCATCTAAGCCTTTGTTTTTAATCCCAAAGACCAATCTGTCACCACCGGTACTATTAACTTGTGAATTTCATAATTTTTGTTTGGCTCAACCAAACACATTGTTCTAATTCTCTCTGGAAACTAAAGGAAACCAGATATCTCAATAAAATTATATCAAATATTTTCTCTATGCAACAAAGGTTGCAAACGGTCAAGTAAACCTCCTCTATCCACAACAGAGAGACAGATTACAGCCTTCGCTTCTAAAATTCATATCTTTTGATCTAGAAATCAAAAAATTATGAAATTTAACTTTCTAGAATCATAATGAAAATACCTACAAATCTCACGGAGACCTACTGACCCAATTAGGCCGTCTCTAGGATCAAACTTACAGATCTATGTTCACTGTACAAGTCTTGAGACTGATTTAGCACCCAGTCTTGCGAAATTCATAACTAAATTATCGTTTATCCAAAAATTATGATTTAAGACTTTCTTAAAAGCTAAAGAAATTCCTCATCTATCTTCAGGAGACCCTAACTTCTTAATCCGCATGGAACTAATTCAACCTGACGAATTAACCGAACTACAGAACACCGATCTAGATCAGCGGGATAACAATCTGACTATCGGTGACAATTCACACATGAAAGAATTACAATAATTAATGGAGAATATGAATATACCTATGAAATTCCCCTGTGAGATCAACCACTTCTTCTAGCCTTCATCCCTTTCCTCCTTTCTTCCTCTTCTTCTCCTTCCCTTTAATCTCTTGACAGCAGCAGGAAGGAGGCGCAAGGGAGGGCAAAGGAGGCAGAGGCACAATGGGGAGAGAAAGGGGTGCTATAGTGGCAGGCTACATTACGTGCTACAGTAGCATGTCTGTTCCCCTCCGCTTGGATGGTTGCCCTAATTGTCCAAGGTGCTGTGGGCTTTCGGCCCACAGCCCAGGTTCTCTGAAAAACCCCCCGAAACTTTGGTTTAAACCACTCTCTAAAACAATTCGCATCCGTAAAGTTTTCTCCACTTTAAATTTTTGGGATATTACATGATGTCCATAACCGGGGACATGGCTATTTGAATAGATTTAGTTCTCTGCAGAGTTGTACAGCTTTACCCACACGATATCAATATCTCATAATGTCGGCCACTGCACTCTTCCTTAAGAGTGTGACTAAGATACCATAACGAGGCTGTTACAATGTCATGAGCCAACATCAAACCACCCGAGGATCCGAACCATAGTAGGCTATCGTACGCACTAGAACCACGGTTCACCTCATTGTGTAAGTAAGTCCCTTGCGCAGTTTCACGGCAAACGCAAAAAGACCCTTAAGGGCAACTAAGGCGAAACTTAACATGCCCCCACTAGATTGACAAGAGAGTCATTAGACCTAAACAACAACAATTGTCAATCTAATTGTGTTTTGATAGCTAACACACAACAAATTATTAAGCCAAGCCTTCTCTATTATCTCAGCGTGTGGTTGTACGTAAGACTTGGTTCATCACACCACAGACCGGTCCTCAAATACCCAGACGGGGCTACGCAAATCCGGGACCACCCCTTCATCACCCTATCACCCGTCCAAGTCCAACACACAACAACAACCCATCAACAAGTTCATAATATTCAGATACGAAGATCTAGACATTTTCCTCAAATTCAACATAATCAAATCCATATAATCCTTAAATTTCATTAAGATTCGATTCGATCCATCGGCCGATGGACTAGCTCCATCAACTGTTATCGACTACAACTACTAGCACGACTTAGCATCATTCTACAAATTAGCAAACAAACCCATATAACATATAGCCTTAATCATTCGAGGTAAAAAGGGTAATCAAGATTTAAAGGAGGGTCAATGTAGCAAGTAGCAAATTAACTACTTCTACCCATGAACATACTTTTCAAAATAGCATGCAAGTGAGAGATTAAAAACCATACAAAACATTTTAAAATCAATAGGAGCAATATGATCAGGAGGAGGATGCTCGCACCTTTGCTGTACCACTTGTTCAATCTCAGTTTACACTCATGAATACGGTCGTATCGTCGAGAAATCTATCGAAAGAACGATATTGCAATTGACACCAAATAAGCTGAAAATTCAAAATACTCAAAAATGGATGAAATTATACAATAGGTAGATTATGATTTTATATGAATTTAGGTGAAAGATTCATTCCATTTGGATTTAGTATGTGAAAGTTATAGCAGTTTGAAATTCAGGTTTCTGAAAAATCCAATTTAATTAGAATCGGTTACTGTTCATCCTAATTTAATTATTAGGCAAAATTTTGTAGAATAGTAGTGGGAAAAAGGATTACATAGATAAATAGCGAATAATATTACTATACCAAAAATAACTTGCTTCATATCATTTGGAGTTCATATGAATTAGTTATACATTTTAAAGTTATCATCCTTTTCTATTGTAAAAATAATAGAGTTAAGGATCATTCTACAAAACTATATTCTCTCGCTACAGAGACATGTTTGAAACCTATTTTAAAATAAAGTTTATTAAAAATGAAAAATTAACACAACTGGTTTCCCTCGGTTTGGAGTTAAAATGAATTAGTTATGTATTTTAGAAGTTATTCATATTTTTCAATGTGCAAATAATTTACTTTCGGATTTTATAATTCATTCATTACTTTTTTTACCGAGGGGAATCTTGCCATCGTCACTGACGGGTGGGACCGGGGTCAAGGGTTTGACCCAATCAACATTGACTCGGTCTCGGCTATTGCATGCTAAAGGCGTATTCAAGTGAAAATGTCTTCTATTCATGAACATGTCAATTCATTCTAAGCATGCTAAGAATATGCTTTGCATTAAGCAAATACGTACACTCTATTCTACACATCCACTTAACTGGCAGTTCGGGCCCACATGTCATTCACTCTAGGTTTTAAATAGATTCTTAAACACATTTAATCCTTGGTGGGTCCTACATGTCATACAGCCATTACAAAAACTTGATTAGTGCTAATGACCGTTCATTACCTAAATTCTGCCGACGATTAACCGGAGCTCCCACACATGAGCGGCTTGGCCGTGTAGGGTGATTCGACGTAGTAGCGAGTCTCCAGGCTCAGGGTTGCTTGGATCCGGTGCTTAAGGAAGTCGCGAATCCACTGGTGGCGACGCGGGGCCCGATAGTCGCTGGTGTCGCGCGTATGGAGGCCGGAGGCGAAGACGACGGGGCGGCTTTCGTGGACTGGCTGCTATGGACGTTGAGGAGACTCGGGGAGGTGCGCGCCGTGGTCGTCTAGCCACCAGGAACACGAAGTCGAGCTCGCTGAAGGCGGAGCAGCACTATAGCGGCCGGGACAAAGACGGGGGCGGCGCGGCCATGGAGCTCCACGGCGACGGCTCAAATGACACTGCCTGGGGCATCAAGGAGCGACCAGTGAGGATGTATAGGCTGCATGCAAGCTTACAGGACATTGGAAGGGACTCGGGACCTACCGGATGACGGGGAATTTCTGCGCGGTGGAGCTTCGACCGGAGGTGGAGAAGACAGCCAAAATCGAGCTCCCGGCTGCATCAAAGTGGAATTAAAAGATATGGTGAGTTCAGCGTGATGGTGCGATCGTGAGGGACAAGGTGAGAGGACCCGAGACTCACTAGAGCACAAAATGGCGCAGGGAAGCTCCACGAAGCGCGCATTGGTGACGAAGAAGACACGTCCGTGTCTCGGGTGCTACACAAGAAACCATAGGCTCAAGAAGGGAAAAATGGGTGTGGTGAGGAAAACAAAGAAGGTCGGAGAGGTCGCGAGTGAAGCTTACCGAGAGGAGGCGGAGCTAGAGCCTCCTTCTCGTCCTTGGCTGTGAAGAGAAGTGAACTCAGAGAGAGGCCTAGAGGGAGTTTTGTGCGAGCGCAAGGACGGAGAAGAGGCGGCGTTAAGTGGAGATGCTCACGGGTTGGTCGCAGAGGGCGGTGCGGTCACGGAGGTGATGAAGGTCTTGAGCGGCGATGGCAGCGTGGAGCTCGGCTCTGAGCTTTCTGTGGCTATTGGACAAGACAACTGCATGGGTGGGGCCCTGGTCAGTGACTCAAGTCTTGACGGAGTGGTCTGGCGAATAGGGTTGGGTCGGACCACACGGTGCGAGTCTGACTCGGGTCCGGGTCGGTTTCGCCTGAACCACACGATCTTGAATGGATGGCTTAGATCAAGTGGGCGGATCGGACTGCCGATCAGTCTGCTCATGTGGGCCACACAATTTGGATCGGACGGTCGCGCACGAGTTGGTCGGGTCAGAGTTAAACAACGCTAGGCTCAAGTCGGAGGAACAGTGATAGGTCCGAACGGCTAAAGGGTTTGACCAAAATTGATTTCAATAGATTCTAGTTTGACCGAGGCTTTAAAGATAGAAATAAAATTCTAAAAATTCTGAAATAAATCAAGGGTGTTACTGTGATGCCCTAGTACCCATATAAAATTTAAAAACCCACTATTCATGATTTAATTTGTATATTTTAAATTCAAACTTAGAATAGGTTATTGATTTGAGTTTGAATTTTCGTGGGTTGAAATGAGTTCCAAAAATTTTGGAAAAAAAATAATATTAATTCATGATAATTATTATAGTATTTGAATAAATTATTTCCAGAAGATGAACAAGAGTTTTTTTTTGTTCTTGTTTTCTTTTGGAGCTTAAATTTAAAGTGTATGTTTTAACTTTGTTTGAGATTTTCCAAGTGCAATATATAATGTAAATGATTCAAATTGTTATGCATGCTGATAAAATGCATACTAATTCTCATTAATTAACTTGGGGATGTTACAAACCACATGTGCCGGTATGGGACGGCCTTAGCTAATTAAGTCATCGAAAACTAGCCTTGCATGTTGGTAGGACGTAGTACTGTGAGCATGTTGGATTGCTCGAAGGGACTCCTTTCACCGAGGCATTGGGATCAAAGCCTTCCAACACAATAGTTAATGCCTCACTTTGATGGGGGTTACCCGAGATTGAAGTGAGGGTTTTCATTGCTGAGTTAGTGCAAGGCTAGGACTAGGTGATGTAAAGGCTTTGTTACGTGCTCTAGACTGCTTACTAAAAGATCGTGAGCGGTGGTATCGACGGATGCCAGATAAACTAGAGAATTCGTATACTGTGGATAAAGTTATACACCTCTGCAGAGTGTAAATCTATTTAAGTAGTTGTGCTCATGATCATGAGTGTGCTTAGTGCAGTCTTAATGGGTATAGTCTCTATTTTCACAAAAACAGTTTTGTTGGAAAAGTTGGGATGGATATTTTTTTTATTATATTTGAATTGAGTGACATGTCTATGGCTAAAAATAAGGTGTTGGTCGTAGCTAAGGAGGGTTGTGATTTGTTATTTATCATGTTGCCTAGTTGTTAATTCTTTATCTATTTAACTGCTCTTTAAACTTCTGTTGCAAAAAATACTATGTATTGATATTGCAAATAAAATTTGCTTAATGTTGAAAACAACTTGTAGCATAGAGCCTGCTCCCTTGTTAGCCATGCATATATATTTATAAATTTTGCGATACACTACAAGTCTTGCTGAGTACGCAATGTACTTAATCTTGCTTAAATTGTTGTTCATAGGATGTGGATGACCACATGTCGGCCGACGCCTTCTTCGATCCTGGTACTGGCGGTATGGGGATGGGTCTTTCCAGGGTTTACTCCTTGTCGGTTGCCTAACGGTTTAGATGGGCATGCCGCTGGGCTTTTGCTTTTAATCTACTAAATTTTCGCTGCTACTTCTGATACTTGTCTTTTAATTTGGCCAGTCGACCCATGTATTCTAAACTATGTAATCGCTTAAGTTTATGTACTATATTTGTTTTATGTTGTATGTTATTGTGTATGGGTATGTATGTCAATGTTCTGGATGTGTGTATTAGCTACTGATCATTGGACTAGTACAGTACACACACAAGGATTTCGGGTATTCAACACCCAGGGTCCGACATAAAACATCCAGTTTTGCAGTTGTAAGTTGAAACTTATACTTTCGTAAGAGTTCAAGGGGGTCAAATAGACTTATTCCAAAAAAAACATTGTTAAAGACGTGCTGCTAGTAAATTAAGAAATTATGAATCTAGAGGAGTCATTAAATGAGGTGTTGACATCTTGTCATGATTAAGTTCATTGAAACAGCTTGCTTGCATTGATCGATCAAATCACAGAGTATTCTAGCTAAATGCTTAGAACCATGTAACTGCATCTCAACATGTTACCATGTCTTAAGAAACGTACTAGTTTATATATTATGTAATGTTAGTACGTACTAGGTGTAAAACGAGTCCTTGATTAAGATCAAGGTCAATTGTTTGCTCACTTTTCGAATGCAAGCATGCAACTCTTGGAAGCTCAATATAGCTCTCCTAAAAAAAAACAAAGAGAAACATCTTACTTGCAAGCTAGTCCAAAATAACCATGTGAGGCTTTCTTTCCCCTATTGTTTCTTAAAGTTGAAGCCACAGTATTCCAATATGTAAGTTTATATATAAGTTTATGTTTCGATCTATCCTCTGTTCTAACTTTGGTTCGTTTTAGTACTTTTGTTAAAACATCTAGTTGTATGCTTGCTATTGTGCTTTTGTCTTCTGATAATACTATGTATCTTTGTACTAGTTATCATGCATCTCAGCTTCTGCATTTAGCTATCTTTATCTATTTCTTCTTATTCTTAGTTCCACGAAATTTCCTTTTCAAAACTATTCCTTGAATTGTAAAAAAAAAAAAACTTCCCACTTGTTAAGCACGCTAGTGGAAACAAAAATGAAATGTCCACGTTTTGAAGGTACATATGTCACCACACCCGCTCACCTGGTTTCAATTCTTGTTTGGATAGGAAGGGATTATACCTAATCTCTTCAGATGAGCAGAGACATTGGTTTTAATTGATAGTGAAAGTGAGGATGCAAATCACAATGCCTTGGTTGATCTATTCCATTGATATTTATAGATTACAAACAGGAGAATTCGTGTTTGATACAACGAGAGATCAATGTAAATAAGGAATCAACCGTTTGTACTATTCCCAGTCAGCGTGTCCTGTTCCTTGTCCGATACAGCAAAGAACTCTTCTCTAACACTCCCTCGCAGTCTGAACTATGTGTGCTACTTGGAGCGAGAACATTCAGGCTGAACTGAAAGTCGACGAATAGCTGAGATGGAAGTCCTTTGGTGAAAATGTCGACGTACTCAGATGAGGACAGCACGTGAAGCACTCAAATGTCGCCAAGAGCAACCTTCTCACGTACAAAATGTATATGAATCTCAATATGTTTGGTGTGACGATGTTGCATAGGATTGGCCGAAGGGTAAACCACGCTGATGTTGTCACAATATACCACTGTAGCTAATTTTATTGGCATAGAGAGCTCCTGTAACAATTGCCGAATCGAACACGACTCAACAACAACATTAACCATGGCATGATACTCTACCTCTGTGTAACATCCCAAAATTTGGCTTTTCAAAAATCTTTTGAGTAGTTTAGGTCCCTGGAAAATTTCACTCATTTTATTTGACTTAATGAAGCTTAAATGGGACTTTCTGAAATTAAAACAATTTAATTTGATTAAATTAAATTAAACGTTAATTAAATCAAAACCAGTGCTATTTGGATTCCTTGTGTTCCAAGGATTTTTTTTGTATTTTTTCGAGTTTGATTGCTATTTATTTTGAGCTCATTTGGATTTTCAGCTTTTCTTCAATTCCTAAACCAATTCTAATTTCGAAAATCAAATTAAAATATGCTTTCTCCTGTGGGCCGATATTCTTTTCTTCCGGCCCAGTTTTCTTTCCTTGCGCCAAAGCCAGCTTCCTTTCCCTGTTTCCTTTCTTTTCTTCCTCTGTTAGGTGGACCCGCAGGCCTGTTCATCTTCCTCCCGTTCTTTGCACAGAGTCCTAAAGCCGAACGAAGCAACCACCGTAACCAACTCCAACACTCCCATTCCTGGCACTATAAAAGCCGAACCTACCGTGTCAAAATGATGACCTCGCTCTCTTCCAAACCCCCGCGTCGGTTTTGCGAGAATCGATCTCATTTTGTTGCAATCAACAAAGAAGGCATGTGCCACCGAAGGTTTTCTCCGTCGTGTTCCGCCACCATATGATGTCCTCCGTCTGAGCCGTCTGCACCATTGAGTTCACCTCGACGCGTTCTATGTCAAGCTTCTGTCGCCGTCGCCCAAAGATCCCCTAGTCACCATTGACCTTATCGAGCCACGACGCTAAAACGCTTTCTTCGTGTTCCCACTTCTTCTGTGAGTTTCTCCAAAATCCGTTTGCGTCATCATGTGTCCCTCATTCTAATCTATCTTTTCCATCCCTTAATTTCAAGTTTCATCCATCGTGCGCCGAGAACCAAGATTTCTCTCTCCTTTATGGCCGCTTTCCTTCTGCGGTCAAATACATCACCACTGTTGAGCTCCCACCTTCATCTTCACCACTGTTGGGTTCGCGTCGTCATGTTCTACGCCATGCTCCCCTTTCTTTTCCTGAAACATCGCCGGAAGTGCCGCACCACCATGCAAGCCGCCGCCACTGCCGCATTTTCCCACACCGCGAATGATTGCCATTGTTCCTCGCCGCTACGACCGCGTCATAATCTTCGCATCTTCGTCTATATTCCATTTTGCCCATTTTTCGGAGCCGCCTCGCCGCCATGCGCCAGAACTACCGGCAGCTCCTCTGTTCTCTATCTGTTGTCTCCTCCGTTGTCGTTTCTGTTCTCTGTTTATTTTCTCTAGTTTGTTCTCTATCTGTTGCTCTGATGTGTGGGTCCCAAGTATAAATGTCTCTCAGTTCACTCTCTACCACATCCCTACCACCTCACCATTTGCATGACTTGTTAGCTTAGTCATTGCTCACACGGCAGACCTGGCTCTTCTCCATCCTTCTCTATTTGTGATGACCGGGTCCCACTTGTCATCCAACCAATCCAATCTATACATCCAACTCTCCCTCACTTCTATGTGGACCCCATTTATCAGTCAAATCTTGGTCAGCCCTAGTCCATGAGATTGGTCCACTGTGGACTAGCATATCTCTGTGGACCTGGTCCATATACTAGTGCCCACATGTAACCCCTAATCCTATTTTTTGGAATTATTATAATTCTTGAAAATTCATAAATATCAGTAGGTCTCACATGTCATACACTCAGCCATTTTCCAATATTCCAGAAATAGAATATTCTAAGAATATTAAGTAGACCCCACTTGTCAGTTTCTCTCTTCCTTTTCCTTTTTTAGCATTTTTCTTTCCGATCAAACTTTCAAGAGCTCATTCTTCCTCATACGAACTCCGATTGAACCCATTCAAGTTTCTAAATTCATATAAATTCAATATCTACCTTACAGTACCATTTAATTTCAATTTAGAGTTCATTTGATTTATCTTTTTGAATTTGGTTTCTTTTGCGTGTTCTCTCTCGTTAGACGTTGAAGTTCTGGAATCGTCCGAAGAAGCTGAAGGTCAAGGAAGTAGAAGATTAAGATAAAATAAGAACATCATTGCTATAGCAAGTCAAGTTGTACCTTTGACCATGTTGAACCCAGTTTTCCAAAATTACCTTGATTTAAATTATTACATTTTACTTTAAGTATTTATTTAAATGTTCTGGGATTAGTTATACACCCATTTGATTATATCCACCTTACCTATTGTATTAACCTGATCTTTTGTCACCCTAGCTTGGTTAATTATTAGCTGGTATTATCATAGCACTAACGTGGATTGGTTAGATACGAATAGTTTTCTTAGCCATGCAACGAGTTATTGATATCATCTGAGTTGCAAATATAAACTTGACTAAGTGATTATGGAACTTTGTGTAAAACTGTGTGTTGTATGCTGTTACACGTTGATGGCATGTGTCGCACTTAACCAACAGGGTGGGAAAAGATTTAGACTGAAGCGAGTGGTGGAACAGTGTGATATGGTGGATATGTGACTGAGAAAACTGAATCTTAAATTGGACTTGTGATAGGAAAATGTGAATGATGATTATTAGTTAGAATTTGGAAATCTCACCTTGGTCAATTAAGGACTTAACTTTGTACGCCATTGAACTAAGCCACAACTGTACAACCACATGTCTAGTATGGGATGTGCCTAACTTAGTAAGTTATGGAATCTCGACATTGACTACTCAGGTAGTTGGTTAGGTGCTCAATGATAGGTGTAGGTGTGGACTACTCTGTAGGTCACATTTATGAGTGGTTCGCCGTCTTTAGGTCCAATGGTGTGTGTCGTATCAAAGCGCTGTGTCAGGGTTGGTACGACGGTAAAAACATATCGGGAGAGTCAATTGTTGAGATAAAATTTCTGAAAGGTTCTATTACGATTGCTCAATCGCATACTTCCATGTGGCGAGTCATGGCAAACATGATGAATTAATTATATCTTATGGGTAAAGTGTACAACCTCTATAGAGTGTTAACAATCTATTCGAATAGTCGTGTCCTCAGTCATGGACATACTCAGGGATTTCACACGAGGAGTAGATTTTCATAAAATAATTGGGAAAGGGATAGCTGTGTGATTTAACTCAGATGGCTGTGTGAAAGAAATTGATTAAACTTTGTGTCCTTTATGAAAATACTTGTTAAACTATTACAATTTATTTGTTTTGAATTACACTTTCAATATATTATTCATATTCAATTGCAACTGTTTCTTTTATGCAAAAGTATCATAGATGACATATCCTTTGGAATAAGCAATCATCTATAATTGTATTATGTGGTGCTACTTGCTGAGTACTCTATGTAATCATTCTTACTATAAACAATATTGTTAAGTTGAGAAGGCTACATCATATCATCGCCGGTTAATGAGGTCTACTTCAAGGATCATGGAGAACTAGGTTGTGCTACCCCAGCCGATTGCTTGTGGGTATATGGATGGGCTTCACTGAAGTTATTCCTTTACCTTCTGCTGCAGCTTAATTGAGCTATTCGCCTTCTGAGGTATTAATTGTAAGCTTTGATCTTAAGGTCATTACTCTGATAATTATTGTTATTTGCCTATTTATTACTCATTTTTGCATATGGAATGATATTTCAACGATGTTGCCACTGTGTGCGCTAGCGTGATCCTAGACTAGTGCAGTATACACAGATGGTCCAGATTTGCATATTTGGGTCCCGACACTCTATTCTGGAATGGGAAACTGTAGTTTGGTGCCGAGAAGACCAGGAGATGAGATTGTCACCAAGAAAGAGACAATAGCTTGATGTAGAACGATGAGAATCAGGACAACCTGCCCAGTCGGCATTTGAATACGCAACAAGCTTGTGCGGACAGAAAGAGTACAATTGGAGACCAAGATCCAATGTTCCTTTGAGATAACTAAGAACACGCTTGATGAGATTCAGATTTGGTTCTCGAGGATCATGCATAAACAGACAAATCTGTTGCACAGCATAAGAAATGTTTGGTCTAGTGATGGTGAGGTACTAAAGCGCACCGGCCAAACTATGATATAAAGTAGGATCAGAAATAGAAGGGCTGACATCGGCAAATAGTTTGGACTGAGTATCAATAGGAGTGGAGACAGGATTGCAAGAACTCATGCTAGCCCGAGATAGAAGATCATCAATATAATGTCGCTGTGAGAGATGAAGACCAGCTACTGTCCAAGTGATAGAAATACCAAGAAAGTGGTGTAAAGGACCCAGATCTTTCATAGCAAATTCGGCACTCAGAGAGCGAATGATCCATTGGAGAACTGAGGATGACGAGGTAGTCATAATAATGTCATCCACATACAAAAGAATATATGTAGTGTCCAAACCATGTTGGTAAACAAAAAGAGAGGAATCAGACCGAGAACCACGAAAACCAATGGAGCAGACATACATGACAAATCGATGGAACCATACACGTGGCGACTGTTTAAGATCATATAGAGATTTGGACAGCCAACAGACATGAGAAGGATGTATAGGATCAACAAAACCAGAAGGCTGTTTACTGTACATGGTTTCATCCAGAAGACCATGTAAGAAGGCATTTTTAACATCAAGTTCATGAATGGGCCAGGAACAACTGATTGCGAGACTAAGGACAGTGCGAATGGTGGTTGGTTTAACAACTGGACTAAATGTCTCATCGTAATCAACACCAAATTGTTGAGAAAACCACAGACAACCCAGCGTGCTTTGTAGCGAGAAAGAGACCCATTAGGGTTGAACTTGTGGTGGAAGATCCATTTGCCAGTGACTACATTAGCACCAAGTGGGGGAGGGACAAGAGTCCATGTGCTGTTATCAAGGAGATCCTAATATTCCTCTTGCGTGGCAGCACGCCAATGCGGATCCGTTAGAGCAGAACGATAAGTTTTGGGAATAGGAGACAGAATAGTGGACTCGGCAGAAAGATTAAGACATCGCTCAGATAGAGATTGTGGAGGATGGCCATTCCGAGTCGCATAGGGATGTGTGGCAGAGGCAGAAAGAGCTAGGGCTAGAGCTGCGACAGCCATGGGAGCTGTGGCGGAAGCAGCGGCTAATGGCAATGGTGCGACAATAGATTGTGAACATGTAGTTATGTATATTATCTCCCCTCCAAGAGCTTGATGTAAACATGTATGTAATCGAATAATGATGTAAACATGCATATTTAATTAATGATGAGTTATTTTGCTATTGTGTGAGAAAGAATATATGAATGATTGATGAATGAATGAATGAATGAAAGTATGAAACATATGCAGCCACACATCTCAAAGACTTAACATAGAAAATATCATAAGTTCATAACATGAGAGTGCCAACTTCACATAGTCTCACTCTCACACAATAAGATATAGAACCACACATAGACATAGACATAGTCTTAGACTCTTAGAAGCAAGCAAAATACTAGTAGAGTTTATGATGAATTGCTAAGATGACGCAATCTGTCAATCATGAGTTAGTGTCTTCGTCCTCCTCCTCCTCATAATTTCTGGTAATAACCACTTCATCTTGGTCGGACTCGAACTCAATGTCATCCTCCCCCTCGTTGACATCCTCTTCGAAATCGGATGAGAAATCATCTTCATAGAGGTCTCTCACTCTTGTGCTCCTACGAGATTGTTTGGCTTCACTAGCCCCAGATGCTTCATCAATGACCTTCCATGTAAGCCCCGTACCGGCCTCAACCTCTTGATCATCGTCACCACCTTCAATTATCCACCCTTGAGCTTGTGTAGCATCCGAAGCTAGAATGATATCGATGTTCTTCACATTGTTTTTCTCTTTTTTTGCTCAACAATCTTGCATTGAATTGAACATAGACTAGATTGTTGAGATGTTTCACATCTAGCTTATTTCTTCTCTTTGAATGTATCTACGAATTGCAAAGTAGAGTGTAGTAAGTTACATAGTTGACATATTGAGAATGAGATAGTTCATACTTTATAGTTGAGAGTTACCATATCAAAAGTGCTCCAATTTCTTTCACATCATGATGAACTTGAGGTCAAGGAGACGATTCTTATGGCCATTCTTTTTAAGGTAGGAACTTGATATCCAAAAGTAGACCACCATGTTGCTAGACATTAGGAAAAGTAGAAGAAAATTAGTACAAGACAAATGGTAAAATAAGCATGCATTGAGTTGAAATCATATTTGTGAGCACAAGTTTACCGGGATTAAAATTGCTTTTTTGATATCCAAGTTTGGCAGTAGGTTTCCGAAAGACCCCTTCTTGATCTTTAAACTTGTGCCAATCCTCATTAAGCACTTGAGCTTGCATTTCATCATTACCATGATAAAAATGTTGCAACACATTCAAATAACGCATCCATGAAATTTGTATCTTGCAAGATGGTTTTATCATTGTAACTATAATGTGGATTCAGAATGTACGCTGTCAAGTGCAATGCAGAATCAAGCCTCCCCGCCATCTTTCCATCCATTGCATCCATGATCAATTTGTAGTTGTTGTCCAAATTGTTCAAGACCTCCTTGATTTGCTTCTTTGTTTTTAGTATTTCTCCATAAACAAATGCCAAAGATGGACCATCCCCATCTACCATGCGAAGAACTTTCACCAGTGGTTCAAAAACCTTTAATCAATGCCGTATACAAGGTTATGAAATAGCAAACAATGCAAGAATGACATAATAGGCAAGAATGATATAATAGACATCACATATTCACAAGGATATGATGCTTGGCTATACCTTTAAATAAGTAGACACGCTATTCTAAAAGGCCCTACTCATTAGTGTATTAGTTGTAGTCTTGCCTTTTTGTGTTTTAGTATGAATGATATCCTCCTATTCCGAATTAAGTGCCATCAACCTTAGTGTGTCCTTCTTCTCAATCAAACTTTGCAAAGCAAGAAAAGCCGATGCAAATCTAGTCACCCTGACCTTATTATCTCTCCTCTTTGTGTGTTTCCTCATCAAGGCTAATGTCCTATGATGTGTATAGACAAATATGGTGAATGCCTTTACTTGATCGATTGTCTTCTTATACTTTGGCATATTCTTAACAATTGCTTCTAGCATCAAGTTAATGGTGTGAGTTGCACATGAGCTCCAAAAGATATTTGGTCTTTTGTCCTTCAATAATGCTTTTGCTCCCATGTTATTGGAAGCATTGTCCGTGACTACTTGCACAATATTTGTTGGACCTAGTTGTTCAATGCAAGTATCTATGTACTCGAAGATGTACTCACTTGTGTGTACACAATCCGACACCTTCTTTGACTGTATGAAATTTGTCCCCAATTCGCAATGCACACACACATTCATGATGCTCCTCCTCTTTTGATCTGTCCAAGCATCGGTCATGATGGAGCACCCGGTCAAGGCTCTCTCTTCTTTATGTGTCTTCAACAAATCCTTTGTTCTTTCCACTTTATCCTTCAACAACTTCTCCGGACAATCATATTGAGAAGTACCTACAAACCCCGGTCCAAAGCAACCAATAGCCCCACATATTTGTTTGAACTCGTCATTGTTGATGGTATTGAAAGGGACACTTAAACATGAAACACATACAATATGAGGCTAGCAATCAATAGTTTAATGAAAGGATAGCAATCATGAGAGAATGAGAGTTGCAAACAAATTATACCATGAGCATAAAGCCATCTCACAACATATTGTTTTACCGTATGATTCATTTCTTTCCAAAGTGCATCTTTAATATTTTATTGCCGACACGTCAAAGCAATGGAAGTATTAATAGGGCAAGCAAACGTATCGATTGGCCCTAATCTACGAGGTGCCGAGCCTCCAACAAATTCAAGCTCTTCATCTTCATTAGGGTCATCTTCTTTTTCAATTGTCACTTCTTTTCTAAGCTCTTCCTGTTTTGCTTTCTTTGCCTTCTTCAATGCTTGTGCATCCTCTACAGACTTCTTACATTTTACTTGTTCTTCTTGTGTGGACTTTGGATATTTAGCAACTTCCCGCGAATATGACCAATATGTTGTTTGAGCCTATACACCCCTCCATGAATTACCTTTTGACATAAGCGACACTTCACTCTATCAAGCTGTTTGGATCATCTAAATACCCAAATTCACATCCTATATCTTCTCAATTCCTTTGAAGGACGCTTGAACTTGTTGCACCTCCAGAAGCAACGGATGACATCTTGACAAAATGACAAATCAACAATAAGTCATAACATACATATAACACATTTTATACATCTATATTTGCAAATCATCAATCATACATATTTGCATATCAACAGCCCATGGTTCACTAAGCGAGTTTCCACTAATAAGTAATAACAATTTGAACTTTGAAGCAACTACATGCAATGATTCTATACTTTCCAGTCCACCCAAGCTTCATCAATGTAAGAAGATCTAGTAGCATCAGATTGCTTCATCAATTCATCAACCCAAGCTTCATCAAACCCAAGTTCTAGTCCACCCAAGCTTCAATTCATCAACCCAAGCTTCATCAATTCCAGACTTCAGATTGCTATCATTTAAGCACCATTGTTCGGTCCAAGTCCAAACAAACTACACACAATGATACAACTGAGCATGACAAAACAATAGACATCCATGTAAGCAAAGTAGGAGACAACACTTGACACTTCTGATTTTTGAATTCACAATTCAGCAATCAGCATTTAGCACAAGTGCACAACCATTCAAAGCATATGCTCCCTTTCAGACATTCAGCACAACCATTGACACTTGACACTTCTGAATTCATCATTCAGTAGAAATGTAGAATTCAATAGACACTAGCAGATAAGCATAGCAGCAGAGAAGGACTGAGGGCAGAGCAGGCAGTAGCAAAGGGAAGGGGGAGCAAAGAAGGGAAGGGGCAGAGCAGGCAGCAGCAGACTGGGGGGAGCTGAGACTAAGGGGAGCTGCGGTCTTTGGGGGCAGAGAAGGAAGGGGCAAGCAAGCAGAGAGTAGCAAAGACTGCTAGGGGGAGCGGGAAGAGAGGGGAGGGCGGCAGCACGAGGGTGGAATAGAGAAGGGAAGGAGGCATTGAAGTGGAGGGCGGTGGTGCGGGAGAAGAGAGGGGAGAGGGGAAGGCGGCGGTGCGGGAGGGAGGACCAGATACTCAGATAGGAGCGAGAGTAGAGAGGGGAGGTCGGCGGCGAGAGAGCAGAGAGAAGACTGAAGAGGCGTACCTCGATTCGATGGCGGGACGACAGCGTTTCCAAGGCGACGAGCTCGATTAGGTGGCAGAGATGGCGGGGCGAGCTCGATCCGGCAGCGGCGAGATCGAATCGGCGGGCTGGAACCCAAGGCGAGGTCAAATCGGCGGGGGGGGGAGGCCGAACCCTAGCGCAAGTGATGAATCAACAAAGTGGTCAGGGGCGTCGGGGCGCTTTTCTTCTTATCTCTCGCCGACGCCCACTCGCTTAGCACCGCCAAGGCCTCATTGGATCGCTTTGAACGCTCGCGGTCCATGACAGACGTACCGCCTAGCTTGCCGCCTCGGTGGAAGTCGTCGCAGCAGAGGTCCAACTAGCGCCCAGGCGACGCCTAGTCGGCGCCTAACGGCGCTTTCTTGAACATTGGTAAGCATAAAAGAAGAAGGCTACATGGACACTTATGCACGTTCTTCAAGACTAAAAGACAAGAAGGCTAAGGACTAGGTCGCAGGCCCTAGTCGATTGTCTGTGGGTATATCATGAGGGTTTCACATGTTGTATTTCAATTCCGTTTCCGCTGCTGATTCTTTAACGATATTTGGCCTGGTCAGCCATTCTGAAAGACAAAAGTCATAATGTATATTTACGTTTTATTTATTATTATGCAATAGCTTTATATTTTCGTAATATATGTTTGATATCTAATGATATAAGTGTGAACACTAGCTAGTGATTCAGTGACTGGTGTTATGAATACAGAAGATTTCAAATTACAAATTTGAGGTCTGACATCATGTTTCGCTTCCCGTGAAATGGGTAGGGTGGACTTCCTTTCCTTTGGAATGGACGGGTGATTCCTATTACAAACGCCCAAAAAAGAGGAAACCGGATTCTTTCGTTTTCCCTGTAAAATTCCTCTAATCCAAACTGGGCTTTGTTCGAATCGAGCTGATCTCACGTGAGTTTCGGCTTGAGTACTTGTAATGGGCCCAATCAAGTTCGTCTCCTTGACATATCGGCCGTGACTGCACCCGACCATCTGACCCCTGCTGCTCCCCAGGCTCGCTTAGGTTTTACCTCGCTCGCTCCCCTTCTCTCCTCCGTTTCCTTCCCACGCCGAGCCAAGGAGTCGAGAGGAGAGGCAGAAGAAAATCTACAAACCATGTTCAAGAAGTGAGTCCCCCTCCTGCTCCCCTTCTCCATCTCCCCAATTGCCCCCTCTAATTTCCCGTTCAATAGTTTGATCTGTTATTCTGGTTTGCTGTATCACCGATCTGATTCTTTCCGCTGCTAATCCCACCCAACCGCGTCAAATCATCGGATTCTTATGCATGATGCGACCAATCTGCGTTTTTGTTTTGTCAATCGATGCATAGGGTTTGCGTTATTGAAACTGGAAGTGGCTAGAGCCCTGCGCGATCTTTCTCTCTCTCTCTCTCTCCTTTTTCGTGAGGGATCTGTGTAGAGCACCGTAACCTTTGGTTCTTTAGCCTTTTGGAAAATCTTGCACGGGATTTGGAGGGAGCGAAACTGTGAAATTATTGGTAGATGCAGTTCTGGATGGATGAGCTGCGAGGTGGTGATGCTGTTCAAACTTCAATGCCACATTGGTTATTCTGCATAGCTGTGCTAGTGAGGAGGTATGACTGTATGGTGGAGTTCCATGATGCCGTTCTATAGGTTAGAGTTTATAGCAGTGTATGAGTTAGTTTTGATGATGCCATTCTATAGTACATGATGATGTGATGTTCGTAGTGGTAGTGTGGTACTGCTCCTGTAAATACAATTTATGCTTGAACTGTGCTGTACATTTTACTTGGCACCCCTCGCTTTAGTTTGGGGGTGGTACAGATGTTTATGTGTGCAAATGAGATGATTTGGTGTTCGGTAGCGGTACTGCTGTACATGGTTATTAAGGCGGTAAGGTGAGGCGAGGCGACCCACCCCCCTCACACCTTTTACGCACTAAGGCGCGAGGTGAGACAACGGCTTACACACATCCTAAGGCGCTAAGGAATATACCTCTTAGGTTCACAAACCCAACATTTCTGGTTTGCAATACGGTAATATACAGTAAAATAATAAGAAAAAAAGTAGGGATCCATGGTCTTGCAGCATAGCCACAGAAGATCCTAGCTTCATAATATAAAAGAAAAAAAAAGAGAGGATGAGACCATGGGCGTTGGGCCAGCCCAACCAACCCATAGCTCTCCCACACCCTCTACCCTAATGCCTCCTAACTCAGTTCCCCATCCCATCACCACAGCTCCCCGACACCGCCGCCTCCCAATTCCTCGCTATCCACCACCTCCTTGCTCCCTGCTACACCCCAGCCCGCCGCACCCCTACTTCCTCGACGTGCTGCCGGGTCTCCCCTGCTTCCCTGACGCGCCGTCGGGCCTCCCCTGCTCCACCCTCCTGCAAGATCCAACTTGGCTTCATTGGGCACATTAGCCATGGCAAAGTAAATATCAACTTGCCTAATCCATTCCAAGGGATAAGTTCCATCAAACTTGGGGAAATCTATCTTAGGCCCTCTTGCTATTGACTGGTAAAAGCTATTAATTCTTTCATTGCCAGGGTTGGGGTTCCACTGTCTTGCATAAATAAGGATCTCTGTCCTGATTCATGTGGTTCAATGAAGGAGAATTGGGAATAACTGGTGGTGATGCGTTCTGACCCCAATAAATGGGAGCAACCGAATGCCCTGTTGGAGGTTGGGATGGATTTAACTCTAGATAAGTATTGAAATTGGTTCTCATCCTTCTCATCAATTCTAGATCAACTTCAGTTGATTGTGGAATATCTGCATGTACTCGGTTCAGGTCTTCATTACTCTCTATATGTGTGTTGACCCCCGGATGTGTCTCCGGAGCACGACCACGTAATCCAGAGAATCCCTGCAACAATGATTCCATTCTTTTCATTTGGGTTTGTATACTGCTGACCTAAGATTGTAGTTCCCCAATTTGTTGCTGAACAGCCTCCGCCTTGTTCTTCACATCCTTCGCCTCTTGCCTTACTAATACCAAATCTGATGGCTCCGCCTCCGAACACGAAGCCTGCTTAGTCATCACTTCCCAACCAGATCTGGAACAAGGTTTAAGGAATTTTACCCCAGAACCTGTCTGGAACCTTCACCTTAGTTCTGGATCTATTCCACTGCTCTGACCCAACTCAGCCAGGGATTTTACAGCTACAACAAGTCTGCAAACCCAGCTATCGTCAGATCATCTTCGCCAAGGATGTAACAATGCTCTGATACCAATTTTGTCAGATCCCAGGAGGAATCTGACCGAATTTGGGGGTGAGATCGAGAGGACCGAGAGGAAAAACAGCAGGAACCCTAAAAGCTAAGAGAACTAAGTTTTGGCATAATACTTTGATGCCCTTTTCCATTCCATTTTCCAGATTTAAGACTGATTACAAAATGTAAAAGTAAAACAGAATTACATTCAGTTAAACTTGTTTCCTCTCCTTCCACTATGCTTCGTAAACAACAAGAAGATGACGTGAACAGTAAATTCTCTGTCTATTCCAGAGCGTCGATCTTCACTTGAAAGATTATCAACACATCTGGACCTTCCACCCAACATAACGGTTCACGCTGCTGCTCTGTCTCCTTCGAAAGACTGAAGACTGAAGATAGAACTGAAGAGAGACTACAGATAGAACAGAAGTTCTGACATCCTCGGCCCTCCCCAATTGTAGTCGACCCCCATCCATGACCGCACGACGCCGCTGCCACCTCCTCCTCGGCCCTCCCCGGTCGCCGCCGTCGACCCCAGCCGCGGTGAGCACTCCCTCCTCCTCTCCTTTCTCCGCTCCTTCCCCTCTCCTTCCTCTGCTCCTTGCACTGCGCTCTGCCTCTGCTCCTTGCTTGCTCTGTTTTAGTAGCAGTAGGCCAGTAGTGCGCTCTGCCTCTACTCCTTGGCTTGCTTGCTCTGTTTTAGTAGTTGTACTACTACTGCTAGTAATAGCAGTAGTAGTATTAGCAGTACTCCTTCCTCGGCTCCTTGTCTTGCTTGCTCTGTTTATATACTTCCTAGTCTGGCGACTAGTCGTGGCCAGTCGGTTGACAAGTCGGTCCCCTTGAGACTCGACTCGACTCGACTTTATGACTTACTAACCTTGGTTGCAACTATCAAGGCTTCTATGGTCATACTAAGCAGCTAACATTTACTTGTACAAATATAAAGCTTTGGCTCCCATGGTGATTGCTTTGAACAAATCTCTTTCCAGATTGTTGTAAGCATATGATGTTGATGGTTGCTTAATTGGGGAACTTTCGGTTAACTATGATGATGGTATATATGACATAATTGTGTGTTGTCTCTATGAATTATGTTCTTATGCTGAAAGTAATGCAAGGAACTTGTATAACATGACAGCGTGATTTTCTTTAAACAGTATTGCATATCTTATGATTATATACATTATTTGCAGCATGATTATGGCATGCAACATCATTATACCCTATGCAAGATTTTTGTTGCACGTTGTTTGGCACAATAAAACAAACTTGCTCCTTTTGATCTCAGGTTCTCCTTTGAAGATATATCTGCACAGAATCAAGTTAAGGCCTCTGTACAGCGAAAGATTCGGCAAAGTATTGCTGATGAGGTTGTGTTATGTCAAAGAATCTGGATAACCCTCCATATCTCTTTCATTTCAGCTGCAAAGTCTGCTGTTTAGCTTTACTGAAATCAATTTTGTTGCAGTACCCTGGCCTTGAACCTTTGCTAGATGACTTACTGCCAAAGAAGTCGCCTATGATTGTTGTTAAATGGTTAGTAGTTTATCTTTCTGGTTCAACATGCTTAATAGTCTGTCTTTATGTTTATAGTATACTATTGACATACTCAAAATTTACATTTGTCCATTTCCTTCTTCCCTAATTCTTTCAACTTCAGAATAAGTAAAGGCACATGTAATTGTTGGTAAAATTGTTTCAAAGAAATCATTTTTTTTGTTAAAAGATTGTGGCCTTTCAAAGTGCACTGATCATAGTTGGTTTCTTTCTCTAGCCAAAATCATCTGAATCTTGTGGTGGTGAATAATGTCCCACTGTTTTTCAACATCCGTGATGGTCCTTACATGCCAACCCTGCGGCTTCTTCATCAATGTAATTTTCTTCTCTATTTTCGTGGCATGTCATCTGTGCACTTGTTTTTTTTTTCATGATGCAGTATATCATTATGTGTGAAATTTTAGGGCTCCACCTTTTTTCAATATGTTTACATGCTTATGTTTGCAGTCATTCTTAAAGTTTACCTGTTGGAGAATATCAACCAGAATAGAAACTATATGAGTTATTTCTTAATGAAAAATGTGAAAGTGCCCCCCTTCTACGCTAACTTATGGTTGCATTTTATCAGATCCTGATATCATGAAGAAGTTCCAAGTAGATAGAGGTGCTATCAAGTTTGTTCTCTCTGGTGCAAACATAATGTGCCCTGGACTGACATCACCTGGTGGTGCCTTAGATGATGAAGTCGAGGAGGAAACACCAGTGGTAAAAGACTTGCTCTAAACTTCTAATTCATTTATATCTACTTTAAGAATGATTCACATCTATCTACTTAGTGTCTTTCTACCTTTTTTTCACTTCAGTTCCATTCTGCAGCGTGCAAATTAGTGTACCCACTTTTAGCTAGTCCATAGTAAGATAATTTGATTGGTATTGGTTGATTTATACCTCATAATTCACGTTAAATTTATGGACAAGCTTCTGTCTCCTCCCCTGAACATGGCAACCACCAGACTCATTTTTTATCTGTTCAAATTTGTAATTGTCAGGCTATAATGGCTGAAGGCAAACATCACGCATTGGCAATTGGATATACAAAGATGTCAGCGAAGGGCATGTAAGTTCCTTTTTGAAGGATTAATCATTGATGATTCTTCCCAGTCTGTATATTATACTTGTGAAGTGTGAACCTTGCACTCTTGCTTGATTCTTCACTCTGTTTTTGAGGGTTTTGTCAAGCTCAATCGTAATGTTTCGAAGTGGTTGATGTCTACTTGTGGTGTTCTCCTTATGATTGTTTACCTTATCATTTATTTCTAATAGTGCTTATCAATTAATTCTCAACATAACAGAACCTTCTGCAGATATGCTAACAAAATTTAAGCTTTCCTTAACATTACATCCCACATATTCTTTGTTAGTAACACGCCTGAGTGTTGGGCTGTTGGCAATGCTACTCCTGAAATCCTGAATTATTGTAGAAGGACTATCAACAAAGGAATTGGAGTTGACAATATGCACTATCTAAATGATGGCCTGTGGAAGGTACTCTGCTTTTCCTACCCCTCCTCCTTTTCAAATAGCAAAAAATAAATTATTGCATTTGGTGGTTGTAATTGAAGCATTCATTGGTAGCTTAATGCTGTAGAATTCTAGCAATTGCTTTTCCTACCCCTCCTCCTTTTCAAATAGCAAAAAATAAATTATTGCATTTGGTGGTTGTAATTGAAGCATTCATTGGTAGCTTAATGCTGTAGAATTCTAGCAATTAGTACTTAATGGTGAGTGTTACAGTACTTTTGACCCTTGCAATTTGTTCATGAGTACTGCAGTGAGATCCTTGGAGTAATGAAGGGGTAGAACATAATATATATATATATATATATATATATGTTATTTCTTTTTTTTACTTCAGCTATGATGATACTGACAGTCTTTCCTTTGACAGATGGAACGGCTTGAATAAGTAGAATCCACTAAGGGCGGCAGAATTTGCGGCATTGTCATATTGTTACATGAGTAATGGAATTAATTATCGATACATCTGGTATCATTTAAACAGATGAAATAGCCAATAGCTGCATATGCAGGAGAGAAGTCTGAGTTTACTCTGACCATTAAGTGCTAGACATGTTTGGCGGAACATTGACTGATAAGAATGCTGTCTTCACCGCTTTAGTTGATATTATGCTGCTGAGATCCTTGTATAATACTTACACCATATCACTGATCATTTGCGCTTTTACTTTAACGTTTCAGAAGAAAAGTTCTTTCTTTTTTGGGTGAGTCTTGACATGAAAAAGAAAAAAATAAGTAAGCTTTTATGCTATTGGTGTTGATCTACCGTGGTTTTCTCAAAGATTGTTATCGCTTTTGTGGATTATTCATTCTTTTTCTGTTCCATCTCTTAATATGAAGTTCCTTGATTAACGATCCATGTTATATTTAGAGAACTATCTTTGACGTGTTTGAGTGAATACTTTCTCAAGGTTAATATGGTGGGGGTGCAGTGGTGCATGAATTTTGATGTAAAGGTTATAGTTCCGTGTCCGCGAGGTAGGGGCGAAAACGACTAGGATACAATCGGATATTGCTCTTTCCTTGTCCTAGTCCATGTTCTTTCTTGATATGAATAGTAGTGGGCATTGGGCTGGCTGTCGGCACGGGCTTTGGGTCATGTCGTGCCGTGATAGCTTGGCCTAGTCACCCTGTTGTGTCGGCATGTCTCGCCTAAAGCCCGTTGTGACGGAGTCATGCTGTGCCGGTCTAAGCTCAGCCCTAAGTACCTATAGATGCTCGGAAAGACGATAGCCACTGTCGTCTAGGAAGACAAGGACACTTGTGCGCCAACCACACCCGCTCCCCCTCGCCATAGCCGCCTCCTCCTCTGGATGCCGATAAAGAACTCCGCCTACCTTAGCTGCGCCACACACTTGTGAAGGGGGTGAGAAGGACAGCGACGAGGAGGCTAGAGGAGGCAGCGAAGGCAAGCGCATGGGAGAGAGAGGAGGTGGTGGCTGGAGGAGCGGAGGAGAGCGCACGCACAAGTGGGGAGAGAGGGAGGGGCGGCGACGGAGGCGTGTGGGGAGGCGGCTGAGCCGGAGGGGAAATCAGAGAATGTGATTAGGGATTGAGAATTTGGGAGCCGGGGCTTGGGAGAGGGGGTTAGGGATGGGGGTTGGGGGGAGGCCGAAAGAGATGTTGGGCCAGGCCAGGTGGTAGAGAGAGGTTATTGGTTGGACCAAACCAGGGTTAGGGAGTGATTGGGCCAGGTCGAGAGAGGAAGGGATTGGGCTAGAACGGGAAGGTTGGGCCTATTTTGTGCCAGGCCGGCCCAAGCATGGTCGCCCAATGGGTCAGATTCTCAGCCCAAATTTCAAATTTCACCGTTCATGCCATGCCGGTCCGACCTACCACGTCACTGCAGGCTTAGATCAGATCGTCTCGATCGATCTCGGACCAAATTTCAAAAAGCACGGCCCAAGTCCTAGCTCTAGATATGAATGCGCATATGGGTTTTTCATGAAACGAACACAATACAAATTGAGTTTGAATCGGTCAAAGATAACTGTGGTGGTGTGCACCGACCGCGGGGGATGTCTCTGGAACCATTCTTTCTCTTAGTCCTACAGGGCAAGAGATGAACCAGGTTTTTAAGAAGTACTTCACGCGACTGCTCGTTGCTTCTTTCTTCGGTTGGTTCACATCTATCATGATCGTTGTTGGAGCACCAAACAGGGGCGAATTCATCGGGGAGGCTTCATTAGGCTCGAGCCTACCCTCCATGGCGCCGGTAACCCCCACCCCCGGCGACGGTGGTCAACCATAAGGTTGTTAGAATCTCGATCCAAGTCTTAAAGTCTTAGACTTTACCATCCTTGATTGAGTGAAACGATCTAATTCTAGGTAGAATCTTAATATTATTTCGATTCTAGCAAAAAAAAGTTTGTAGGATCTCAAATATAATTTATATAATGATTCTACTTGATTCTACCGATTCTACTAATTAATTATTAAAAATTACTCAACATATGTCCTTTCTGTCGAAAAAAGTTTCACTGTATATTCATTTATATATAATAATTATTTGTATAAACAAAAAATAATCTTTCATTTTCACTATAGTTTGAAAGCTTTAAATTATAACATGAACACAAAAATATGCAATATATAGCAAACTTGTGTTAATTATCATATAACGATGATAATATAACTTGTGTTAATTATCATATAACCATGATAATATAGGCAACTATAAATCTAATTAGATGCTAAAGGACTAAATAAATTCTAAAATGACAATTGAAAGATGTGGTAGATTGAGAAAATATACTATTTCGTAGAATCAGGTAGGTTCTTAGATTCTAAGATTCAGTCCTAGAATGCAATTCTATCAGAGCACCTCTAATTGACTGATTCGATTTAAGATCTTGATACTGACAACCTTGGTCAGCCATGGCCATGGAGGATGGTGAGCTCCAGTGAGCATGACATACTTAGTAAGATCAGCGGGGAGAATGTGATCATCAGAGGTGGGTCAGGGAAGGTGTACCATATCCACCTTGGCGGCAACAAGGCAAGACACAGGACAGTGGTCGTGATTCGTGAAGAAGATCGAGAACTCCGGCGAGCCAGACACGAACTTCGACAAGGAGTTCGAGTCAGAGGTGGGGACGTTGGGCGACCTCAGGCACGCCAACATCATCAACCTGCTCTGCTGCATCTCCGGCCGGGACACAAAGCTGCTCGTGTACGAGTACATGGAGAACGGCAGCTTGGACAGTTGGACCGGTGGCTGCACCGCCGCAAGCGTGCCGGCCTGTTGGATTGGCCAACGAGACTGAGCATCGTCGTCGACGTCGCAAGAGGCCTCAGCTACATGCACCACAATTTCACGTGGCTAGTCATCCAACGCGATGTCAAGTGCAGCAACATCCTGCTTGACTGCAAGTTCAGAACAAAGATCGCTGATTCCGGGCTTGCTCGGATTCTTGCCAAGTCCAGCGAGTCGGAGTTGGCCTCAACCATTTGCGGAACCTTCAGTTACATTGCTCCAGGTTACCACTTCTTGCATGTTTTCCTGCAATCCACTCGTGTACACACGAAAACACTAAAAACAGCGTGTGTCAGACTTAAGATGTGTATTTGGTTGCAGAGTACGTGCACAGGGCAAAGGTGAGCGAGAAGGTGGGCGTGTACAGCTTCGATGTTGTGTTGCTAGAGCTTGCCATCGGCCGAGGGCCGCAGGACGGCGGCACAGAATCGAGCAGATGTTTAGCGAAATGGGCGTCAAAGCGGTATAAGAACAATGGCCCGTTGGGCGACTTAGTTGACAGTGAAATTCTTGATCCAGCTTACTTGGAGGACATGGTGGTCGTGTTCAAGCTCAGCGTGGTTTGCACCGGCAAGGATTCGCCGGTAGATAACTGAGCCTAGCTCAGTTGGCACAGGGAGCTTCCAGGCTCCTGCCCACCTGCGTTTGAGGTTGGCTCGGCGCGCACATCTCACAGGAGTCCTTTAATGTAGCCAGGAAAAACCTGGCCACTAAAAAAAAGGATCCACCAGCAAGCACTACTACAGAAAAAGTCTTCACAGACGGTTCAAAAATGTCATCACAGACGGTTTCGCGAGCCGTCTGAGTTTATGGGTCAGTAATGACATGAGGTCATCACAGATGATTTTTGAACCGTCTGTGACACATACTATCACAGACGGTTATTAACTCAAAACCGTCTGTGATAGTCGACTATCACAGACGGTTTGTAGATGAAACCGTCTGTAATAGATGATGCATCACAGATGGTATGTCCTAAGGAACCGTCTGTGATATTCTTTTGTATTGCTAAATCTATTTCTATTTATTGGCTAGCCTCACGAAATGCTAGCTATGCCCTCTGAAACAAGCTGAAACACAACAAGTTGTATACATCCAATTCACATTTATTTCAGAAACAAGCACATCCAATTCACATTCATTTCAGAAACAAGCACATCCAATTCACAAATCAATTAACTAAAATTAACCATTCATGTACATTTACACATATGTACCATTAAGTTCAATTTTATCCCAATCAAGTTCAATCTACATTGTGGAACGCCCCATCTAGATTTATGATCTGACTGTTCAAGAATGACGCAAACTGTCCTCGAATTTTTATAAGCTGGCTCTGTTCTAACGCAGTTTCGGCGATGCTCACAACCTATCGCTAAGAAGATTAAATTCGTGCTTATATAAATTGGTAAGTATGAAATAATTGTTGCAAGATTGACAAACCGGAGGATCATTAGTTATCGTAGAACCGATGAGTAGTTGCATGCTGTGGCAAACATAGTATCCACAGAGGTTGCAGGCCGACGGCTGCTAGTGGCACTGCAAAAATAGAATTGGTTAGTTCGAAAGGCATTACTACGAAGTGTTATATAGGATTAATGTGTACTAGCTAGCGAGTACAGGGAATTTTAGATCGTGTCGCAGCTTCCTTCCCTTGGATTTTTCCCTCCTTTTGCAAAGTACACGGTGAACGACCTACGTGATTCCAAGAAGTTAGACTTAGCCATTGCAAAGGAAGGAAAGACTACAATAGAGTTTCTATGGAGGAAATGTGTTTACCTGTTGATTAAATGTTGGACAACTGTGAAGTCGTGTTTGGCCCTCTGTAGGGAATCTAGGTATATTACCGTGTTCCGTTTTGGTATAATTACAATTAGAATCCAGTGGAACCTACATAGGTATGTCACCATGGTCATTAAACCTAAGTTCGTGTTTCTTATAAAGTACAGATCAGCAAGTATAGCCAGCAGTGCAACACTTACTCCTGGTTGTAGGGCAAAAGTATGAATTCCTTTTTGCGTTGAGCCAGCAAAAATTCTATAATGTTATCCTTAATGAATTTTGCATTCTCCTTGATGATTTGCTCGGAGATCAAGTGTGGGTCGAGGAAACCTACCTGTGAATTCCTTAATTCGGCTTCAGAAATCATGTATCTATATACAAAAGCAAGGAGTTATATATAACATTTATCGGTATTATACGAACATTGACCGTGATTATACACACTTACAGTATCCAGCATCGCATGAGTGAGGCCTCGAGGGAGTCGAGGTTGAAGAGACACAACAAGTCCTCGAATGTCACTGTGAAGACACAGTCTTGAGCCTCGTGGTTAAAATGAACCTTCTTGAACTTGACGGTGACACCCGAGCGTCGTTGTTCATCCGTCTTGTTGGCCTGTTCCATGTACCATGTATGTAATCTCGTGCAAGCCAATCTTAGGGTAGGGCTGTCTAACCTCTCGACCAACGGCTCGTCTAGCACAATTTTCCAGGCCAATTGCAAGAAGAGGATATCGTAACAGAGTCGACTGCCTTCGATTTGCCCTTCTTCCGTCGCTTTGTAAAGGTCGACTTCACAAGAGTCGATCGAGCACGCAGGTGTAGATGTATCTCGATGCATCGACCCTTGCCGCTTTGCAGGTAGCTCTAGTGTAGTCAGCTCCTGTGGACTTGACACCGTTGCAGGACATTCCCGTGAAGTTGACACCGGAGCAGGTAGCTCCAGGCAGATGTCCCTCTTGTGCTATTGGATGAATGCTCCAACGGCTTGCTCTAGAGTCATGACCTCGTCGTTTGGGGGAATATGCAGCGGGACGGCCGTGAAATTGGCATAAACACCGCCCACATTAACTTTTGCGAAACCCTGCGTTAGATTTACACCGTGCACCAAAGCCCCAACACCGGATAGATACACTTGGCCCCAAGCAGCATCTAGGGCAACAGAGGCATATCTCACTTGGAACTTGCACTTCGTAGCCACCTACATAATGATACAAAATTAGCTACTCCAATAGACCTATCAATGGATCGAGCATTCCAAAGATGATAATTATTATCTGGATGTCTTCGACAGGAAATCTGTCGTCGCCTATTGGGGTAGGGTTAGGGTTGGACGCGAAGCTACTCGAAAGTTTGGGGGAGCTGGCTAGCATAGTAGGGGCAGGGGCTTGCAACTGATTTGGGACTTGCAACTGAACTTCCCTAAGCCTTTCCTCAAAGCTCTCCATCTGCCATTGCATCGCAGCTCTGACGCGATCATCGATCTCATCTCTGAGGGATTCAATGATCTCATCTTTGAGGGATTCACGAATCTCCTCTTGTAGCTTTGCATCGCACTCGGCTTTGGCTCTCTTCCTACTCTGGTATGATTCGGAGTCCACTCGGAACCAATCTTTCCATGGAACATAAAGACCAACGCCTCTCGTGCTCCAGTGCTCATTGTTTCCGGGTCATGGAGAGTATATCTCTCTCCTGCCCGCTCGAATGAGCCTTGGAAAGATTGTGCACTCAGCGTTACCTGCAATAGCCCGACATGTCATTTCACTTCCTATGAAGTTATGCAGTAATTACAAACTAGATAGTTTGATATCTTACCAGGCGCTAAGACACTTCCTCGTCTGCGGGGTTTGGAAAGGATATTTCCCCCATAGACAGGGTACATAACCTCCCCATTAACCAGTTTCAGGCACGCTCATCAGTGATATCGGCAAATTGTGGGGAGACATTCGAACGGTTTACCTGCTGGTCCTGATCCCTCCATATCGGGATTTTACCCGCATACCTAGCGGTGCCGAGTCTGTGGGGGTACTTGTTTTTTTCCTAGAGGGCCCTATGCACTGCACTTTCACTCCTAAAATCATCTATCATCTTCTTCGCCACAAACTCGGCCCAGCACTCTTCCAAGAATGGATACTTGTGGAAGGGCCTCAGATCCTTCTCCACGTAATTCTTGACAAGCGTGCTCTTGAAGTTCTTCCACACTTTGCACGCTCAGAGCAACACGGTCGTCAAGACGGAGTCTCCGTGTTGTTCCGGATCTCAACAATCGAAAATATCCGCTGCCAGCCTAACCTTTTCGTTCTTTGGTCAACTCCTTCCACAAATCGTAGGTGATGTTGACTGCTTCCGCAACTATTCTCGACCGCTTCTCCTAATGCGACGCCGCTTTCGGCGAGGATTGATAGGGGTCTTAGACTGATCGACTTCCGTGATGGTAAATCAGCCCATGGTCCTTTTCGATATTCCTCTTCTTCTACTACGCTTGGATATTCCAGAGGACGGTGTATGAGACACATGAGACGACGATTACGAAAAATGAGCGGAAAACATCTTCACAAGAAATAGAAGTTCTGACACACATGAACATATTATCATAAGATTCGATCTCTATGTGTATGGGTATGAACACCAATTAATAATAATTGGGATATGTAGGGAAGAAATTAGGACCAATACAATGACATAATTGACATAAACATGTAAATCCTCCAAGTCATTTAAAATGAATAATATGCTCAACACAAACATCATCTGAACAAATGAAATCAGCATAAAGCTAAGATTTAACATTTTGATATTGCTCTCAGATGTAGAGTAAGCATTCCAATTAGAGCTCAAGTTCGAACCCGATTATCAAAATAATTTCAGTACAAGACTATTATCATCACAGTGCATTCATTTTAAGCCCACCACACCACATTGCAATATATTTCAGTAGCAGTATCAAAACAAATACCATATGAATCACTGACTAGAACAAATACAAATTCCTAAAACAAGTACAACACCTCATACTACTCAGTATTTGAACCAGATACCAGCGCAATTATCATGAGTCAATGATGATGAGGACATCAACCCTCTGGATACGACTGCTACTCCACATACCAAGCAAGAGTTCAAGCTGGATACATTCTGGAATGCAATTCGGTCTCCAGAGATAGCACGGACCACCCCAGGAAAGCAACAGTTCAAGCTGGGCACGTTTTGGAATCCAATTCAGCCTCCAGAGAGGCCCTCCCTCTAGGACCTCCTCCAAGACCTCTCCAAGGGAGGTCCAAAAGATCTCTTGGAGGTCCAAGAGGATCTCCACACTCCAAGGAAGGTCCAAGAAGACCAGGACCACCCGGGAGGTCTTCTAAGACCACCCGAAGGTCTCCTAGGACCACCTAGAGGTCTTCTAGGACCACCCGAGGGGTCTCCTAGGACCACTAGGAGGTCTTAGGACCACCTGGAGGTCTTCCGGGACCACCCGAGAGGTCTCCCAGGACCTCCTCGCTAGAACCTCCTCTATGACCTCCTTGCCAGGACCTCCTCCAAGACCACTTCCCTCCAGAACCTCCCCCAAGATCTCCTCAGGACCTCCCTCCAGGACCACTCCAGGACCTCCTCAGGGCTTCCTCAAGACCACTCCAGGACCAGTCCTAAGGCATTCGATACTCGACCTAACTAGTATTGTTCGTAGATAAGTTATAGTATATATCTTTTGGATAGAGTCGGTTGTAATCTTTCCATAATTGTATTAGGAAAGAATCTTTGTGTGATACGAGAGTTAGAGATAGAATCAACTTTAGGTCGTGTGTGTGTGTTGGCCGCACCCTTAGGTGCCAATATAAGGCCAAGCATCGCCCATCTAGTTCGGTGGGTTTTGTTAGATTGATTTCAGCTTAGGCTAGAAACACCATCGTGTGCTTGTACAGCTAGTGTAACCAGACGTTGTCTTGGAAACCCCAAATTATTCAATACAATTTCAATTCCTATTCGCAATTTCAGATTACTTATTTATCTTGTTTTTGCATGCTTCTTCGGTGTATGCAGGAATTGATCTTCATGATTAGGTCATCCGAGTATTCGTGCACAGTTGATAACGACTTGTCGAGCACTTTAGCGATTGCGTGGTTTCGAGACTTGCGAGTTCGTAGCCAAGATCATGAGAGTTGAGCGACTACTACCAAACTTACCTTCTCATCGAAAGATCGGGCCAAAATAGGACCTTCGTTGTTCATCAAGTGGTATCAGAGCTACAGTTCATCGGTGAGAGTTTCCAGTATTCTAGTAATATATTCGTTTTTCATACCTAAAGTCCAAAAAATTGCCCAAAATTTTTTGCATCTATCATCCATACCGAGCCCTTCAAGCCCTTGCAATTTTTTTCTTTTCGGTTTTGTTTGTTAAACTTTCGGTTGCATCGTCGTGTCGTTTGTTGGTCTTAGTGTCTAGTTCCTTTAGAGTTTCGAGTTCTACTCACGTTTGGTCTCACTGTTGCGGTTGGGTTCGATCTGCCATGACAAGGGGAGAAAAGGAGGAGGACACCAACTTCAGCAAGGAATCAGACTCACCATCTAGGAAGGCTTTGCCCTAGTTGGTCTCGGACACAATTTCTGCCCCAAGGATCCAATTGAGAGATAGCCAAAACAGTGTGTGTTCAGAAAAGAAAAGAAGAGCTCCCTGAACAATTCGGATAAAAAAAAATCAAGTTTCTCAGAATTTCGTTCAAAATTGGTAGAGCCCCTTTACAAGTGATTCTAAGGTACCCCATGAAGACAGCAATAGGTCTTCCACGATCAGGACCACCCCGGAGGCATTCCACGACCACCCCGGAGGTCTCCTAGGACCAACCAGGAGGTCTTCCAGGACCACCCGGAGGTCTCCCAATACCACCCAAAGGTCCTCCAGGCCCTCCTCTAGGACCTCCTCCCTCCAGGACCTCCTTCCAGGATCACTCGGAGGTCTTCCAGGACCACCCCGGAGGTCTTCCACGACCACCCAGGAGGTCTTCAGGACCACACCAGAGGTCTTCCGAACTCCGTGTGCGACGTTCTCTAGCTCTACCGCGCTGTGTTTTCGTTTGTGTTCTAGGCTCGCGTCTCTAGTACAGTCTAGCCTAGGACCAGCACTAACTGGCGTTGAATGATTTTTCAGCTTGCATTAACTGATTTGATTATTGCTAATCCTTGCTACCATATTGAAGCCTTCCGAGCTCCACTTCCTACTAACTCAACAGGTATCGTTCCTCGCAATCGTTGGGCTAATCGCAAGTGAGAGTATCACGAACCAGCCACCGGTTGTACCACTTCTTTGTTGCATTAGTAAGAGCTTGTAAGAACTTGGTATAAGCTTTAGTGTGAGCGACTGTTGAGCCTCCAGAACCTAGTAGTTGATAGGGACATATACACTGTGATTTGTTTTTTGTTTTCTACTAACTATGGCAGGTACACGGGATGATTACGAGATCGATCCACGTCTTCTTCGAGCCATTGATCGGGAGTGCAAGAAAGTCCACGAGAAAATTGCAAGCTTGAGCCACATTTCTCCACCACAGAAGGTATATGATCGTGATAGTACGTCTAGTAAAACTAATATCACTTTGCCATCCTTTGCTGGTAAATTTGATCCTGATGCCTATGTTGACTGAGAGATAGCTTTAGACAAAGAATTTGAATATTATGAATGGTCTGATAGGCAAAAATTAGAGCTGCCACTAGTGTTTTTGTTGAGGATGCAATACTTTGGTGGAAGTATTTACATAGACATGGCAGAGTGCCTCAAACTTGGCATACGTTAAAAAAACTTTTGAGAGATGAATTTGTTCCTAAATATCATGTTGATTATTTGTTAGCTAGATTACAACGTTTCAAATAAGGTCGTAGAACTGTAAGGGAATACTATCATGAATTGAAATCTCGTTTGTTGCGTTGTGGCTTAGAGGAACATACTGAAGCTACAGAGAATAGATTCTTAAGTGGGCTTAATCAACCAATTTAGGACCTTCTTGTTCACAAAGAATATGGTTCTCTCCCTCATTTGTTTATACTTGTCTATAAGGTTGAAAGTCAGATTGAGAAGAAATTGAGAATGCTTGATGATAAGAAACATGAGAACAAACATGTGTTTGTGTCTTTTTCTATGACTAACAACTTGCAGGAAGTTGAGAACCATACCGAAGAGGGGAATGAACTGATTGAGCCACTGACTCCATTGGTTGAGAAGGAAGATAAGGAGATGGATGCACCTACATCATCTGAGGAGAGCCAAAAAGGTAAAGATCATGGTGCTATCATCACTCAAGGAGAGTATGCTTTTGAAGAACTACAATTGTCCACTGTTCATGCTATTTTAGAGCAAAAATTAGTGGAAAACAATTCTAATATGCACATGTTTTAAGTAGAGAATTCAGACTGCATTGACTTGAGTGCACCATGTGATAAAATAATTAAATTACCTGCTGTTTTGAGTGTTTCCTGTGATGAGTTAATCACATGTAATGATCATGTGGAATTGGTTAGACATAAAGAAGTTTTGACTAGAATTTCTCCTGCTGATTCTTTATGTTACATTATGTTGGATTCACCTATTAAATTATCACATGCTATGGAAAAAAGTTTCTAACATTGCATGTTCAAAATCATTGTCTAGTGTCTACACCCCTGAGTATAAGTTTAATTTGATTGGAGATTATGGTATAGACAATCAATTTCTTGTTTATCAAATATGCATAACTTGTGATCACATGGATGAATTGAAGCTTGCTGTTTTAAACAACAATTCTTGTGTGCTGAATTTTGTTCATTATGAGAGAAAAATAAAATTTAGTGATCATCCAATGCTTATGTATTCATCTCTTATTGCTTCATCTAGTATGGACAATCTGAATAAAGATGTTGACTTATGGAAGAACTTATAAATCTTTACACCCTTGCTAGATGAATTTGTTATTACTCAATTGAAATCTGATTATATGAATGACCTGTGCTCTTTGAATTCAATTATTGTGCTGCTCATTCACAGCGCCATTCACAGAGCAATGAATAACTCTACTATATACTTCACTTATACTTGCAATTTGAGTTGCAAACTGAATGCTATGAGAAAATATAACTTTGCTGATTTAATGCATACACAATCACATTTAATTTCCAAAGCTTTCTCTATTTCTTTGCCACCTGCTATTACTAACATTTTGTAGAAAGATGAGAATACGTTGCTACAAGTTTTAAAGCTTCTCTTGCCATTGGAGGATGAGCGTGAGTCGAGGACAACTCAAATGCAAGAAAGGGAGGATAATGAGAACATCAACCCTCTGGATACGACCGCCACTCTACATACCAAGCAAGAGTTCAAGCTGGACACATTCTGGAATGCAATTCATCCTCCAGAGATAGCACGGACCACCCCCAGGAAAGCAAGAGTTCAAGCTGGACACGTTCTGGAATCCAATTCGGCTTCCAGAGAGGCCCTCCCTCTAGGACCTCTTCGATGGAGGTCCAAAAGATCTCTTGGAGGTCCAAGAGGATCTCCACACTTCGAGGAAAGTCTAAGAAGACTAGGACCACCTGGGAGGTCTTCTAGGATCCCAGTCTCCTAGGACCACCGGGAGGTCCTAGGACCACCCGGGAGGTCTTCCAGGACCACCCGGGAGATCTCTCAGGACCTCCTCGCCAGGACCTCCTCCAGGACCACTTCCCTCCAGAACCTCCCCAGGACCTCCTCAGGACCTCCCTCTAGGACCACTCTAGGACCTCCTTGGGGCTGTAACACCCTGACCCAAAATCCGCTCAATGCCCAACCCACCGTAGGGGCAGATCTACGCACACATAGCACCCCACTTACACTTTCATCCTCACTTCGTGTAAAAGGGTTAACCTGGAGGTGCTAAGTTTGGACCCAACAGGCATTATATACTACTACAACTCACTTTAGACAAGCAATATGGGACTAATCCCACCACATAACTCCTCATGGGCCACATGGGCCGTACTACGAGTAGGCCAGGGTATTACATTCACCCCCCTCAAGTGCTGACACCCTTGGCAGCACACCGCATACGCAGCAAATGTCCAGAACCACCCCTCGGTACACGTCCGTGTGTCCAGTGTCGGCACATATGCCATGCCGTGTGTCCACTCCGGGACCACACGCGCCATGCGCCATGCGCCATATGCCCACGCCCCTGCCCCGCACGCGCCTGCAAAGAAAAGTTGATGCTCGATACCATCTGCACCACCCTAGCCCAAAATCCGCCAATGCCCACCACTGGGCGGATCCGCACACACATAGCACCCCACTTACACTTTCGCCCTCGCCAGATAAAAGGGTTAGCCCGAGGTACTAAGTTTGGACCCAACAGGCATTATATACTACTACAACTCACTTTAGACAAGCAATATGGGACTAATCCCACCACATGACTCCTCATGGGCCATATGGGCCGCACTATGAGTAGGCCAGGGTATTACAGGGGCTTCCTTAAGACCACTCCAGGACTAGTCCTAAGGCACTCAATACTCAACCTGACTAGTATTGGTCATAGATAAGTTATAGTATATATCTTTTGGATAGAGTCAGTTGTAATCTTTCCATAACTGTATTAGGAAAGAATCTTTGTGTGATACAGGAGTTAGAGATAGAATCGACTTTAGGTCATGTGTGTGTGTTGGCCGCACCCTTAGGTGCCAATATAAGGCCAAGTATCGCCCATCTAGTTCGGTGGGTTTTGTTAGATTGATTTCAGCTTAGACTAGAAACACCGTCGTGTGCTTGTACGGCTAGTACAACTAGACGTTGTCTTCGAAACCTCAAATTATTCAATACAATTTTAATTCCTATTCGCAATTTTAGATTGCTTATTTATCTTGTTCTTGCATGCTTCTTCAGTGTATGTAGGAATTGATCTTCGTGATCAGGTCATCCGGGTATTCGTGTACGGTTGATAATGACTTGTCAAGCAATTCAGCGATTGCGTGGTTTCTAGAATTGCAAATTCGTAGCTAGGATCGTGAGAGTTGAGCGACTACTACCGAATTTACCTTCTCATCGAAAGATCGGACCAAAACAGGACCTTTATGGTTCATCAAATGAGGACCATGATAGCATGATAGATTATTGATAGAAAGAGTGAGGGAAAGGGGTGTCGGGGTCGGCAACTCGGCATTGGTTACCTTTGGGCGTCGAGGAGAAGGACGAGCAGGGAGCAGTACTGGAGCAGCAGGGCGGCGTCGAAGGGGAGGCGCACCTGGCTCGGGGGAGGAAAGGATGCGGCGGGCTCGGGGGAGGAGTCGCATCAGGCTCGAGGAGGAGGCAGTGTCAAGGACGGCGTCGACGGGCTCAGGAGAGGAGTCGCACCGGGCTCGAGGAGGAGGCGGCATCGAGGACGGCGACGACGGGCTCAGGGGAGGAGGGAGGAGTTGAGAAACTTAATCATTTGAGTGGCGGCGTGGGCAAACCCTAGAGTTCGAATATAAATAGGGATGGATATCACAGACGGTTCTAAAGTAGAACCGTCTGTGATATGTGATGTATCACAGATGATTCCAATCAACAACCGCCTATGATATATGATGTATCACAAACGGTTTTTACCAAGGAACCGTCTGTGATATATAATCACAGACGGTTTGTAGATGAAACCATTTGTGATATTATTTTGTATTGGTTAATCTAGTTCTGTTTATTGGCTAACCTCAGGAAATGCTAGCCATGCCCTCTGAAACAAGCAGAAAACACAACAAGTACATGTATATACATCCAACTCACATTCATTTCAGAAACAAGCACATCTATTTCACAGTACAAATCAATTAACTCAAATGAACTAAAATTAACCATTCATCAGAACGTACATATACACACATTGTTTAATTAATCCTTAAAAATTAGCCCTTCATGATGATCGACGTGTATGTAGCTAGTTTCGTCATGTTCTTCTTCCTCGACCTTTATGCCGTTTCCGAAAGGAGACAACTCGTCAAATTGATTGTATTCTTCCTCGTCCACTACATTCTCAACTCCGACAAAATCCTCCTTTTTTCATGAAGAACTACGTGGCGCTTCTTATTTTCCTGGTCTATTACATGGAAGACTTGAACAACTTGGTTAGTGAGTACGAATGATTCGTCTTTGTATCCGACACGTTCGAGGTCCACGGTAGTGACACCGTACTTGTCGACCTTCACCTGTACTAGATGGACCCAACGGTACCGAAATAGGGGGGCCTTGAAAAGCACGTAGTCGAGCTCCCATATCTCCTCTATGAGCCCATAGTAGGAGCTCCTTAGCCCATCGGTACTGAATGCATCTATGCAAACACCGCTGTTCTTGTTAGTGCTCTTTATATCCTAAGCCTGCATATAGAATATGTACCCATTTATGTCGTATCCTCGCCATGTCACAACTATAAATGTTAGCCCTTTTGCCAACCATGTCAGCATATCACTTGATGAGCTCCTAGCGAGTCACTCCTTCAACTATTTGTTGAACCGACTATTGTGTTGTCTCGTGATCCAAACATCCGCCTCCCGGATTCATTGCGTCAAGCACGCCCTTGTCTTGATTGATATACAGGGACACTTCAGTCATGTGTTGCAAGACCATGAAATGGGCTTGAGCATACGCATCCATATCTGGAGTGATTGCTTTTCTTCCGATGGTCCCGATACCCTCGAGCCTCCCCTCATGGCGAGATCGAGGCACACCTATCAGTTCGACCTGAGCCATGTAATCGATATAGAACTCAATGACCTCTTCGGTTGCATAACCTTTGACGATGCTGCCCTCCGACCGAGATCGATTCCGTACATAGGACTTGAGAATTCCCATGAACCTCTCGAATGGGTACACATGCTACGTAGGAACACGAACCCACACATCTTTATCTCCCTCACAATGTGAACAATGGGATGGATCATGATATCAAAAAACGACGGAAGGAAATACATCTCAAGATCACATAGAATCGTCACCACCTCATCCTGCAGAGCATCTAGTCCTTCGGGATCAATGACCTTCTGAAAAATTGTGTTAAAGAAATAACATAGCCTCATGATTGTCTCTCGGATCTTGATCGGTAAAATACTTCTAATTGCAACAGGGAGCATTTGTGTCATCAGCACACACTACTACAGAAAAGGTATTCACAGACGGTTCGTAACGCCATCACGAGCGGTTTCGTGAGCCGCTCGAGTTTATGGGTCGATGATGACATGAGGTCATTACAGACGGTTTTCAAACCGCTCGTGATGCATACTTTCACTGACGGTTATTAATCGAGAACCGCTTGTAATAGGAACCTATCATAGACGGTTTGTGATCGAACCGTCGTGATGACTTTTCTCTATAAAGCCCCAAGCAATGGTTTGCTTGTGCCATTAAAATCGGCATCATATATATATATATATATATATATATATATATATATATATATATATATATATATATATATATATATATATATACATATACATATTGTTAGTAGTCTCTGACCACTTTGGGGGGATCGTCCACGTAGCATGAAAAGGATGAGACAGTAGCCACGGGCAACCTCATTGAGCCCCTGCAAGTTTAAAAAGTATGGATGCAAGGAGATCGTCAGGACATCCAATTACCTAGATGTTGTCAATAGGTAATTGGGCGCTATATTCGTGGCGTGGGCGTGTAGGTATTTATTTGGGAAGTGGCATCATGTATCGACAACTAACCATTCTTGAGCATGTCATAAATCTTTAAACCCAACAAGAACACCAAGCAACCATTCTCACATTTCAAAAGAATTCTCAACTTGTTGCTTGGTGTTCTTGTTGGGTTTAAAGATAATTACATGCTCAAGAATTGTTGGTTGCTGATAGATGATGCCACTTCTCACCGAGTATTCATGTGTCCACGCCACTTCTCAACATAGTGACGCCCAATTACCTATCGACAACATCCGTAATTGGATATCCTAACGATCTCCTTGCATCCATACTTTTTAAAATTGCAGGGCTCAATGAGGTTGCCTATGGCTACTGCCTCATCCTTCTCATGTCAAGTGACTAATTCTAAAGTGGCCAGTGACTACTTAACAATATAATATAATATAATATATATATATATATATATATATATATATATATATATATATATATATATATATATATATATATATATATATGATGCCGGTTTTAATGGCACAAGTACCACTACTTGGAGATTTTATGGAGAAGAGATTATGAATAGAATGGTAGGACGTGCACTGGGACGCAAGGTAGAAGAACTTGACCCTTGACCAGCATGAACATAGTTACACAGACAAAGGTGAAATGAATGGCGAGAGACAGGTGAAGAGGTGTTGTAGTAGTTTTTGACTCATTTAGTCTTGTTATCCAATACAATACACACCAAGCCTAAACCTTTACAAATCTGAAAAGTTAATTGCAGCCAAGCCCCACCTGAACCACATCCAATGTAAGCCAACCAAGCACAAAACTAGAACCGGCATCAATAACCATCAGTATCCATCAGAGAGCATTAACCAAACCCACCATCCCCATTCATTTTTGTCAATCTGAACCCACAGCATGAACTAAGCAAGATGCATAGAATGCACATACACCAATAGCCCTCAGTTTAAATCACAGAGCAAGGGTGACTATTAATATGAATTAATTATCAATTCAATTTCAGCATAAGACTATTAACATCATTACATCACAGAGCAAGGGGACTATTAATATGAACTAATTATCAATTCAATTTCAACATAAGACTATTAACATCATTGAGCAGTTCAAACCCAGCCACCACACCAGTAGTAGCCCTCGGCATCCATCGCAGAGCACTAGCCATTTTCATCATAGAGCAAGGGGGTAGAGACATAGATCAAGGGAGTAAGGTAGAGTGATACCTCAGTACAGCGCAACCACGACGGCGACCCCACCACCAGCACACCCCTCATCTATCTCCTTCACCTTGCATAAATCACACAAACATCAGAACGCAACTTAAGGAGCATAAAAATCAAACTCAACAAAAGACATTAAGCTAACAGATCTAGAGGAGAATAGAGGGAGGATGGAGAAAGCAAAGCCCGGCCAGGGCCCGAGCGCAGGAGGCCGAGCAGGAGAACCAAGCCATGGCGGCGTGGGCGATAAGGCGAGGCCAAGCCCGGTGGCTTGGTGGCGGCGTCATCAGAAGTTGTGGCACGACCACGAATCGCACAAGACACTACTATCGTGACGAGTGTCTTGTGCGGTCTGGCAGTGGTGTCACAACCGTGCAACGGCGATCTGCAAACGGGCGGCGGCGTCGAGGTGGGAGGAATGGGCGAGAGTAAATGCTACTGGGAGTGACGACTTAGGATTTGGCGCAAACCCTAGCGGCGCTTAGGAGTGACGAGAGTTAGGGCGGCGCAAACCCTAGCGGCGGGCTCTTACTAATAAAGAGACTTATCACGATTTGGTTCTATTATGGAACCGTCGGTGATATTAACATATCACGCGATTCCATTATGGAACCGCTCGTGAAATGGTTTTTTCTCAAGTATATTTATCTTGTATATACACTTACATGACATGAAGAAATTACATGTTTATATGTCAATTTTGTCATTTAAATATCTGAAAATTTGCTTTTATATATATATATATATATATATATATATAGGAAGCCTTTTCCTACTCTCGGTGTAGTTACTCCTATTCCGTATCTCTAGCGTAGGGAGTATCTTGCACAACCGAGAGTATGTATGTGTAGTATACGAGTATATAAGACCTCCTAGGTGGTATTCACACCTTTTCAAGTGGTATGTACAATTTTTAGACATACTCCTTTTTATGTGACATACTCCTTTTATGTGCGAATATGAAGGTATTTACAAAATATGCTAAAAACTATAGACTCTCTTGCAATTTTTTTGTGGTTCACATTGGAGTATCTTATAATTAGTATATGAGTATACCCAAAGTGATAAAGGAGTATGTCAAGTTCTTTTAGGTGGTATATCAAAAGTGGGAGTAACTACACCCTAAGTAGAAAGTATTTTTTCCTATATATATATAGTAATAATTCAACATATAATTAATATAGTAACTTCACCTCAAACTTTTTAATTTTAAAATTTTCATATGGCCAAACAAATGGCGTTAAACTAAAAAGATTAAAAAAGTAGAAACCTATAAATAAACAAAGTTTTTCTAGTGGCGGAGGTAGGTCGCTATCTCCGTCTTCAATACTTCAGTGGCGGCGTCGTCAGGACGGTTCGTGATCGAATGAAACCTGAAATGCGTCCACCCGCTAACGCGCTCATTCGAGTGTCTCCCGAAGACCCTCGGACTGTTGAACCAAGAAGAATTGAGCCCATAGGCTCTCTTCCCTTACTTGAGGGGTCTCAGCCTGGTCGACTCGGTCGCCTGCCACCTCAATTACTCAATCCAAGTGACGGCAAGCCTCTTGGAGACGTGCAACGTCATTTTGGAGGACCACGTCGATGACGCGGTAAACTCGCCGAAAGTGGGAGATCACCCAGAAGACACGGCGGAGGAGGATGTCAAGACGGCGGAAGATGGCCGTCACCTGCTCCGGCAAATTCTCGAACAGAGGAGTGAAGACACTGTTGAAGCGATTGCTCTTCTGCAACCGCGGTTCAACGTCAAATGGCGAAAGGTGCTCGTCAAGGCGGCCAGTAGGCCATCAATCTTTGGCGACAAGGAAATGGAAGAGGCAGCCATTTCTATTTTTTTTGTATAAGTAGGGATGATCATCTTCGATGGCGGATGATCCTTTTTATAAAATAAGGAATAAATATGGAGCATGAGACGAAGAGACGCATCGGGGAGCCGAAGCGGCATTGATGTGACAAAGAGACGCATCGGTGACGAAGAAACTCATCGGGCTTCAACTGAGAGCTGTAGCGATATTATCACAAACGGTTATAACAAAAAACCGTCTGTGATATGTAGTATTATCACAAATAGTTATTGTTAAGAACCGTCTGTGATGTTTTACAGACGGTTCTTTGTTGAAAACCGTCTGTGATATGTAGAATTATCACAGACGGTTATTAACAATAACCATCTATGATAAGTCACAGATGGTTTTAGCTATGAACCGTCTGTGATATTACCTCTTCACAGACGGTTTTTAGCGCAGCTAGTAACACAGATGGTCTCTAAACCAAAACTGTCTATGATTGCACGTAATACAGACGGTTTTGGTCAACCGTCTGTGATGAGGCGTCCAGTATTAGCCTTTTTGTAGTAGTGACATGACAATCATGAGACTTCATGCCAATTTACTTCAAATTTTCCATTGAAACAAGTTTCTTCATGTTGGCGGAGTAACCGAATAGAACTTTCACACCATGCAAGTACTGGTACAGTTCAGTTCTCTCGACCTTGGACAGAGTGTAATAAGTAGGGGAAAGGTACATTCGTCCTTTATTGGTCTTTGTTGGTACTAACTCAGGTCTGATGTCCATATCAACCAAGTCAAGCCGTGAGTTGATACCATTCTTTGTTTTGTCACGAATGTTCAGTAAGAGACCAATCAAACTGTCACATACATTCTTCTCTACGTGCATGATGTCGATGCAGTGGCGAACTTCTAGGTGCTCCCAATAAGGTAAGTCCCAAAGTATTGATCTCTTCTTCCAAATGTTCTTCTCACAGATCCTCGATTTATGTCCCTTTCCGAGCACAACATATAAATTATTAATCATATCATAGACCTCTTTTTCGCTTAAATGCCTTGGAGCTGAACTGCCCTCCTTCTCTCCGTCGAATTGTTTCTTCATCCTTCGGTATGGGTGAGCCCTCCGAAGGAACCTACGGTGACGCATGTACACGGTTTTACGCTAGTGATTCAGCCACACACTCTCGGTATCATCTAAACAGTGAGTACAGGCTTTGGCCCCTTTTCTTTCCACCCCTTTCTTTTCTTTCTTTCCTCTTTTTTCTTCTTTTCTTTTTCCCTTCCCCTGGCCGACACCCATCCTCCCGATCTCCCTTTCTCTTCATCACCCCCCTCCTCACCCACTCATTCTCTCGCACTCTCTCGGTTGCTCTCCCGGCCGACGGCCGACACATGGTGTCGCCTCCTCTGGCTCCTGACCCAACCTAGTGGCCCAGCGCTGCCGTCGGTGCCGCCTCTCGCGTTCCATTGGCCTCCCCGCCCGCGCCTACATCCTTTGGCCCGGCCTGGTCTCGGCCCCGGGCAGCCAGGCCCACAGACGCCGCCCTCACTGGCACCGCTCGAGCTTGCCACCTCGCCATCGGCCTCCAATGCCTCCCTTTGATTCTGCTTGCCTCGGCTGCGGCTCCAGCGCCGCCTTGCCTGACGGCTCCTCTCCGCCCTGCTCCTGGCTCACCTGCGCCCGGCTCGGCCTCCGGTTGCCGTGCGCCTCCCCTACGTGTCGCTGCCGCCCAAGCTCCAGCCCCAGGTAGTCTACTCTTACCCTCCCCTTGTACCTTGTGCCATGAAAGCATGGGATAGAAATAGAGGGATGGGGCGACATACTTGGTTTGTTGGTCTAGGAGTGGGCAGTGGCGACGATGCTGTGCTTCCTAGTGCGCCCTCGGTTCCTCTTCTCCTTTACTGCTTTGGCTTGGTTGCCTTCGGTGGGGAAGAAATGGGATGGGAGGAGAGGTTGGCCTGGTGAGCTTGGTCTTATCCCCTCCTCTCTCTCTCTCTATCTCTGTTGGTTTTCTTCTACTGTATGGAGGTAATTTGGTAAAATTCATTCTCAATTTCTACTTTTACTCACATTACATTTTACTGGCATTACATAGGTGGTGCCTAGGTGCTAGGCGACACCCTGCCGCCTAGGACGTCTAACCGATTTATCTTGCTTGGGCGGCCACCTAGCCCCGCCTAGTTGGCGATTAGGTGTTAGGCGCTGATCTGCCGTCCGACTAGAGCCTTGGTGAAGGTGAACATTGCTAACAAGTAACAATACATAAATTCTTATTTCTTAATACCAGATGCTTCAGCTATATGTGCTAGAGTACTGACCATGACCAGTGACCACTAGTTTTTCCGTCCAGGATTAAGGCTTATAACACTTATCAACAGTACAGTATGTACTTATTTAGAATTTGGACGATCAATACTAATTTTGCATTTTCTCCTTGCATAGTGCACCTTATAAGGACATTGTTATGACATTATTTCTCTGTAAGGCACCTCTTTTTTTGTGCTGAAGGTATCACGAGTTCATGACCGCTGGTTCGTTATTTGTTTAGGATCCCACAACATTGGGGTAGCTATGGCTACAGCACATGGATTAGTGGTGCCGAACATCAAGAAAGTTCGGTCACTGTCAATATTGGAGGTCAGCTGCAACTGCTTTTCTCCTTGAGTTCATGATAATTTCATCATTGTTCTGTGAATTCAATTTGATGTTGATTAAATGCTTGGTCCTTGCCATTTCCTTACAAATAGTTTCCACAATGTAGCTAGGTACAATGAACCATAAGAAAATCAGGTACTTACTGAAGTAATGTTTCCTATCTTCAGAAATCAAAAATATATTATTGTACTCAAAATGCTGAAGAAATATTATCCGGTTGTTGAGATAACACCCTAGACAAACGTTGGAATGACCAATTGGCTAGTCATATGTATGAGAACTTTGCAGTTATGCAACATAGAAAACACGATACTTCCACTCTGAACTTATGAGTGATCCATTTGACACCATATAACTTGGGAGTCCGTCCAGTCACATCTTCAGTAGACATGGTTGCTTTTTCGTTGTATTCCTAAATGTTTAATCATCTTGACCATGATTGCACCAGATCACAAAGGAATTGGCACCATTACATGAGATGGCTTCGCACAGTCTAAGCGCCGAGGATATTAGAAATTACAAAAATATTCCTGCGTTCTTTTTTTTTTACAGAAATATGCGTCTATCGCCGAATGATTGGGCGACTGGATGCGATCGCTTCTTGTTAGGCGTGAAATGCTATCAGCGCAACCGTTAGGCGATCAAATGCTATCAGCATAACCGTTAGGCGAGCACTTGATCGCCCGACGGTTATGCGACAGTTCTGTCGCCTAATCGTAGGCGACGAGGGCCACCACTGCTTTCGTATTATTTAATTATTGTTTAGTTGCGTTGTAATGAATATTACATTTTGTGGGTTAATTACATTTAGCAAATCTGATTGTATGATGTTATTTATTTTGAAAATAATAGTGTTGTGACGATGTTGGTTGGTGCATTTGTTATTTTCAGAGAATATCAAAGTACGAAATTTGTCAGACTCGCAATAACATTTTGTGATCATCGTATATTGTTGTAGTGCGCAAAATTTCTGTAGAATTTTGGGAGGACGATTGAGATAGTGATGAGTTGTAAGTAGAAAGGTAAGTGATATTATGATGTGCCAGGGAGTCTCCGCACGATGAAGTCGTCTAAACGTATACGCGTATATAGGCAGACAGTCGATGTCGTGCTTTATGAAGCTTATACAGAATATGATTGAAGGGGCTGAGAACGCTCGTTGTGATTATGAAGATACCCTAAAACATGGAGGATTCGATGTCGGTGCGAATGGTTCTTTCTGAGATTCCACTAGAAGAGGCGTACTTGCAATATAGGCTTGCTTTGATGGCTTAGTGGAGACACAGAACCAAAACTACATTAGAGTCATGACGAAGCATCGTTACACATAGTCACATGGCATGATGGTTCGGCTAATTGCTTTAGTCATGCTCACTACTACTAGGATACAACTGCGACACAAGCATCCCACCATGTAAGTCTACATGCCTTTAGGGATAGTAAAAACATGGGGTAGGACGGGGACTACTACGTAATGACCGACCTCTTGCATGGACCGGGCCATTTTCCTTCCTTGCTAGCTCGGCGTTGAACTCCTCGCCGGCCTTCCCCTTCCCCTTGTCACGGGACTGTCCACGTTGGGCTGGTATGTCGAAGTCATCCATATCCTGCGATTCCATGATGTAAGTGCACCGTATAGTGAGAATCGTAAGAAGGATGTAAATTCTTCATAACTCACGTCGTGGATACGGATTACGCCCGGGCAACCGGATACGCTGTGGCGGCCGGGCTCAGCCGCATGAGCCTTTCCCTTGCCCTTGTCGCGGGACTGTCCACGTCAGGCTGGTATGTCGAAGTCGTCCATGCCCTGCGATTTCATGATGTAAGGGCACCGTATAGTGAAAATCGTAAGAAGGATGTAAATTCTTGATAACTTACGTCGTCCATACGGATTACGCCCGGGCGACCGGATACGCTATGGCGGTCGGGCTCAACTGCATGAGCCTTTCCCTTGCCTTTGTCGTGGGACTGTCCACGTCGGGCTAGTATATCGAAGTCGTCCATGTCCTGCGATTGTATGATGTAAGTACACCGTACAGGGAAACCTTACGTAATAAGGATGTAAATTATTCATAACTCACGTCGTCGATATGGATTACGCCCGGACGAGTACTGGGCTCCTTCAGTGCCTCCTCAACAGGGTCCGGTACGTAAGGTTTCCACCGCACAAAGTTCTCGGCCCGCACCGAGTAGTTCAGCATGTACTTCTGCTGGATGAATGCCCTATCATACATCTCCGGGCCGTCGATCCACTGGAAGAAGTGGCAGCGCATCTCGGGCTGCTATTACGTGGGGATGAAGTTAAAATTTGATGAATTCAACGTTGAGAGAGGAAAATCGATACGCGCGAAAGAAACGCTTACAAGATAGTGCCCGCATGTGTAGTACGCCCGGGCCGCAGTGTCTGGGTGTGTGGACTGAATGATCTCTGCCGGTTCACCACACACACACTATGGGATCGGAAAACGTCGTGGTACTGGAGTATCTTTCATTGATTTATCTGGTATTGTAACTGTTTCCTCTTCTTCTTAAGCCACTTTTGCTTCTGCAACATTCTCGCGTAGAAGTTTGCCGAAGAGTCCATAGCTGGGTATCTATTGTGTAGTATTGTGTAGTGTTGGGTTTGGTTCAACCCCCTTTTATAAGCCCCATGGTTGGTATGGTATGGTTAATTTCATGCAGAGTATAGAGTTATGTCTTTTAATTCTGAAAAGCCGAGGAGGTAGAGTGTTGTCATATCGATCTAGAAAGCTGGCAAGGCATAGTGTTCTCACGTCTTACTTTGCAGTGAGAAGTCATGTCTTGCTTTGCAGAGTACTGTCTTATCGGTCTGAAAAGTTGGCGAGGCAGAGTGTTGTCACGTCTTTCTTTGCAGAGTCTTGTATTTTCGGTCTTAAAAGTGGCGAGGCGGTCGGTGTCAAGTTGATCTGAAAAGCCTAACCTAAACCTAAACCCTAAACCGCACAAAGTGTCTCCTTTGGTCTTATCATCGCATAAAGTCGCCCGTGTGATCTTGTCATCACAAGAAAGTCGCTAGCCCCATCTCGTCTTGTCCTTTGTGCAAAGCCGCCACCCGTCGTCTTGTCCTCGCAAGAAAGCCGCCCCGTCTGGTCTCTCCATACATCAAATTGGCTATGAAGGTCGACGTTAGGTTACGATGTCTGCACAAAACACTACTGAGCATGCAGGAGTGCGGCTCCACCTTCGAGACAATCCAGTGAGTCTCATACTTCGGTCTATATGCGTGCACTCGCCAAGGACAACCGGCCTGCTCGCATTTCACGGTGTACTGCTCTTGGCTAGATTTGATGACCCAAAACGTCCGCTGCATAGACATAGCCCACAACTTAATGGCATCATGCAAGGATGTCTTATCAGCAAACTTGTCATGCGTAGATAGACCCTCAGCGTCCAATCTATTCCATTCTAGGGGGATGGGAGCTCCGTCCTCATCGGAACTGTCCTCGTCGTCTTCTTGTAAAGCTTCCTCTTCAGCCAAGGCCATTCGGTCCTCGCTTTCCATTTGATGCAATATGTAATCCCTATGCTCTCCTTCATCAGCCTGTCCTGTAGGCTTACCATGCGGTGACCGATCTTCCTCTCATGTATCTACCGCGTCGGGCTCATCACAAGCAACATTCTATTAACTCTTCGTAACACAGCCCTCCGGGTCCTCTTCTTCACCAACATGTTGGGCCCCGAACTGCTCGCACCACCCGGATGATATCCGGCGGGGGGGGGGGGGGCTGCATAGCTTGTTTTGGGTATGGTTGCACAAGTATCACACACTCATATCCACGGCGCCGACATCCTTCTATAAAGCCCTTCCACACTGCCGTGCGCGTCAGTCTTCTCAACTCCCATCTGATGTTCGTGGGAGACCGGCTCCAAAGCCCTTGTATGTCGACGCTGCACACCTCAGGGTTCAAAGAGAAGCTGCGGGTGAGCCAATGCTTCACATCTTCGATTCGTGCATTCTCGCCGTCCGGGTGTACCACAGTGGCTTGCCGAAAACTGCTCAAGTCAACACCGCACAGACCTTCACGAACGGTGCCAACACCGTAATGCACTTTTAATGTAGTGGGTACAGGCATGACTTACTGTATGGCTGCAAATATTTCCAACATTGCAATTAGTCAGATCGCAACGCACGACATGCAACTACTACTACATTGTAATTTACATTTGTAAGGCCCTTCGTCTATCATCGTCAACTACACGACAGCATGATCAAGACGTCATTCATTCCCTAAGGCAGAGGCCTCAATGAACGTGCATTACGATATTCAGATTCAACCTAAAAATCGAGCTATTCCATAGCAGACATTATCCGATTCGGACACTAACTTGCAATCCGAAATTCTACAAGTGGCATTCCAGCCTTCTACCAATTACCTAAGTCAGTTAGTTCATACTAATTTACTTCTACTAATTAGTTCATACAAATAATTCATCCTCCTTATGCGCTCGGTCACGCATTATTCACCCAATAATAGTCGGCCACGCATACACCAACACAGCTACAATACATCTCACAAATAGCACTAATACTCCCTCATAGACAACCATTGGGTGACAGACATATATTTCGGTAAAAAAAATATCGCAGGAATATTTTTGTAATTCCTAATAAAAAATAGATTATTTTAAAAAAAATTGTCACTCAAGTATGTGTAGCCAATAATTAATTGACGTGGCTTCTAGTCGGCCAACGAACTTTTTTTATTAATTAATTTTTTTAAATTTTATTTAAAAGTTAATCTCTGGTGCACTTTATTTCTAATTCTAACCTCTTTGGTCACACCGCCACTTGTGACGTGACAAAACGACAATGTCACATCAGCCTGTATCTGGGCAAGCTCTTGTCACGCTATCACCCGTAGTGTGACAGTGTTGTTTGGTCACGACCTTATCCTATAACGTGATAATATTGTTTTGTCATGCCACGGGTGGTGGCCGGATCAAATAGGTCAGAATTGGAAATAAATTGCGCCGGGTTAACTTTATAATACATTTTCTAAAAAGGTTAATTAATAAAAAAAAACTATCTGCCAACAGTGTTACCACACCCAGTGAATATGCCTATACACCATTGAAATAAAGGGGGAAGGTTTTCCTGAAAGTATTAAAGCCCTTGTGCACCACATCACGAATCGAAAAATTATCACCGGAGCCTGGAGGCTAGCCATGAAAATGCGTACAATGAATGCGAGTATCAGATAGATACGGATTGCGATCCGACTTTGTGAATCAAAAACAGGGGGCTAACTCAGTGACTTCGCTTTAATCTAAAAAAAAAGGGACAGCCTAGATTGCGTGCTGCAGTACCATAGCAGCGGTACTTTTGGTGCAGCACTGCTACAGTCAGAACCGATCTTGGGCCATCGGATCAAACCTTTTGATCCGATGGCTACGAGAAGCAACGTCAACGACCTGCCTCGGGTACTGTATACGGCACAATTTAAATGGTGGTGTTACGACTAAAATAGTTGCTACTTTGAACTATCTACTATATCAAAAAAGTTGGAAAATATACTACATATCAGACTGGGGATTTTTTTTTGCATTTCTAGCTCTGTAGTCATTTTTAATTTTAAAAGTAGCCATTTTTCAATATAATTTTCAAAATTAGTTTCTACACAGTGCTCCTACCGCGGGTACCGGACGCGGCAGGCTACCTGCCCCCTTTGCCGGGAGGGGCAGGCGACCAGCCCCATATGGGTGGCGCGACAAGAAGAGGAGAGAGGAAATATGAGAGAGGAAAAGAAAAGAAAAAGTAGAGGGAAAAAATCCGAAAAAATTCTAAAATTTCAAAAAAATTACGTAAAAATCCTTTGAACATGAATAGATTTAATAAAATATTTTTGAATTTAATTGAAATTTATTTGATTCATTTAAAATATTTTTCATTTGTTAGGATTTTGCAATTAACCTTTAATTAATCCAATAAAATAGAAATTATTTATTTTTCTACAGTATCTAGATGATGATTTCATATGAATTTAGGTGAAAGAATTATTCCATTTGGAGCTAGTATGTGAAAGTTATAGTAGTTTGAAAATCGATTTCTAGAAAATCTTGAAAACAAAGGCTTCGATTACTATTCATCTGAATTTAATTATTTAGTAAAATTTTGCAGGATAGAGGTGGAGAAAAGGATTGCATAGCTAAATAGATAATAAAATTATAAGACCAAAATAACTTGATTCAACTCATTTGGAGTTTATATGAATTAGTTAAGAATTTTTCAAATTTTAAAGCATTTTCTTGTGTAAAACTAATTGATTCTGAGATCAATTTCCAAAATTTTTTTTTGGGACAATGAAATATTTGAAACCTATTTAAAAATAAAATTAACTTAAAATAAAAATTATCAAAATTGGTTTCATAAGATTTTGAGTTGAGATGAATTATTTCTGCATTTTTTAAGTTTATTGTATTTTCTAGTGGAACAAATAATTCGTTCCGGGATTTCCTTAAGTAATTTATATGTTTTGTACCGAGCACTACACTAGTGTCAGACGCTGACAGTGGGACCTACGTGATTTTTATTTCTTTTTTATTTATTTCCCGAATTTAAGCGTTCTAACAAGTGAGGCCCGTAGTTAATGTTCAGACAGTACGATCGCAGCCGGGTCTGTTCGGATGGTCCAATCGGAGCGTTCTGACAGGTGGGGCCGTAGTTAATGTTCGGATGGTCCGATCGGAGCCGGGTCTGTTTGGACGGTCCGATCGGGCCAAGTTAACTTTGACGATTCTTCGTTTTAACTTCAAACCCCTTAAGTTTGACTAGGCTAAACAAATAGCAAATAATTTTCTAAAAATTTCAGAGGTGTTCCTGCGATGATCTAGTACCCAAATAAAATTTATCACCTTACTATTAAATATTTATTATTCTTATTTTAATTCATTAACACAAAGAGCTTTTAGAACTTAGTTTGAATTTTTACATGGTTGAATTAGGTTCCAAAATTTGAGGAAAAATGTTTATTCATGATTAATAATATAAGGTTTAATTTATATTTTATTGGATTAATTAAAGCATAATTGCAAAGTTTTAGAAAATGAAAAACATTTTAAATGAATAAAATAAACTTCAATTAAATTCAAAAATATTGTATTAAATCTATTCATATTCCAAGGATTTTTATGTAATTTTTTTGAAATTTCGGATTTTTTTTTGGAAATTTTTTCGGATTTTTTTCTCTTCATTTTTTCTTTTCTTTCCTCTCTCCTATTTCCTCTCTCCTCTTCTTGCTGCGCCCCCCATATAGGGCTGGTCGCCTGCCCCTCCCGGCGTAGAGGGCAGGTGGCCTGCCACGCCCGAGGCCAGAGGCAGGTCCCTGCCGTGCCCGGGGCCGAGGGTAGATCCCCTGCCGTCCCTGATACCCGCGATAAAAGCACTATTCAGAGACCAATTTTACAAATTATAGCAAAAGAAGGCTAATTTTGAAATTAAAAATGACTATAGGGATAGAAATACAAAAAATTCCAGACGGAGCCATGAATGCACTGATGACGTCAGACTCGTGCGCCTGATGATGATGAAAAAAAAAAGGGTACACTCAGGCCTCTGAAAACGATAGAGCCAAAACTCTACTAGTGAGTACTAGAAAAGATCGCTGACATCTTATAAATATCCGAGGAAATATCGCAGCTATCAAAGCAAGCAAGTTGCAGTATAATCCATTCATGAGACTTTCTACACTGCCTAGGAGTCACCATAGTCGTTTATTGCGTATAATCCGATGATCCACGATTAGAGGTATCTATGAGAAGGTACTTAAGTTATGATCCTGGTGTTAACTTAAAGAATTAGTGGAACGGTAGTAAGCTAATTTCATTAGCTTATCAAATTAGATGGAAAATCGTTTGAAACCCTAATGCGTATCCTTCCTTCTATTGCTCGCACATGGATCGTTTGATGGCAGCCGAAAATTGAAGATATAGAAGATCGACGCACTACTACAGAAAGATTTTCATAGACGGTTCAAAAACATCATCACAGACGGTTTCGTGAGCCGTCTGAGTTTATGGTCAAGAATGATATGATCATCACGCATTTTCTGAACTGCTCGTGAAAAATCACAGACGGTTACGAACAAGAACCGTGCGTGATAAGTAATCGTAATACTTATCACGAGCGGTTCTTGTTCGAGTCACTGTAATAATTTTTTTCTATTGCAAAAAAAAACCAATCAATTGTTAGACAGTAGTTTCCATATGCAACCTCTAGCAAGACAACTAAAATCCAATTAAAATTTTGATGACAAACACATTAAAGGAAAGGGAAACCAAAAGGTTTCACAATGTTCCCTCCGAATGGGAAAAAAGAATAAAATTACAAAGTTAAACTAGCTAGAAACCATCTATGCCTCCAAGCTGTTGAAGAACTCATCGGCTTCTTGGATTGGTCTTGTAAGCTCCTCTCTATACCTCACCAGCATATCTCAAGATGTTCTTACATGTCGCCGAAGTTCGACTCAAGTTCGCTTGCGAAGGAGAGACGATCGAAAACCTCCAACAAGCGCTCCGACCTTAGGTAACACAAAATTAAGATAATTTTCATTACAACAAATGACCAATAAATTGTGTATGTTATGGGGATGTACACGTATCTTCCGCGATCTACCTCCTGCGGCAGACAAGGAGCTCCATCGCATGATCGCATCCTCCTCATCGCCGCCGCATTACCAGTCTCCTTCTTGAACCGCGACGGGAATCGAGAGTGGTCGCCGAGCTCGGTGTGGGAGGAGAGAGATGATGATGTAAAACAAAGGCCGGGTGGCTATAATATATAAGGACAACGCCAAAACTTTTTGCCTCCCGCGCGCGCGTTCAAAATTTTTTGTTCTCCTGCGCTGCGAATCACAGACGGTTTCATACAAAAGCCATCTATGACGACATATCACAAACGGTTCTTAATACGAACCGTCTGTGATAAGTATCTTATCACAGACGGTTCATATTAAAAATCGTCTGTGATATATATCTTATCACAGACGGTTTGTATTAAAAACCGTCTGTGACTTGGAATTTTCCTTACACTCTGATTTTACCATAGCTTGGAATTTTTCTATGGCACTACGATTTTAGTATGGCTTCGAAGCACTAACACTCTGATTTTATCATGGCTTCAAATCATTAGCACTCTGATTTTACTATGGCTTCGAAGCACTAACATTCCGATTTTACCATGGCTTCGGAGAGCTAGTGATTTGAAGCCGTGGTAAAATCAGAGAGTCAGTGATTTCAAGCCGTGGTAAAATTAGAGTGTTAGTGATTTCAAACCATGGTAAAATTAAAAATACTTATTACAGACTGTTTTTAATACGAACCGTCTGTAATGAGAACGAAAAGTCACAGATAGTTTATATTGAAAAGAACCGTATGTGATACTTCACAGACGATTTTTAACACGAGCCGTCTGCGATGACTAGATTACTCGTATTGACTCACTTTTTTTCTATCCCAAGTTACCCTTTTGTGAAAGAGAAAGTACCTCAGGTACCTTACGTGGAAAGTCTCGTCATCCATACTAGAAATATCAACGGAAATGGTCCTGTATCTCCGGCAGAAGATGCCAACTTCGCCTCACTTTCTTGGTCTCAGCGGTGGGTAGTAGGTGCAGGCCCCCACTTGGTGTTCTGGTGTGCGGCCACGGCCAGAAACAAGCGGCTGACCGGCTGCCCCCGGAATCCTCAGCCCACAGGAAGCGGTTGGCCTCTGCTGCAACCAACAACCACGCCCACGAGTCAAACGTGTCGTACTATACCGGTTCTGTGTACTACTAGTAGTACAACCGCAAAACAACGGCGGCTCCTCTCCTCGGCCGCGGGAGCGGCGGTCGAGTCGGTGAGCGCCGACAGATCGGCACCGTTGGTGTGCTACGTTCTATGGTGGCTCGGTTTGATCATACGGTCCAAAAAAATTAACCGCCTGCTCTTGTGCCTTTGTCACGTTGGAGTTTGTTTTTTCTGTTCCTTTTTCTTTTGCTACCGGATGGGAGTGTATCTTCTGTTCTGGGATGAACATTGCCGAATGTGCAACGATCCATTCTCCCCCTCCGATTGTAAAATCAACTAGATAATCAACTGGAAATTAGGGTGGATTCTCATCTTATCAAGTTTTTTCTTCAAAATTAACATAGTTTGATGAGAATTGAGCTAACAAGTTGAGCCAAGTAAATTTAATTTGGAATCATTTCAATTAACAGGTGTAATTGGAGTAATTTTAAACCGAGTCAATGAACTACACTAACGAGTATTTTTTCCACCCCTAATCTCAGCAATATAATTAGCCTCAAGGAAATTAACATCCGTTGCTGAATCGCAAACAGAGTTAAATCGCAAAATGTTGTATATACATATACATATAATTTGCGGGTTACAACAAAAGTACGAAATGAACACCGATCACAGCTACAATTAAACAACGGTATAAACGACGAAACACAAGAGTTGGACGCAAATTGCTGAGACTAGTACGAGCAGGAAAAAAATTCACATGTTATCAGAGCACATTATTCAGAGCGCCAGTGACGGCGGGTAGTAGTCCTCGAAGTTCCAAAGCCCGGCAGGCGCAGGCGCCTCCTCGGCGGCGGTGGCAGGGGCGACCGCGTCCCCGCCCTCCATGTAGGGGATGCCGAGGAAGTTCATGTAGTTCTCGTACGCCATCAACTCCTCGGAAAGATCGTTCACCTCGTTGGAGCACGCGGCCGACTCCGATTCCGACTCCAGCTCCTTCTTGGGCGGCGGGAGCATGGCCGGGGGAGCCCCCGCCACCGGGACCGAAGCGGCGTGCGCTGGCGCGCCGACGAGGAATTCGTTGGGGAAGTTGACCTTGGCCTTGGCGCCCCTGATGCGGCGCGCGGCGCGGTCGTAGGCGCGCGCTGCGGCCTCTGCGGTGGGGAAGGTTCCGAGCCAGACGCGGACGCCCTTGACGGGGTCGCGGATCTCCGCCGCCCACTTCCCCCACGGCCGCCGCCGGATGCCGCGGTACTGGTTCTTCCGCTCCCGCTTGGCGCGCGGCGCTGCAGATACGCAGATACATGAGTAAATTAACGTCACTCAATTGCACGGCCGAACATGTGCTACTAGCAATCGGCGAAGAAATGTACCTTCGTCGGGTGCGGGGCCGTGGGAGTCGGAGTCGTCGGCGTCGGGCCAGAAGTCGGCGGCGGACACCCGGCGGCGCGCCGGGATGTAGTCGTAGATGATGGCACCGCCGCACATGGATTCCTCGAGTAACAACAACTAGCTAGGGAGGGATGGATCGAAAGGCTCTTGTTTTGCTTGGGCGATGGGAGTGGAATGGAAACAAGGGAAAGAAGAAGCGTCTTTTTTGCGGACGTTGGATTGGGTTCGGCGGTATGAGGCGACAAGAGGTGTATCTATATACACACACCGTGTAGGCTTGGAGTTGTGGGCGCGCCGCTCGCGGTGGGGGCCAGTGACCTGGGAGCTGGGCAGCTGGCTAGCTAGCCAGCTAGGCTGCTGGGAGCAGGTTCACAGTTTCTGTGAAATTTCACCTAAATTTTCAAAATTTCATCGCCACCCGAAATAAATCACTTTCGTTAAAAAAAACTCTTCACATTTGAATTGGCTAGGCCCAAACAATGCATCCGACAGGCCCATGATTTGCCAGTTGCCCTAACCTCCCTCGTGACTCCTGTCCACTGATTGATCTTCTATTCCCCTCGCCTCCACTCAGTCGCTACCCTTTCGGCTCCTCCTTGCCCTCTCCAAGCAGCGGCGGCGACGCAGCAGCAGGGATCCACTAAACCAGACAGTCAGGCAACACCGGACCGGAGCAGGGATCCACTGAGCCAGTCGAGCCTTTGACTTCGGAGACTCTATGTAGCACTTCGCCTCTTCCCCTATGTCCGTTGACCCGCCTGGTCGCCTCATCCCCTTTCGCTCCTTCCCCTTTTCCTCTTCAGGCGGCGACAGCGCAACAGAAGGGAGCAAGCTAGCCTTCGCAGCTTCGACCTCTGAGACTCCCACGCCTAGGCGCTGAACAAGTAGCTCCTTCCCTGCTGAATCTCCTATGTGCTTTGATCCGCTTCATCCCCTTTCACCTCCTCTCCTTTTTCCTCTCTAGGCGACAGCGGCGCAACAGCAAGGAGTCCGGTGCCCAAGTCATGGCTGGCGCAACAGGCGGAGATGGGGCCAGTCAAATTTCATCCAAAATTTGGATAAATTTTGGTCAAATCCTAAACATCGGTTTGGCCACCATATCGAAATTTCGGACCGAAATTCTGAAATTTTGGTCATTTTGGTGGTTTCACCCCCTAGTGATTTTTTTTTTCAGAAACGAAAGAGTTTCCCCTGTCTGGGGATGAAAGGTAGGCGCGTTGAGATTCCACACTAGGGAAGCGTCTTGGGTTAGAGTTTTTAGCTTATATAGCACTTTTTCTGATCGTAATGCCAAAAATAACACCACGGAGCTGCCGGCAGTTGACACATAGCGAAATCCGGTCCCCAAGGGCCGGACTACATCTCCACCATGCCCTAGGGGCTGGATTCCCCATACGCGTCACGTGTCTGATCCGGTCCCCTAGGGGCCGGACCTAGCGAAATCGTGCCCCTGGGGGCTGGTTTCGCCCCTGCTGTAGCCCTAGGGCATGATTAGTGCCCATGCCGTGGCCCTAGGGCACGGATTCACCGAGTGCAGTGCAATGTCCTCCCGTGTGCAAGGGGAACCGCATGCATCAATTGGTGTATATGCAGCATGTATTGAAAACATAAATGCAATGTTGTGTGTTATAACACCTATTCAGATAAGTGGTTCATAACAACTTATACGCAGGACACCCAATTGATAAATCTTGAAAAAAAAAAGAAATAATAAGGAATAGTGGAAATATCAACCGCTACACAGTACACACTGATCGGAAAGGATGCAAGAATAAAATTCCGTAAGTTACTGAATTCCAAAGTAAATTTGGAGCTTACAGGAAAATGCCAATATGTATAATATAATCTTACCCCATAACTAATTATGAAGATCTCAAACGGCGACAATTGCTGCCATAATCGGCTGTCATCAGAATATTTAATTAAAATTTCAGAATATTGTAATAATCAAAAGAAAGGATTAACCATCTTCCTCTCATGTCTCATCATACGCTACAACGTCAGGGCCTCCCCACGTTTGGCAGGCATCTTCGGCCAACCGCGCGTGCCCGCGTGGACAGCGAATTTCGTTGCCTGCCTCGGCATCGCGCGCGGGCCGTACGATCGCGCCAACGGGAGGGATCGAGGGTGCGCGTGTCTCCAGGATTCAGTCGCATGCGTCGCTCTTCTGCGCGGCGTAACGCGCTTTCATCCTAGTATTATGGGAAGCAAGTACCAAATTACAAAGGCGTTGTAGTGGAAAAAGTGTGTCATGGCTTCCATAAGAAGGAAACTTAGGATCCACCTCAGCCCATACCAAGATATTTGCACAACTGAATAGTTTTTTTTGAGGTACATCTAACTGCAAGATCGCTATAACGAGAACAGGTTAGCATATGTAACTGGGACATTTCTATCATACCTAGCTAATAAACTCACTACTTGAAACAGATAGGCAGTTCAAATTCCTCTCCGGAACTCTGCACACAGTTTCTGAAGTCACCCAGTACCATTTGAAATCGCTTAGAACCAGCTTGGAAAGATATTTCTCAAAATGAATAGTAAAAAATAGGGACCTAAACTCACACTACTACAAGGTCATCACAGACAGTTTCTGGACTGTCTGAATTTATATGTCTATGATAACAAGCTGTCATCATAGACGGTTTTTAAACCTTCTGTGATGCATACTATTACAGACAGTTATTAACGTAGAACCGTCTATGATAGTTGATTATCACAAACCGTCTGTGATAATTACGTATCACAGTCAGTTCTAGCCATCACTACATATCACAGACGGTTCTTATTAACACCGTCTGTGATAATTACAACACAGACGGTTCGGTTCTTATTAACAACCGTTTGTGATAATTACAACACAGATGGTTCCACAGGAACCGTATGTGATGATGTGTTCAGTATAGCCTGTCTTGTAGTAGTGTCAGGTATAGAAGATTGGGAAAAACAATTGCAAATGTATCTAAATTGCTAATGTTTTTTTTTACATTTCTTCTTCTCAAAACTGAAATTTGGACTTTTTACAATCATGTTAGGTTACAAATCAACCTATTCAGTAGTATAGTTTCCTTTTTAGAATTTTCAGAGCTATCCATTTTTTTAAATTAATTATTGCTTTCACTCTGTAGCCTAAGAATCATGTTAATTGTGGCAAATCATCTTCATTTTATAAAGCATATTTCATACATAAAAAATCATTCAAGAAAGGGCTACTTCACGCTTTCCGCTTGAAATGAGACGAATCAAGCGCAATAAAAAAATTACCTAGAGAAGACCAACTTTGAGCAAACGCATTGTAACTTCTGATGGGTCCAAAGAATAGTGGAGCATATATATGTCAAGTAGCATAAATACGTTAGGAATGTGTATTTGTCAACATTGAGCCCTCTCTCTGTCGAGAACAATGCAAAATTTTATCACCATAGAGGCGGAATCACAGTGCAGTTTAGTCCAACGTGAGTCGTTCTCCTCCTCCTTTCCTCCTAAAAACCCTAGCCGCCACCAAACAAGCCCCCCTCTCCTCCTCCCTTCCTCCTCGCCGCCGCCGTCGGCAGCCGCGGTCGGCCAGCGGCGGCGGTGGGGCTTCTTCTTCTCGGTGGTGACGCCTAATCTGCATCGTGCTCCACTACTACAGAAAAGGCTTTCACGAGACGGTTCAACGTCATCACGCAGCGGTTTCGTGAGCCGTCGAGTTTATGGGTCGATGATGACATGAGGTCATCACAGAGCGGTTTTGAACCATCTGTGATGTATACTTTCACAGACGGTTTCATCCACAAACCGTCTGTGATAAGTACATATCATAGACGGTTTCAGCCACAAACCATCTGTGATAAGTATATATCACGACGGTTTCGACCACAAACCGCTCGTGATAAGTACATATCACGAGCGGCTTGTGGTTTGGCCGAACCGTCTGTGATGACTTTTCTCTATAAAGCCCCAGCGTTGGTTGCTTGTACCATTAAATCCGGCATCATATATATATTATATATATATTGTTCGTGAGTCTCTCGACCACTTTGGGGGATCGTCCACGCACATGAGAAGGATGAGGCAAGTAGCCACGGGCAACCTTATTGAGCCCTGCGGGTTTAAGAAGTATGGATGCAAAGAGAGCGTTAGGACATCCAATTACGGATTGGACGTGGCTATGTTCAGAAAGTGTCGTTGATGCGCACGTACTCCGACTAGGAAGTGGCATCATGTATTAATAACCAACCATTCTTGAGCATGTAATCGTTTTTAATTGTTGCTTGGTGTTCTTGTTGGCTTTAAAGACAATTACATGCTCAAGAATTGTTGGTTGCTGATAGATGATGCCACTTCCCATCGGAGTAGTTGTACATCAACGCTACTTTCTCACATATCGACGTCAATCCGTAATTGGATGTCCTAACGCCTCCTTGCATCCATACTTTTTAAACTTACAGGCTCAATGAGGTTGCCCGTGGATACCGCCTCATTCTTCTCATGTGTGTGGACGACCCCCTAAAGTGGTGAGGACTACTTAATAATATATATATATAATATATATATGATGCCGGTTTTAATGGCACAAGCGACCACCGCTGGAGACTTTATAGAGAAGAGATTATGAATGGAATGGTAGGACGACTGCACGCAAGAGGTAGGAGAACTTGACCGCATGAACAAGGGACTATTAATATAAACTAATTATCAATTCAATTTCAGCATAAGACTATTGACACCATTACATCACAGAGCAAGGGGACTATTAATATGAACTAATTATCAATTCAATTTCAGATAAGACTATTGACATCATTACATCACACAAAGAAGAGGACTATTAATATGAACTAATTATCAATTCAATTTCAGCATAAGACTATTGACATCATTACATCACGAGCAAGGGACTATTAATATGAACTAATTATCAATTCAATTTCAGCATAAGACTATTAACATCATTGAGCGGTTCATCGAGAAGAGAACAAGACCAAGGGTGTCCAAACCCACCACACCAAGAGTAGCCCTCGGCATCCATCGCAGAACACTAGCTAGCCATTTTCATCACAGAGCAAGGGGGTAGAGACAGAGAGGACCTTAGTACAACAAGCGCAACCACGGTGGCGACCCCACCACCAAAGACAACCCTCATCCATTTCCTTTACCTTGCTTAAATCACACAAACATCGGGACACAACTTAAGGCTCATGCATCAAAATCAAACTCAACAAAAGACATTAAGCTAACAGATCTAGAGGAGAATAGAGGAGGATGGGAAAGCAAAGCGGCCAGGCCCTAGCAGGCGCAAAGGGGTCGGGCGGCGGCGACGAGGTCGGCGGCGGCCGAGGTGGGGAGGGAACGGAGTTAGGGTGGGCGCAAACCCTAAAGGAGCCGGGAGTGACGAGAGTTTGGGCGTCACCGTAGTTAGGGCACAATGGTGGCGCAAAAGACACTCTTATCGTCGAGTGTCTTTTGCAAGGTCACCAGAGTGCTATAACTTGCCGGCGACGGAAGAATGGCGGCGCGGCCAGCGACGGGAGGGAACGGACGAGAGTAAGGCAGCTGGGAGTGATTAGTTAGAGCGCAAACCCTAGCGGCCGGGTAGCTCCTACTTATAAAGAGACTTATCACGAGCGGTTCTATTATGGAACCATCGTGATATGGGATATATCACGACGGTTCCATAATAGAACCGTCCGTGATATGGGACATATCACGAGCGGTTCCATTATGGAACCGTCCGTGATATGGTTTTTTCTCAAGTATATTTATCTTGTATATACACTTACATGACATGAAGAAATTACATGTTTATATTAAAAAAAAGCAGAAACCTATAATTAAACAAGGTTTTTCTAGTGGCGGAGGTAGGATGCTATCTCCATCTCGCAATACTTCATAGGCGGCGGTGTCGGATCGGACGGTTCTCGATCATCGTGACGAAGCTCAAATGCGTCCACCCGTTGACGCGCTTCGTTCGAGTGTCTCCGAAGACCTCGATCGTTGAACCAAGAAGAATTGAGCCCATAGGCTCTCTTCCCTTGCTTGAGGGTCTCGGCCGTCAACTCGATGCTTTGCCGACATTACGGTCCAAGTGACGGCAAGCCTCTCGAGACGTGCAACGTCGTTTTGGAGGACTACGTTGATGACGCGGTAAACTCGCCGAAAGTGGGAGATCACCTGGAAGACACGGCGGAGGAGGATGTTAAGGCGGCGGAAGGTGGCGTCACCGCTCAAGAAATTCTCCGCCGACAGAGGAGTGAAGACACTGTTGATCAAACAGTGTTCTTTCGCAGCACGGTTCAACTTACACCGAAAAAGGTGCTCGTACAATGCGGCCAGGAAGGCCATCAATGCCGGCAACAAGGAAGAGGCAGCCATTTCTGTTTTTTCATAAGTATGTGGGGATGATCATCTTGGATGGCGGATGATCCTTTTTATAAAACAAGGAATAAATTCGGAGCGTGAGACGAAGAGACGTATCGGGGAGCCGAAGCGGATCGATGCGATGAAGAGACGATCGGGAGCCGGCGGATGGCGGCGAACGACGCGCGGCGATGAAGAAACTCACCGTGGAGTCAGAGCGATATTATCACTGAGCGGTTATTGTTAGAACCGTCGTGATACTAATTAATATCACGAGCGATTCTTGTTGAGTAACCGCTCGTGCTACTTCCTGACGGTTGTGTTTTAAAACCGCTCGTGATACTAATAATATCGCAGACGGTTCTTGTTGAGTAACCGCCTGCGTGATACTTCACTGACGGTTTTCAATATGAACCGCTCGTGATATTACCTCTTCACGAGCGGTTTTAGCGCGGCCCGAGAGCCTGAGCGGTCTCTAAACCAAAACCGCTCGTGATTGAATGTAATACCGACGGTTTTGGTCAACCGTCTGTGATGAGGCGTCGATATTAGCCTTTTTGTAGTAGTGCTCCCGACGTCCGACGTTTGTCGGCCGATTTCCAACGGTATGGACTTTCGTCGGAGTTGGATCTGGGCCCTTTTTCGCCAGCTCGTCTTCAGGCGTGGCAATTCGGGCCCTTCTCTGTCGGCTTCTTTCGACGGCACGGCTTCGTCGATGGCATGACGACAGAGGTGGCGCGGTACATATCTAGATTTGACACAGTTGGTAGACATCACGACAGCTCGGTGGCGATGGCTTGTGTGGTGCTCGACTCCTCCCCGGTGGACGATTGTTAATCGGCTGACGCGTGGGCTACGGTGGACGTCGCCTTCCTTTGGTGCTGGCGGCGGTTGGCCATTGGGGATGTTGCAGACGTCGTCTTGGCAATCTGACTTTCATTAGTTGGATCTAGCGATGAGGTCGTGCTGTGGCGTGGTCTTGGATTGCTGGTACCTTCGATCCGGGGTGAAAACTCTTGATCTGGCCTTCGCTGGTTGGATCCAGCAACTACGTCGACCTAAGCGGCATTATCTTCTTGAAGGCGTTGCTTTGAAGAACCGGTACCTGAGCTCGAGAGTAGAAACTCATGATCTAACTTTCACTGATTGGATCCGGTGACGACGACGTGAGTCGTATCCCTTCTTGGAGGCGTCGCTACGGAGACTAGCCCTTCATCACCTCTTTGCTGCGCAACTACTATTCGCGTGTGGACGATCTCCTGGTTGGTCCCGGAGACAGGGCTAGGTGGTTTTTTTTTTAGGCTGGCCTTTGCATGACAATTTGTTTGTAATTGTTAACTTTTGGTCTTTTTTGTTTTAAGCTTTTATCTGATAATGGTGTAATGGCTATGTGCATTCCTAGTTTATGCAGAAGCCATGAGTTGTACTCTCATTATCTAAAAATATAGGCAGATACGAAGAAAAAGTATAGTTCCCTATGTAAGGGAATAGCTTATAAGGTAGAACAGCGGTTACCAAAGCCTCAAAATTCAACTACCGCCAAAGCCTACTTTACAGGCAACCCAGAAGGTTTGTATTGCATCTACCTATAGCCCACAACAGGTTAACCTGGCGTCAGCTGAACATTAACCATTCATTTACACTTAGTAATTACCAATATCTCTAAACAAAATGACTAGTTTTGCTCTTGCTCTTTCCTTTCCTGTATCAACACCTAGTTTGCAGGAAACTTAAAGAATACCATCTTACATGTGTCCAAAACTAACAATGGATGTAATCATGTGTCAGTACAACATTACCCCGTTAGAGCATTGTGAACAACAATAGGTTAATTGGTAAAAGAAAGATTAGAATAACGAAGTACCTGCAAAGCAGCATCGCTGCATATGTTTATGTACCAAGACTACTCATGTCAGTACAGTCCAGTATTGGACAAGAGTATTTTGTGCACCGCTGCATATACACCTATGCATGCATATGAGCCATGCATGCCGTGCCCCTGGAGCGGGAGGACAGTGCGGCGAATTCATGCCTTAGGATCACGGCAGGGGCAAAAACTGTGCTCTAGGACCACGGCAGGGGCAACACCGCCCCTAGGGGCACGATTTCACTAGATCCGGTTCCCAGGGGCCGAATTAGACACGTGGCGCACGAGGGGGAGGGAGAGTCCAGCGCCTGGGGATCGGATTTCGCTACGTATCGGCTATCGGCAGCTTCGTAGTGCTATTTTTGACATTACGATCGGAAGAGGACTAATTTTGGCATTACGCCCGACAAAAGTAACATATAAGCCAAAAACTCCTTGGTGTTCTACTAGTAGTAGAGTAATACTTCATCCTAAAAATTGGATGAGGCTGGAGACGTATGTACCCTTGCCCCTCTTGTACTCGTTAGATTTAAGTCGTTTAGCAGTTGATTTGCTTTTTTCCATATTTTATGGCTACATATTATGTACTCCTACTCCACCTACTCCCTTGTAGTCAGTAGAAGCACATTTTTGTGAACATATGTACATGCTCTAGTGCATTTAGAGTGTTAGCTTAAAAGCTAAGGTTTTCAAAGTTTGTCATAATTTTTTGCCAAATTCGTTTGGGGTCACCGAAATTGGAACCATACTTTGACTACCAAAAGGGAGTCTTGCCATGTGGTAGAAGAGAAATCTTACCATGTGTTTGGCTACGGACTAAACGGACGTCTAACTTAATCTAAATTATCTAACTTGAAGTGCCAAGGTACAGCTACAAACCAAACATATCCCTAATTTGTGCATCCCTGGCGTAAAAGGTGTAACTCTCAAATAGAGATGGGGAGTGCCCCTAGCTAGCTCAGTTGTGCGTGTGGGATATAAACCGGTGTTACACTTCTTTTCCGGTATTCCCTGGATGCACCCATTTCCCAAATGCGTTTTCGCAGCTTCTAACAAGGGCCCGCACGGCAAGTGGATCACACTACATACACCTGCGCGCACGGCAAGCACCACATGCATCGCCTGTCACAGCCTCAACACTTGAACTGATCAAGTGGGAGGATATTTTAAAGAACTCGAAGCATTAATGAATTGTCCAGAAAAAGAGCGCTAATTGCCCAAAGGTACGCAGAAGGCACATCGTTTCCTAGCCGCTGTTTGAATTTTTTTAAATAATCTATTTTTATTCGAAATTTCAAAAATATTCCGACGATATATTTTTTACGGAAATATCCGTCATCGCCCAATGGTTGGGCGACTCGAGTTTATCGCCTAACGGTTAGGCGATCGCAGTTTATCGCCCAACCGTTCGCTTTAAAACCGCATAGAAGTCGGACCGTTGGCGACATGATTCTGATCGCCGCACCATTGGCGATAGGATGCGCGCCAACCGTCATAAATGCATGTTCGATCGCCAACGGTGCGGCGATCGTAATCATGTTGTAGTGGCACGCACATATGCAATTAGGGTTGGCACAAAGAAGATGCGGGTCATAGGAACTTCCTATGTTCACGACCTCCTCATTGCCCTCTCATGGCGCATCTGTTGACGGAGGTCATCATTTTGCTCGCTCGATCGTCAATTTGCGCTTCCAAATCAAAGATTCGGTTCCACAATACATCCACGTACCGCACAACAGGTCGTTCATGGGGAGGATCGATCCAGCGGGTGAAGTTGCATTTCGCCATCTGCTACAAGGCACGGTTAGTATGGACGATGTATTACCAGTAACATAAACAAAACTATTTACCCCAGAGTATGGGCATCGGAAGAAACGCCGTCCACCATCGAAAGGGCCATCTATGACCTGCACGATAGCGTCCTCCCCGTGTCCGCATTTCGGCCACTTAGGTTGAGCACGCTTGTTCGGCATCAACCGGTGGTTAGGGCCGAAGTCCTCCATCCTTTCGGGGAGAAGGTCCGGCTTCGGTGACCCCGGTTGGACTGGTCCCTAGGCGTCTGCCATCGTATGTTACTGTAAAACGGAGAAGGTTCTTCCTCCTACGGTTTCAAGGGTCGAGTGGTCCTAATTTCCGAACGTGGGGCGTGCATTTTATAGGCCCGCGGGGGGAGACTAACAAAGCGGGTTTGCGCAGTGATAAGACGACACGGGGCAGCTTTGCGCAGTGATAAGACGACACGGGCGCTTTATGCGAAGGACAAGACCACACGGGCGCCTTTTGCGCGATGATAAGATCAAAGGAGACGACTTTCTGCGGTGACAAGACGATACGGGCGGCTTTGCACGATGGCGAGGACCACACGGGGCAGCTTTGCGCAGTGATAAGACCAAAGGAGACAGCTTTCTGCAGTGACAAGACCACACGGGGCAGCTTTGCAAACTGACAAGACCACACGGGGCAGCTTTGCGCAGTGATAAGACCGAAGGAGACAGCTTTCTGCAGTGACAAGACTACACGGGCCAGCTTTGCGCAGTGACAAGACCACACGAGGCAGCTTTGCGCAGTGATAAGACCAAAGGAGACAGCTTTGCGCAGTTTAGGGTTTAGGTTTAGGGTTAGGCTTTTCAGATCGACTTGACAACCCTGACCACCTGCAAAGAAAGACGTGAAAACACTCTGCCTCGCCAGCTTTTCAGACCGATAAGACAGCACTCCGCAAAGCAAGCCATGACTTCTCACTGCAAAGTAAGACGTGACAACACTATGCCTTGCCAGCTTTTCAGACCGACTTGACAACACTCTACCTCCTCAGTTTTTCAGAATTAAAAAACAAGACTCTCTACTCTGCATGAAATTAACCACACCATGCCAACCATGGAGCTTATAAAAGAGGGTTGAACCAAACCCAACTCTACACAACACTACACAATACATACCCGACTATGGACTCTTGACAAACTTCTCGCGAGGTTGTTGAAGAAGCAAAAGTGGCTTAAGCAGAAGAGGAAACAGTTACAATACCCAGATAAATCAATGAAAGATGCTCCAGTACCACCACGTTTTCCGATCCCGCAGTGTGTGTGTGGCGAACCGGCAGAGATCATTCAGTCCACACACCCAGACACCGCTGCCCGGGCGTACTACACATGCGGGCATCACCTCGTAAGTGTTTCTTTCGCGCGTATCGATTTTCCTCTCCCAACGTTCAATTCCTTAAATTTTTAACTTCATCCCCACGTAATGGCAGCCCGAGATGCGCTGCCACTTCTTCCAGTGGATCGACGGCCCGGAGATGTACGACAGGGCATTCATCCAAACAGGTACATCTTTGAACTACTCGGTGCGGGCCGAGAACTTCGTGCGGTGGAAACCTTACGTACCGGACCCTGTTGAGGAGGCACCGAAGGAGCCCAGTACTCGCCCGGGCGTAATCCATATCGATGACGTCAGTTATGAAGAGTTTACATCCTTATTACGTAAGGTTTCCCTGTACGGTGTACTTACATCCATCATACAATCGCAGGACATGGACAACTTCGACATACCAGCCCGACGTGCACAGTCCCGCGACAAAGGCAAGGGAAAGGCTCATGCGGTTGACCCCGGCCGCCACAGCGTATCCGGTCGCCCGGGCGTAATCCGTATGGACGACGTGAGTTACGAAGAATTTACATCATTCTTACGATTTTCACTATACGGTGCCCTTACATCACGGAATCGCAGGACATGGACGACTTCGACATACCAGCCCGAGACAAGGGCAAGGGAAAGGCTCATGCGGCTGAGCCTGGCCGCCACAGCGTATCCGGTCGCCCGGGCGTAATCCGTATCGACGACGTGAGTTATGAAGAATGTAAATCCTTCTTACAATTTTAAATATACGGTGCACTTACATCATGGAATCGCAGGATATGGACGACTTCGATATACCAGCCCGACGTGGACACTCCCGCGACAAGGGGAAGGGGAAGGCCGGCGAGGAGTTCAACACCGAGCTAGCAAGGAAGGGAAAATGACCTTGGTCCACGCAGTAGGTCAGGTCATTACGTAGTAGTCCCCCGTCCTACCCCCCATGTTTTTTACTATCCCCTAAAGGCATGTATACTTACATGGTCCGGATGCTTGTGTCACAATGTACCGTAGTAGTAGCGAGGATGACTAAAGCAATTAGTCAACCATCGTGCCATGTGACTACGTGTAACGATGCTTCAGACGCGATCGTAATGTAGTTCGGTTTGGAGACCCATCAAAACAAGACTATATTGCAAGTATGCCTCTTCTAGTGGAATCCCGAAAGAACCATTCGCACCGACATTGAATCCTCCATGTTTTAGGCCATCTTCATAATCACAATGAGCGTTCTCGGCCCTTCACTCATATTCTCAGATAAGCTCCATAAAGTACGACATCGACTACGTGCCTACATACGCATATACGCTCGACGACTTCATCGAGGAGAGACTCCCTCGCGCATCGTAATATCACTTACCTTTGTACTTACATATCATTCTTGTCTCAATCGTCCTCACAAAATTCAATGTAAATTTACCGCACTACAACAATATACAACGATCAAAAAATGTTATTATGAAGTCGACAAATTTCGTACCCATGATATTATACTGAAAATAACAAAGCAGACCAACCAACATCGTCACAACACTATTATTTTCAAAATAAATAACATGATACAATCAGATTTGCTAAATTTAATTAACCTACAAAATGTAATATTCATTACAACTCAATTAAACAATAATTAAAAAGCAAAAAGCCGGGGGGGGCTCCTATCGCCTTAGGGTTGGGCGACTGGACCTCCTATCGCCTCGTGGTTGGGCGATCGGACTTGTCGCCCATTGTTAAGCGATCGCAGCGTAAATGCCTAAGGATGTGGGCGATCGTTTCAATCGCCCCACGGTTCGATGATGAGAACGATCGCCCAACTATTCGGCGATTCACTTCAATCGCCCAACCATTGGGCGTGACGATATTTCCGTAAAAAAAAATATCGCCGGAATATTTTTGTAATTTCGATTAAAAAATAGATTATTTTTTAAAAAAATTCACCGCTGTTTATTGAAACCTCACAGAGCTCGCGTCTTTCATTTCAGTGTGCGGAGGCAGCAACCGAACAGATGGTTACGTGTCATGACTTTAAATTAACTTCGGTTTAATATATTAAAGATGCTCTTAGTTACGGTGAACACGTGCAGCATGCATCAAGATATGGGGAGCACGATGCGTTGGCACGGCATGCTTTGGGCCATTTGCATGCAATGGGCGTCATGAGCTTCGTTTTGCACCGTTTTTGGGCAGGGTTGTGGGGACCGGGTTAATTTTATAAGACCAATATTCTCTAGACTATATAAAAAGAACTATGAGTCTCCAAGATTTGAAATCCAATTTAATTCAAGTTAAGTAGAGGACTTGACTCGTTGTACTAATCGATCCACATACCGCTTGAATGCATATGTATCAAATCGATTCTCAATGGCCCAAGTCAACACTTAAATGAATCAAAGAGTATTTCAAATCTTCGGATATGTGTCCCGTGTTAGCTCCCAAGATCAGTGGCTAACATTGAAGGATCTAGACCTGTCATTATGTGTTAATAGAGTTTTGGTGATTAATGATAAATCTAATTGTGAGACTAACACTTTTTATTGATATACATATTATGTAGTCTTATTTGGATATAAAGAACGAAAGATGTATGCATTCGACTTCATAGTTCTTATATATTGTTGCATTCCTCGGATCCAAAATATAGGTTGAACTCCACCAAAAGGTTAACCTAAATATGTGCATATGTTCTTATTACACATTTGTGTATGCACACATGAAGGGGGAGTTCATTCTATATTTTGTGGTTTCATTAGTATTGATCCATATTCCTTTTCACATATATTAAGGATCTTTACTTTGAAACATATCCTTTGAATATATTTAACTTATGTAGTTAATATATTCATGTGAGTATATAAGACTTGTGTAGTCTATATATACTTATATGTGAGTATAACATAACGTGTGTAGTTCATGTGTACTCACATACCCTTGAGTATATATAACTTGTGTAGTTCTATATATTCATGTAAGTATATAAGACTTGTGTAGTCTATATATACTTATATGTGAGTATAACATAACTTGTGTAGTTTATGTGTACTCACATATCCTTGAATATATATAACTTGTGTAGTTAGTATATTCATGTGTGTATATGAGACATGTGTACTCATATATCCTTGAGTATATACGACTTGTGTAGTTCAGATATACTCATATTGAGTATATAAAACTTGTGTAGTGCTTATATACTCATATCAATCTACATTCATTTATTTGATATTGAAGTGATTATCATAAATTACCAAAGAGGAAAAAATTGTGGTATCCTGTCCCACCATTATGAGTTAATGGTATGATGTGGTAATTAATGATAATCATATTGTGGAACTAACATTTTCCATGAGTTGGATAAGTAGGTTAGGTTCCATGATAATGAAGACTTGGGATGACATCATGTGTGGATTGTCATCAAGTCAAGAGGAGTTCCATCATGTGTTGATGGAAGTCAAGTGAAGGAAATCATCGTGTGTCGATGATGTTCAAGAAAAGGAGATGATCATGAGTTGATCATCAGGTCAAGATTCTTGAAGAAGAGAAAATCATCGTGTATCGATGATATTCAAGAAGAGAAGATGATCATGAGTTGATCATCAAGTCAAGAGAAGATCATCATGTGTTGATGATATTGAAGATCAAGAGCTTGAAGCAAAGGATGCATCATGTGTTGATGCATGTCAAGTTCAAGGAGAAGAAATGATTATGTGTTGATCATCAAGTGAAGCCCCATCATGTGTTGATGGAAGTCAAGTGAAGAGTGCATCATGTGTTGATACATATCGAGACTCAGGATGGTGGATGTTATCATGTGTTGATGAGCATCAAGTCATTATCCCGAAGTGAAGCTTCATCTTGTGTTGATGAAGGTCAAGTAAAGAAATGCATCATGTGTTGATGCATATCAAGTCAAGAACCCAGACTTGAAGAGAAGATGTGCGTCATTAAGCTTCAAGTCGTTGCTCAAGGCAAAGGTATGACTAGTTAGGGCTAAGGATGTGTTCCTAGTCTTTTACCAGTCTCGGTGTTTGGTTGGGAGATCGGATTGCTAGTATAGGTTGCCGTACTATTAAGAAGGGTCTTGACTAGTAGCTTGAGTTAGTCATGTGTTGATAGCTCATTGTGTTTGCTCTAGCTCACCTTAACATGTTACCAATATTTGCGAATGTGTTTTGCAAATAGTTGTGGATCATGGATAATCCTTGTAGCATGTGACTTTGGTTTGCGAATGTGTTTTGCAAATGGCGTAAGTCCATGTACCTTATTCCTTGTAGTGTGATTTTATAAGTTAGCAAATGTGTTTTGCAACTTGTTGAGAATCTCACGTGAATCCTTGTTTGCATCGCGCGTCAATTTGGTGGCAAATGTGTTTTGCAAACTGAGTTGAAGCGAAGTGCAATTTGTGGTGTGATTCTAAAAGTTGGCAAATGTGTTTTGCAACTTGTTGAGAATCTTGCCTTTGAACCCTTGTTTGCATCACTTGTCAATTGTCAAATGTGTTTTGCAATTGAATTTGTTTTGGATGCAAACTGCAGTTTTTCTCAGGAAAATCAGTTGTACCGACGTGTTATGGGCGGTTCGACCGCGCAGCGGTTCGGCCGGATTTTGGTGCGGTATGACCGCGCATTGGTTGTTCCGATTTCCAGTTGGCGGTTGAATTAAAACAATACCGGTGTATTTTGGTTCGGCAACTCCCTTGAGAATCGGTAGTACCGCGCTCCTTGAGCGGTACAACTGGACCAAGCGGTAGTACCGCATGTTAGTTGGCGGTCGTACTGCATCGGTACCCAACGGCTAGTTTTATAACCGTTGGAGGAAGTGCGGTCGTACCGCATCCTAGTTGGCGGTCGTATCGCATGTGCTGATTTTTCAGCAGACTTTTCCACAACGGCTAGTTTTTGTGTGTGGGCTATAAATACCCACCTTGGCCATGTGTGGGTAGGTTGCTGGTGCCATTATACACTCCCTTGAGCAAAGAGCAAGCCCTCTACTCTCATTTGTGCATGTGTTGCACTTAGTGAGCTTGAGAGGCAAACCCTAAGTGCATGTGTTGCCTTAGGTAGTGGGTTGTGTATCCACTTGAGCTTAGACACTTGATTAGTTCAAGTGAGAGTCTAAGATTTGTTACTCTTGGTGTTTGCCGACACTTAGACGACGTGGTGGCGTCGTTGGTCCGGTGATTTTCTCAAAGAAGCTTGTGAGAAGGCCCGGCTGTTTGTGAGTGGTGTGGTGCTCGCCATCTCCGGAGTGGAGGAAAGAGCAACCATAGTGGAGCGAGGTGTTGGTTCGTTTTGGAACCAGTCTAAGTGGTTGGACTTACCTCGGAGGCGGGTGCTCAATTCGTGGAGCCGGTCCAATTGGTTTGGGTTTGCCTCAACGTGGATTAGGGGAGACCGGCAAGTCTCCGAACACCAGGGTAAAACATCGCCGTGTCAATTGTGGTTTGCATTCTTGTGCTTTACATTGTGCAATTTATATTCCTTGTATTAAATTACTTATTCATTGTGGATGAATGCTTGCCTAGAATTGTGCTATTTACATTGATTAAATTGAATAGCTTACAAGTCATTGCTTAATTGCCATATTTATCAATAGACTTGTATTGTTGGTGCACTTAGGTGAACCTAATTGATTTAGGCTTTAATTGTGCAAAACCGTATTTGTATTAGCTTCCGCATTAGAAATCGGTTTTAGCCATAGAGAATTTTAAAATGCCTATTCACCTCCCTCTAGTCGGCCTCCTCGATCTTACAAACACGCACATATCTTTTATCAACATTGATCATAGTCATACACAAGGCATACATTTATATTACAAACGACATCCAAACTAGGACTTAAGTCCATAATTTACATCAGTGGTCGACCAGCCAAATTTAAAACATCCATAGAAGTACGCAGCAGAAATAAAACAAGTATCATAACCAAAAGTTCCAGCCAAGTGTACCCAAAACCCAAAGGCAGCTGAGTGAAGGTAGAAACAACATTATTCGTTAGCGTCGCCGTATTCGGTGCTAACGAATTGCTCGATAGCGTAATCTTCCTCACTTGAAATAAGTGGTCAATCCGATTAAGTACAAGAGGTACTCGCAAGTCTTATACAAAATAAAAATAAGTATGTGTGCTAGAGTTGTCCAAAGGATATGAGAGTACAGATGTTAGTGGCTATCCAAAGGAAGGTTGTAGTGGCATAAGTTTTGCATAAAAGCAATAAATTTTATTCCTACACATTCTAGTTTGCAAAAGCCATTTAGTAAACAAAATTTGGACAAAAGAATTTAAGTAACATTGATATAGACATAGATCAATCAATACCAAAGTGGTAGCTCACTTTGGTAAACTAAAATGCATGATAAACCGGTCATCTCAATACCATATTGTTGCCCATGTAAATTTTAATTTTGAGTCTACAATGGTGACAATAAAAAACCAAGTGTCATCTGTAACCGCGAACACGGCTATTCGAATAGATTTATCTCAGCAGGGGTGTACATCTTTACCCATACGACGATGCCAGCCCGAAAGCCCCCGGATCATGAGACACTTCCTACGGTATGCCGGCCGGGGAGACAGCAACTTGGGGCATTGATTGAGCATGGCCTGTGTTGGTCCTGAATTGGGCTAAGCCCTATACAGGCTTGGGTTGGCAAGATATTTATGATACTTTATCCTCGTACATAGCATACTTAATCATTCTAGTTTATCTATTTCACCTAAAAACATGAATTCACATTAAAATAAAAAAAACCATCAAACTAATTAACCATATTGCAATAAAATATGTATATTGTTCTATCGAATTCGAATACGAATAGTGCGGATAAAATAACATTTCGGATGATAAAAGTCAATACCATATTTGTATCTATATTTTTTATGCGAATACGAATAGGATCGTTAATCGGATGGAAAAAATCTAAACCATATTCATATCATATCGAATATGATAGTCGAATAAAATAGATAATTCGTATCCAATTGACACCCCTAATTACATCTCCCAAAGGAAGGGCTCAAAACAAGATCCCCCAATTTATTGGCTCAATGGCTTTAATTTAGGTCATGTTCAATAGTTTGTCTTTTAGATTGTCTCTAGCACCCTTCATATCATCTTGAGACAATTTTAGAGACACTCTTTCAATACGTTATCTTTTGATGTGTCTCTTTAAAGCCTACAAGCATTTATATTTTACATGAATTAATTTTTATATTTTACATGAATTAAGTGTCTTGTTTCGCATGAATAAACGACAACTGCACTTCAATAGCAAAAAAAATCTTCGTCGCTAGTGTCTTGTTTCGCGTGATACGTCCGTTGCTTTGTGAGAGGACGACTCTATTCTCTCTTCTCTTTCACTATTCTTCACGTCACCAGAAAATCTATATGGTAACCTTAAAAACAGCTGGAGTAGCACTGTTGAAGATACGCTTATCAGATTGACACCCTTACATTCACCGATCACGGAATGACCACTACGAAAAACGAAGAAAAAGCACACCGGGCTTAAACGTAGATATCAATGGTACACTTTGGGTTCAAACACACAAAGAATCAACGACAACACGGTCGAATCGGTGCCCTTTTCACTTGTGAACACCGCCCATTTATTGCCATAATTCATTTCACGCCCTGAGCTCGATCGCTCCGAGTCGTTCACAACCCGGTGGAGACGGGGATGGACGTGCCAGCGAGCCAGACGTCGCCGGCGATGAACGACCCGACCGTGAAGGTGCTGGCCTCCGACGCGCTGGTGATCACGCGGTACCCCTTCCACTTCACCCGGTTGGACGTGCCGGCGCCGGGCCCCGTGTTCTGGTACTCGCCGTAGTAGAGCGTGTCGAGCGCGAAGTTGCCGTTCCACTCGAGCCACCCGGCGGGGTTGATGAGGCTGTCGAGCTCCGACTGCATGAACACCGTGCGCGAGTACTGCTTCCACGGCCGGCCCAGGTACGTCTTGAAGCTGGACTGCACGCCGACGAGGTCGGACGCGGCAGCCACCTTGCACTTCTGGATGGAGATGCCCGTGTTCTGGTTCGGGTCCTCCCGGCCCTGCGCCGTGTAGACGTTGCTCTGGTTGGGGAGCGGCCGCCGCGCGTAGAGGTTGCAGCTCTGGAACACCACGGCGGAGTTGCCGAAGATGAAGTCGATGGTGCCGTAGATGTTGCACTCGCGGAAGAACTGCCGGAGGGAGTGCACGTAGAGGGTGTCCTGGTACCCCACGAAGCTGCACCGGTAGAACGCCGACAGGTCCGCGCCGACGCGGAGCGCAACCGCTTGTTGCTTCGACGGGCCGGCCGAGTTCTCGATGGTCAGGTCGCGGGCCAGGAAGTTGTTGCCCACCACCGCTGCGCCATTGCCACGGACAAGAATTTCTTGGTCAGGCAGTTAAATGTTGTTGTATGTTTATATATGGGCTGAGGTATGATAACATGGGCTGAGTGTTTTTGGAATAGAGGCCGAACTATGATAGATTGATAGGATTTCCATAGTGTTCATTTGTCTCCGCGTGATTGATAAATTAGGGCCCATTATCTGGTCAGTCTGGTTTGGGCTGTAATTTTTCAAAACTGATCGTCAAAATGCGATGTTTTTTTTTGAAGAGGCGGTGGTGGGTTTTTGGCCCTCCAAAATGCGAGAATTTTAATCCCTTCATTTTCATTTACTTGTCATTTTTTACATGGAGCAGTCAAATTTCGTAATCTTCAATCAATAATATTTTTAAAATATTTAGATTGATTGTATTAAAACAATATTGGTAGATTTGTCATAAAAATGCTTTTATAATATTTTGCTTTCACAATATTTTATAAATATATTGGCTTGTGTTCAGAATTTCAAATGGACCGGGGGACATTGTAGCACCACGCCACCTCTAATATTTCCATTTTTCTAATCGCATGGATCCGCCATACTTTTACCAATTGATTCTCTTTTGGGGCTAATATTTATGCTACTTATTCATATTGTCCTTCAGGTCATGTTTGGATGAGAAAGATTTGGTTCAGATTTAGCTTAAATGCAAATTGCCCAATGCTACTAATTCAAACAGGCCTAAATTGTCGAGAATGATTGGCGCGGATATTTGAACCTTTTATAGATAACACACTATTTTAGGTGGTTGTAATATTGCATTTGGAAAACCTACGCCAAGTTCTAGGTGGAGTCTTGGGAGCGAGATGGGCTGGACCCTGGACGTCGTACTAATAACTAACCACGTGTTCATTGTATACACTGCTTAATTCGGTCCTTCAATGATTCTGTTTTAGATTTGTTGTAGCGCAACAGTGTGCAACCAATAGGATCTTGATCCTAGGTTTGTTGACTTGTTCTGATCTCGTACTCGAACATCTTGAATAGATGAGATCCCAATCTGATTCTAATTTGTTTTTGTGCTAGTTTCTCTCATAGGTCTCGGCTGTTCACTCCCTCTTTCCTGGTCCGTACTAAATATACCAGTGGAGTTGTGGTGCTACTTGCCTACTTCTCTGGTGATATTCGACCAATTCTGTTGTAGGGAAGGGTAGAAAAAAAAAACTTGAAACTCGCGAGCTAGCTCGACTCGTTAAGGACTTGGCTCGAACTCGGTCCCTTAACGAGCCGAGTCGGCAATTTAGCTCGTTTTCTTAACGAGCCGAGTTCGAGTTGGCTCACGAGTTATTTGTTAAGCTCGTTTAGCTCGTTAAAAAAACCAGCACAGTTGAGCAGTAGCACCAGACCAGTCCAACCCAGCAACCCTTAGATGGTCCATGGAGATCCAAGTTCCAAGCTGTGATCTCTTGACTTTCTAAAAATTTTATTATGCGGATTTTCCTTTTTTAGCAAGCCTAACGAGTCTAACGAGCCCTAAACTAGGATCTCTTGACTTTCTTAACGAGCCAAGTTCGAGTATTTTAACGAGCCGAGCCGAGCCGAGCCAGGTATTCTGCTCGTTAGCTTAACGAGCCGAGCCGAACCGAGCTCGTTTTCTTAACGAGCCGAGCCGAACCGAGCTCGTTTTCTTAACGAGCCGAGCTGGCTCGTTATCCACCCCTAGTTGTAGGTTGCCATTACTTACTCAAAACTTAGCTAGATTTATGGTGGTGCAATTTTGTCCTTTTTGCTAAAATCAAACAATGAGTTACTCCCATTTTGACCAAAAGAAAAACATTTGTTTAAAACATTTGCTTTAGATATATGAAATTGATATTAGTGAACTTATTATAAAAATACTTTCATAATATTGCACTTTCACAATTATCTATTATTATCTTATTAAAGCAAAGTAAAAAAGAAGACATTACGTTCACACTCAAGCGCTAGAAATTATCTCGTGAATCGGTCGAAAAAAAGGAAAGATATACACCATCGATCATGACAGGAACGGTGGAGCTTTAATGGAGATAGATAGATATTAGAGTTGTAGATCTTCTCTAAATATATGTCTATCTGATGGAACCAAAGTCCAATTTGGAAGAGAGTGATTGTAACATTCTGTTTTTCGGATTGTGAATAGTATCTCCCAGTTGCCTTTTGGTTTTAAAACCCTATTTCAATCTAGTTTGTATTTTCAAAATTTCTCAATCTTCAACCTCAATTCAAAGGTTCGTATTTCAAATATCAATTTGATTTTCAGTTTCAAATTCAAACTTTCCCTTCCTCCCAGGCCTGGCCCATTTCTCCTCTTTGGGCTCAGCCCGTTTTTCCCTGTTTCTAGCCCTGCCCAAGCCGGCCTTGCCCTCACCTTTCCCCAGGCCCAGCTCCTCCCCCTGCCCTTCTTCTCTGGCCGAGCTAGCCAAGTGCTCGCCCACGCCACCCCTGAGCGCATCCCGTGCGCTCAGTCAGCACCTGCGCCGCCCCATTAGCTCCCCTACCTGCCACCCTTGACTCCGGCGCCCACCCTCGTCGTGTCCCATCCCTCACTTGCCCCCATCACGCTAGAGTCAGACTGTCATGCCCCCATGCCACACAGGATGCTGATCTGGCCCATGTCGCCCTCGTCGTGCCTCGCTTCATGCTTCATGCCAAGACGCTACCGCTCCCACCTACCTCAGTCCCAAAGTCGTTGTGCCAGAGCCGCCCATCCCGCCGCGCCATGCCACCAGCTCCGCCGGCCGTCAGCGCCTCAATGGCTCTCTTCCCCCTCTCGGCTATTTAAGCCAATGCTAGCACCTCCCAGAGCTCCCCTCGCCCCTGCCCCACTCTCAATTGGCCTCTTGTCGCTTTCTTCGTTCCTAAGCGCCACCTGAGCCTGTTCTCCTTTGCTTCCACCTAGTTGTTGCCCATCATCGCCAATCGAGTCTCGAGACGCCTCAGTCAAATTACCACCGCTTGGAGCACCGCACACCATCATCCCGAAGACAACCCAAGCCTCGCCGGCCTTCTTTTCCCTCTCCGTCGAGCCCTCCACGCAAGCCTCACCGCCACTACTTCGGGCTCTCGTTGACAAGCCGTCTCGAACCTCCCTGATCCTCTCCGACACCGTAGGTGAGTTCCTTGTCACCCTTAGATGCCCCCATGGCTTGGAATTGAGCTCCCTCGCTCTGCGTTGCCATAGCGCCATGGGCGGTCTCCTCCCCACCACTGGAGCTCGTTGTCGACCGCTCTAGATGCCAAATCCAGCCACGCCCTTTTTCCTGTAGGTTCGCGCGACGCCAAGGACCCCGTTTTTGGTATCGCCAGCCGCCGCCATTAGCTCCCTCGCTGGTGACAAGGAGCCCTAGCTCCTCTCTATTCCATCGAAACCGGGCTAGTGCCGTGCGCCATTTATCCCCCCCTCCCCAAATCTTTGTCTTAAAGGTGGCGTAGTGTTTGGCTTTAATTAAGCTACCGTTTAAATGCTACACTGAGTCAATGTTGCATGGGCCCCACTGGTGAATTAATGGGGTCCATTACAGGCTGATTCATTGTAACCCAATGACAAGTGGGCCCAGTGCACAACATCGACCCATGGACCGATGCACAGTGCATGTTGACCTAACGGTCCATGCACTGTACATGTGAGCCATGCCACTATTTAGTGGGTCCCAGTTGTCAGTGAGACAATTTCTCTCTCTCTCCTTTTTATTTTTCTGTTTTATTTCAAAAGCAAAACTTCAGAAGCTCCGTTCTTCTTCATTATAAATCCAAAAATTATAAATTTTGTTTCTAAATTTGTCTAAATTCAACATATTTCGTATGGCAGTCATCTTGTTTTATTTGGAATTTATTTACTATTTATTTGGTATTTATTTGTTCTCTTTACTTGTTTGACCTTTTTCCGGTACGTTCATCCGATTAGAGTTCGAAGAAGCAAGAGATCTCCAACTTGATCGAGCACAAGACTATCAAGACTGTCTTACCTTTAATCCAGGCGAGTCAATACTTTGATCATTCTGAGTCTACATTTTATGCAAATTATATCCCTTTAAATTACCAAAAATTGCATGTTTTAATTCTTTAAACAAATGAATGTTAACTCTTAAAGTAGTTAAATACCCATTTGATGATTAATTAATTATTATACCATCCTTTGATAATTGAATCCATAAATCCTTATCACCCTAGTAATTATATAGTAACTATACTAGCTATAGGTTGTACTTAAGCAACATGCTGGTCTTGCTTAAGTACCGGGGTATTAAATATCTCAATCATCATCTTTCAATTATGTAATTGTTTTGGGCAGTCATTGGTTAGATATGACTAAAATAATTGAATTAAATTGGTTTTACTTCCTAAAACCCTAAATTGCTATTACCGTCTGGGCGGATGGTCTGATGGTGGGTGCTAATGCAGCCCAATAAATGTTGGTTTGTAGATGGTATGTGGAATGAACCGCTCAGATAACCCTAAGGACTTAATCCGGTGATGACCTCCTAATGTAAAACAGTGCAACCACAAGTCTATCTAATTTGTATCCATCGATGAAGTTGCACCGGTAGATGACCATGACGCCAGTAAGCCTTCCGAAGAAGGGCTGCAAGCGAAAGTCATTAAGAGGCGCAAGGCGAGTGCAGGAAGGATCGACGGGTCTATATGAGCGTAACCTTTCTCAGGCGAAGCTTTAGCGGGTGTATCTAATACTGAGAGAGGCATTGTAAAGGTCTTATGATGATCGCTCCTTGATTCACATGTCTACGAAAACATGTGTACATATTAAGATGATTATCTCTTGTGGGTAAAGTGTAAAACCTCTACAGAGTAATAAACTATTCGAGCAGCCATGCCTACGGTCAAAGGTGGACATGAAAACTTACTAGAATTAGTTCTATTTATAAAACTTTGTGGGTGGAATAAAAATGTGCCAGGCCAATGTGACCCTGATTTGGATTTTCCTGGGGAAATGAACCCCAGTGTTGTTAATAGGTGGAGGTAATCAAAATAAAAAAAAATAAGTATAAGGTGGAGGTAACCTCTGCTGTTATTAATATTGCACAATTATTCTATTTAATAAAATACAATTTAGTTAAAATGCTAAGCAATAGGAATTACTAATATTGATAATTAAAAATATTGCTTTAGCAAATAAAAGAACCCGAGCCATCCTTGTTAAGCCTTGTATGTATATTACTGCATCTTGTGTGTTGGCTTGCGAGCACGAAAGTTATGCTCACCCTCGCTCTTTCCCCCAACCTTTAGAAGCCGCAGATCCCGGACATTATGCATACTACGAGGATCCAGACGTTGAATAGTTTAGTTCTAGTAGTCTAGATCTCGCCTCAGTCTAACTAATTCCGTTGGTACTTGCGTACAACCTATATTATCTAAGCCCTTGGATAATATCAGTCATATATGAGTTACCCCAGTCGCTTGCCCGTGGGGAGGTGAGCTCTACCCATTTTGCTTCCGCTATCATTTTTGCTACTTTTGTAATGTAATCCTTTAGCCTGTTCGGCCCTTATTGTAAAACCTGACCCGATACGGTCTATGTAAACTCCGATGTGTTAAATTAATATATGGTTTAGTTTACATCGTGTATGAATTGATTCAATGATGTATTCTTTAAGTGCTATCTACTGATTCAGAGAATATCATAATATTTTCACAGAGAATTCTAGACTAAGAAATCCGGGTCCGACAGTGATAGACAATAAGGACTAGATCTTATTCACGTACATGAGAGGGAGGTTACGTACTTCTCCCATCGGCCTCAAGCAGGGACAGTCCCAGCTATAGGGCGAGGGTGGGCGGTCGCCCGAGGTAGCCAGCGGCGACCCCCCCCCCCTCTTCGGCGCCGGCGATCCTCCTCGGCGGTCCCTACTGCTCGGTTGCTTCCTTTTCGCTCGAAAAAGGCCCACCGAGCCCAAGTGGCAAGTGCCCAGCCCAAGCATCACTCAATCACTGCCTCCACTCGGGAGATGCCCAGAGGCCAGATCCAATCCTGGAATCCCCAATTCCCCATTTCATTTTTGGTCTCAAGCTCTCAATCTCTTCTCTCCCAAGTCCCGACCCTAGCCCTAGGCGGTGCACAGTGGCGAGCGGCGGCGGAGGCGTGAAGCGCAGTGGGCGACCAGCGAGGTGCCGCAGGGAGGCATCCGTGGCGCGACGGCGTGGGGCGACTGTGGCTCCACACGCCACGCAGGCGGCTGAGGCCTAACCGCCTGAGGCTCTGCTCCCTAGCGCAGGGCCGCAGGCGGCGCTGGTGCCGAGTGGCTTAGGTAGGGGCTGCTCAGTGCTCCTGGCCTCCTGGGTCGTCCACTAGCCGGAGGGGCGGCTGGCGAGTTTTGTGCTGTTGCTGCTGCTGAAATTTGGGTATTTAGGTGACAAGGTTAATCTCCCATAATTTTGATCCACTATAGCTTGTGCCTCCCCTATTTGATCAAGTTTCATGCGAAATCAGCTTGATTCAACTTGAGACTCCTCATATTAATATCCTTTCAAATTTGCCCTTGTTTAATAGTGGTCTATGATGTTTTCAGGTATTTGATCCCATTCAAAGGTCTTGCTTTGCAGCTGAATCAGGAGATGGCGCCTCAGTTTGCAATTTGCAAAGCTAAACAAATCATTAGCTGAACTAGTATGTGTATATTATGAACCTGTATGTCTTAGTGTAGATTCATATCTCCTGTTCAATAAAATTCCTATCAAAGTGAAGTTTTACCTGTTAACAATGGCGCAGCCGCCTTATGAACTTCCACGCTGCTGAATTCCTATCTTACCATCCTCATGCAAATTGTCAACATATGCATAACTAATACTCCTACGACTTAACAGAATGGATCGTAGGCTATGACATATAAAAGAGTGTCAGATTGTTCGATGATTATGTTTCGAGATGGACGCATTTGCTCTGTGGCTGTGGATACAACAAGAAAATTGAATCCTGCGGCTGCTAAAATTGTCTTCGTTTTCATTTTCGGTTGAGGTGCCCCTCCTTGGTTCAGGCTTGTGTGCTCATTTATAACCCAAGGTAGAAAAATAGCAGGCCTTGTGTTTAACTAGACCAACCCAGCAGCTGTATTTGGCGGGTGGAACTTATTGTACGGTGAATTGGTGGTTAGAACAAACAATTCTTTTTTTTTGCTTCAATCTAAGAACATCCAATCTGAACAGCATGTACTAGTTTTGGATTTGGAGTTTCTGTTATTCAGTATTCTCAAGCTCTTTTGTGAAGCCGTGGGCGTGTGATCCGTGCTTGGCGGCTTGTGACTCTGCCATACCTAGAATTTAATCCTGAGTCCGTCACTAGCCTCAAGGCCATCAACCATACCCAAAAAAAAACACCGTCGTCCCTTAGGCAAAAAAATAAAACGTTGTTCCCAAGCATCGACCAACCGATGGGAGGCGACAAAAAATTTCACATCCAGATATGCTGATCAACTCCATCACCCACCAATTACATGCAGTTCAAATTACTTTGTCGTGTGCTGATTTCCTATGACGGTCACTCCGCTTGGCCCCGACTGTGTGCTTGTCGACACCTTTTGTGTAATTAGCACATCCGATTAGTCGTCGTTTTGAGCCTTTAAAATCTATCTATCTATTAGATATTATTAAAACAAAGGAAAAATAGGTTACTATTTTTGCTCTGAAGAGCTCGAAATTACCCTGTTAATCGGTAGAGAAAAAGAAAGAAAGATCGACACCTTCGATTTTGGTGGATTTATATTATAATGATGCAGATTAATTGTATACAGATAGAGCTATAAACAAGATGGGTGCATGCATATACACGCACAGCACGCGGACTCAGAGAAACATGATTGCGGCCAGCTTGATCTGGTGATTAGTGATAAGCAACTTGGAACCCATGCATGCATGCATGCAAAAGATGAAGAGTCCACGCCAACGGCGACGAGAACAAAGATGCATTGATTGCTGCTAGCCCCACTCGTCATGCAACAAACTGATGGATGTAATGCTAAAATTGTGTAGAATGGTTTAAATTTAGAGTGATGTTGAATTTTGGCAGTTCACATGCAGATAGAGATCAAGTCGACGACCGAGTTCGAAATAATCTTGTACCACACGTACAAAGACGAGGACGACGCCAAGCAATAAATAGGGATCACATCAGGCAAGAGAAAATTTACCGTATTCTATAGGCTGCCAAAAGTTCTCGGTGACGCACAAAATGGTAGAAGAAACAGAAGAGCCGAGGAGTTCTCCCATGTGCTGTTGAAGGATGACTCACAGAATGTTATTACGATTGATAAAGTTGAGGAATTGCGTCTATTGTGGAGTGTCCCGGTAAATAAAAACCTGAGCAGGTTTGATTCTATTATTCTTTTTCGATGTGCAGCTATCTGCTTAATTAGATTTACGATACGACAGCTCTTTGTGGCCACGGCAATTGATGGAGATTGCGGTAACCCGGCCAGCCAAATCAACTGTCTGATCCTTGACGCTAAGATATCTTATTTTAATTGGAATGCACATATTTGTTTATATAGTTAGAAAGTTTGAATTCACACACGCGTGGTGATTGGCACCGCAGATTGCAAGGCGTGCAGATTAGCTTTTAGGGAAGACAATTTATCATGTGATTTTTATTGAGTTTGAGATGCTTGATAGGAGAAGAGTTCTGGCCATGTTATTAAAAAATGGACTGCAAATTCTCACAAAATAAGGGAAACGGCTGTTATTATTAAATAATCTCAGCTAATAATAGGAAAATAATCCTATAGGATCTGGTCCACAATTTCATCAAGGTAGACCAATTCCACCATGTGACACATGTATATTCACGAATCTCAAAGCGTACAGCCCCATAAAATCCATCAATCTTTCTTGCACCTATCAAGGAGAATTTATGAGGCTGTACGCTTTGAGATTAGCAAATATACACGTGTCACATGGTGGAGTTGGTCTACCTTGATGGAGTTGTGGACCAGGTCCTATAGGATTATTTTCCCTAACAATATGGATTTATGATAACAAACAATATCTCCTAAATATTGATATCCATTAGTTCAAACTAGGTGGGAATCTGAGAAAAAAAATATATGAAAGGGAAAGGAGAAGAGTAGTTTTTAATATATGATAAGAGAATTTAGTGGTCAAAAGTTTAATATATGATAAGAGAATTTAGTGATCAAAAGAGTATCTTATTAATTTTGAAAAGTCAAAAACTTCTCTCTTTGAGCGGAGGGAATATTTTACTAGATACGGCGTTACATTCCCCTCCAAATTTACTAGTTGCGCGTGACGGCTCACGCACGCGAGATGATCCAAGAGCCGAACCCACAAGTTTACCATTTGATCCCATGGCAACCGATGGTGTGCCCTCGTCTCGTTCGCATCCAGCCAGATGAAAGAGCTTGTGAAGGGAACTGACAGACGCTGAGTGGAAAGCTTCGCCCACATGCGCGCGGTGCAGGGCAACGACGCGCGCGCGCTAGGATGCGGATGCGCCCAAGCACAGGTAACAACTGGCACGGCACAGCGACAACTATTACCTCCGTTAGTGTTATTTCCCCCCTCCCCCAAAAAAAATAGCACTGTTTGAAGTGTTATTAGCAAAAACGACTCCCTCACAGCGGTTTTTACAAAAAATAGCACTCGACACCATCCCTGGGTGGCACGGACGACTGCCGTGCTGCCATGTGGCCTCGTCCGCACCACCCACGGATGGCGTCGCCTCATCCGTCCTAGGGAGGGACAAAACCGCCACGTCACCCCCTCGTCCGTCCCAGGGAGGGATGGAGCCGCCATGTCACCTGCCACCTCCGCTCGTCCGTCCGTCCCAGGGACGAATCCGCTACCACGTCTGCTTGTCCGTCTGTCCTAGGGACGGTTCTCCACGTCGCTCGTCCATCCGTCAAAGTTTCGCGCTCATGCGCCGATGGCTTTGTGTCCTGTCCGTGTGTCCAGTCTTTGTCCCATCCCATCATGTCCTGCTCCTCGCGCGCAATTCTTCCCGACCACAATCCTGCTCTAGCATCCTGGCTATAAAATGCGGAGCTACGAGCAAGACTCTTCGCTCACAATCGTTTTCGCTTGTGCTCTCTCGCAGTTTCGGTTTCCTTTTCGCAGTGGATCAAGTGTTGTTTAGAGTCGTCATTAGCGGTTGTATTAACAGGTAGGTTTTATGTATCGTCTTTATTAAACATATAGTTAGTTAATTAGTTGTGATTAATTAGTTGTAGTTATTTAGGCATAATTAATTTAGTCCTATCATTTAGGCCTTATTAAATCGTGTTATTTAATTAGTTGCGATAAATTAGGTCGTAATGAATTAGTCGTTGTTATATTTAATATATTTATCCTATGCATTTATTCGTGGCCTAGTTAATTAGTTATGATTTAATTAGTCCTAATTAGTTAGTGTCGTTAGTTAATTAATCATAATTGATTAGTTGCAATCAATCATTGTAGTTAATTAGTGGTACTAAATTATCCATAATTAATTTAATCGTAGTTTGTCGGTAGTAATTAATTTAGTGGCTTTATGTAGTGCTAATTATCTATCTGTAATTAACTGTGGTAAATAATTACTCGAAATTAATTTAGTCATATTTATTTCATTATTAAGTTGTAACTATCTTTACATAATTCATTTATGGTAATTAATTAGTCTGAATTAATTAAAAGGTTTTTAAATACTTGTATTAATTTAATCCAACACAATTAGTCATAATTAATTTAGTTGTAGTTAATTAGTGTATTTTTTCCATATTTAGTCCTATTTTTAATTTACAGTAATTCATCATTGTTATTAAATTATTCACTACTAATCTGTATCTTTAATCTCTTGCAAGTCATGCCTCTACTGGAGCTACTACAACCCTTCTATGACGAGCATCACCGGTGCCATCTGTGCATCACCGAGGACACAGATGACCCTCCACCCTTGGCGCTTCAATCTAAGAAGCATTATTGGGAGCTCGATGATCGCTACATCCCAATCCTTTGGGGCACGACCAGGTTTGTTGCCCTTTGTTAGGCTGCTCTCCGCTAGACGATATTTCACCCTGGACGACAATGTGATGTCAGCCTTTGTCGACAGGTGGAGACTCGAGACTCACACATTCCACTTTCGGTGGGGAGAGATGATGGTCACTCTCTATGATGTCTCATTCTTGATCGGACTTCCGATTAGGGGTAAGCCACTTGTTTTGGGCCGTCCGCCAGTGGACTAGATGGCCCGATTGGGGCATCGATTTGGCATACCTGTCTCGGACAGTGTCCGTGGTGTCACTCGGACCTGGCTAAGGAACTACAGTCAATGCCCGCCGGATGCACCTGACGAGGTTGTTAGGACACACCTCGTCATGTACCTTCTCCATCTCTTCGGTTGGGCCCTGTTTTCCACCACACAGAGTGATTGGGTGTACCCCAGCTTTATCCGTGTCGTCGAGTCTTTGGCCGACGCGGAGGCTGGGGCCATGTCTCAATACAGTTGGGGGTCAGCCATCCTCTGCGCCATGTACAGGGGGGTGTGACACTTCATGGTGCCACACCGGTGTGAAACCAAACCTTGCTATGTGCTACGTGCTCCTGCAGCTGTAGAGTTGGGAACACTTTTTGGTTGGCCGGCCCTCCTTCCGGAGAGCAGTGCACCCATTCCCTGAGTTGCACGACCCGATCGATGGGCCCACTATGGGCTACCGGTGGACTGCCACCTAGTTACACTGGGCCAAGAATAGACTGACGAGGTGTCACTCGCTGTTCCACAACATGTTCGAGTCGTTGCACGACAATGACATTATATGGGCTCCATGGACCCCAGAGTTCCTGCACATGGTAGACACAGACTGTCTGTGCAATGCACACATGTGACACCCTGATTTTCAGAGCTTTTTGAAAAATTTTCAAAATAAAAAGAACCATTTTGTTTTGATGAGAATTCAAAGCTTAACCTGAAATTTCATAATGGATTTAAGTTGACTAACTCAAACTACAACTAAAGTTCATTGTTGGTTTGCTGAGTTATTGGAGTTTTGTTGGTCTTTCCTTCTCTGTCCATTTTTCTTGTCCTCCTCTAGTCCAGACCTCCTTGGGTCTAGGACCTCCCCTTACCTTTATTGGATCTCCCTCTGTCCTACCGGACCTCTCCATGTCCTCCAGGACCTCCCCTTACCTCTATTGGACCTCTCCGTGTCCTTCAGGACCTCCCTAGGTCCTCTAGGATCTCCTCCCTATCTATTTCCACCTCTATCAAATGTGAGTCGTCCGATTTGCATTGGACGGTTTGATCCTGGTGAGACATTCTGATGGTCCGAACGTCCCACCTCTTCTGAGCCCTTAGATCTTCGTTGGACGGTCCGATTTGTTGTGACGTTCGGACGGTCCGAACGTCCTAGCCATTTTGGACCACCCGATTTAGTTCTAAGGCTGAGATCCTGCGCTAGCTCTAATGGTCCGAACGTCCCACCCTCCTTGAGCCTTAGATCATCCTGGGCGGTCCGATCGAAATCAGATCTTAACCATCCAGACCTCCTCCCTGTGCATCTGGACCGTTAAGACCTCCCCCTTGGAGATCTTAACCGTCCAGACCTCCTCTTTATGCATCTGGACCGTTAAGACCTCCCCCTTGGAGATCTTAACCGTCCAGACCTCCTCCCTGTGCATCTGGACCGTTAAGACCTCCCCCTTGGAGATCTTGGCCGTCCAGACCTCCCCTTATTGGCAGATCCGATCGTTAGGACCTCCCCTTAGAAATCCTAACCGTTCAGACCTCCCCTGGATTTGATCCTTCGGTTCTAGACCTCCCTTGCGGGTGAGGATCTCCTCTTACCTTTGCAGACCTCCCCGTTTGTATTTAATCTTGACCGTTGGACCTCCCTTTTAGAGATCCAACCGTCAGGACCTCCCCTGCGGGTGAGGACCTCCCCCTAGCTCTTGCGGACCTCCTCTGGTGCACTTAATCTTGACCGTTGGACCTCCCTTTTGAGATCCAACCGTCAGGACCTCCGCCGGTGGGTGAGGATCTCCCCTTGTTCACTGAAAGACCTCCTTAATATCTTTGCAGGACCTCCTCTACGGGTCTTGGCTGCCCCACTGGGCAGTCACACTCCCAGTTTCTTTACCTTTGACTGTGTCCTTGGGCAAGGAAATCTCCACAGCATTTAATGCACGTTGTATCACATTAAATGCTCTCAACTTTGCAGTACTCACGTCACACGTATTGTCACATTCCTTGCCTATTCCCATCGTCCTATTTACTAACTCCTGTTGACCCTATCCTGGGTCATGTGCATTGGCTTCCACTATATATAGTTTGGGAAGCCCTCCTTTCTCACTTTCTTGTCCATTTCTCCCCTATGTCTCAACCGAGCATACCTTAGACCTCCTCCAACCGATTCTTGGACATTCTCTTTTGAGTCCTAAGACATCCTCTCTCAAGCTCTAAGACCTCCTTCAGCAAGCTCCTTGGACCTCCTCTTGACCTTCCAACCTCTCTGTTGGTTTTGTCTTTAAGTTTATTTGGAGTTCTTTGGATCTTGTTTGAACTTCGTTTGAGTTACTTGGTTTTCACGTGTAGATTGTCAAGACCGTGGGGAGCCCGAGTTCAGTGAGGGAGAGGGAGCAGCTCAAGACTTTGAGCAAGGCAAGTTACACTCTTGATCATGTTGCACCCAATACTTCAAATTACTTATGTCGTTTTCAAAGTTGTATGCATGCTTAATTCACTAAGATATTTCAATACCTACCTTTAAATTCGTAGTTATGCCTACTGCTTGGTATGACCACTATCCATGTTGAATCAACCCCATTGTCACCCTAGATGGATCTGGTTCTTGCAATAGTGAGGACCCGAAGCTTTTAAAGAAAATGAAACGCTTAGTAATGCTTAGACCAAAATCTTGATTTGGGAGTTTTGACCAAAATATCACTTAATCAAATAATTTGTGCCGTGGCATTGGTGTGCCATGGAGATTTCGGCCATGACATTGGTGTGTCATGGATGTCTTATTTGTGGCCATGGCATGGGTGTGCCATAGAGAATTGAAAAGCAAAGTACATGAAAAATGGTTTTGACTTGGGCGAAGCTGGTTGTTTGGTTGGTGCATGTCTATGCACGGGGGGGTCGTGTGATCCGACACCCCAGGGATTGAGGTTTGTCGCCCAAGTTGGTTAAGGACCGGTCTTTGAGACACCACTTGCTAAGCCTATAATGGGCTATGCCAAAATTGTGCAACCACATGTCTCCAGTGTGGGGTGTGGGATCTGGCTAATTAATTTGCAAAGCTCTATCGTGGTTTACCCTGTTGATGCGGTGGGTTGTCATGTTACGACTGTTGTAGTCCCACCTAGCATAAGAGGGGGCACCCCATTAACCCGGCGGGTTTCTGCCCAAAGGGGGGGATCTGCGAAACCTTAGTGGGGGTGGACTGCGGTGGAGCAATGCATTATAAAGGCCTTGTCATGTGCTCTAGACCTCTCACCAAAGGAAGTGTGAGGTGGTATCGACGGATGCCAAACAAACTAGAGAATTCATGTCATGTGGGTAAAGTGTGCAACCTCTGCAGAGTGTAAATCTATTCGAATAGCCGTGTCCACGGTCATGGACGTGCTGGCAATGTCACTCAAAGTTAGCTCTTGGTTTTGGTTTTCAAAAGAAATATTGAAATTAGTTTTGGTGGTTTAACCAAATTGGGTTTGGGCGGGAAGCCTGTGCAGGAGGGTATCCTTCACCATTTCAATGATGAATGCTATCCAACTGAAAATAGATTTCACAAAAATGAATTCTAACTATTGTAACCTGCCTTGAAACTTAATACTTGTATTTGAAATAAAATTGGCTTTATGCAAATCAACCCTAATATGTCATTCCTTTGATATATCCCTATGCATGTCATTACATTAATTGACGGGTGTAACTTGCGAGCACGGTTGTTGTGCTCACTCTTGCTTGATTCATGAATTGAGCAGATGAAGACTCCTTTGATGATGAAGATGATCAGCTCAATTAGGCCGCGCCCTCCAGCCAATCACCTGTGGTGTAATGGGTGGATGCTGTCTTTGTCTTTCTACTGCGTCTGTGTTGCTCTCGGTTGCTGGAGCTTGTAAGCAACCCTTGTAATCAAACCTCTTTTGTTGTTAATAAAGTCTGGTGGATGTATATGTTATCACTTGTTGCTGTGAGAACCAGTCGATGATCTCTGGGGGCTGGTTTGGATCACAAAGGACTTAAGGCTTGTCCCCAAGCCCCACGACCTCCTCGGGGTGGTTCCCTTCGGACCTCCCTCGAGTTATGACGTGGAGTTTGGGGAGGTCTGAGGTCCAACGACCTCCTCAGGGTCGGGACCCCAGACCTCCGAGTGGTTCTATCGGACCTCTCGGGAGGTCTAGAGGTCCATCCGGGATGCCCTCTCGGGACGTCTTGGGAAGTCCTTTACGGACCTCCCAGGAGGTCCTGAGGGACCTCTCGGGGCATCCTAGGGGTTCCTTTTTGGACCTCCCAGGAGGTCCTGAGGGACCTCCCGGGTGTGCCCTGGGCCGGGCCGTGACAACACAGGACGTCGGTTTGTGGGTGACGACCTGCCACCTGGTGTTCACCCACATGGTGGAGCCTTACGTGCCACAGCACGTAATGCGTTAGTTTGATTTATACGAGGTTGTGCCCCCTCCCGATGGCAGGATGCTAAAGTGAGCCATCCACTTGTGGGTCCAACTCCATCCAAGTACTGTTTGCATTTCATACCCACGTTGCATGTTCTGATATGAATCCTTCTCGAATGTAGGAAAACAAGGGCGGGCCGACACACTGAGGATTGGCAAGCAGTCCAGCATGAGTGGATTACAACTTGGCGGAGACGGCGCACGTCGAGGTCGTACAGGAGCAGAGGCCGTATGACGTACGGACATACCATCAGTACATGGAGTGGTATGTACCACGGTCGCACTCCAAACTGACATGTTCTCCGCTAGAGCGTCTAGAGCAGGTGACACACCAGGAGAGACTCTATCACTCGTTCGATCGTCACAGCGCATCGTTGCATGACGACACCGTAAGAACTGACAATTTTTGCTCATTTCATTGATGATATTTGTACTGTTTGTTACTGAACATGTGTTTCGTATTATTTCAGTTCAAGCGGCTGCAGCGAATCACAAGCGCATCGGAGATTGCCATCCGCAACCTAGAGCACACCGTACCAGGGCTGCTGAGCACTTTTAAGTACATCTACACGGAGACGAAGAATGTACTCAAGAACATGAGCCGTGGTCATTCGAGGGACGACATCCTACGTGCCGCACACTGAGTGGGTGAACCGTGCTCACCTGCTAGGTCATCACGGCCTAGCCAAACCGACGGGCGTCCTAACACTCCTAGTCGATCATCCACGCTGCAGACCGATGGAGTGGTAAGTTATGTACAAATTTATGTCTTGTTTTTATTACTCCTTTTGTTGTACCAACGTCATGTCGTCTTGCAGCTGCACGTTCATTGGGATGCATCTCTTCTGCCGTCCGCACCCCGTCAAACTGGTGCTCCCCCTCGGTCATCCACACTGCACATCCAGGTTACGGCCAGGGAGCATTACATGGCGCCAACGTTTGGACTATGGCACCTAGGGCAAGCACCCCTATTGTACGTTGGCTAGTACAGAGTGCTGTACGAGTGCCAGAGCTCCTACAGGGTCGCTGGCACTTTAGGCCAGAGCTCCTCCGCATGACTAGACTTGCAGACATCATACCCTAGGGGCGGACCATCCGGGAGTAGATTTATGGAGTCCTCCACTCATGAAATGATTGCAGGTGGTCCACGGTTCGGCATGTCTCAGCTCAATGACATCGATGTTGGACAGACTCAGCTGGGCTAGAGTTAGGTTACTGGTGCACTTCCGCCCACTCAATTGGTCTCCGTACCCTCTTCAAACCAATACACGCTCTCTGGACCAGCTAACGTATCCCATGGGACATGCTCGATGCAAAACCAGGACGTGCACACGGATGCAGACGCAGCGAGTAGAGAGTGGCTCAGATGAGTGAGCCATATTGTATCTCGTGTGTAACTGCACTGCACATATGATATTCAATTTTGTTGCGCTATATTTTTATGCATATTTTGTATATTATGTGTGTATTGTTGTGCAATACACACATGAAAACAAAGAACTAAGAGTGTCAACATTTCAAATGGAGTTGCAATGTAACTTTTGATACATAAAATTGACGACATTTTGGAATTCATTACTCCCTCTGGATGCAGCTCCGAAGCTCGTGAATATTCATCGCTTTGAGCCCCTCCACCTGGACCACCTTGTATTGGCATCTCGACAGATCCAACCCATCGGGTCCGGCCCGTACGAGACCATCGCCATAAAATATTACCAAGTCTTACATGTTTTAAATTACCTAAAGCAACAACAACCTAATTTACGGTACGCAAAATAACAAACACGGTATGTAATTAACAGTAATTAATTAACTTTACATGACTTTTTACATGTGATTATTTCTTCAATTCCCACTAATAAAATAGGACTAAACAAAAAATTACTAACTAATTATGATTATTTAATTTGCCACTAATTACCCATGACACAGATAATTACGACATATAACACACAAGAGAGCAATTCAATGCGAGTAAGTCAATACGAATAATTAATTAATAAGCAACAATTTGATTATTGACCAATAAATTACTTATGAGTAATGAATTAATTACGATTAATTAGTTACCACTAACTACCTGTCATTACGTACCAACAAATTAAATATGGTCCCATAAATTTGTCCATCTATTTTGCACTATAGGAGGATCATCACTAGTCAACTACGCGAAATTTAATTATGAAATATTAATTGCGACTAATTAACTACGATTATTTAATTATGACTACTTAATTAACACTTACAAACTACGACTACATTGCCACTAACTAACTACGACTAATAAATTACCGCTAATTAACTATGACTGAAATTATTACAACTAAAGCATATGAACTTGATGTCGACCTCACGTTACTTGTACGACCCTAACCACACTCCAAACACTATTTTCTCCACAGCGTATTCCATACAAAGTTTTAGTTCAATCCTCTTTGCTCTCAGCGACGAGCGTGAGAACGAGAACGAAGAATTTCAAGAACAGACGTAAGAGTGAGAGCGAGAGCGAGCGCGACGCTGGATTTATAGACGCACGAAGGAGTTAAACACATGAAAGTGTGATTAGCAATACATGAGGATGACATCGACGTGATGGATGAGACGTGGAGAAAATGATGGGAGAGAGGTTTCTTTCGACGCCGAAAGCAACCAAAAGTGAGCACAAGCGGACGAGTTAGTGGCGCGTCTGGGTTGGGAGGAGCAGTGCTACCCGCGTGGCGTGTCGTTGCGTTGCTGGCCTAGAAGCGGAGGTTGCCACTGGTGCTTGTCTGCGCCAGCATGGGATGGAGGAGGGCTTGTCCAAGCGAGGAGGGGGGGGGGGAGCGAACGATGCTGGCAGACGGGACAGAAATTCCATCGTGCGCTCGATGACGCTGGCAGACGGGATAGAAAGTCCTCGAGCACGTCGCCGTTCACTTTCGGCAACGCCGGGCAGATGGGGATGAAGTCCCGGCGCGAAGTGCAGGGATTTCGACGCGTTTGTCCCAGGGAAGGATGGACGAGTAGAGGTGGTAGCCGTCCCTGGGACGGATGAACGAGCGGAGGTGGCAGGCGACGTGGCGACCGTCCCTCCCTAGGACGGACGACCAGCAAGGTGGCAAGCAACGTGGTGGTCCTATCCCTCCCTAGGGCGGATGAGGCGACGCCGTCTGTGGATGGTGAGGATAAGGCCATGTGGTAGCACGACAGCTGTCCGTGCCACCAGGGACGGTGTTGAACACCATTTTTGTAAAAACCACAGCGAGGGCGTCGGTTTTGCTAATAGCGCTCCAAACAGTGCTATTTCAGCAAAAAAAAATCATGTTATTTGTCAATTTTGACCTTTACTAAGGATGTTTTGACCAACGATTTTTTTAAAAGGTAATTGTGTAACATAAAAAGGGCTTGTTAGATTTGTAATCAAAAGTATTTTACTAATATTCTACATTTGGATCTATTTACTTCTGTGTTGCTTAAAAAGTAACTATCGAAGCTTGACCAATCAAAATCAAAACTATGCATGCATACGGTACCGTCCATCCTTAGATCAAATGGAGACATTGGATTTTACTAATATTTACAGACGATTTAAAAATGTCATCACAGACGGTTTCGTGAGCCGTCTGAGTTTATGGGTCAGTGATGACATGAGGTCATCACAGACGGTTTTCGAACCATTTGATGCACACTATCATAGACGGTTATTAACTCAGAACTGTCTGTGATAGCTGACTATCACAAATGGCTTATAGATAAAACCGTATGTGATAGCTTATGTATCACATACCGTTGGTAGTTGGAACCGTCTGTGATAGCATATTCTCTACAAAATCTCCAAGCAGTGGCTGCTTTTGCCTTTAAAACCGGCTTCATTTATATATATATATATATATATATATATATATATATATATATATATATATATAGTTTGTAGTCCCTTGTTAGCTAACTCGATGCCTGAATTCAGCTAGCTAGCTTGCTCCTTGGCCATTCATTTTAAACGTGCAGGTAAACCACAACCTACTTCATGGATCCCGACACCTTTGGAGTGTACGATTTGCTACATCTTGGTACACCGGAGTGTACGATTTGCTTCATGCAAATCCTCCGCACATGTAGCAAATCGCATATTCCAAAGTATTAGGATCGATGAAGTAGGTGTGTGTTTCACCAACGCTTAGGATGAACGCCCAAGGAGCGAGCTAGCTAATGAATTCGTGTCTCGAACTAGCTAACAAAGGCTACTTAACTATATATATGTATGTATGTATATGTATGTATGTATGTATGTATGTATGTATGTATATATATATATATATATATATGCATGTGTGTATGTATGTATGTATGTATGTATGTATGTATGTATATATATATATATATATATATATATATATATATATATATATATATATATGCATGTGTGTATGTATGTATGTATGTATGTATGTATATATATATATATATATGCATGTGTGTATGTATGTATGTATGTATGTATGTATGTATATATATATATATATATATATATATATATATATATATATATATATATATGACCAAAAGCACCCTTTGCTTAGAGATTTTGTAGAGAAGAGCTCAAGAATAGAGAAGAGAGGAGGCGGGCTCGGGGAGGAGGCGGCCACTGTTTGGAAAACTCTCACAAGGATTGAGAATCTAGGTTATCAAAAGAGAGAAAAAAACATGTTAGTGCATGGCTGTAAGAAATTGGAATATGGGTGGTTTATGGATAATACTTGAATACAAGTCTAGTGAAACATATAAAATATGTTGAAATAAATAATTAAGACTCAGACAATTACAATCACATCTCGCTCAAGTATTTTAATACCGAGTGGCAAATTTCTTCATGCTAAATAAGAAGACGACAATCTTCTGTAAAAAGAACATGAATGGTAATAAGATAACAATATATGGTAAGTTGATGATATCATGTTAAGATGTAATTTAAAAAGAGTTTTCTTAATGGTTAACTCTCTATCTATAAAGTAGATAAGAGCAGCAACCTCTAGAAACTCACCTCTATCCATGTAGAAGTTCATGTGCAAACTATGTGCAAGGATTTTGATTCCATAGATTCATAAGCTTTGATTCCAAAATTATTCATATACAGTTCATCCTATTGTCCTTGGAGATTCATTTCATATTTCATCAGTGAACACAACTAGCTAGTAACATTTGCGATTTTCATGTCAAGCAGATAAGAACAACAACCTATAGAAACTCACATATATCCATGAAACACTTACATGGTGTTATTTATCCTAAGAATAGATGGTGATCAGACTTACTATTAACAGACAGCCATTTGTTAAGATCCTCTCCAGGAGGCAACCAAATTGCCTCCCTCAGATTGCCACTTCTTAAGATTGCATCAATGTGTTTTTTCAGCAGCACACCTTGCATCATTCGTATCAAAAACAAAAAAAATGTCTTTAGGAACATACCAGCAGTCACACCCAAACACAACCCCATTCCCTACCTCCAGATTCATCCATCTGGCCAGTAGTCACAGAGGGCAAGACAGCAAGGCCAAGGGTGTCCAAACCAACCATCAACCGACAAGCTAGCTAGGTAGCCCACATTGCAACTTAGTTCATATGAATATCAACAGCACAAAAAAAATAGATCTGTCTTACCTCGATCGACATTGCCGGTGTCGATGGTGAGGTAGCCAAGGCCTAGGTCGGTGGAGCTAGAGGTAGCCGGGGGAGGTAGGTGAGGTAGCCAGGGTCACGCACGCCGAGTGGAGGACGAAGAGGAGAAGGCAGCGTCACCGTAGTTATGGCACAACGGTGACACTGCACAACACACTCTTAACGTACGAGTGTCTTGTGCAGTGAACTGTGGTGTCACAACCGTCGGCGACGAGAAGAAGGGCGGCGTTGGCGACGGGGTCACTCAGGTAGGGAGGGGAACAGACAAGAGTAAGGGCGCTGGGGAGTGACGAGTTAGAGCGCAAACCCTAGCGGACTCCTACTAATAAAGAGACTTATCACAGCCGGTTCTATTATGGAACCGTCAGTGATACTTATCACAGACGGTTCCACAATGGAACCATCCATGATATGGTGTCGTATCATAGACTACAACGATATTATGACAGACGGTTCGTGTTAAGAACCGTCTGTGAAGTATCACATACAGTTGTTTGTTGAAAATCGTCTGTGATATTTTGGTTATTGTTAAGAACCATTTGTGATACTTCACAGACGGTTTTCATAATGAACCGTCTGTGATATTACCTCTTAACATATGGTTTTTAGCGCAGCCAGTAACACAGACGGTCGCAATACCAAAACCGTTTGTGAATGCATGTAATACAGACGGTTTTGATCAACCGTCTATGATGAGGCGTCTAGCATTAGCCTTTTTATAGTAGTGTCTGTATCCACCGAAAACTAACCAATCTGAATCTGAACAAAAGACCAGGATATCCGAAACTACTACTCGAATATGATCCAAATTTATTCGGTTGGCCGGACGGTCGAAAACTATCCACTCCGTTCACTACTACAAAAGAGACAATACTGGACGCCTCATCACAGACAGTTTCCTAGAAACTATCAGTGTTGTAATTATCACAGACGGTTTTACAATCGCGATCGTCTATGCTACTAGCGATGTGTAGAACCATCTGTGATACATAATTATCTCAGACGGTTTTTAATAAGAACCGTCTGTGATAATTCCCAGACGGTTCTTAACAAGAACCGTCTGTGATTATTGCAGACTACACAAACATTTTTTTTTAAATATAATCGTCTGTGATAATTTAATTTTGTATCACAAATAGTTTGTGGTTGGAAGTGTCTGTGATATGTTCAATGCCGCTTCGTCTCCCACGCGATGCGTCTCTTCGTCTCGCGCACCGACACGTCCCTTCGTCTCGCCACACGATGCTTTTATATCTAGTAGTATTTAAGAGAGTTCTTGTTGTATCCAGATCGCACCTTTCGAGTCCATATCTTGCTATGGTGAGCACACGGAGCATAACAACGAGGACCAAGGCAGGGAGGTCGGTGATCGTCGTCGCTCTTTCTCATGATGTCGTCGTCTACATCATTGACCTTGTGGCCGCGAGCTCTCCTCAACCCATGGCTGACCTCTACAGCCTAAGAGCCACGTACATATTTATATATCTACAAAAATACGTACTACTATTTGTGGCGGCAACCAATCTATGCACCAATCCATGCATGTATATACATGTTACTAATCTGACTAGCAACAGCGCCCTTAATTTGGTCTTTTAATTTTTTTTCTTATGGAGTTGCAAGGCCATGTACAAGGCGTCCAAGGAGCGCATCGTGGGGATGCGTGTGGCGCTGGAGCGGGAGAAGGCAATAAAGTGGCTGGACAACGAGTGCTACCTCGCTGTCATCAACCACATGGCTGGCGCCGGCAACCCGAAGGCCTTCTTCATCATCGGCCTCACGCTCGTCTTCGCACATCAGGACATGCAGCACGGCCTCATGTGCCTCTACCAGGTGGCCGTCGCTGGCCACAAGGCTGCGGCCTACGTGCTTGGCCTCCTCCTTTACATGACCAGCGAGATGCGCGACGTTGGGAAGCACTACATCAGCCAGGTCGAGGGCGAGCCAGCCGGCGACGGGTGCGAGATGACCAAGAGGACCAACTAGGAGTGCAGGCGGTGCTGGAGGGTCACTATGGGCGCGGTCCGGGAGGCGACGTGGAAGAAGATGGCCAGGGCGTAGGGCCGGGTGTTGGTGCTACCGGAGGATGGCCATCAGTGCACGAGCAGTGGTTGCATCGTGACGGAAGGGTGGGGCGACTATGTCATCTTCTGCAGCAACGGTTGTAGGATTAGGCATGAGTACGCCAAGTTCTTTGTACAGGTGTTGAACTACTTGTCGTAAAATTAGCGATTTTAGCAAATATTCTGATATAATTCCTCATCATTTTTGTCAATATTCTTCACTAATTAAATATGACAATTGCAAATCAGACTTTGAGCCCAAACTAATGTTTTACTAATATGTGAATGTGTCATATGCTCTGAATTTGCATTTATGTATATAAGAATGTATATTATCACATACGGTTTTTTATTAGAATCGTCTGTGATGTGTATTTATCATAGATGGTTCTATTTTAGAATCATCTATGATGTGTATTTATCACGGATGGTTATTTATTGGAACCGTCTGTGAAGTATATTTATCACAGACGATTCTACTTTAGAATTGTCTGTGATGTCCAACCCTATTTATATTCGGACTCTAGGGTTTGCCCGCGCCCCCAATCAAACGATTAAGTTTCTCCTCCCCCCGAGCCTGTCGCTGCCATCCTCGACACCGCCTCCTCCTCGAGCTCAGTGCGCCTCCTCCCCCGAGCCTGCGGTCTCCTCCCCGAGCACGATCCGTTGCCTTCTCGAACCCGACGCCCCTCCTCCCTCGAGCCCAGCGCACCTCCTCCCCGAGCCCACCTCCTCCCTTCCCCAAGCCCGTCACCGCCGTCCTTGACGCTGCCTCCTCCTTGAGCCCGGCGTGCCTCCTCCCCTGAGCCTGTCACCTCCTCCCCGAACACGAGCCGTCGCCTGTCCGAACCCGGCGCCCCACCTCCCCAAGCCCGGCGTGCCTCCTCCCCTCCCCCGAGCATGCGTCGCCTCCTCCTCGAGCCTAGCGTGCCTCCTCCCCCCAGCGCCTCCCAAGCACCACCAAGGTAAGCCGTTTACCCACCAGCGATCCCATGTTTTTCATATCACCTTGCTTATGTGTTGTGCTATTGGATATATTCAATCTGTGTGATTTGTATGTGCCTAGCACTAGGAAATATCGCAAAGTGATACATAAGCTATCACAGACGGTTTCATCTACAAACCGTTTGTGATACATCAGTTATCACATACGGTTTCATCTACAAACCATCTGTGATAGTGCATCACAGACGGTTCGAAAACCGCCTGTGATGATCTCATGTCATTACTGACCCATAAACTCAGACGGTTCACGAAACCGTCTGTGATGGCCTTTTCTGCGGTAGTAGTTTGCACCCCAATAGTAAGTGTTAGATTAATTAGCACTTTAGTGATTACATAATTCCACAAATAAATCATGACTATAGAAATGGCATGAGTACTAAACATGTCCAGAAGATGAACTAGGACGATAAGCAATACGAACAATAGAATGTATATATTCATGCTGGTAATTAGAATTAAGTGCAGAGTATTAGATGTTACCGATGCGATGCGAAGAGTGTCACAGCGACGAAGAAGAGAATGTCACCGATGAGGAAAATGGCGATGTAGACGATGCAGGGAACAGGCGATGTAGACAATGCAGGGAGCGGCGAGCAGTCACGAAGTCACTTCTCAAAACCTTATTCGTCCTCTCTCGTACAGGATTGCAAGGACGCCGGTTCCGAAGACCTACTCTCCCCCACCACCAGTGCACGCCGGGCGCAGAAACGGAGTAGCTTGTAGCAGCGCAGCGCTCGAGAACAGTTCTCTCTCGCACGGATGTGTTTTTCAATGTGAGAGAAGACATGCAGAGTCTTCCAATTAAAACGACCGTAGAAGGAAACAACCCTCAGATTAGGAAACGGCAATCACAGATCGCACTCATTAATCACAATTAATTCGCCGCGTAATCAGAGCATTTCTTTCCATCTTGATAGGATAACGACAATCAGAAATCGCACTCATTAATTGCAATTAATTCGTCGTGTAATCAGAGCGTTTCTTTTCATCCTGACAGGATTGCATGGCTAAACCAAGTTGCAAAAGAAAGTTGCATGTGGACACACGACCGAACCCGAAACAACCGCACCATTCAAGGCCACATGGCTTTGGCCCAAATTTATCGAGGCGAGCTAGCAAGCGCTTATAGTTCTACTTTCTCATGCTTTACCAAGGCTAGACATGCTCCACTTTATAAGGTGGTGTCTCTCCACCTTGACTAGCAATATGGGACTAAATTATCCCACATGCTACCATACATGAGTGTATCTTTTGGATTTTCTAGAAATTATTGATAAATGAGTGGGCCAAAGCCCAACTAATTCTAACAGTAAGCTACAGAGGAAGTTAGTTGGGGCTGTTGCAGCGTTGTACTCCATTTGTACAAGTCAGCTACCTCTAAGATTAAGGGACGGTTGGTGATAGACAGGCGAGTATATTTTGTGGTGGTGGTGGTACCCGGCCGGGTGAGGGAATTATTGGACAGCTGGATTTCTTTGTCCCGCAGCGGGGAATTGGGGTGCATGGTTTCCGGGTCCCCTACCACTACAGTGCTACTGCTAACCACGTCCACCTTTATTTGGAACCATGCATGCAGGCATGCACGCACGTCGATTAGCAGCGAGCCCCAGCAACTAAACAGTGACCAATTTCTGTCGTAATTTTGTTTGATCTGAGATTTGTGCCCATGTACACTATAGCTGACCACCAACCTTGCTGACTTGACCAGAAACTACTGTTCACTGCGTGCATGCTCGATCGCTTGTACGTGGCACCTTCACTTAGATTCATCAGACCATCGATCCAACGAGTTTGTTTTTTAATCTCATGTAGCATGTTTTTTTTAAACGAAATAGCAAAAATAAGTCTCACCAAAAAGCGAAATAACAAAAATATCACTCGAAAACGCCGCGCTGGCAGTCAGCTGTCACGCATACAGATCGCGATAGGTCACCCGCCGCTAATCCAGTCTGTGGCAGGTGCCGTGCACATGCGACCTACTGTGCTCTAGGTTAGTGGTACATAACCTGCAACGATCTGGATGTGCGGTAGGCCGTCTGTCGCCGAATGATGCGCTGCCACATGTCTTACCACGCACTAGGGGGGGTGTTTGGATCGCTACCTTCTCGCTACCTGCCTGGCTGGAAGACCTCCTGCGCTGTGCCTGTTGCTCGTTTGGTTCACTGCCTGGCAGGCCGTTCGGTCCAAACGGCAAAATCAAGCGCCTGGGATCCTGCTTGGGAGGCAGCTCCATCCACTCTTAATTCCTTCGATCCAACAGTCTATTTTTTATTCATCAATTGCAGGCACAGCCTTCCAACCAAACAACTCATCTTCAGATTTGCCTCGCCAGATAAAAATCATCTACTTTCCAGGCTACCTTCAGGCACTACTTTTTCCTAAGCATGAAATCCAGGGCACCAACCAAACAGGCCTTAGGTGCGTGGTAGGCCCTCTATCGCGGTGTTTTTGAGCGGTAAAGATGCTATTTTTGCCATATCACTCGTGGACGATTATTTTTGCTATGTCGCTGGAAGAATCTTACTAAATGAGAAAAAGAAAACTCTCCATCCAACGCGAGACATGCATGGCGGGGATAGCTAGGTACTGTACTCCACTAGATATATGCATGTGGCTCTCAGATATCACTTGCATGTGGTGGTGGTCTTTTCTCATCTGACCTGCATGCATCCGGTTTGGTTCCAATGGTGGCCTTCGCACTTCGCAAAAGACTGACAAGCGTGTGTGGGCCCGTGGCCTGTCATAGTGTCATATATGCACTGGCTGCACCGACGCGGAGGAGGAGAGCGATCACGGACGTCGCCTATATACGCCGTTAAGATCTAGTTGGACTGCGGATTTGACGGTCTGATCCGTCGACCTAGCGAGCACTGCCAGCCGCACAGGTGTGCGACATGCCGCGTGATCTGGATCGCACGGCGCAGGAGCCTAAACGAGCCCCATCTTTGTCATGCATGCAGTACTGCAGCACTGTACGATTCCCATCAACAATATACTATGTCCATCAAGAATATACTACATCGACATGATTTTCAAACAAAATATAAATATGTTTAAAAAATAAAATAATTATTCTATGAAAATATTTTCATGACTAATATAACAATACCATTTAAGAAAATTTGACTGCATACTTTCTGAACCGAGGGAGTATGTGCTAACAACGTGTTAATTCAGAAGTTAATAATATGAGGAACTAATCCGGCCGGCCAGATCACTGTTTTAGCCAGCGATCGAGGGCATGCACTCGGCAGCACATGCCTGCGCTGAGTTTAAAGCCAACAAGAAGATCCCTGCGCCCTTAGCGGCGCGGGCGGGCACGGGCGCAGAGTGCGTGGGGCAGACGCGCGTCGCGCCATCCCGACGAAGACGTGCAAGCCCGCGAGGCTCTGGGGCCCACCGTACGTGTGGCCGTGCGAGGGACGGCCGATCGCGCGAAGCGTACTGCCGAAATCGTTCGGACGCGACCCGATCTCCACGTGATCGGACGACGCGTGTTTCGTGGACGACGTGGCCAGGGCCAGGAGCGGCTGAACCCAGAAGGAATTATATATAGTAATTCAATCAGAGCGAGGACCACGGCTAATTTTACTGTCTTAATTACTGGCTTATTTGGAAGACAAGAGTTTTGTGAATACTAAAATTACTCATGACCTGACGATATCTTGAATGCGGCTTTTTTAGTATATGATAAGTGTTATGATACTATCTTCTCAATACATGGTTTCTTATGGTGTAGTATCTTAGGCTGTTTCATTTAATTACATGCATAATCTTTACTAGTATTTGAGCATTGTGACCTATTTGTGGTATGTACTAAAGCAATACATGTTTGTTGACACACACAAACGTAAATACACGGGATCGATCACAATAAATTTTATGTGTTGGATTTCGAGACCGAACCGGTATCCAGATTAGATACTAGAGTACCCTCTCTCTTCATTAACTATGGTGTCACATCATCATTTTGCTTACATAGCATGCTTAAGATATCGGTAGGGGTGGAACCTTTGGGCAAATTTCCTAAGTATACCACATTTGATCCTAAATATAAGTCATTTTATAATATTTGCTTGTCAAACTTTTTTAGTTTTGACCAACAATATATAAAGAATTATCAAGATTGGCAACATAAAATTAGTATTGCTAGATTCACCATGAAATATACTTTTATAATATATAATTATTTTTATTTAAAGCAACATAATTTCATAGAAATTGATAGTCAAAATATCACCTTGGAGACCGTATCAATATCCAAAACTATTTATATTTGGAGTTAAAGGGAGTATATATCAAACATGCACGGACAAGGCACTGCCAATCTATTTGTGCTTGTGTGGTTTAGCTATTTCAAGGGAGCTACTAGGACCCGTACATCCGATTTAGCGCTAAGATCGGACGCTGTATATGTACGTCACCCTATCTCCATTCCCTCCCGACGCTCCCGGCCACGAAGGCGAGCGCCTCCTCAGCCGTATACCGCAGCCACCTGTCTAGCCCCCTGAACAATGGCATCGCCGCGAGCACCCCGCCCGCGCCGGCGCCCACCACCATGTCGAAGAAGTCCGCGACGCGCGCGTCCTTGCTGCCGGCGCGCTGGAGTAGCCCTGCCTCGAGCCGCGTTAGCGTGGCCACGACGAGCAGTGCGTCCCCCGCGCCCTCCCCGCAGCCGTCGATGGCCAGCACCCGCACTTGCCCGTCCCTGGCGCCAAGAAACGGTCTCGCCGGCGTCCCCGGCCCGGACAAGCACCCGGCTCCGCCGAACAAGAACTTGCTCTCCAGCAAGGAGAAGATCTCGTAGCTGAGCTTGTCAACGTCGTAGCTGAGCTTGTCAACGTCCATGGCTATCGGCGACGCCATTGCCGAGTATGCTTCCATCTCAGCTGTAGGCAACAGACTAATCAATATACTACTCGATAAAGGTGCTAAGGGCTGTAGGCGGACGGGCGGCGGTGCCACACCCAACACTGTGGTGAAGATGGACGAGCGGGATTAGTTTGTGGGTTAGTGATGGATCGCAATAGACCGGAGCTCTAGGCTAATGGAGTTGCCGGGGTCTCTAGGCTAGGCAAGCAGACCAAACAAGACTCCAACAACTTCCAGAGGGATCCAGCCAGGCTAGTTTGGATGAGTTTTTTTAATAATACATTTTAAAAAAGGAATTACAGAAATCCATCTTGAGCCTACATGCATGGGTGATATTAGCACCCGGACGTCTGATTTGGAAAAAATTACAACATCGTCATGAACAGTATGCAACATTTTTTTTCCTATGGATGCAACATTATTTTCAACAGGCCGCAACATTTTTTTTTATAGACACAACATCGCAAAGAAGTACGCCGCTGCATGCAACATCTCTCGGACATGGTTGCAACATCCCTAGATAACAGTTACAACATCCCCAGACAACGGTTGCAACATCTTAGAACAACGGTTGCAACATCCTCGGACAACGGTTGCAACATACCCGGACAACGGTTGCAACATCATAGAACAACGGTTGCAACATACCCGGACGACGGTTGCAACATCCTAGGACAATGATTGTAACATCCCCGGACAACGGTTGCAACATCCTTGGACAATGGTTGTAACATCCTCGAATAACAGTTGCAACATCCTAGGACAATTAATGGTTGCAACATCCCCAGACAACGGTTGCAATATCTCCGGACAACGGTTACAACATCACAAATAAAAAAAAACGAAACATCTAGAAAAAAACAGTATATCCAAGTAACTCATCTAAGAATTTCCATATATGTAATCTGTTCCTCTTTCTATCTTCCTTTCCCCTACTAGGTGCTCATTTCTTAACCAAATTAATCCCCTGAAGACTTGCACTGGAAAAAAAATTCACTTACCTTGGGCAGACCCACAGAACCGTGTAATGGCCCATTTAAGGTCCGGTTAGGTGGGCCGTGGAACGGCTTAGGGAAGTAAGCTGGGGCCTAGGGGGACGGATGGCCGAGCTCAAGTATAATTTTGAATTTTGGAGATGGCAAATTAGGCTGCTAGTCCGTACGGACGGTCCGAACGTGTAAGAACAGTACTGTTTCTCCTATTTCAAATACGTCAATGCGCGGGCTAGTCATCCTCAATGTGGCTCTGGTCTTAATACTAACGAAACATATGATATTTCCTCAGTTACACACATTCCTCGCCCCTTACAAGGCATGTATATACAGTAGTACTAAAACTACGACTAAACATTTGCCATAACCGTAACTCCGCAAGTACTACTAATTATGTACATTTGCCAACGTAATTCGTTGTTATTGCAAATTGATGTAGTGCATTTCGAGCTAGCTAACCATCAACGAATTGAAGGAGCAAAATTGACTAACTTGCCAGAGCAATAGCGACGGTACTATGACACTACAGCCTAGCTAGTACAAGTGCTGGTACTTGCATTGACGTACCGTACCGCACAGGATCAATTGATTTGATGCGAAGTGACGTAATGCAGCAAGCAATTAGCATGTTAATCAATGCAAGGAGGCGTGTACTTACCTACTGTGGCGGAGCGGAAGGTGGTGGAGCCGTCGACGACGTTACGGCTGGCCTTGATGACCGTCTTGCCGATGCCGTCGCCGATGAACATGAGGTTCCTGTGGTTCTTCCCCACCTCCACGTTCTCCAGGTACGCCCCGGCCTTAATGTATATCACGTACCTCTTCTTCGAGTTGGTCGGCGCAGCCGCGACCGCCGCCGACACCGTCGTGTAGGTCCCGCTCCCGTCCTTCGCCACCACCGCGTCCGCCGTTATGCCCGACGCTGGCGCCTGCAGCAGCCGCCGGTCCCCGGGCTTCACCCACCTCGGGAACCCCTTCACCATCTGCCCGTACCTCATGAACGGCTGCCGCTGCGCACTCTCCGTCTCCTTCGGTGTCGCGGACGGCGACGGCGACGGCCTGGACCCACCCCCGCCAGCGCCGGGGAGCTTCTTGGCCATGGCGAGCGAGTTGCTGACCATGCGGGAGACGTGGTAGAGACTGGGCTCCATGTAGCGGCGCACCTTGCCGTCGTTCTGGTACGAGAAGCCGTCGAGGCAGGTGTACTGGTTGGTGATGGCGGCGGAGAGCACCGTCATGACGTGGTCCATGGTGACGCGCTTCGCCCCCAACGAGGCCGAGGCGTTGGTGGCGGACGGCGACTCGAGGTCGGAGGTGGTGGACTGCAGCTCGTCCATGGTGGTGCCGAGCAGCTCCATGCAGTCGGAGATGGCGAGGCGGTCGCGCGCGGTGAGTGACTTGTCCTGGAGGTAGGACGAGCAGTTGGAGGCCGTGGTGGTGACGGCGGCCTTGGTGCGGTTGACGGTGGCGCAGATGACGTCCGGGAGGGGCTTCTTGTGGAGGTTCGGGATGTCGGCGAGCGTGGACAGGCACAGTTCCGGGTACAGCGTGCCCTCGCAGTGCGCGGCGGCCGCGGCCTCCGCGGTGGGGTGGAAGTGTACCGTGGCAGCGGCGTCGGACGCGGCGGCGGCGGCGGCCAGTGTGAGGGTGAGGAGGACAAGGAGGGACTTGGATTTGTCGCGTAAGGGTGGCATTGTGCCGTGTCCTCGTGTGGTGGCTCTTGCGTCGCAGTGAGTGGCAAGAGCTGGAGTGTGAGTGATAGACTGGGTTTTGAGGAGGGCTTGCCTACTAGAGTTTTTGCTATAAACGGTACTATTTGAAACGGTACCAGTAAAAACGGTGTCTTCACAGTCGTAATTGTAAAAATGATGTTCTCCTCCATACCACAACAGAACAGACAAGCCACCGGACGTCACATCTCGTCTGCATGACGTCCTGTGGCTTGTCCGTCCCATGGCGGTGCGGTGGAAAGCGTTATTTTTATGATTACAGCTGCGATGATGCTATTTTTGTTAATACAACTTCAAATACTACTATTTAGTCCAAAAAATTCTGCGTATTGCTTGCCATAGAAGATGAGTAGTACGGTTGAACCGTAGAGGGCGAATCTTTTCTATCGGATTTGCTATTTCTAAGTCGCCTAAAATTTTCTTAAGTTTAAGTTAATTATTATGATCATTGGATTTATGTAAAGATAGATGTGTTATATGATTGAATATTGATTCAATAGATAAAACATGTGACTTATGCTTAAGAAAATTTTAGTCACCTTACAAATAGACAATCCCCTTTTCTATTTGGAACTGGGAATCGCAATTGTCGCACAGTAACCTTCGCCGTTCTAAGCCGTCGGATCACGGGCTCGACGGTTCAGATAAAGGCGTCGGTGGAGGAATATTTGTACATATGCAAGCATTATAGTTTGCACAGTCGAAGCATCAACGCAACATCAATCCATCCTCTTCCATCGTAGCTAACTAGCTATTTCTTCGCTAAGATGACATGTAAACAGTAACAATCTTATTGCACACAGCCGTAATGTGTTCCTCTGATATCTGTTCACGGTGATCGATCGAGGACGTTCTCCTATAGCAGGCAACGAGTCCAAATAGTGGCGGACACAGGATTTACGCGGATATGTTCGAAATTAATAAAATATTAATTAATAGAAAAAAAATTAAAGGTCAGCAATAGAAAAAAAAACAAAGTACAATTTTTCCGTACTAGAAATAATATCACAAAGAATTGACAGAAATTACAAAATAATTAAGAAAAAAATGTTGAATTGGGAATTTAGTATTTGGGACCGAAGAATTGAGGAATGGAGAATTAGAGATATACATGTGCTGATATTGACGAATGCAGCCTAACTCGCCGGCCCATGAATATATAGTTTGCAGGTTTGATTGGTCACATGAATTGTATAACTCGAGAAGTTGAGATCAATAAATTATATAGGCTTGTTTGGATGAATTTATATTCATATTGCCGAAGTATGCCACCATCATTTCCTACAGCCTGGTAATCTAACTTAAATCTAGAGTTATCTATTAGTCTTATGCTCTCAGCTGAGCTAAAAGTTTAGTTGCTTTGGCTGAAAATAGCCTAGATATTCCAATATCTGCTACAATTAGCTTGTTATTGCTTAGAATCTTTCTATCAAATGAGAACTCCACATGGATACTTTAAAGTTTTCAAAGTATAATATGCTTATACAAGATTAAATTTCATGAGGGCAATCTAATGTTTCATTTTGGTTTCAGCCAATAATGTAATAATTTGAACTACCCTGTACATTTTTCAAAGCTCTAAGATCTACAATTCACATAAATACAAGATTCATCAACCACAATTCATTTTTCAAACCGGTTTGGCCGTTTGGGGTTTAGGGATTTGGGATTGGATACCTCACCTTAGTTGATTAGGGATTTGGGATTGGATACGCGCTTTTGTAACATCCCAATTTTCTGAGCTTTAAAAATCTATTGAATAGTTAGTAGTTAGAAAATTCACCCAAGAATTTTATTTGAATTTTCTTCAAAGCTTAATATGGACTTTTAATATAAAAACCATTTAATATGATTAATGTTAACATCAACAATTGTCAAAATTATTTTATTTGAGCTCTATGTGCTTGGATATATTTTCTAGATTTTTCTAGATTTTTTTCCGAGTTCATTTGCTATTTTTTAATTGCCATTTGCATTTTCTGGTATTTATAAAATAGGAAAAGTTATTTAAAATCTCATAATAGGATTTGGGCCGAAACCCAACTCTTTTCCACCCCGGCCGAGTGCGCCCACGCTTGCGCCCGCCTCGGCTAACATGTGGTCCCCACATGTCAGCCTCCATCTCTCTCTCTTGCGCCCGCGCCCAAGCCGGTCCCACCTGCCAATGTCACGTGTGTCTTGGGCCACACATTCTCAGCCAAGACTCAACCGCTGACATGTGGGCCCCACCGAATCTACTGTTCATCGTCTTCACCGATTTGGTTCTGATTTTGTCGCGCGCTCTGCCACCATCCCCGATTTGGACTCTGCCTCTCCAACCCTATTTAAGACCCCGTACCCGTATCACGAGGTTCTCCTCACACCCCGCCGCCTTTTCTCCAAAGCCACAAACCCTAGAGCGTCGTAGCCTCTTCACCGGAATCGGAGCTCAAACCTAGCGCTGCCGTGGACTTCTTCATCAAATTTAGCCGCCGTCGGTGAGCTTCGGCCGTCATCGAGCACATCTTCGAGTTCGCAGTGTCACGGTCTTTATGATGTGCACGCTCTTTTGCTCGGAGGAGCCCTAGTTTGCTGTCGCCGCGTTGAGCTATGCCGCTCCGTCGCTTACCGCATCGCCGCCGCCGTGGTCGTCGCCGGCAAGATCTGAGCGCATCACGAGACTCCCCGTGTGGCACTCATCTAGATGCGCACTTTCGCTTCCGCTAAAACGCCGTCAATCGCCGAACCCTATGGTCGCCGGAGCGTCACCAAGACCAAGACCAGTACCAGGATCTATTCCAAGGCAAGTTGCACCTTTGATCATGTTGAACCCATTTTTTAAAATTATTTTGATTCAAATTAATGCATTTACTTTAAGTATTTATTTAAATATTTTTGGGATTAGTTATGATCCTATTTGTTTATATCCACCTTGTCTATTGTTATGTCATGATCTTTTGTCACCCTAGATTGGTTATTATTTAGTTGGTATTGTTGTAGCACCAACGTGGGTTGGTTAGATACGAGTAGATTGCTTAGCCACGCAACGAGTCATCATTTCATGTGAGTTGCAAATATGAATTTGACTAAGTGGCTATGAAACTTTGTGATAAAACTGTGTGTGCCGTGTGCTATTACTCGTTGATGGCATGTCTTACACTTAACTAATAGGGTGAGAAAGGATTTAGATTGAGGCAAGTGGTGGAAGCTCTGTGACATGGTGGAGCTTAGTGCTTGGGTTTTGAAAAGAATGATTGTTTAGTTAGAAATTGGAAGTCTTGCCTTGGTCAATTGAGAACTTAACTTTGTACACCATTGAACTGAGCCACAACTGTATGACTACATGCCTGGTATGGGATGGGCCTAACTTAGTAAGTTATGGAGTCTCGATATTGACTACTTAGGTAGTATGTTAAGCTCTGTGCCAGGGTGGAGGTGCCTTTCTGCATCTGTGGTGATGCATATTTATGAGTAGTTCACCGTCTTCAAGTCCAACGATGTGCGACGGGCTAATTTTCTGTGTGGGCGTTAGTGTCATCAGTAAAACATATTGGGAGTGTCAATGTGTGAGATTAAGTTTCTGAAACGTTTTGTTATGATTAGTGCTAGCTACACTGATTGTATCGTGTGGGTAAAGTGTACAACCTCTGCAGAGTGTTAAATAATCTATTCGAATAGCCGCGTCCGCGGTCATTGATATTCTCGGGGATTTCACACGAGGGTTAAATTTTCATAAAATACATGGGAAGAGAGATGTGTGATCTAAATCATATGGTTGTGTGAATAATTTGTGTAGGCTTTGTGTCTTTGTAAAAACAACTGTTAAATTATTAATGTTTATTTGTTTAAAATTGTGTTTTAATCTATTATTCATATTCAATCGCAAATGTTGTATTTATGCAAAAAAAAAACCCCCACAGAAACCATTCCTTTGGAATAAGCCATCATGTATACATTGCATTCTGTGGTATGACTGACGAGTGCAGTTGTGTACTCATGCTTGCTGATGCAGCACAAATTAGAGAACCCTAATTTGTACGCGAACATCCCAATCTTTCACGGTGCGGGTAATAAATAGTAGTAATCCTCCCTCAATTGCGTAGCACCTAAACTCCTAATTCCACCGAAATATCAGCAGGAGCAGCAATATATCTGCCAACCGAAATAAGCTAGCTCTATGTGACTTCGTTTCTTTAATCAACGTGAGTATAGCAGCCAACACCAACAAGTAATTAATGCTTCCTGTTGAGAGGCACTAAACAATTTGGCAATTGATGTTGAAATCACCAAGTGACTTTTGGCTAGCCAAAACAGTGTTAGAACTTGACGATTGATGTTAATTTCAGCCGCTCCTCCCAACGCATGAACAGAGACAGAGAAGCTCTCGTGTATGTGCCTCCAAACAGCAACAGCAGTCAACTAGCAATAGCAGATTGAACACCTCTCTCACAGCCAGAATAGTAGCAGAATTCAATACTTAACTCAGCTTGTCCACTACAGCAACAATCAAGAGACAACAGTTGGCCTCCTTGAGTTCCCACGCATCAACAAACATGAACAATGGCCAGCAGTCTTGACGTCGGTTCAATCTGTAGCCAAACAAAACCTCCAACCCGTCAGCAAAGAAGTCCACGAATTAGAGGGGATGAATCACCAAGATTCGGTCTGGCAATTCCAAAGCCGATGCTTGAAATCACAGCAGACAAAGAAACCCCAGATTGGTTTCACCAGCACACGATAGCCAACTTGGCCGCCAATAACATGGAGATTTTTTCTTGGGTATCTTACTTGACCTCAAAACCAAAAACTCCCCTTTACACGGGCACAGCCCTTGGCCTTTATAGGCCATACACACGCACACAAGACTCTTAACGAACCGACTAGGACTCTGCTAGGCAACCGAACTAAACAAGACTTGCACACGCACCTAATATCCGACATGGACATGTTTCAAGATTAAATCTCTAATAAAAGCTAGACTTCTATTTAAAATAAAAGGAAAACTATCTTTAATAAACAACAAGAATCTGACTCAATTAATTGGAATAATATGAGAATGCACGTAGAAATAATTCTTTTTAGCTCCGTGACTTGGCTCGCCTCGGACATCCTCGCGCACATGCACAACACTGCGCAAAGTTGGAGTAGCACTTGGGGCCGTATCGTCCCCTCCCCCTTGAAGCAAAGCCGTCCTCGGCTTTGGGGTAATCTTTAAAGCCTTTTTCTTATTTTGTGATGAAATTTTCTCCACTTTAATTGCACACTCCATCATTGGTTTAAGCGCATGTTGCTTCCCGGGATGCATAAAACAATATGTGTTAGACCGTCCATTATGAGTAGCATTATGATCGTATTACCACAGCCTACCCAATAGCAACCCACATGCATCCATTGGTACGACATCACAATCCACCTTGTCGACATAATCACCGACGATGAATGGAACACGCACCTTATGAGTTATTTTCAACCTCCCGGAGTTATACAACCACTCCACATGGTGCAGTTGTGGATGCCTCCATGTGGACAGCCCCAAAGCGTACACCAAATCTTTGCTAATCACATTGGTAAAACTCCCACCGTCAATGATCAGTTTGCACACTTTCTCCTTGATTTTGCACTCCGTTTGGAAAACACTCCACCGTTGCCCTTTAGCTTCGATTTTAGCACTTTGCACCTTTCGAACTAACATGTTCAAACCACTTGGATAGGGAAAATCATCAATGGATATCTCTGTTTTATTAGAAGAAATGATGGTCTCCCGTTGTTTTGATTTGTCGTGTTCAGACTCGCTACTAGAGCTCTCCGTGACATAACCTTCCCCAGTGAGCAACACCTTTTGGTGATTTGGACAATCATGCATCATGTGTCCTCTTCCTTTGCACTTGAAGCACTCAATATTACTAGTATGAGCAGAAGAAAATGCACTAGAATCAGCTTTAAAGGCTTCTTTGCCTCCATTACTCGCAGCCATTGACGCCTCCGTGGACATAGCCCCGGCTGTCCGGTGTGTTGATGCCACCTTGGAGCTTGCGCTAATATCATCTCCTTGCTGTTGTGGATGCCTCCACGTACTGTTGTGGGTAGTGCAACTGCCTCGTGCTTGGCGTTGCAAGAGACGTTGTTCAGACCGCACCGCATGATGCACAAGATCTTGTAGATTGTTGTAGTCCGATGACTCCGTCTTCTCTTGCACATCATCATTCAAACCCTCAAAGATGTGAGCTATGGTCGCCTCCTCAGGTTCGCTCACGCTTATACGAATCATGAGAATCTCCATCTCCTTGTAGTAGTCATCCACAGACAAGGAACCTTGACAAAGTTGCTGCAACTTCGTGTGCAAGGTTCTAGTGTAGTGCGTCGACACGAACCGCCTCCTCATGGTATTCTTCATGTGTTCCCATGTGTCGGGTCGTCCTCCGGCATGACACAATTGGTTCCACCAAACAAGAGCATATTCGGTGAACTCAATTGATGCAGAGCGTACCTTCTTCTCCTCAGTGAAGTTGTGGCTATCAAAATTTTGATCCACCCGCATCTCCTACTCTAGGTACACATTCGGATCTGTACGCCCATTGAACGTCGGCATGGAAATTTTTAGTCTCCCAATGCCATCGTCGTCGCGGTTGCGACCTGCACCACTGCCATTGCGCTCAAAAAAATTGGGTGCACGACAAGCACCACGACGATTGTTGTAACCATGTTTTGGTTCCTGGTTGTAGTAGTTTCCACCAAAAGCACCATCTGAACGGACCTCATCAAAATTGTCATTGAATAACTCACCCCCGATATGATGATTGTTGTGGCGCCGATGATGTAGTGGCGGTTGCACAGGGGCAACAGCACTACCTCCTGGTCCTAAGGCTCGCTCCAAACGTTACAGTGAGTCGGTTATAGCAGCGAACCGAATATCATTGGCCTGCCTCTGTTCAATGAAGTACACATTAATGTGATTCTCCACACGATCAATGTGCTCCACCAACTCGACACACATATTGTCAATGCTTTCTTGTAGCGCGTTACACCTTCCCGTAAAGTATCGATTGGTTGCCTCAAGGTTTGTGTGGACAGCAGTTGGCATCTCCCCCTAGACGTGCAGCACCTCTTCATAAGCACCATGATGTGAGCCATGCACACTACCAGCCGAATTCGCCATCTTGAATAGCAAGCAAAAATAGCACCGTGAACAACTTGGCGCTTTGATACCACCTGATGCGGCACAAATTAGAGAACCCTAATTTGCACGCAAACAACCCGATCTTACACGGCGCAGGTAATAAACAGTAGTAATCCTTCCTCAATTACGCAGCACCAAAACTCCTAATTCCACCAAAATAGCAGCAGGTGCAGCAATATATCTGCCAACCGAAATAAGCTAGCTGTATGTGACTTCGTTTCTTTAATCAACGTGAGTATAGTAGCCAACACCAATAAGTAATTAATGCTTCCTGTTGAGAGGCACTAAACAATTTGGCAATTGATGTTGAAATCACCAAGTGACTTTTGGCCAGCCAAAACAGTGTTAGAACTTGACGATTGATGTTAATTTCAGCCGCTCCTCCCAACGCATGAACAGAGATAGAGAAGATCTCGTGTATGTGCCTCCAAACAGCAGCAGCAACTAGCAATAGTAGATTAAACACCTCTCTCACAGACAGAATAGTAGCAGAATTCAATACTTAACTCAGCTTGTCAACTACAGCAGCAATCAAGAGACAACAGTTGGCCTCCTTGAGTTCCCACGCAGCAACAGACATGAACAATGGCCAGCAGTCTTGACGTCGGTTCAATCCGCAGCCAAACAAAACCTCCAACCCGTGAGAAGGGATGAATCACCAAGATTCGGTCTGGATATTCCAAAGTCGACGCTTGAAATCACAGCAGATAAAGAAACCCCAGATTGGTTTCACCAGCACACGATAGCCAACTTGGTCGCCAATAACATGGCGATTTTTTCTAGGGTATCTTACTTGACCTCAAAACCAAAAACTCCCCTTTACACGGGCACAGCCCTTGGCCTTTATAGGCCATACACACACACACAAGACTCTTTACGAACTGACTCAGACTCTGCTAGGCAACCGAACTAAACACGACTTGCACATGCACCTAATATTCGACATGGACACGTTTCAAGATTAAATCTCTAATAAAAGCTAGATTTCTATTTAAAATAAAAGGAAAACTATCTTTAATAAATAGCAAGAATCTGACTCAATTAATTGGAATAATATGAGAATGCACGTAGAAATAATTCTTTTTAGCTCCGTGACTTGGCTCGCCTCAGACATCCTCGCCCACATGCACAACACTGCGCAAAGTTGGAGTAGCACTTGGAGCCATATGACTTGCTATAATCAATCAACAGAAGTGGAGGAGTCTTCGCCCGCTTTTGAGGAGGTGTTCTACGAAGGTGCTGATCGCTAGGTTTTGATCCCAGTTGGTTGCTTGTGCCGAATCGATGGGTTTCCACTGAAGTTTATTTTGTTCCACTGCTACTTATTTAATTATTGTCAGCCCTGCGAGGCTTAATAAATGTAAACTCAACCGTAAGGTCACAATAATTATTTGTTATTCAAAATACTCCTTTATTCTATCATTTCGTCTTATGTGGATCGATATTCCTCTATGTTGACACTATGTGCACTAGCGTGATACTGGACTAGTGCATTATACATAGAGGGTCCATAATTGCTTTTTTGGGTCCCGACAGCTTTGCCCCGCCGCCGTCGCTGGCCAGTCCCGCTCATGGCTCAGCCTAGTCGCTAGCTCCGGTCCATCGCCAGACCGCCTCCTTTGCGCCACCCGCTCGGAGTTGGATCCTCGGTCCTTGGAGCAACGCACAGCGTGCCTCGCCCACCTCGCCCCGCCAGGTAGTCCACCCTGCTGACCGTTGTGTTTGGAGCTCGATCGCTCAGAGCAAGCGTGCAGGCCATCACGGTGCTCCTCCCCTTCTCTCGACCTCCCCTTCTCCCAGGCTGCCGCAGCCTGCAGCCGCTAGCCACCGCGCTCACCCGCTCGCTGCTCCCGCTCGGCGTGGCGCCGAGGCCTGCCACCGTCACCGTTAGGCGCAAGGTGCAAGGGCAAGGTTGTGTGGGTGTGTGTTTCTTTGAGAGAGATGTGACATCGAGAGAGAGAGATCAAGTTAGGGTTTGCCAATAAATTTGCCTTGAGATATTGGGCCAAGTCATTGTGGGGGAAGGTTGGAATAGTGGCCGAATGTGGATTGTAGTGGCCGAATGTGGATTGCCTTCGCTTTGGTGGGCTATGGGAGTGCCGAGTGGGCTGCGAGTGAGGTACCGACGGAATGGGCTTTTGAGGATATTACATGTTGATTTAACCCAATTTCTAGTATATATATATATGTGTTATACCTCATATATATTGATTTTTTGCCCAAACATTTTGGGGAATTTTTGGCCATAATGGCAATGTTCCCGGATGTATTAGCGAAAATGGCCCTCATCGCGCCGGATTTGTAGAAATGTAGTCTGGACCGCATGGTCACCGCCCAGACAACTATTGGGCCGGCATGTACCATGTCCGCACTGTCACCGTGAGGATTAGCAGAAACCACACGGCCACCGTGTGGAGGAATAGCTACCGCACAGTCACCGTGCGGTAGAGATTGCTGTCGCATGGCCAACATGCAGTCGAGATGGCTGCCGCTCGGCCACCGTGCGCAACTTCTTCCTGTGGATCGACGACCCAGAGATGTACGATCGGGCGTTCATCTAGCAAAATTGCATGCTAAACTACTCGATGTGGGCTAAGACCTTTGTGTGATAGAAACCTTACGTATCAGACCCTGTTGAGGAGGCACTAAAGGAGCCCACGACTCGCCTGACGGACAAGGGGAAGGCTCCTGCCGCTGAGTCTGGTGGCCGTCGTTGCTTCTCTCTTCACTCGGGAGCACTCCATATCGAAGAGGTGAGTTACATATAATTCGTGTCCTAATTTTGTATTTGCCCTTTCGTTCTTCTACAACATGCAATCATCTAGCCCGTAACGCAGAACACGGGGGGACTTCGACACACGACACCGACATGGGGAGTACCGAGACAAGGGGAATGGGAAGGCTCTGGTGACTGAGCCCGGCCGCCAAAGCGTATCCAGTCACCTGAGCGCACTCCATATCGATGACATGAGTTATGTAGAATTTACATCCTAGTTACGTTTTGACTGTACGGTGTACTTACATCATGGAATCGCTGAAAATGGATGACTTCAACATACGACACTGATGTGGGGAGTCCTGAGACAAGGGGAAGGGGAAGGCTCCTACAACTGAGACCGACCGCCGTCGTAGCATTTTTGGTTGCCCGGGCGCACTCCATATCGAAGACGTGAGTTATATACAATATACATCCTGGTTACGTTTTTACTGTACGATCCACTCACATCATGGAATCGCAGGATATGGACGACTTCGACACTCGCTGCCACCGTGGGTAGCCCTGAGACAAGGGGCAAGGGCTATGGCGCCGCATAGACTAGTTTGCATCCTCCTTCGTCCCGATTGCAATAAACCCGTGTATGTATCATGTAATGCTTTTAACTGAGCCACGCGCGGCATGTAAATCGCAAATCACAATGTCCATTTCGAAATGTCGTTAATTTTATCTATTAAAAGTTATATTGCAACACCATTGGAAATGTTGACACTCCTTGTTCGCTATTTTCATGTGGATATAGCGCAACATGTACACATGTAACATACAAAATATGCATACAAATATAGCACAACAAAATATACATACAAATATGGAAAAACAAAATCGCATAACACGGGATGTAATATGGCTCACTCATCTGAGCCACTAATCTCTGCTTGCTGCGTCTGCGTCCGCGTGCGTGTCCTGGTTTTCCATCGAGCATGTCCCGTGGGATACGTTAGCTGATCCGGAGAGCGCATATCGGATCGGAGGCGGTACAGAGACCATTAGTGTGGGCAGAGGTGCACTAGTAAGCTGACTCGGGCCCAGCTGAGTCTGTACAGTGTCGATATCATCTTGCTGAGACATGCCAAACCGGGGGCCACCTTCAATGAAGTCATGAATGAAGGACTCCATAATTCCACTCCCGAATTGTCCGCCCGAAGGTACACTGTCTATAACTCTGGTCGTGTGAAGGAACTCTGGCCTTGAACGTACGGTGTGCTAGCGACCCCAAAGAAGCTGTGCCCTACGTACAGTACTCTGTACTGGTCAACGTACGATAGGGGTGGGTGCCATGGTCCAAACCCTAGCACCGTGTACTGCTCCCTGGCAGGAGATGGGAGGCCCATATCCTCATCTGTGGATGTAAACTAACCGTCACCCCCACGATCAATTGAAGGCTGCAAGACAGAACAATGTTAGTAAAAATTACTACTCTGGACGTAAACTGAGAATCTTGTACCTCCTGAATGTGCAGTGCAGATGACAGAGGGGGAGCGCCAGTCTGTGTACGGGGTGCGGATGGCAGAAGTAATGCATCCCGATCACTACTACAAAACAGGCTATAGTAGACGCCCCATCACGCACGGTTCCTTTGGAACCGCTCGTATTGGTCTCGTCCGACACGTGTGTGGCGCGCACTTATCACGAGCGGTATTTTTAGAACCGCCTGTGATAGTCATCTATCACAAACGGTTTATTAATAGAGCCGTCTCGAGGCGGCGATCGGCGAAAGCGGCAGCGATCTTTGCGAGAGGATGTGTCGCGCACAATTTATATGATGCCAAGATATCACGAGCGGTTCTAAAATAGAACCGCTCAGCGATAATTAGTTATCACGCAGCGGTGCGAATTAATAACCGCTCGTGATATCTCTCGCATCATATAAATTGCGCGCGACACATTCTTCGCCAGATCCTTTCGCCGCCGACTTGCCGCTCTGAGGACTCAGGTTCATCGCCAGACCGCCGCTGCCACCTCCAGGCCGGCGGCCGCCGTCCTCACTGGCGCATCCTCGGGCTCGTTGGTCGCCGCCACCTCGTTGTTCTCTCGTGGCGTGTCGTCCTAGGCCATTGTCCTCTCCTCGTCGCTGACGCCTTGCCGCATCCTTCCTCTTTTCTCGCCGCCACATCCCCATTCCTCGGTATGTTGCAAGGTACTGTAGTTTGACTATTTGAGGTACTGGTCAATGGTGTATTGCTATTTGTTGATTTTTGATGGCCATTCTATGCTAGGTTGCAACTTGGAAACAATATGCATGGCAAGTCCTTGTGGAGCCCTATAGCGAGTATTGAAAAAGATGAAGAGGAGTAGAGAGGCCAATGATGACGAGGTTGTTGAAGAAGCAAGTGCACAATGACAGTGCCAATGCGCAAGAAGATCGAAGGGTAGTCAAGCAAGTTCGCAAGGCAAAGAGGTGGTTGAGGCAAATGCATGATGCATGTTACTATGTTACCTCCATGGATGGCTACATTTAGAATTTTGAGGCATAGCGCTGTAAATACTAAATAACTACCGTATGTTATTGCCATTATACTTGGTGATGAAATTTGATATGCAGTACCACTAGGTGATTGCATATGATTATTTTCTTTATAATGTCTATGAAAAAGCCTATGTGGTTTTGTAGGCAAATAACAACCTTGGTGTAGGTCAAATTAATTAGTCCAAAGTAATATAAGCATATCACTATAAATTCAGGTAGATGGGATGCAAATAGGGTCGTTCTTTTGTCATGTGAAACGTCCTGTCTTCTACTTGCATATTTAAATTCATGTTTGCTGTAAATTAATCGCTAATCAATTTGACACTAATTTGTTACATGCGTAGTGTAGATGGATCGAAACTGGATGTACGGTGTGAACCGTGTGAGTCAAGAGTACATTAATGGTGTGGTTGCTTTTAGAAGAGGTACATGGGAATTCTCAAGTCCTACGTACAGAATCGATCTCGACCGGAGGGCAGCATCATCGAAGGTTATGCAACCGAAGAGGTCATTGAGTTCTGCGTCGACTACATGGCTCAGGTGGAACCGATAGGTGTGCCTCAATCTCGCCATGAGGGGAGACTGGATGGTATCGGGACCATCGGAAGGAAATCAATCACTCCCGATCTGGATACGTACGCTCAAGCCCATTTCACGGTCTTGCAACACATGACCCAAGTGTCCCCATACATCGACAAGCACAAAGACATGGTACGCCAACAGAATCCAGACTGGTCGGAGGTTTAGATCACGAGAGAGCATAACCGTCGGTTCAACGAATGGTTAAAGGTGCGAATCACTGGGAGGTCATCAAGTGATGATACGCTGCTATGGTTGGCACGAGGGCCACAATTTACAATTGTCGCATGGCAAGGATACGACATAAATGTGTACACATTTTATACGGCAGCTCCTCGAACGTGTCGGATACAAAGATGAACCATTCGTACTGGCTAACCAAGTTGTTCAAGTCTTCTATGTAACCGACCCGGCAAATAAGAAGCGCCACGTAGTTCTTCATGGAAAAAGAAGGATTGTCGGAGTTGAGAATGTAGTGGACGAGGAAGAATACAATCAATTTGATGAGTTGCCTCCTTTCGGAAACGACATTAGGCTCGAGGAAGAACCCAGTGAGGAAGCTAGCTATATGCGCGTCGATCATCAGGAAGGCCTATATTTTAATTAAGAATTTATTCCAATGTAATTAATTTATTCCATAACATCATGTGTTATGGACTTGTAATCTCTCATATATTTTGATGTCAACGTGAAATTGTCATGTGTTGATGTGTTATGGACTTGTCATATTTGATATTGATGTCAATGTGGACGTTCATTGTAATGTGGAGTATCAAAATTGGTTTCACTTGATTTGGAGTTGAGTTGAATTCGATATGAAATTTTGAAGTCAAATGTGTTATGAACTTGTCATCATACTTGTCACCAAGTTCGAATTCATATGGACTTGTCATGACTGTCATCATACTTGTCACCAGGTTCATATGGACTTGACAAGCACTTGTCACCAAGTTTTGTCAGGATATCACACATTGTCATCAAGTTTTGTCAGGCTATCACAGACGGTTTTATAATAGAACCGTCTGTGATAAGAATATCATAGACGGTTTCCTACGAGAACCGTCTGTGATATGGAAATATCACAGACGGTTCTATTAGGGAATCGTCTGTGATATCCTTATCATAGACGGTTCTTTAATAGAACCGTCTGTGATATACTTTTTATAAGGCGCGAATCGCTAGGGTTTTGCTCTCACTCGTCACTTCCTCTCCCGCGCCCCTTAGGCTCTCGCGTGCTCGTTCGCCTCCTCTAGGGTTTAGGGCTCGCCCGTTCACCGCCGACTACGACCTCGGCGCCGCCGCCCCCGACCTTGGCGCCCCCGACCTCGGTGCCGCCGCCCCCGACCTTGGCGCCCCCAACCTCGACGCCTGCTCACCTCCCCCGTAAGAAGCCCCGTCGCCGCCTCCGACCTCGACGCCGTCGTCCTCCTCCCCATGTCGGCCTCCTCCTCTCTGACCGCCTTCTCCTCAAGACCGCTCCTCCTCCCGTGTCGGCCTCCTCCCTTGCACCGGCCTTCTCCCCACGCCGTCCTCCTCCCCGTGTCGGCCTCCTCCCCTACACCTCCCTCCTTCCCGCGTCGGCCTCCTCCCCTGCACCGGCCTCCTCCTTGTACCGTGAGTTCTTGTGCGGCATCCTCTCTGTGAGTATTGCTCCTCCGTGGCGATTCGGTTGATCTTTGCATATATATATATATATATATATATATATATATATATATATATATTTTGTAGTGCTAGTTGATACCTTGATCTGTATTAGTTTTGATTTACGAATCTAATATTGAAGATATTGCAAATTGATCGATGGGCTTTGTTGACATGCTCGTGATGAACTCTGCCTTATAACGAGATTGAATGTGATAGTTAGTTCATACTTGAGCTCTATTGTATTACTTACTACCGTCAATATGTTGTAATGTTAATTGGTTACTTTCGCTGAAAGCTAGTTATTCGATTCTTCCGGTTCATTTGATCTCTAGCATTTGAAGTGGATATTGTTATGTCGACTAATCGGCTTTATCACCGAACTTGTGTCTTCATGTTCGCCTATTGAGAGTATTCAGTTTTAGTTGGTAATCTAATGACTAGTTTGTGATTCTTCTAGTAGTCTCAGATGAGCTCATTCAACTTTTCATTTGCCATCTTGATCTCTATAGTCAACCTCTGCTTGATCGAAGTTTAATCTGTTTTTCGTTAATAGTTGAGATCATTTGACGCTTAAGCAAAGTATTGTTTAGAGCTCATAGTTTGAATTTATATTATCATATTCATTTAATGAAGAGTATAGACAATAGGATTGAGATGGCAAAGACTTGTTCTTTAGCTACTCTCCTTCCGAGAGCACATAATATCATCAATCAATATGTTGGAATAGTGTCGTGCCTTTGTTAATCTCTAGACCTTTTATTGGTCGAGAGTTTAATCCGCATTTGTTCTTATGAAGAACTGTCTGTGATTCCTTTGCATTTCCTTAGAGAAGCTGGTGGATTAAGGAGTGTTAAATTCTTTAGGAATTATGCTTTAATGCTAATTAATTTTGTTGGGATTAATTCTGAAATTTTGCTAAAACTGTATTTTTTACAACAATCCAAAAAGAAAGTTTTACTTGATTCTATTTTGTTTCTTTGTCTTCATTAAAGGCTAGTCTTCTGTACATGAAGCATTAAACCTTTGCTTAGCATTTTCTTTGTCGATCCTGACACACTTGAGTGTATCTTTGCTTCATGCCAATCCTCCACGGCATGAAACAAATGGTACACTCTAGTGTGTCGGGTTCGATGAAGTAGGCTCGGGCAAAAGATTTGTATCACTAGTTTCTATCTATACAAAGATCACAAGAGAAGCTGGTGGATTAAGGAGTGTTAGAATAGGAGCAGGGAGGCGGCAAGCCCTAGAGGATTAAGCCTTTGCTTAGCATTTCCTTCGTCGATTGTTTTACTTGATTCTATTTTGTTTCTATGTCTTCATTAAAGGCTAGTCTTCTGTACATGAAGCATTAAACCTTTGCTTAGCATTTTCTTCGTCAATCCTGACACACTTGAGTGTACCTTTGCTTCGTGCCAATCCTCCACGGTACAAAGCAAATGGTACACTCCAAAGGTATCGGGCTCGATGAAGTAGGCTCGAGCAAAGATAGGCTCGAGCAAAAGATTTGTATCACTAGTTTCTATCTATACAAAGATCACAAGAGAAGCCGGTGGATTAAGGAGTGTTAGGAGTGTTAGAATAGGAGCGAGGAGGCGGCGAGCCCTCACAGATTAAACCTTTGCTTAGCATTTCCTTCGTCGATCCCCGACACACTTGAGTGTACCTTTGTTTTATGCCACCTCCACGGCATGAAACAAATGGTACACTCGAAAGGTGTCGGCCTCGATGAAGTAGGCTCGAGCAAATATGGGCTCGGACAAAGTTTTACTTGATTCTATTTTGTTTCTATGTCTTCATTAAAGGCTAGTCTTCTGTACATGAAGCATTAAATCTTTGCTTAGCATTTCCTTAGAGAAGCTGGTGGATTAAGGAATGTTAGTAGTCTATATGAGCTCATTCAACTTTTCATTTGCCTTCTTGATCTCTATAATCAACCTCTGTACTTCTTCCTGAGATTAATTGTTTCATATTTATCCTGGAATTAATTATGATTATTTGCTAATATTGCACATGTTGAGCATATTATTAAGTTTAAATGTATATGTTAATTTGGGACACTTGCAATCCATTTTATTGCATATGTAACTTATATAGATAGCAACTAAGCGAGATGGCAGAGGCACCGTCTTCGCCGCCGTCACCGACACCGCAGATGGAAGAGGCGCCGACGAGGCCACCGTCACCGACGCCGCAGATGGAAGAGGCGCCGACGAGGCCGCCGTCACCGTCGATGATAATGACACTAAGCGAGATGGCAGAGGACAATCGAAAATGCCTCACGGCCGATCGGTCATCACGAGGTCGGTGACTTTGGGGTCCCTCTGAGTCCCAAGAGATCAGCGGCGAGATTCCGGACCATCTGCGGGATACTTGGAAGGGAACGGGTCCCCATCACCACACCAAGGTGGAAGGACCTGATGAAAGAAGTGAAAGGCGCTGTGGGATGTAACTTTCGAGAAGTTCACTATTCCGTATAAAGCGTGGCGCGCGTCGCGACGAACGACGATGCTCACGATGGATAAATCGTGGAGGACCTTCAAGAGCATTCTTGTCACGAAGTATGTGAACACGGGTCAAACGCCCTTCGCGTAGTATAGATTCTTGACGCGGGAAGCATGGGACACCTTTGTGTCTATGAAAACGATGGCCGAATTTAAGGAGCAAAGTGCGGCGCACAAAGCTCTCCGGACACGAAACACTCACCCGCATGCACTCGGCAGACCTTTGGTGCGCGGGTAAATACGAGGAATGGGCGTGAAGGAGGAGAACGCAACCGGCCATTTATCGATATCACGCACCGCGTTCCCTAAGCTGGTTAAAAGCGAGGGCAAAAGTCTCGTCTTGGGCAAAGATCTCTTTCACAAACTCCGCACCGTGAAGTGTCCCAACGTGTGGTAAATATGTCGAACTACCTAGTTAATAAGTCCATAATTTCATAGTGTCTATAATAATATGATGACCTCTTGCGGCGTGACTTGATCGCCCAAGCTTCCCAAGGCTCCTTCCATGCGCAGCGAGGAGAATGATATACTATCTACTACCTTGGGAAACAAGGAGCACCCGGGTCGCACGCGAGGCCTTGGGGTTAACGTACCTTGGAGTCATGGATTCGCGGACGATTACTGCACGTATAGGAGTAGGAAGAGATCCAAGGCCGAGCACGACGACCGGTTGGTACAGATGATTACTAACAAGTTTGAAGAAAAGATAGCAGCATTGCAGGGTCAAATGAATCTACTCCTGAGCTAGCAGTCACAAGCCGCCCCCGTTAATTTGGGAGGCAGTCCTCCTCGACGTCGGAGTAGCGTCGCGTCCGCGCATAATTCTGAACATGACGACGTCCGATTTCGGATAGACGACATCAAGGTAACGTACATCTATGGAATGCACCAAAGATGGACCTATAGGACGCCTTAGATAATTGTGTATCGTTTTGTAGGAGCCGACGCCCTGCAAGCTCCAAGTGAGGATGGATGGGTCCCTTTCTATTGAGGCTGCGCAGGGGATGGTGTATCCATACGAGGAAGGGCGGGCAACCACGGTGCCCGGTGGCGCAGGTTACGCCAGGTCCGTGGATATGGTACATGGCAATTTCTAGCCGTCCCAATAAGATTCGTCCGGACGAAGAGATCATAACACTAGGGGATGCCGTCCACTCTTTTATCCAGTGGCCCAAGAAGGACATCGCCCTAGACCCAACAGTGCCACGATCTGGACACAACCATTCCTCTCCAACGGGACCCTCGATGACTCCACCTCATGTTTCGCCTCAGAAGGCCACCTCTTCGATTCTCGTGGAGAAGACGCCGAAGGAACAGCAAAAGCGTGCCGCCGTATCGGTTCCCAAGTCGTCTCACAAGAAGACGCTGCCAATCGCTAAGGCCAAATCAAAATCGACGAACGTTAAAGCGCCTCCCAAGTCCGGGAAGTCCGCGATACTCGGGAACTACATCATCGGAAAACCGTTGTGCTCCGATGCAGTATTAATGCACGCTGGATATGCTTGTCAGGCTTTGCATGCCTGGTACTTGGAGAAGACCCAAAAGAAGGGGTGCGATACTAGAATCACCGTCAGATACGAGGAGAAGCATTTCTTCAACGGGACGAGGTACTTCGTCGTGGGCTTCAACGACTTATATGACCTATTCAACCTCGTTAGCCTCGACGTCTCGCTTCTACGATGTTGGACATTGTAAGTGCGTACAATCAAGTTCTACATTCATGTAATACCGATAAATATCACAACTCATTGCTTACGTATAGATACATCTTTGAAAAATGTCCTGAATGGAAAGAACCGGTGGGTTTCTCGACCCACATGTGGTATCGCTGCAAACCATCCAAGAAGCCTCGCCCTTCGTCGAGAAATACATAACGAGGTCATTGCTTCGTCAGAAGAACATGAAGTACATAGTGGTGCCCTACAACTAGGGGTAAGTGTCACTACTTGCTATACAAATTTCATTTGTACTTTATACGCAGCACGAACTTAGGTTTAATGACTATAGCGACATACATGAGTAGGTACTACTGGATCCTTTTAGTTATTATACCCAAGAGGAACCATATGATATACCTTAATTCCCTAAACCGCAACAAGCATGACTTCAGCATTCTAAGAGGAATACTCGAGAGGTATGCTCATTTCCTCCTTACATAACTCTATTGTAGTCTTCATTCATTTGAAATGGCCGAGGATAACTTTTTCGAATCATGTAGGTCGTTCATCGATTATGTTGCCAACAAAGGAATATACAATGGAAAGAGCGCCCAACTAACACACAGGATGGATTTTTCGGTACGCGCTACAACACGATAATCCTATATCATACTTCATAATAATGCGTCTCGAACTGACTATACCTATATATGTAATTCTATTTTTGAAGTGCCGCCAGCAAAAAGATGATGAGTTATGTGCAATCTACGTCTGCTATCATATGCAGCTAATCCTTAGAGCTAGGAAGAAGGATCCTAAGGTTTGTCAATCTCGAAATAATTATTTCCTAATTATAAATTTAAATATATATAGCTTACCACTTTACTCTTGCTAGCGGCGGTGCCTTGGATTTACAATGTGATGGACTCGTTGCGGAAGAGATCAAGGACATTCGAGGAAGCTCGACCTTTATCAACTCGAAATCATTAACGACAATGGAGAGTTTCACTCCATCGCCAACCCGAGCATCACCCCACCGACACCTCTCAACGCAAACAATTGTAATCCAGTTGTAACTATAGCGACAATACTTGAACAAATGCGATCTTTTGTAATTTATTTTGAGTAATGATCACTTTGAGTTGTCAACAATTGATTATCTCTGATAAATCTGTTTTTGTGCATGCTTGAATCTGTTTTTGTGCATGCTTGTTTTCAGAGGGCGTGGCTAGCAATTCCTGAGGCTAGCCAGAAAAACAGCAAAAATGTAGTGAGGGGTATGAGCTATCACATATGGTTTTTTGTTAAAACCGTCTGTGAAGGCAAGTATCATAGACGGTTTCCACTAAAAACCATCTGTGATCCGTGAATATCACAGACGGTTTTCACTACAAACCGTCTGTGATCCGTGAATATCACGACGGTTCCCAAGAAAAGCCGCTCAGCGATATTCACGATCACGAACGATTTTGTTTAGAACCGCTCGGATATTCACGTATCACGCATTTATTTTAGTAGAAACCGCTCGTGGTACTATCCTTCATAGACGGTTTTATAAAAAACCGCTCGTGATATTGCGTATCACGAGCGGTTTTTACCGTCTCAGATAACCGCCGTTATCACAGCATCAACAAATATAGACGGTTCGGAAACCGTCTGTGATGACGGTTCTGAACCGTCTGTGATGTGGCTTCCTGTAGTAGTGGATGGACCTGCGGCGGCAGAACGACATGATGTTAGCGAAACGTAAGGCATAACCAAAAAACAGAATGTAGATTTGTACATAACTTACCTCCCTGCCGATCTAGCCCACGGATGACTGACGGGAGCGCTACGACACCGGTCGGTCTCGCTGGGTCGTGATGACCTAGCAGGTGAGCACGATCCTCCACTTGGTGCCCAATGCGCAGGATGTCGTCCCTCGAACGACCGCAACTCATGTTATTTATTATGTTCTTCGACTCCATGAAGATGTATTTCAAAGTGCTTAGCAGCCCCGATACTGTGTGCTCTAGGTTGCGGATGATAGTCTCCGATGAGCTTGTGATGCGTTGCAGCCGCTCCAACTGAAGAAAGAGACAAAACAGGGCGGAGGCTCTCCTGGTGCGTCACCTGCTCCGGGCGTTTCGGTGGAGAAAGGGTGAGTCTAGAGCTCGACCGTGGTATGTACTACTCTAGGTACTCATGGTACGTCTGTACGTTGTACTGACACTGCTTCTGCAAGATCTCCAAGTGTGCCGTCTACGTCTGTGTCATAATCCACTCGTGCTGGGCTACTTGCCAGTCCTCAGCATGCCGGCCCGACCTAGATTGCCTGCATTTCCGGAAGGATTGATGTTACAAAAGAAGAAAAAAGAAGTATAAATATTACTCGGATGGAGTTTGACTTACAGGTTGGTGGCTCGCTGTAGGACCCTGTCGTCTGGAGGGGACACGGCCTGGTACAAATCAAACTATCACATTACGTGCTGCAGCGCGTAAGTATCCATCATATGTGCGAACACCAGATGGCAGGTCATCGCCCATAACCCAACGTCCTGGGTGCATTGCGTGGACAGCCCGTGTGGTGCTACTGTGTCCACGAAATTTGGAGTCCATGTAGCCCAGATGATGTTGTTGTCATGCAACGACTCGTACTCATTGTGGAACAACGAGTAACACCTCGCCCGTCTGTCCTTGGCCAGCGTAGACGAGTAGCAGTCCATCGGAAGCCCAAAGTGGGCCCGTCTATCGGGTCATCCAAATTGGGGTACGGGTGCAATGCTCTCTCGAAGGATGGCCACCTAACAGGGAAGTGCTCCCAACTCTATAGCTGCAGGAGCACATAGCAGACGGCAAGGCATGGCTTCAAACCGGTGTCGCACCTCGAAGTGTCACATAACCCCATATATGTGGTGCAAAGGATGGCTGATCCCTAGCGATACTAAGGCATCGCTCCAGCCTCCACGTCAGCCAAAGACTCGGTGATGCGAACGAAGCTGGGGTACACCCAATTGCGCTGTATGGTTGGAAACATGACCCAACCAAATAACTGAAGAAGGTAAGTAATGAGGTGCGTCCTAACAACCTCGTCAGGTGCATCATGCGGGCATTGACTGAAATGCCTCAGCCAAGTCTGGGGGACGCCACGTGCACGCTCCGGGACAGGTATGCTGAACCGATGCCCAAGCCTAGCCTTCCAATCCACCGGCGGATGGCCTGGAATAAGTGGCTCACCCTGGATCGGGAGACCGGTCAAGAACGAGACGTGTTGCAGAGTGACCGTCATCTCACCCCATCGAAAGTGGAAGATGAGTGTCTCGGGCATCCGCTTGTCGACAAGTGCCGACAGCAGATTAGCGTCTAGGGTGAACTGGCGTATGACGAAGAGCAGCCTCGCAAGGGACAACAAGCCCGTGTCCTGGAGGATTGGGATGTAGCGAGCGTCCAGCTCGTATTAATCCCTCCTTGATTGAAGCGGCAGGGACGGAGGGCCATCTGCGTCATCGTGAGGGCCATCCGTGTCATCGTGAGGGCCATTCGCGTCACCGGCGATCTACAACTTATACCGGTAGTTCTCATCGTAGAAGGGTTCCAGAAACTCCAGTAGAGACATGACTTGCAACAGATGGAATAGATGAAATATTAGTGAGAAGATTGATAATGATGATAAAATACTGCATTAAAAATTGCGACCAAATGAAGATAACAAATTAATGTACACTAATTTACTAGTACAAAATTAAATACGACTATTTAAACATACCTAAATTAGTTATGACTAAATTAATTACGGCTAACTGATTATCACAAATGAACATAGCTAAATTAATTAGGGCTAACTGATTACGACAAATGAACATGTGTTACATACTGACGATTTAATTATTCACAACTAAATTAATTACGATGAACTAAACAACACTAACATAATTGTGGCTAATTCGTTACCACAGATTAATAACAAACAAATTATTAAGGCTTACTAGGGCCACAAAATTAATTACGTCTAATTAAATACGACTAATTTAATTAGCACTAAGCTATGAAAATTTCAAAACGACTAAAATAAATACGTTTGAAAATGGCAACTAATTAAGTATGAAAATTTTACTACAACTAATTTCCTAACAATACAGTTAATAAAGAATTTAGAAAAAAAGGAAAATTGACCTGCAAATGACAACAGTTAATAATGCTAAAACATCCTCGAAAATAAAATTGACAGAGAACCAGAGAGCAACCGAGAGAGAGAGAGAGAGAGAGAGAGAGAGAGAGAGAGAGAGAGAGAGAGCGAGCGAGACGACAAAACTAAATCGCACTCGCTCGCTACTTGTAGCCGCTACGAGGCGAGGCTCGCATGCATGAATACATGCAAATGTTACATGCTGCAAACAGTGATGGAACGGAGAATAAAGCGTAAAGCTAAAGGCAACGACGATTGATGGAGGTGACGGGAGGGAGGTGAAGTGCCGGGTGGTGGAAAAGGGCGCCGTCTGCACTGTGGCCATGAGGAAGAGGGAAAACCACACGGTGGCTATGCGGACGGGGCAAAACCGCATGGTGGCCGTGCGGTAGAGGGAAAACAGCACGGTGGCCGTACTGACGAGGCTCCTCCACACGGTGGCTGTGCGGAATTCAGAAGTGTCGGCCTCTCAGCTCGTCCGGATGGATATTTCTGCAAATACGATGGAAGGAGAGTCATTTTCGCTAATACGTCTAAAAACAGTATCATTATGGTCAAAAACTCATTTTGGGTGCCCTGCCAAAGGTTGCTGGCAGTGCTTTTGTCGGTGTGTACGACGTACGTCCACCGGCGTTTGTAACATCTAAATATATGGCGTTCTCTTCTCTTGCTTACCTACCGGCCCCTAGCTAGTCGTGGGCCTCACAGGTTTGCATACATCCATTGATTTGCATCTTCCGTAAGAGATGAGATCTATCATTCCCTCTTAATTGCTACGGAGTAGTACATTTACGGATCCAATCAAGTGCTGAAGCGAGAGATTTCTTCAGACAAAGGCGAAGGACGACGATCGACGTGGTGGTTGGGATCTACCTTGCGATCGATCGAATTTGTTCTTCAGGGTCCCAGATTTGATTGATGGAAAGAGATCTATGTAGCTAGCCGTACTGTAATTTTTTTTGCCACACTTATATCAACACATGCAAAGCCTTGCAGCTAGTGGTGGGCATTGGTGCCGCGGCACGAGTCCGTCGTGCTTCGGCCGTGTCATGCCGTGTTGGTTTGATCCGACCACCCCGCCGTATCATATCGTGTCGTGTCATGTCAATCCGTCTCATCTCCGGTCAGATCCAGACACGGCTTAAAGCCCGTTGTGTCAGGGCGTGTCGTGCCGGTCCAAGTCTAGCCCTAAGTAACTATAGTCGTTCAGGAAGGCGACAACCGCCGCCGTCCAGGAAGACAAAGACACTCATGCACCATCCACACCCGCTCTCTCTCACCATAACTTCCTCCTCCTCCTGGACGCCGATGAAGAACTCCACCCATCTCGGCCGCACCGTGCGCTTACGAAGGGGGTGAGAAGGACAACGACGAGGAGGTGGTTGGAGGGAGGGCAGCGGGCGACGGCGCGTGGGGAGGGAAAGGGAGGGCGGCGGCGCGTGGGGAGGGAGAGGGAGAGGGAGGGAGGTGGCTGAAGAAGTGGAGGGAGGGGGCGGCCGGCGGCACGTGAAGAGGGAGGTGGTTGGAGCCTGGCCCACTACGTATCTTACCGTTTTTAGATCGTATCGTGCCGACTGAACTTTATACCGGCCCAAAAAAAGCACTTTCCAAGTCCAGCTCTACTTGCAGCTGGTCCATCTAACTGGATGCCATGCGTTGTGCAAGCTGCTGCTAGGCTGCATCGATTGGGCCTGACACCTGGTTCACAGCCCCTGTAATGAATTCCTTTATGCTTAATTATATTCTTCGCTCCCACACTTGGCTGCCTCTACTGTTCACAAAGAATTAGTACTAACTCGTTTGTCGTCGCGTGGAGCCTGTCTGGGGTTGATCTGAAGCTTAAAATGGAGGATTATGTAGACGCTACCAACATTAGATTTGGTAGTAGAAGATAGCAGAGACAACAAGCTATAAATACTTATAAAAGGAGTTTACCTCATTGTAAGATCAAGGAGGACGATTAGATGGGGTGTGAATAGTCGTTTCTAAAAATCTCTAAGACTAAAACCGATTTTTAATACGAAAGCTAAAGACAATTCGGTTTTGCACAAATAAAACTTAAATCAATTAATCTTGACTAGGTGAACCAACAATAAGACTATTGATAATAATAGCAATCATACAAATATATGTAAGCAATATAATTCCATAAATGTAAATTGTGCAAAGTAAATCACAAGAGAGCAAACCACAAAGACATAACGATGTTTTACCGTGGTGTCCGGAGACTTGCTGGTCTCCCCTAATCCATGTTGAGGTAAGTCCAACCACGTTGGACCGGCTCCACAACTTGAGCCAACACCTCCGAGGTAAGTCCAACCACTTGAATCGGCTCCAACATGAACCAACACCTCGATCCACTCGGGGTTGCTCTTCCTCCACTCTGGAGATGGCGAGCACCAAACCACTCACAACACATCGGGCCTTCTCACAAACTTCTTGAGAAGATCACCGGACCACGACGCCTCCACGCCGTCTAGGTGTCGGCAAACACTAAGAGTAATAAGTTAAGCCCCTTGCTTGACTCTCACCAAGTACAACACATGCACAATTGGACGCCTAATCCAATTCTAGTTACAACACATGCAACTAGAGTCTCTCCCTTTGCTCACAAGGTGCAAAACATGCACATTTGAGAGGACAAGCTCACACTAGCTCAATAGAATGAAATGTGATGCCAAGAGTTGCCCTCCAACTAGCCAAGGTGAGTATTTATAGCCCATACACAAAAACTAGCCATTGGAGGAGAATTTGCTGAAAATCTGAGAAACCCGGTCAGACCGCAGGCATAGGACCGGTCCAGTCGAACTCTGATTACGGCTATAAGAATAGCCGTTACATGCAATTCGGTCGGTCGCCCTCACAGGTGCAGTCCGGACCCCCATCGATCCGGGCCTTCCAGATGGAAGAAAAACAAAAAACACGCCATCTGAAAAAGTTGGTAGCCTTATAAGGGCGATCGATCTGAGGCATATGGGTGGTCGATCCGGGCTTTGAGCTGGACGATCGCCCAGATTTCAAAGATAAGCGACACTCGGAAAAATGGTCATAACTTGACTCGATGTCAGAATTGAGTGATCTTGGGCTCTATGGAAAGCTTATTCAGAGGGCTACACAACCCATCTGTTTGATTGATCTCAAACACATTTGATCAAATCAAAAAATAAAACTCCAAAGAGCCAACACCATAGTCTAAGTCCAAGGAAATAGCAATGAGCAATCTTAGACCATGCTAGGGGAAAATACATGAATCCCAACAATTTGCAAACTTTAGTATCATGCCACAAGAGTAGGTACATGGACTTTAACTATTTGCAAAACACATTTGCAAAGTATAGTCACATACTACAAGGATTATACATGAGTCTCGACTATTTGCAAAACACATTCACAAATATCGGCAACATGCTATAAGGAGTAGTTGCATGGACTTCAACCATTTGTAAAACATATTTACAAATTATAGTCTTATGCTACAAAGAGTTAATGCATGAGCTTCAACTATTTTCAAAAAACATTCGCAAACAATAGCATCATGCATTGGAGAGCTAGAGCAAGCGGGATTGAGCTATCAACACATGATGAGACTCAAGCTACTAGACAAGACCCCTCTTAATAGTACGGTAAACCTATACTAGCAATCCGGTCTTCCAACCAAACACCAAGACCGGTAAAAGACTAGGAACACATCCTTAGCCCTAGCTAGTCATACCTTTTTCCTTGAGCATCCTCTTGAAGCTTGATGACGCACATCTTTACTTCAAGTCCGGATCATTTTCTTGATATGCATCAACCAATGATACATCCTTCACTTGACCTCCATCAACGCATGAATGATCTTTTCTTGATTTGATGATCGACTCATGATCATCTTCTCTTCGGGATCTTGATGTGCATCAACACATGATGCACTCTTTCGCTTGAACCTTGACTTGATGACTATCAACTCATGATACCATCCAAAGTCTCCAACTTCATAGAACATAACCTATTCATCCAACTCATAAAAAACGTTAGTTCCATAATGTGATTGTCATTAATTAGCACAACATACCATTAACTCATAATGGTGGGTCAAGATACTTCAATCTTTCCCTCTTTGGTAATTGATGATAACCACCTCAATTTGCAGATAATTGAATATAGATCAATCTGAGTACATATGAACTACACAAGTTAATATACTCAAGGGATATATTTCAATGTAGAGATCCTTAATATGTGTGGATAAAGAGAATATGGATCAATACTAATGAAACTCCAAAACATAGAGTGAACTCCCCCTAAATATATGCATACACGAATGTGTAATAAAAACATATGCACACATTCAAGTTAGACTTTTAGTGGAGTTCAACCTATATTTTGGATCCGAGGAATGCAACAATATATAAGAATATGATGTCGAATGCATACCTCTTTGATTTTCACCTTTTCATCCAAATAAGACTAAACAATATCATAGTCAATAAACATATTAGTCTCACATTTAGATTTATCATTAATCACCAAAATACTCCATTAACTCATAATAGCGGGTCTAGATTCTTCAATCTCCCCCTTTTTGGTGATTGATGACAAATCCATCATCAATAACAACATTTGTATATAAATCATCATAAGATAATAATCTAAGCTATTGAACTATATCCATACATGTCATGAAGCTCACACAAATTCTCCCCCTTTTGGCATTAATCACCAAAAATCCAAAACAAAACTAAGCCAAAAGAGAGTCTTTGCAAAACCATGAGCTTGGCAATAGAATTCATTTTATTTTGGTCATAAAGAGTATGAAATAGATACATATGACCAATTTTGGAAGTTTGGTTTCAAGAATTTTGAAGGAAACCATAACAAGTCACAAACTCCCCCTTTATGACCGAAAAGAGCAAAACAACTTGAAATAAGGCCACATTTGAGTTTAACAAAACGAAATGATATTTGGAACACATTCAAATAAGCTCACTCTTGAAATCTTTCCAACAAACATTTTTCATGAAGATACCATGCTCATTTTCTCAAAGTTCAAAGAGATGTGTGCATTTGAAATCATGTTGAATTCAAAAGATATAGCCAAAACAATGGGCAATGTGTGGAAACAAGCTCAGACAAATCTGAAATAAATCATAGAGCTAGTGCTTGTAAATACACACAATTTTAATTTTGGGAGGCTCAACCAAATGTCAACCAATTTGATGATATAAAGATGACAAAGTTTTAGAAAACTGAAAATTTCACGTTTTCAGATTTTGATATTTCATTTGAGCTTTGAAACATAGCTGAAAAACTGGTTAAAATAGATCCAATAAATCTGAGAAGATTTGGCATAGAATATAAAATATAGACTATAAAGAGTCATAATTATATTTTTCTCAAATCATGAACCCATTTAGACATACAAAAATCACAAATCAACTTAAAACAATGCAAAATTCTGAATTTTCAGCATTTGATCAAAGAAAAGAAAAAGTCAAAACTTTCTCAAATCAAGTTGAAATTATTTCAAATTCTGAAGAAACAAACTTTGAATTCCTAAGAAACTTTTCCAAGAAGAATTTTTGAAAAAGGAGTCTCCATTCAAAAGATATGCCAAATTGAGATTTGAAGGCATGATTTTTTGCTTAAAGTGAAGAAAAAGGCAAAACCTTTTGAAATGAAGTCCAAATAGTTTAACAATTTCCATAATTTAACTTTGGACTATTTAGAATATTTTCCAACAATAATTTTTGAAAAATAATTTTTATTTCAAAAGATATGACAAAAAGCGCTTTGTAGGCAAGAAAAGAGAATTATTTTGCATTGAATGTTCAAAATGCAAACCAATTTGAATTTTATGGATTTTTTCACTTTCATGGCTTTGTATGAGTTAGAAATACTATTTCAAGCCTAGATACACAAAGAAATTCGGCTTAAATAGAAAAACTCACTATATGCAAGAATATGTCATTTTGGGTAAAAGCTAGTTTTTTTGGTGAACTTCAAATGAATAGAACTTTTCAACGATTGGTCTTTTGTAAAAACTTTGAACTAGAGAAATATTTGAATTGACCAATCCTTCTAATTTGGTATTGACAACTTTTACAAAAAATCAATAGATTTTGATTTAAGGAAATATGTCATTTAATTCAAAATCAAGATCATACAAGATCCTTTTGAGGCCAAAATTGCTACTTTGTTTCTAAAATAGGATTTTTTTTTACTTCAAAAGCATTTGAAAACATTTAAAATACATATTTAAGTACTTTTGTATAGTTTTTCACAAATTTGATCCTTTTAAACAAGATTTTTGACTTTTGACCAAAGAGGCTCTTTAAAAAGCTAAACTTGCATATCATTAACAATTTCACTCCAAAAATACCAAATGAAGCTAATGAGAATGAAATCATGCATTCACAAGATCCATAAATCATTTTGGGAAAATAAGTAAAATAGTTTTTCCAATATTAATACTTTACCCCTTTTTAAGTAAGCACAAAATCGTTAATATGTTTTTCACAAAGAGAAAAACTCCCCCTTACACAAAGGTTCCTCTTGGCATTCTTTTCTTATAATTTGACACACAAAGGATTCTCTTCCATCTTGTCATCTTCTCCTTTGTCATCTCTTTGAGATATATCCATCCAAAACTCATAATGACTTCAACCTCTTTCTGTAATACCCCACTTAACTAAATAAGTAATTAATGAATTAGAGATAGTAATCAAGAGCTAATTCTGAAATTTAGAGAGTTTGAAAGGAGTGGGCTTTCGGTCCATGGCCCAAATGAGAAAGCCAACCACTTAAATGGAGCCAAGGATGCGCCCCTCCCAAAAACCCTAGTGGCCAGCCGCTCCTGCTGTGCCCTCCTAAACGCCGCCACTTTGTCCCCTGCCTGTTCCCCCGACCAAAAACCTCTCCCCTCCCGGGTAACACTAGTAGCAGCAGAAGCCGCCATTTCCCCTCCACTAGAGCCGCCACCGCCTCCCGAGGCCTGCCACGCCCGCTTAGCACCGCCATTGCTCCCCGGCGCCAGCTCTCTCCCTCCACTGGCTCGCCTAGCGCCGCCGCCCGCTCCTCGGCGCCTCCTCTCTCCTGCCATTGTCGCCACCAGCCGCCAGTGCCCACGTGACCGCCTCCCCTGCGCCGTCGCTTGTGCCCTTGTGGCTCGGCCTATCTTGCTTATCGCGCCCTTCGCCTTCGGCCACCGGCACCGCCTCTCCTTCTCCCAGCTGGCCCGACCGCTGCGCCTCCCCAGCTCCTGCCTCCTACGGCTCGGCCGCCGCCGGTTCACCCACGACCGTGTCCTCGGCCGCGCCTATGCCTGACTCGGTTTCGGTCCAACGCGGCCGCACTTGCGCGCTCGGCCCATTGTTGCGCCCGACCAGGGCCTGGCCTGTGCCCTTGCTCACGGCTCGGCCACCCAGTTGCTGGTGGTGACCGCGAGTCGACCGGATGGTTCACCAGGTTGTGAATTCCCTCTTTTTGTGATGTTGGTTTTAGAGATTGAGCAGCAGAGATTTTGATGCAGATCTGGGATGTTGCACTGGAGGAGCTCAATCGATTGAAGGAGATTATTGATTTGAAGAACTTCTCATCACTTCTAAATCAGCTCCAGAATAGGATATGGCTAATGCATTGGAGTCTCTTTATCTTCTTTAACCATGAAGATGGCAGAAATGGGATCATTGATCTGTTCTTCCAGGACAGGTACTTGAATGCTATTCAGACAAACGCACAACATCTTCTGAGATACCTTGCTACTTTGCTAGTTCCTATGAGATTATGTAACCATTCTGCTATTCTAAGTTCAAAATTGAGAGGCATGTGGCTTAGAATTAGTGCTAGTGCATTGGGTTTGGTCTAGTGAATTACTAGTCTATCACTGTGTAATTGAATGGAGGGGCAATATATAGTATATCCTACCCGTGGCATATGTATTGGAGATTGATGATTGTTTGAGGGCTGCACTTCTTTGATTGGGAGATAGCTGGAGTGACTTCAGTAATCACTTTTCAATTGGAAGCTTGTAACTGACACATTGTTAGGACATGTTTTCTTGATGTTACACAGAATGAGTTAGAATCAAATATATGAATCCACCATGTATCAATTTGGTCACTGATCAAATTCTATTGCTATGCTTATTTTTCACGTTACTATGTTTTGTGAGCATGTTGAAAATCCTTACTTCTGTACAATCTGCCCTTGCATGTGTTAGTCAAAACATTTTTTTTATTATTCCATCAGTCTGATTAAAATGGAGTTTGAACCAGATATTTATGCATCTGTTCCTTGGAATGCCTTGTGCTGAGTAGGTGGGTGATATGAGTGCTGATCTTATCATCAGCCAACTCGTATTGTTGGACGCAGAGGACCAAACTAAGGACAGCAAACTGTTTATTAACTCACCTAGAGGCTCTATAACAGCGGGTGGTGGTGAACCCCGGTGTTAGAGCGTTTCGCCGTTTGTCATCCGTCTCATGGTTGAGGCAAGTGCAAGTATTATTAATGAGTTGTTATATTACCTACTTGATGAATGCCACAGCTTAATGATGATGCTTACTGCTTAGTAATGTTGACGAGCATGAGTGCCATAGTTTAATGATAATGTTTTTATGACGATGCTTATATGGTGAAGCTTACACGGAAATGTTTACATGACGACGCCTGTTAATGTTTATGTGATGACGCTTACACGGTGGTGTTTACATGGGAATGCTTACCTGTCAATGTTTAAATGATGATATTTATATGGTAATGGTTTCATGATTGATGGCAATAATGATGGGCCAAGGTGAGCAATGAGACTACCTTGTTAATGATGACAATGATGAGTTGGTATTGTGCTTTAAATGTTTCATCATGTCATTCATTTCCGAATCTTAGACTACGTGGTAGCCAAGGGTTGTTTCCTTGTTGTTCCCCGTCAGGCATTGGATGGGCGGTCCCCATCATGCATTGGATGAGCTTTGTTCCCCACACCCGTGGAAAGTCATGTAACTAATCCGGTGAGGTCGGTGAGAACTGTTACATGACTTGGAGTGTGGGCTTTTGTTCCCTGTGCCTAGAGGGCACAGGCCTTGAGTAGGTATCGACGGATACACTACTTGGCATTACCGGTAATCGCAAAGAAGTGAAGTGGTGCATTCATGACATATTCATTGCATTTCTACATAAGATATGGATTTGTTGTATATAATGTTGTTGCTCATGGTGTGATTATTTATTCCCTTGAATGCTTTTGATGCTATCATAAGAGATAGATTTGTGGTATATAATGGTATTGTTCATGTTGTGATTGTTTATTCTCTTTGACTACTTATGATGCTATGTTTGATTTAGTATTGCACTTTGTTGAGTCGTGGACTCACACTTGCTGTGTTGTGCTTGTTAGGTACCTCTCGAGGCAGCGACATGCATGGAAAGGGGTAGACTTCGTGCACGTCACATAAACATAAACAACAATGAATAAACTAGTCCAATTGTCCACAATTTATATTCTTGATAATTGCTTTAGTTTCAGTTTGTGACCATCCTTCGTGGTGGGTGTTTGATTGTGATCATGGATGATCCAGCTATGTTCTAAATTCCTCGTGGTTTAAGTTCATTTAATCATAGTTGTTGAATTAGAAAGTTCGAGTTGATTATTCAACCATCCTCGTTATTTTGAGGACCTTTGCTGCTTGAGTTGTATCTATTTGCTAACGGATGCCCTTTGATTTAGGCTTTAGTTGTTTAGCATATTTTGGATGATCTGTGATGATTAGTTTGAAATTGGATGATTAAAAATATTGATTGATGCTATATTAGAATGTTAGAACCCTTGGTATAGCCACCTTTACAAAGGAGGTTCTGCCGAATTGTAGGGAATGGTCTTAGTTTTTATTTGGCTAAAATGTTGGTTCAGTAGCAGTTATATTGTTAGATGATATGCTTCTATTGAGTAATCATAAATTGTGCTAGGGTTGAATATTAGTTTTTATCATTCATGAATGAATGATTGGTTGATGGTTTAAATAGATGTTGATGATTGATATTATTGTTCTTCATGCTATGGTGGAAATTATTTAGTATTGTTGTTGTATGTTAGACTTTTAGGTAACATCTTGGTTTCCGCATAGCCAGGGTGTTACAGTTGGTATCAGAGCAGGCTTTAGGTCCGTGGTAGTTGAAATATTAAACAATCTTGCTAGTTTTAAGTCGCCTGAAAGTTTCTTAAGTTTAAGTCACTTGTTGTGACCATTGGATTTGTGTAGAGATTGGTGTGGCACATGATTGGATATTGATCCAACGGATAAAAGAGGTGACTTATACTTAAGAAAATTTCAGTCACCTTATGAATAGACAGTCCCAATATTAAATTGACATACTGTGCACAGTAAGATGGGAATAGATCAAGCATTGCATTTATGTTTTCGTTTTGTTGCTTTGAGCATTACTGTTATGAAATGATTATGAATACTTATGATGTGCCTATATGGTTACTATATGTTATAATGGTAGATGACGAGAGGTTCAGTTCGTGGTTATAGTCCTGGGTTGCCAGGTTGCACCACCATTCGGGGTATGAGTCTCTTTGGGAAGATTTTTGTCTTCCTTGAGTTTGGAATAGTTGTTCTTGTTCAGATGCGGTGGATGAGTCTTCTTGGATTAGTGGTTCATTGCTGTTGAGAGGAGTTCATCGGTCTTTATTGTATTCTTAAAGCAAACCTTTGATCTCCTGAATAACGAGTTGTTTTGCTGAGTATAATCGTAGTTGATTTATGAGATTGATCTCTTGAATAACGGGAATGGGTCAAGCCTGCTTTTCCTGCAAATTCGATCATCTCTCCGTAGGTCACACCTGCGGACGGAGACGGTTATAACCCAGAGTTCCCCTACTTGGAGGGGATTACTCCAAGTCGCCAGATGGTGTCTCTCGACTAATCCTCAAGCGGGGAGGCCTCGAGTGCAAGTGAGAATCATCAACGGGAGGTCTTCGTCCTTCCCTCAGATCAAGGTCACTCTTCTAGAGACCGAGCTAGGGACACTCCCCGAAGATCACGCACTGCGCCCCCTCGTGGCAATGGCAAGGGCACCACCGGTGACGGACAGAACCAACACTTTGATGAGCGTGAGGGAAATCCTCGACATACTCTTACTCCATTGTGGCAGTCTCAAGGATCTGATATGGAAGATCTTGAGGCTATTCGATGGAACAAAATTGCAGCCCAGAAAAATCTGCTGGACGCACCAGTATCAATCAGAGTAAGCTCAAGAACTCCAATACATCAACGACTTGCTCGAGAACCCTACTCGAGAGCTCGCCTGAGCGCCAGGCTACGACCTCTTCGTCGAAGAGATCGCACAAAGGCTTCGGACCACGATGGCAAGACTTGAAGCACCTCGCCAACGTCATTTAGGAAGTCGTAGCAATACAACTTTCTCAGCTACCAGTCGTTCGAACAATACCCCGCGTAGAGATCGGCGCAAAGACAAGTCGCATCGATCTCCTACCCGGAGAAATGTCCTTCGAACGTAAGATAATCAACAAGCTCCTCAGAGAGGTGATCGCTCACCATTCCGACATAGAAATCTGCAGCAGCAGATGGAATACGAGGAGTATTTCCCTCGTAGGACCGAGACCTACTACAGGTTGGGTCAACCTATTACTGGGTATCATCGAATACGATCACCTGGTGATATCAACCCTTCTTTCCTGCAAAGGAGGCGTCAAGAAGTTATTACCGGATGTCGGGCATTCTCGCCTGACCTCTGAGTTGTTCGCTGGCCACCTCGTTTTCGACCAGTGAACATGGAGAAGTTCGATGGATCCCAAAATCCCATCGAGTTCCTTCAAATTTATACAACAGCTGTTCGAGCAGCAGGAGGAGGAGAGCGCGTCATGGCGAATTACCTTCCAACTGTGCTCGAAGGGTCTGCTCGATCATAGTTATTAAACCAACCAGTCGAGTCGATCTACTCGTGGCAACATCTCTGCGATCTATTGCTGGCCAATTTTCAGGGCACCTACCATCGCCCGGGAAAGGAAGACGACCTACATCGGATGCGACAAAATGACGACGAAACACTACGTCAATTAATCAGGCGTTTCAGTCAGGTTCGCAATTCGATTCCTGAAGTTTCTGACTCATCTGTTATCAGAGCCTTCAAGCAGGGAGTCCGCAGCAGAAGGATCACAAGAACATCGCTTTAAACCCTCCGCTCTCAGAGGCGAACTCTTGAGATGGTCGATCGATCACGCCATCACGATGAAGCAGTCGAGTGGACCAAAATCATCGATCGAGATGACCAGCACCCTCAGGAGACAGGCTAAGGTAACAAAAAGAGGGATACAAAGACCAAGAAATCCAAGAACAAGGCAAAGGGTCAAAAGCCTCAAGCCAATGCTTCTAAGGAGGTCTTGGCCGTAGGTGATAAGGAGCCACGAATTACCAAACAATACCCCGATCGAGGCAAAGGTAAGCGTCCCGATCGAAGAACGACAAGCCTAGGTGGTGTCCTTTCCATAAAAAGGAAGGACATGACCTTCGCAGCTGCCGAGTTTTCCAACGAAAACTCGAGGACTACTACAACGGCAAAGGACCACTTCCCACTCTCGAGCAGGTAGGGCAAACAAGTGGTCGTAAGTCGTCGGATGACGATAAGGAGATGCCGTTCCAAGATCCGCAGCATACCGTCGAGCACATCTACGGGGGATCGTCGGCATCGAATCAAAGCGACAACTTAAAGCTGCCGAACGTGAGGTAAACTCCATAGACCCTCCTCTCGTCAATAAATTACCGAAGTGGTCGGAAGTCACCATCTCCTTCGAGAAGGGTGACTGCCCGATTCCTTCGACTCGACCAGGTCGATATCCTATCGTGGTCGAACCCACCATCAACAATTGTCGGGTCAATCGAGTTTTAGTTGATGGTGGCAGCTCGTTAAACATCCTGTTTACGAGTGCCCTGAACGAGATGCAAGTACCCAGGACTAAGGTAAGACCGGTACGATACTCCTTTCATGGGATCGTACCGGGGTCTTCAGCCAAACCTATTGGCCAAGTTTCTCTTCCTTTAACATTTGGTTCTCCAAGTAATTTCAGGACAGAGAAAATCTCCTTTGATGTGGTTGATTTCGATACGGCATATAACGCCATACTCGGACGGCCAACTTTGGCAAAATTCTTAATGGCTACTCATTACGGGTATTAATGTCTTAAGATGCCAGGTCCCAAAGAAGTAATCACAATACATTGTGATAAGAAGATGACGCATACCTACGACTATCAATCCCTTGAGATAGTTGCTCAAATACCAACTCGAGAAGAAAGTCAGCCTTCGACTAACAAGTCGAAGCCTAAAGCTGCACCAAAGCCGAATGACCAGGTCAAAGAGGTTCCTCTGGATGCAGAGGAGCCCTCGAAGATCTGACGCGCGTGGGGATACTTCCGACCCCAAGTAGGAAGACGCCTCATCACCTTCCTCCGAGCTAACGCAGATGTCTTGGCGTGGCAAGCATCCGACATGCACAAGTCCCGGGAGGTGATCGAGCCTGAGCTAGCTTTACTACCGACAAAGTACCCGTAAAACAAAAACTACGGAGATTTTCCCCTGATCGACGAGATGCTATTAAATCAGAATTGGACAAGCTACTTAAAGCAGGCTTTATAAGAGAAGTCGACCACCCAGAGTGGTTGGCTAACCCTGTAATGGTTAGGAAGTCGAACGGCAAATGGCGTATGTGCGTAGACTTCACTGATCTTAATAAAGCTTGTCCAAAAGATAATTTTCCTTTACCTCGTATCGATCAGTTGGTTGATTCTACTGTAGGTTGTGCAATGTTAAGTTTTTTAGATGCATATTCTAGATACCACCGGATCAATATGTGTCTAGACGATGAAGAAAAGACGACATTCATTACACCATTTGGTATATTTTGCTATGTCAAAATGCCATTTGGTCTAAAAAATGCCGGCGTTTCTTTTCAACGCTTAATGCAATCGACTTTTTCATCTCAACTAGGCCGAAACCTGGAAGCCTATGTTGATGATCTGGTCGCTAAAAGCATCAGGAGACTTAATCATATTACTAACCTACAAGAAACATTCGAGAACCTCAGAAAGCACCGCTTAAAACTCAATCCTGAGAAGTGTGTGTTCGGAATCACTTCAGGAAAATTGCTTGGATTCCTAGTATCTATACGAGGAATCAAAGCAAATCCTAAAGAGATAAAGGCCATTCTCCAAATACGCCCTCCGACCACAAAGAAAGAAGTCCAAAAAATCACAGGGTGCATGGCGGCTTTAAGTCGTTTCATCCCACGACTAGGAGAAAAAGGACTACCTTTCTTTAAACTTCTAAGGAAACATGAAGGTTTTGAGTGGTCGAACGAGGTAAACGTTGCCTTTGAGGATGTCAAGAGGTATCTTACGAGTGCTCCTATTTTGGTTTCTCCGATGCCAAAAGAGCGCTTAATTTACCTAGTTTGCCGGCCCGCAGGCGATGGCCTTGATCTTGGTCGTAGAATGTGGCGATACACGACCGGTTTACTACGTTAGTGAAGTTTTACACGGGCCTAAGGAGCGTTACCCTCAGTCCAAAAACTTCTATATGCCCTTGTCATGTCTTCGAGAAGCTGCGGCATTATTTTCAGCACACAAAATAGTTGTCTGCCCGAGTTTCCCTTGGGAGCGATCCTCCAGAATAGGGAAACCGCGGGGCGCATGGCAAAATGGTCAGTCGAACTTGGGGAGTTCGACCTCCATTTCGTGTCCCGAACGGCCATTAAATCCCAGATCTTGGCAGACTTTGTCGCTGAATGGACAAATCCTGAACCTGTTCTGGATCTCTAGTACGATTCCCACGACCAGTGGACGATGTACTTTGACGGGTCATTTACTTTAAGTGGCTCAGGGGCTGGGGTGGTCCTAGTATCTCCTACCAGAGAGACCTTAAAGTATGCCATACAATTAAACTTTCAGGCCACTAACAACGTGGTAGAATACGAAAGTTTGCTAGCTGGCATACGAGCTGCGAAAGCGCTCTCAATTCGTTGACTACTCGTGAGGGGAGACTCTCAACTAGTCGTGAATCAAGTCAGGAAAGAGTACCAGTGCTCTAACCCGACAATGTCTTGGTACTTATCGGAAGTGCGTAAGGTAGAAAAGCATTTTTTCGGTTTCGAGGCACAATTCATCCCTCGAAAGGATAATTTCCTCGCAGACCAGCTTGCTCGAATGGCTTCTTCCCGATCTGTAGTACCAAAAGGAGTCTTCGTGAAACAACTCCAGAATCCGTCCATGGTTGAAGAACCAGAGACACCTCCTATTGAGATGGCCTCTCTAGAATACGTGGATACCTGGATGGCTCCCATCTACGAGTATCTTCAGAAGGGTTCCGTACCCAAAGACGATCCCGAGGCAGATCGCTTATCCGGAAAAGCCAAAATGTATACTTTGGTTGAAGGAGTCCACTATAAACGAGGTACTCAAGGGGTACTCATGCGATGCATTCCGCAGAGTGAAGGATTAACACTCCTTCACAACATACGAGGTGGCATCTGTGGAACTCATGCTTCCTCTGAGCGGCTGGTCGGTAAGGCCTTTCGACAAGGTTTCTCTTGCCAATAGCTACAGACGATGCCAAAGAGTTGGCTAAAAGTGTGTCCAATACCGTTTCATAGCACACAAATACACCAACCAGCTCAAGCATTACAAGCGATACCTCTGTCTTGGCCTTTTTGCACACAGGGTCTCGATATCCTAGGACCATTCCCCAATGCTCCGGGAGGTTTTGAGTTCCTTTTGTGGCTATTGATCGTTCACAAAATGGATCGGCCGAACACATGAATCGGGATAACAACAAGCGACAAAATGGTTCATAATAAGATGCGTAATTACTCGATTTGGAGTTCCAAGTCGAATAATCACAGATAATGGTAAACAATTTTCGAGCGCAAAATTTCAGGAATTTTGTGACGAGTTGGGTACCAAGTTATGTTATGTTTCTGTTGCCCATCCCCAAAGCAATGGGGCAGTCGAACATGCAAACGACCAAATAATGCAGGGAATTAAAACCCGAGTCTTCGACCAGCTCGTCAAGCGCTCGGGGGCTTGGGTACAAGAATTACCCTCCGTATTATGGGCGCTTAAATGCGACTACTAGTCGGACTCTGGTGAAACACCATTTTTCTAGTCTTGAGCGAAGCCATGCTTCCTCCGAACTAAAGATCTGGTCAACACGAGTGAAACTTTCAATGACTCCAACCAAGAACAACTTCGAGCAGATGACATCAACTCCTTTCGAAGAAAGGAGAAACAAGCCTTAATCCGTTCAGCAGTCTACCAACAAGCCTTACGCAGATACTACAATCGTTAGGTCCAACCTCGCAGCCTTGCTGTAGGTGACTTGGTATTGAGGCTCTGCCAATCCAAGTCTAATCGGAATAAACTTTCTCCCAAGTGAGAAGGTCCTTACACAATGGTCGAGTTACGGCGCCAGTCGATCGATTGGCAATGGAAGGCGGCGAGTTCTCTCGAATTCTTGGAACATCTACCAGTTACGCAAGTTTTATGTGTAACAAACCATTCAGACAATAAAGCCTTAGGTTCTCTCTACCTCTATTGTCTTATTTTTGAGTAGTGCTTTCATAATCTTTCGACTACATTCCAAACACCTAGTTTTCTTTACACTGGTCGAAAGGCAGGTAACATCACCTAGTCGAAGCCTCTCCTCTCTGCACGTGGTCCTACCCACTAGAAGGAGCTTCCTAGTGTCGACTCGTTACTTACTTTTGCTGCCAATACAAAGAGCTCGGGTTCTATTTGGTCGAAATATTCTTAAAGCCAGCTCTTTTCCACCTTAGTTTATTTCTTCAGTTATTTTGAAAAATACTCTAAGCAGAGTACACTTTCTTAGATTTATTCAACCGCCTTTGCTGTACTCGTTCCGTCCCAACTGATCGGAGGAAGAAACACATCTAGTCGAAGTCTCTCCTCTCTGCACATGGTCCTGCCCACTAGAAGGAACTTCCTAGCATTGTTCAGTTTCCTACTTTTACAACCAGGACAGACCTATCGAGTCCACCAATGAAGGACGAACGAATGTTTTAAAGTCCTCTAGACGTTTGCCTAACTCAAGTTGTCGTTCTCGATTTAATTAATCTGATCGGAGATGATAATATCACCTAGTCGAAGCCTTTCCTCTCTGCACGTGGTCCTGCCCACTAGAAGGAACTTCCTAGAGTCGATTCATTACTACTCTTTTGACCAATGCATGACAATCGTGATAAAAAAAACTACAAGTTAATCAAACCTCTCTGTTTTCAGAAACCCTTTTAACACTATTTACTTAGTTTATCTAAATAAACTAACCAAATAGTCGGTGGCTAGGATAAAGTTATTAATTTGACTTCAATTCTTAGTCTTTTGTTCGTCAATTATCTTTTGAGTTACTAACTACTCGACAAGATAATTTGCAGGAAACAAGATGGATTATATATTATATCAGCAAAAGCTTGTTTTCATAGGTTTTTATTACAAACTACTCTGAAAAAGGAGATCCCAGTTGTATCTCCTCCGAGACCTTCCTGCCGACTGGCTGCATTTCTTCACTCAAACGACTTGCTTCTGCCTTAGGGCAGTCGAAGTCGGCGTCGATTGGTTGCACATTAAGGCTGGGGTCACGAGTTTTAAGTTTTGTAAATACATAACTTATTGCACCTTCGACCACCTCCTTTATCGAGTCAGCTTGGTTGGTCTTCAGGGTGGTCACCAGTTCTTACAAAGTCCCGACTTGTTCCCCAATAGTACTTATGTGAGCAGCTATCATGTCTTCTGGAGGAGTTTTTCCCTCACCATGCAGCTCACCAAGTATATTGTTCAGGAGCATGATGTTGTCTTGAAGATTATTCTTCGTCGACTTCATCTCCTGTTGGTTACGAGTCGAAGCCTCGCGGAGTTGTTGATTCTTGACTACTTGCTCTGAAAGGGGTAAGACTATTCAAGCAAAAAATAATTCCTAGAAGAGGAAAGAGCTAGTTCACAGGTAAAGAATTCCTAACCTGCTAGTCGAGATCTCAGCCTTTCAATCTCTTGATCTTTATCTTTGGCGATACGAGAAATCTTGTGAACGACCAAAGTTTTATCTTTAACTTCGATTTGGAGCCTTCTCATTTCGTCCTCTTTTTCTGAAAAGAAGTAAGAGTTAAAAGGTAAAGATCAACGACATAAGCGATCTTAAGTTCAAGCACTTCTCGTTTATCTCTTCACGCAATTTTTGAGTCAGCGAGTTATCCTCTGAAGCTTCTTCAAGAGGTCTTCTTTCTCTTCCCTTAGCTTTCTCGTCTCGTCTTTTTCATAATCGGCGAGTCGACCTAAGGTCTTTTCGTCACTATTTAACCTATAAAGGTTAAAAGTAGACATGAGCACTATCTAACTGGTCATAAGTCTTTCTACGACTAGCACCTAGTCGTGAGTTTTTCCACGACAAACCCTATAAGCACTATATAAGTGGTAAAATCAAAGACGACTACGAATAACAGTGACTTACCACCTCTCTGCCTGTTCACACAGTTTTGCTTTTTCTTGTCGTAGCTCTACAAGTTGTCGGTGATATTCACCAACAGTGGCAATTTGTTCTAGAGCTTTACGCAAAAGAAAGACGATGAAAAGCAAAGGAAGGCCGCACATGTAAGTATCCTTAAATACTTACATTCATGGTTGTCCGAGTAAACATCGAGAAAACCATCGTTGGACTCTTCAGCTTATCTATCTTCGCGACTTGATTCCACCAAACCTTCTCGAGGCGCTCGTTGTCAAAAATTTCCCCTCTGTTGGGAATATCTTTGGGATGAGGACTCGATCGCGAATCTAAAAGCGAAGACCCCACGATGGAAGCGAGCCCAAAGAAATCAAAAGCGAAGTTGAAGTACTCCTCGTCTTGATTACGTAGCTATGACTTCTCTTTGGAGACCGGGAGGTACGTCTGCAACAACTTCCTTCCTGGCACGGTGGTCAAATACATCACCACCCTGGCCAGAGGCTTCTACCGCTGCCTCTGCTGCCCCCATTACCACCTCAGCGGTCGTAGCAACCACTTCAGAAGCCACGACTTCCTCTGCCACCCGAGCAGTGGGTGATCCTTCGACCACTCCTGCTGTCATCTCTCCATCCATTGGAGAAGTGACAATAGGCTTCTCAATAGAAGCATCCTCGAGGGCTGAAGGAGTCTGGCTAAGAGCAACAAAAGGAAAGCACGTTAAGTTGTGAAAAGCAAAAGGTAAATGCTGTTCTTACACTTTAGTCTTTCTCACATACCTCTGCACTCTGGACTTAACTAGGAACTTATGAGTCATCTTCCCAACGGAAGATTTCTTCGACTTCTTTTCTACGACCACGTCTGGTCGGACTTCAAGTTGAAGGATATGCTCGGCCACGACCACGTCTGGTCGTGGATTTTGAACAGGAGCCACCTCTCTGATCTCCTGACTTTCCGGATGGCCGAGATCTATCTCGACCACTCCGAGATTGGCGCTTCCCTCGACCACAAGTTCTGTTGGAGCAGCATTGTTCTTCACAAAAGGCATAAAGTCCTTCCAGTTCTCCTTTTCTAGTCGCTTGACAAAACTAGGAGAGGCAGAAACTGCGAAAGTTTTCTTGTCATAATAGAAGGGTACCTTGGCCTTGCGGGCTTTGCGCTTAAGAGGTTAATTTGCCGACCTCTTGACTTTCAATGCTTCAACCTCCCTGGCTTCAGCTGCAGCCATGTCTGGAGCAGATTTTGCAGAAGATCTGGTCGAAATAAAAGAACTTGAGCTTGCCCCTCCCTTGTCGGCGACTTTTACGAGTCGACGCTTCTTAGACGGAGGAGCTGGACTTTTTTCCACTGTCATCCCTGCGTCGATGGTTATCAGTTCGACCTCTTGGTCGTCCTGACGATTTTTCATGCCTACTTTCTGTAAGAAAAACCGAAAAGAATTACTGACCAGTCGTAAGATTTTCTACGACCAGTATCCAGTCGTAAGTTTTTCTATGATATTTCCTTGATCGTAAGGTTTTATACAATCACTACCAAGTCGTAAGTTTTTCTATGACAAACAACTAGTCGTAAGTCTTTCTACGACTCTAAAGCCCTAAGGATAAAATCAACCCTTGATTACCTTTAGGCGCTCCATCTTCTCTTCTGTGGATAAAACCGGAAGGATTTGAGGAACCGCCACTCCAGGTGGCGGAGATTTCTCACAAACAAGTTTGACCCGAACGTCGATCTCTGCTTGTGAAAGATCTGTGCAAACAGATAAGACATTCATTAGACCACTTTGAGAAAGACCAAACCGAGAGCTAAGTCGAAGATTCACTTACTCTCCTCGTAGTCCCTGGTTGGGTCTTTTGGCCCCGTGTACCTCCACATAGGAGGTACTCGTTTCTTCAAAAGGCTAATTCGACGTGTGATGAAATCCTTCACCACATGCCATCCGTCGAGCCCTCCTCTTTCAAGTCCTTGATGGCTTGAATGTGAGAACAATCCGACCAAGATCCACAGAGTCGAATCCGAGGAAGAAATCTTCTCGTGACCTTCCCGAAAGTAAGGTCATCATCTTGGGTGGCTTTCGATAAAACCACCTCTTCCTCCATCCCGACCACGAAGACCGTAAACATCTGAATATACTTCTTCGACTTCCGTCAAGGAGCTTGCACCACAACTCCCAGCAATCCTAGATTGTCGAGCCATTCCATAAAAATATTGAAAGAGCTCGAGGTCTGCTGGAATTTCCAGGTATGCCTCACACAGATACACGAATACACTTAGCATTGTGATGGAATTAGGACCGAGGTTCACTAATTCCACCCAAAGTGCTTGAGTACGAGTGTGAGAAAAGGGTGAGCAGTCAATTGAAGGCCACACTCACAATATGCCTGGAAGACGGGGATTTGCCCAATCTCCCCCGACGGCCAATGCTGCCCAACCGCCGCAATCCACTTCACAAGAACCTTCTCTGGAATCTTTCCAGCGTCGACCAAGGCTTGAATTTTCGCCGCATCCATCTCCGACTCGGCCCACTCGGAAACTGTTCCGGCCATCTCTCTCAGAGAAGGGAGGTTTTGGATTAAGGAAGGTCTTAGGAGAAAGCACAATTGGGTTGGTGGCGGAGAAGGCAAGAACTCGGTGAACAGCGGGAGCGATTTGGGGAAAAGTAGAAACCCAAGTCTCACCCCCCGGTAAGTATTTATAACCATATGCCTGGGTTGAAAGTGTGGAAACCCAAGGGTTGCCACCGTTTCGGGCACCGCTCCAACAGACAAACATATAAGAGTCGATTGCGATTCTCTAAGTTTGTCTGCCCAAGAAAATCAGGTTCGTTTTTACACCTCAAGCAAAATTACTTTTTTGGCCAAGCCTTTCTAGCCAAATGAAATATCAATCGGAAAGGTTTTACTTCCGATCACCATACTATGACTATTTGATAGTCGTAAGTAACCTTCTTGACCAAGTATATTTCTGGTCAAAGTGATGTACAAATGTCGAAGAGTTTTTCCTTCGACCATCTCTCCACGACCGTCTCGTGGTCATAAGACCATCTACGACTCCTTTACCAAGTAAGTTACTTTCACTTGAAGTTGGGGGGCTAGATGACGAGAATCTAATAATCCTCATTTTATCTTTTATCTATAATTTTTATTATGGGTAAATATGATGTCATGTGGTCCCTAGGTATACCCCTCATATTTACAAGGGAGAAGCCTACCAGGTGGTCGTAAGTTGTTCTACTACTACCCCCATAGTCGTAAGTCTTGCTACGACTACCCCATGGTCGTAAGTTCTTCTACGATCACTATCCAGTCGTAAGTTATTCTATGACTACCCCATGGTCGTAAGCTCTTCTACGACCAGGTCAGCTACGACCACCTTATGATCAATAAAACCTATAGACGAGGTCCAATTGATTAAGGAATCCAAGTAGTCAATATATGTTGTTATTCTATGAAGTAATAGCACGTAATACCCCATTATCTCTGACAAATAACTGACAGGCGGCATGAAGGAGTTAACACTCCGGTGATTACTGCAAACATGCGCCCGTTACAGGACATGATGAGGCGCCTCTTCACCTGGAGAAACAGCTACTCCTTCACGACTATATAAAGGTGGCGATCAGAGAAGAAAGGAAGGGCAATCAGAGAACACAGCAAGCAATCGGGAAGATAGGCACTATCTTCTGTAATAGTCTTAATCTTTTCTCCCGATTGTACAAGATACACTCAATACCATACACACACAGGAGTAGGGTTATTATTCTCCCCGGAGAAGGCCTAAACCAGTATAAAAATACCCATGTCAATCTCTCTGCGTGATTCCATTCTAGGAGACCCCCCGAATCAAACAATCTTTACATAAGATTAGTTCTAAAACACCGACAAGATGAATCTCATGCCGAGGTCAAGATGATCAAGAGAAGCTTCCACTTTTAGAAAGAATACCATTTTTATGATAAAAAAAACATCACAATGCGATCAAAATGGCATATGGAATCAAGAAAGTACTTGAGGGTAGCTAGCAAAGATAACAAGGATCAATTTTGACTAAAGGAAGCAGCCAAAGTAGGTTTAAAATTGAATAGAATGAAATGGCTGTCTTGTTAGAGAGATCGGTAGTACCGACGTGCAAATGGCAGTAGTACCGATATGCGGAAGTACCGCCTTTCAATGGCCGGTAGTACCGCAAAGTGGTAGTACCTTTGTTAAGCCACTAGTAGTTCTGATTTTTCTGGAACTTCAAGGATAGAACTTGGAATAGAGAAATATGCAAATGATCCTTAGTTTTGCACTCAAATAAATATCATTCATGATCATTATGCATTGAAAAGACTAAAGAGTATCTAAGAATATAGTTTTTATGAATTAAGTTTTTGTTTTTGCAAATGAAACTTATTTTGATGAAACTTCTTCAAATGAGCAAAACTAAGCATATTGAAGGAATTTAAAGCATCCAATTTCATGTATGAGTCATGAATACCATTGTGGATCTATTTATGTGAATAAATTTGGCCCAAATGGCAAAATTCACTTAAGTGCTAGAAAGTGACCACTTAGGTCAAACTAGGATTTTGGATGAGTTTCGAAATCAAATAACATTTTCTAGGTTGGCCTTTTAAGAATCTTTTGAATACCAAAATTATTTAGAATAGCCAACTCTAGGTTTTTTCTTTCGGGATGATTTTCAAATTCTTTTTAGAATAGATTTTATACAAGAATCTAGTTTATGTCAAAAACAAAATCTTGTAATTTTAGATTTTGGCTAGAAACTCTTTTTCACTTAAAATAGGTTTTTCTTTAGCCAAAACCTTTGGTAAAACTTTGAAAAGTATTTGTATAAATTTTACAACTCATTTTTCAAAAGATTAATTATATTTATGAATTTTTTTGACTTTTGGCTAAACGGCTCAATTTTGAAAAACATTACTAGCACTTAATTTATTTGGGCACACTTAGGGATATGATATACATGATCATGATTTAGCACTCCCCCTTAATGTGCCTCAACCAACTTTCTCAAGATTTTAATAATGACGATTAAGAACAAGAGCAAGAATACCCTTTTTAAGATTTTCATGAAATGCAACCTACACAAGGTAAAGGGCTAGATACTTTAATGTAAGTACTTGTTACCGAGATAGCATTGGTTTATGATATGAAGTGATCATCCTCAAGCTTGGCTCCAATTTTGATATATGATGGAATCCACCGTTATATGAATAAGCCAAGCCTCTAATGCCTCTCCAAGTACCTATTTAATATTTAAGCACCTTGTGGTACCCAAACTCGGTTGGGTCCATGAATGTTAGTCACAATACTTTTGGGCACCCAAATGGCCCTAACAATAAGCTTTGGTGAACTAACAATTCTAGCAAACACATTGTCATTTATATCCCTCCTAAGCAAATAATAATCATTATAGATAAGAGGCTTAGGAGTGATACCTTTGGGACATTGTTTACCAATATGTCCTTTTTCTCAGCAATTACAGCAAGTTGGGCTTTTGCTTCCCTTACTTGTCTTCTTTTCTTGATTCTTGCCGGTCTGCCTCTTCTTTGAATGTCTTGACTTGACATCCATTTGATTTAGGCATACCGAGGCACTTGACATATTTCTTCGTGTGTCTTGTATTGTGCCTTGTCTTGCTATTTTCCTTCTTCTTTGAAGTGAAGCCAATTCCGCTCTTATCTTGCAAGCTTTTTTGCTTGCTCAATATATCATCGAGAGTGACCTTCACTTTATAGCTTCTTTCCAAGTCATGTTTCAATTTTGTGACTTGGGCCTTGAGCTCTTTGTTTTCCTCTATAATGTTAGTCTCAACAAGCGTAGAGGAAATAGAAGCATCTATTGTTGAGCAACAAGACATATCAAGCAAATCATCATAAGAGGTGGATATACTAACCTTAGATGAAATGCAAGAGTTAGGAGCTATACATGGCAAATCATCTAATAAATTACAAGTTATGCCTATATCCACCTTGGGCTTATTGAACTTATTTAGGAGAAGAGTTTCATGCTCATCTTTTAAAACATCATAATTATTTTGAAGTAAGACATATTCTTTCTTCAAAACTTTGAATTTTGAAACCTCCTTTCCTAAATACTCATTGAGTTCCTCAAGCATACCCATCAACTCATCATATGAGGGTTCATCATTATTTACCTCTTTATTACCTTTAACCATAAAGCAATGAAGTGATGTAGATGGAGTTGAGGAATCCTCATTGTCGGAGCTAGAAGTTAACATTCTTCTCCCGACATCCATTCTTGTATGCAATCATCACTAGTTGAGGTAGACCTTTCATAATGATCTTCAAGATGGGTCCACATCTCATGAGCGTTCTTGAGATTGCATATGGCATCGAATATCTCTATACTCAAAGCACTAAAAAAAGCGTTAGTTGCTTGAGCGTTGAGATGTGAGCATTTATCTTTCTCAACAGTTTGAGCAAGAGGATCCTTTGGAGGAAAAAAACCAACATCTACAATCCACCGTATTTTAGGGCTCATAGCCTTAAAATAACAAGACATGTGAATTTTCCAAATATCATAATTCATGCCATCAAATAGAGGTGCTTCACCTATGTGCACTATATCACTAGTCGCCATCCTTTACTCTCTAGACGGTTAAGTCTAATAAATGAGAGACCAAGCTCTGATACCACTTGTAAGATCGAGGAGGCCGACTAGAGGGGGGTGAATAGTCGTTTCTAAAAATCTCTAAGGCTAAAACCGATTTCTAATGCGGAAGCTAAAGATAATTCGGTTTTGCACAAATAAAACCTAAATCAACTAATCTTGACTAGGTGCACCAACAATAAGACTATTGATAATGATAGCAATCATACAAATACATGTAAGCAATATAATTCTACGAATGTAAATTGCGCAAAGTAAATCACAAGAGAACAAATCACAAAGAAACAACGATGTTTTACCGTGGTGTTCGGAGACTTGCCGGTCTCCCCTAATCCACGTTGAGGTAAGCCCAACAACATTGGACCGGCTCCATAACTTGAGTCAACACCTCCGAGGTAAGTCCAACCACTTGGACCGGCTCCAACACGAACCAACACCTCGATCCACTCGGGGTTGCTCTTCCTCCACTCCTAAGATGGTGAGCACCAAACCACTCACAACACGCCGGGCCTTCTCACAAACTTCTTGAGAAGATCACCGGACCACGATGCCTCCACACCGTCTAGGTGTCGGCAAACACTAAGAGTAATAAGCCAAGCCCCTTGCTTGACTCTCACCAAGTGCAACACATGCACAATTGGACGTTCAATCCAATTCTAGTTGCAACACATGCAACTAGAGTCTCCCCCTTTGCTCACATGGTACAACACATGCACATTTGAGAGGAGAAGCTCACACTAGCTCAATAGAATGAAATGGGAAGCCAAGAGTTGTCCTCCAACCGGCCAAGGTGAGTATTTATAGCCCACACATAAAAACTAGCCGTTGGAAGAGAATCTACTGAATATTGGAGAACCCCGGTCAGACCGCAGGCATAAGGCCGGTTAGTCTGGGCTACAGTGCAACGGCTATAAAAATAGCCGTTACATGTAATTCCTAGTCAGTCCGTCCTCACAGGGTCCGGTCTGACCGGACCCCCGGTCCGGGCTTTCCGGGTGGAAGAAAAACAAAAAACACGCCCTCTGGAAAGAGTTGACCGGCCTTATAAGGGCGGTCAGTCCGTAGGCATATGGGCGATCAGTTCAGGCTTTGAACTGCGGTCAGTCCGGCCCTGGATTTCAGCATAGGCGACACTCGGAAAAATGGTCATAACTTTTGACTCCGATGTCGGAATTGAGTGATTTTGGGCTCTATGGAAAGCTTATTCAGAGGGCTACACAACTCATCTATTTGATTGATCTCAAACATATTTGATCAAATCAAAAAACACAACTCTAAAAAACCAACACCATGGTCTAAATCCAAGGAAATAGCAACGAGCAATCTTAGACAATGCCAAGGGAAAATGCATAGATCCCAACAATTTGCAAAAAATATTTGCAAACTTTAGTATCATGCCACAAGAGTAGGTACATGGACTTTAACTATTTGCAAAACTCATTTGCAAAGTATAGTCACATGCTACAAGGATTATGCATGAGCCTCGACTATTTACAAAACACATTCGTAAATATCGGCAACATGCCACAAGGAGTAGTTGCATGGACTTCAACCATTTGTAAAACACATTTACAAATTATAGTCTCATGCTACAAAGAGTTAATGCATGAGCTTCAACTATATGCAAAACACATTCGCAAAAAATAGCATCGTGCATTGGAGAGCTAGAGCAAGCGGGATTGAGCTATCAACACATGATGAGACTCAAGCTACTAGACAACACCCTTCTTAATAGTATGGCAAACCTATACTAGCAATCCGGTCTTCCAACCAAACACCAAGACCGGTAAAAGACTAGGATCACATCCTTAGCCCTAGCTAGTCATACCTTTTGCCTTGAGCATCCTCTTGAAGGTTAATGACGCACATCTTTACTTCAAGTCCGGATCATTTTCTTGATATGCATCAACCAATGATACATCCTTCACTTGACCTCCATCAACACATGAAGGATCTTTTCTTGATTTGATGATCAACTCATGATCATCTTCTCTTCGGGATCTTGATGTGCATCAACACATGATGCACTCTTTCTCTTGAACCTTGACTTGATGACTATCAACTCATGATGCCATCCAAAGTCTCCAACTTCATGGAACATAACCTATTCATCTAACTCATAACAAATGTTAGTTCCATAATGTGATTGTCATTAATTACCACAACATACCATTAACTCATAATGGTGGGTCAAGATACTTCAATATTTTCCTCTTTGGTAATTGATGATAACCACATCAATTTGCGGAAAATTGAATATAGATCTATATGAGTATATATGAACTACACAAGTTATATATACTCAAGGGATATGTTTCAATGTAGAGATCCTTAATATGTGTGGATAAAGAGAATATGGATCAATACTAATGAAACTCCAAAACATAGAGTGAACTCCCCCTAAATATGCGTATACACGAATGTGTAATAAAAACATATGCACATATTCAAGTTAGACTTTTAGTGGAGTTCAACCTATATTTTGGATCCAAGGAATGCAACAATATATAAGAATATGTTGTCGAATGCATACCTCTTTGATTTTCACATTTTCATCCAAATAAGACTAAACAATACCATAGTCAATAAACATATTAGTCTCACATTTAGATTTGTCAATAATCACCAAAATACTCCATTAACTCATAATAGCGGGTCTAGATTCTTCACCCATGCAATAGGACGATCGTCTCGCCTGATGTACATAAAAAAATTCAACGAATCCCGCACAGTGGGATCACTGTGTAAGCCACACCCTGCCCCTAACATGACCGCTCCTTGCATCTGTGCCATCACTGCCCCGCCCTTCTTCCTCCGATTCTACACCCCGCCCCGCCCTACCGCCTATCCTCGCATCTCCACCACCCCTCCTCGCACCTGTACCGGCACCGCTGCCCCTGATTCATGTCGCTGTCACTATCGCTCCATCGAGCAGCCCATTCTCTCCTCCCCGCCGCCGTAAGGCCTCCTCACATCTGCGCTACTACCACACCTAGGATCACGCCACCGGCTATCCCGCCGATCCTTGCATCTCCTCCGCCTTGGATTCACACCGCCGCTCCTCCTCACATCTCCACCACCCTAGATTCGTGCCACATAGTTTTCTATATACAAATTTAAAGTGCTAAACGTGGGCTGCAGGTGCTTGAATGCTACGATAACCATGTAAAGGAGCAGCTTGACGTGGGATTCATGGAATATTACTGATTTTGAGAAGATGCACAACTTATAATCAATGACCCATGGGTTGAAAATATGCATCAAATCTTGTAAGGCTTTTGCAATATATTATGTCCACTTGCGGTCTTCGGGGAGTGGTGACTAGTGAGCACCAAACCTATTTAGAGGTTACTCTTCGTTGTTCAGTAGCCATTAGAGGCGATGGCTGCAGTGGACAACAATAAGGTGGCAATGGCCACAGTCACCCTCCCATCGAAGAGTAAGCTGGTCATTTCTTGGTTCTTGGTATCCTTTTCTTTCCGTGTCAGAATATTTGAATGTCATGATCTTAACTTTTTTAGAATTTTGATTGGTTTATAGAGTTCCCTATTTTAGTTGTAGTGGGTTTGATTTGTTGGATCCCTGAATTAGCTGATAGGACTGGTTGCACTCCAGCTCAGTTATTTTGTTGTTGTTCTTATTATTGTCTTTTATTGATCAGTTCATTTTGGATACTCGAATTTAGTCAGTTCAATGATTCCATTGAAGTTTTCGGGGTGTGTGTTTTCTACCAATTATTACCGTGTTACAATCTCTACCATTTCGAGATGTCCACAGTAACATGCCAGTCGATTGATTTGATCAGTAATATCCAAGAACAATGGTTATCTGATAGTCTTGTGCAACAAATGACTTAACTAGATATGAGCAGTTGTAGGTACTATGTGAGTGAGTGTATATCACAAAATTTATATCCCCTAAATCTCTGCTTTTGTTATAATACCAAAATTTATATTTGTGAATCTGATTTATGATACGTGACAATTGCAAGGTAACTAGATGTCACTCTTACTGACAGTAGAATAAAACATTTTAGGATATGATCCTAGGTGATCCTTTCTTTCTAAACTTACTACAATTCAGTTATTACCCTGGTTTGAACCGCGATCTATTATACGTGGACTGCTTTGTACTTCATAGCATCATTGAGAGAATGGCCCGATATGGACCTCTGAGATGTCGAGGATTTTTGGTAGATAAAAGACCTTTTGAACCCGTATTTGCAGAAATGATCACGTGCAACCCGTATTTGCACATATAGCACCGTTGTTGCACGCCCGCCGTGAGGCAACACCTCCCCGCACGCCACATCAGCCATTGCCGCACGGCCACTGTGTGGCGAGGCATCCGCCGCCACAAGGCCTCCCCCAGCCAGCCTAACCGCTACGTCGGTTTTTCTTTTTTGTTTTTTTAAACATATTTATGCATAATTGTTGTAGGAATTTTTAAATATAGTAAATGGGCTCCAAAAATTATGATTTTTTTGGGAGCCTCTTGACCCAGTGTACTTGATTGTGTAATTTTTTAAAATTTAGTCCGTTCTAAATATTTTTGGAAAAATGAAAAATGAAAAACAAAATCTACCGTGGTTGCCGTGTGGCAACCACTGTAGCAAATTTTTTCCTTTTTTTTTCTTTTTTTAGAAAATCATTTATGTATAATTTTGTAGGAATTTTTAAATAAAGCAAATAGGCTCCAAAAAGTATGAAATTTGTTGTGGAGCCTCCTGAAAAAAATGTAATTGCTTGCGTAACTTTTTTTAAAAATTATACATTCTGAATTTTTCTTAAAAATACATACCAACAGTATACTTATATGAATTTTTTAGAACAATTCAAACCGTATAAAATTTTGAAAAAATTACACAAGAAAGTACACTATGTTAGGATGCTCCACAAAAAGTGCATAATTTTTGGAGCCAATTTGCTATATTTAAAAATTCCCACAAAAATTATGCATAAATGATTTTTTTAAAAAAAAAGAAAAAAGAAAAAATTGCTACCGTGACACTTGGCAGCGCCGGTGCATTGCCACACGGTGGCCGTGAGGCAACGGTGATGTGGCGCGTAGGGAAGTGTTGCTACATGTGCAAATACGCGCCACGCGTGGTCATTTCTGCAAATATGGGTTGAAAATGTGTTGTATCTGCCAAAAACTCAAATGTCGAATGCGTGGGATGGTTCACCGTACATGCAAGCTAACGCAAAAGAACTTCATTTGTGATTCTGGGGCGCAAGCCCACGTGCTGCCCAACGAAGGGGACCTCGCGTTCGCATACCAGCTAGTTGCTGGCTCTGCCCCGGCCAGAGGCGAATTGTAACATCCCAAATTTTAATTTCTGGTTAAAATTAAAATTTAATTATTTTCTCCCTAATTATTTTGAAGGAAAAATAATTTATTTGTGGAATTAAATACCAACTTTAAGTTGGATTTTTTTAAGTCCAAAATAACCCTGGGAATTTTTGTGAATTTTTCCATAATTTTTGGGCTATATCTGTTATTTTCTAAAGGCTTAAGTAATTTATTTCAACTTCTGAAATTGCTAAATCAAAAGAAATTCGAAAATATGTTTTGGGCCGAAACCCTAATCCCGGCCCATCTCCTAAATTCTTTCTTGGCCCAACCACCGGCCCATCCTCTCTATCCCGCATCCCTCCCTTTCTCTCCTCCCGACCCCACCTATCACTCACCTTCCTCTCTCACGTGCCGCCCTGGTCCCACCTTGTGAGCACGTTCTTCTCCCCCTCGCTTTCTTCTCCCCGCCCACCCGCCATGGCCATTTCTCGAAGCTCTGCGCCGCGCCACTTTCTCCTCCTGTATTTCTGCGCACACATGCGCCTAATCCTCAAGGTCCGTTGCCTTATCCCCACCTTTTCCCTCTTCACATGAATCGTTCGCCTTGGCTTCAACCGCCACCGCCAATATCGCTAACTCTATCTAGCCACCTCGGTACCCCTCGGCCTCTATAAAAGAAGGCCCTGAGCGCCCCTTTCCATGCTCATTCCATCCTGTCCACCCATTCCTTCTTTTCTCTCCTAGAATCACCACAATTCACAATTGCATCTTGGTGGCCGAAGCTTCACCACCGTCAATGGCTCCCCGACCACCCCAACCACAACATTTGCATCACCATTCCATGTTCTTCATCGTGCGCTCGTCATCTACGTTGGACCCTCATCGGAGCGTCGTGCCACCACTTGACCGAACCACTCCGCCGTCGTCTCCTTCGTCTCTAGCAGCTCCGTCGCATCCCTTCGCCAAAATCTAGTGCACCAGCTTTGCCGCAACCTCCTCTACACCCCGGTAACCTCGCCGGACTTCGTTGTCCTTCACAACGCCAGCACCCTCGGTCAACGCGCCGCCGCCTTGGAGCTGATGTGGTGTGACTGTGTGGCGCCACGTCACAGCCACATCAGTGCAACCATCCACATGGCAGACCATGTGGGTGTTGAGGTGGATTTTCCACTTTTTCTTTTAGAAAAGTAATTCGGAATTCCAAAAAATTTGTTTTAATTATTTTCTTTAGGGTTTAAACTTCTAAGGCTCGTTCTCCTTCATACGATCTCTGTTTTCAATGATTCAAATTTTAAATTCATCTAAAATCAAGATCTAGCCAGCCAAACCAAAATTATTTAATTTGGAATTCATTTGAATTTTTTTATTTTGTTTTTAAATTTGGATTGTTTTCACATATAGATTTTGATGACTTCAGAGAGCTTGACCTTTCTGAAGAATTAGAATGTCAGGACTTTGAGCAAGGCAAGTTATATCTTTGATTATATTTGATTCTATTATTTCAAATTGTTTAAATTCTATTTTAAATTATTACTGCATGCGTATTTATATTCAAGTAATTGAAAATCCTATTTTAAGCTTTATAGTTTTTCCCAATTCCATGGTATAGCCAATCTTGTTACTGAATTAGCCATTCTTTGATACCTTAGTAAAAATCTAGTTGGTACACTAGTATGAACTAGAACATGTTTGAAAAATTATACTTAGTCAATGCTTAGAGCAAAATGTTGATTTTGGGGAATTTAGCCAAAATACAAAGTCGATTTAAAAATGAGACTATGGTATTGTCTTTACCATAGAATGTTTGAAAAATATTTTGGCATGAAAAATAAACAAAACTAGTTTAGACTTGGGCAAATTGGACGGTTGGTGGGTGCAAGTTTATGCACGGGCTCAAATCAGTGAATGTTTGAGGTGTAGGGATTGTTTTGGAAGTCGCCCAGTCATGTAAGGACCGGTCTATGAGCTATGGATTGTTAAGCCAAACTCGTACCACCACAAGTCTGGAGTGGGATAGACTTGGCCAATTAAACTATATTATTTTACCATGATTATGTTATAGAAAGATGTGGGTGTCGTGAAGACTTATTGTTAATACTCACATGCGCAACAAGGGGGTCATAGTTTTGGTGCGAAAGCCTACGATAACCAAACCTTAGCGGACATAATTATGTTGAAATAATGTAGGGTAAAGGCCTCGCGATAGTTGCTTAGTCGTACGCCTTGGGAAGCGTGTTTTGGCTGACATGTTAAACAAACTGTCTCTTACGGGTAGAGATGTACCAACTCTGCAGAGTAATAATCTATTCGAATAGCCGCGTCCACGGTCATGGACATGCTGAGCAAAGCCTTTCGTGGATTAGACTTGGTTTTGATTTCAAAATAATTTCAAACTTAGATGTTTTTAGATATTCTATCCTATTGGAAAAATTGGACAGGAAGTCTGGTGTAAGGGGGCTAGTCCTTCACCATTTGTGTATGGAGGATTATCCTACACTTGAGATTGATGAATCAAAATAAAATTTTGATTTTTAATTATAAATTAAAGTTTGCCTTGAAACTTAGTAATGGTATTTAAAACTTGAAAATATCGCTTTATGCAAAACAGCCATATGAACCTTTCTTGACATTATCCTGCATGCATTATATCTATTATTGGGTATAACTTGTGGAGTATGGTTGTTTGTGCTTGCCCTTACTTAATAACTCTTCTTTAGGAGAAGACTTTTATCTAGATGGTGAGGACTTCGAGGACTAGACCGCGCCCCCAAACGATTGACTGTGGCAGATCGTGTGGCCTACCTTTTATTTACGCTTTTCTACTGTTTCTTTTATTTGTCCTCAGGCCCACTTGTAATAAACTCAGTTGATTATTCAATGAATGCGTGATATGAATTTGTTATCATTTTTCTTTGACTGTACACCAGCTGTTTCTGGACTAGTGTATAAAACACCGAGAATTCGGGATCTTTCGTTCCCGGGTTCGACCACTTAATCAACGCTGGGGAGGGGAGGAAGGGCTTCATCAGGCTGAAGCATATCCTCCACGGGCGCCCAGGAACACCCCTAGTCCAACCTTCGGCTCCCTAGACCCCGGCTGCCATGGCTGTGGCGTTGCACCAAACAAGAAGAAGAAGTTCGAAGCAGAGCAACCGAGAGGGACGGTCGGACAGGAACAAAAGCGTGTGGCCTGGGCCTTGCCCTTGAAGAAGTAGCGAAGCCCAGGCCCAACTCACATCCCCCACCTGTCCCAAACGGTAGTCCCACGACACCCACCTTAGTACCTCACGTTCCCCTGTTCCTGTTCCAAAAATCCGCAATCAATTCTCCAATTTTTCGAGCGAGGCAACGAGGAGAAGCCGGAAGCCCGAAGTGCACCTGAGTCCTAACTTGAGGGCAGAGGGAGCTGGGGCCGTGGGGTGGCCGGGCGGGGGCCTGCACCGGGGAGCCACCACGGTCCGCATCGTCTCGTCGCTCGGCACACAACGAGTAGATCTGGGCCGCGGGCGGTGGGCGTACTGGCATGCCGCGTGTGTGACCCCTGAGGCTGAGCCGCTGAGGAGGCGAGGAACTCTGTAGGGGGCGGCGGACCGATGCTGAGGACAAGGAGGCCGACTGGGCGACTCCGCGACTGGGACTGGTTGAGGGAGGTAAAGAAGAGATTGAGAGAAGAAGATAACTTGTGTTCGTTTGGACCGTTTCCACTTTCCAGAATACAACAGTCATTTTGAGCTTGGTCTTGGTCAATCCATACTTTGTACTCCATACTTCCATAGTAAGCTTTTGATGAGGACATCCCTATGACTACTACTTCAAGTATACATAAGACTGTTCATGAAGTACCAACCGGTCCAATAACTAGAGCCAAAGCTAAGCTGTTGAACCAACAGGTGCTTTTGTTTCTTACTGAGCTTCCTATTGATCATAATGACAATTGGTTACTACCTCATGCATATACTTTGTGCATTCTCATATTTGAACGTTGTGAAGACTTCGGATGTAAAGCTATGGAGGAGAACCCTGGAATATCGAAGGAAGTCATCTTAATGCTGTCTCGGCCAAGTCTACAAACCTTACGACCAGTGTCTGACTCTATGACCATGTCGGCCAAATTTCTCGACCAGTGCGCGCCAAATCTCGACCATGTTCCCCAACTCTACGACCAGATTTGTCAGCACTACGACCAGGACTTGAACAATACTTGGAAGCTGCACTCCACGGGAAGGAACAATATTTGACATGAATTGTATTCGACAAAAACAGTACTCGATGTAAACAGTACTCGGTGTGAATAGTACCTTCTCGATTAGGATTTGATTTCGGAGTTCTTGGTCGTCACGATTAGTTGTGTTAGCCCTAGTTTGAGTTACGTGACCTAGGGGCTGCACTATAAATATGACCAAAATCTTTCATGTAAAGATAGACCATTATTATTGAAAAAAATAACAGATTGGATTGCTTGCAATCGCTCTTGTTCTTCCAAGGGGTGCGGAACACACTTGCGGGGAATTGGGAGTTCCATTGAGATCGTTCAACCTTTCCGCTGGGAATTGGGAGCATGGTGATTTCACTTGGTGGTCGGTGAAGTCGGCACGTGTGTTCTTGCGAATTATAGAGTGCTAATCCTTGCACGGGCAACGAAAGATCACTGCGATTCAAGAGAGACACGTGAGTATCTTGATCCTACATCGAGAAGATCGGGCGGCCCTGTATCATCTTGGTATCAGAGCCCTGTTTACTCGGTAGGATTATTTACCCTTAGCATTAGATTGATTCTCTTGCTATTCTTTTCCTAGAGTCCATAAATCGAAAATTGCAACACAATTTTTTTTCCAAACCCTAGTTTTCAATCTGTTATTTCTCGTGAGTTTTGTTAGGTTTTAATCCATCAGAAATTTTGTTTAAGTGCTGATCTACGTGTTTTCTTTGCATCGCTTTGTCCTTGAGTACACGAAAACCATATATATATATATATATATATATATATATATATATATATATATATATATATATATATATGTATGTATGTATGTATGTATGTATGTATGTATATCGCTGATCGTGAGAGTGGTCATGCTCGAAGCCGTCCGACCCGCACCTTCTATCCTGTGTCTTGGTCGTGGGTGTGGTCGTGGACAACGACGACCCGCACCAGGACGTCTGTTTTGATTTGGCTGCATGTCGGGACCCCGGGTATGCAACCCTAGGACCCTCTGTGTATTCTGAACTAGTCCCGTGATCAGTAGCTAGCTCACACAGTTACAATATTGGTGTAATCATATCCACACAACCAAACTAAAGATGAAGCAGACAAATTAATAATATTAAGCAAAAGAGACCTTGTGGTCAAGTCTTACAACGGTTGCCATGCAGGGCTCAAGATAACAGAGTAACTTGCAGCAGAGAACAAAACATCTGGTGGAGGTCACCCAATATGCCCACCGGCAATCGAGTGAAGGACGCAACCTAATTCGCATAGTCTTCAAAGAAGTCTTCATCATAGAACTCTGAGTTCACTGGTTCACCCTCCTCTGCTGATTTAAACAGAGGGCGTAAAGCCGTGAGTACTTTGAATGTACTCAGCAAGTCATAGGGAAATGTATGCAAGTAATATTCATGCAAGGTTTGACAAGGATAGCTTTATGGCTATTTTGTAGAAAGCAATATTTGACAGTAAATACAGTAAGTAGATTGCAAAGCACAATTTAAAAGTTTAATACATAAGTAATCAATTTTCTTTGAAACAACTAGTGAACACCCTATTCACTTTCTAACCATCAACCATCTACAAGATTCGACCAAACCATTCCAACATTTTCGACAAAAGTTCTACCCCTTGCGTGAAATCACCAGGCATGTCCATAACCGGGGACACGGCTATTCGAATAGTTTTACACTCTGCAGAGGTTGTACAGCTTGACCCACAAGACACAAATTTCTCTAGTTTGTTTGGCATATATCTATGCCACCGCTCGCTACCTTAGGTAAGCAGTCTAGAGTATGTGACAAGGTTTTTACAAAGCTCCATTTTAACTCGGATCTGCCCACTAAGGTTTCGCCATTCTGGGCCCCCTCTTGCGCCGCTTATCAACCCTTGACAGAACCGAATCAAAACTTTGCTAATTAGTCGACCAGGTCTATCCCAGTCTAGACATGTGGTTGTACGGTTAAAGCCCAGATCAATGGTTCAAGGTTAAGTCCTTAGTTGGTTGCTCAAACGAGATGGTTCCACATTCCAAGTGTGCGTTACGGCACCCACCTTTTCCACCACCCACTCGTCCGAGCATAAATCATTTTCGTTCAACTCGGCCAAATGACCACCCTACTCATGGCACAACATCTTTTATCACAGTGGCTCCGCCACGGTTCCATAATTCCTTTAGTCAAGTTCAAGCATTCTTGAGTATGTGATCATGAGTCTATCGCATAACTAAAGCATTGGCTAAGCATAATACGGTACCCATGTTGGTATTTCAATAACGTCCAACTAATAATTAACCATCCTAGGGTGTCCAAGGATTATGTTATTCAAGGATACATGTCGATCACAATTTATCAAGGTGGTATAATGGCAATTAGGTAATTAACTAATCCCGAAACCATTTATTATAAAATTAGCCATGCATGTTTATATCAAATAATATACTTTTATAAAGATGGGTTCAATATGATCAAAGGTCTACGACTTGCCTTCGTTGAAGAGTAGAGGTGCTTCGGTCGTCGGGTCTGTGAAATCTTCCGAAACGCTGGAATCTATACGTGCGAACAAAGCTAAACAAATAAAACAACTCCAAATAAATACGAAATAAATACTAACAGGAAGACAAGGAATTTAGATGAATTTAGAAATTTGAATCACTCGAATCGGAGTTCGAATGAGAAAGTTATGGCCACAAGACGTTGGAAAAACACATAAAATGATGAAATGGAGATTTTCCTGATTTTTCGGAATTATTTTCCTAAAGGAAAATCAAAGAAATTCCACTCGGGCTGACTGGGCAGCCACGTCAGCAAAAGGGGGGTGATGTGTCGCCACGCCTTGACGCGATGTGGCGCCACCTCACCGCCGCCACGCTTGGCGCGCGCAAGACGGAGCCGAGGGTTCTTGGCGACGGCGGTGGCGGCCGGGCGGCGAGGACACCAGCGTGAAGAGGAGCTCACGGGATGCCGGATCGTCTTGTGGACGAACCTGGCACGGGAGGAAGGCGGCGGCGGCGAAGAGCGGCGAGGCGGCTCGACGGCGACGGCGGGTTCGGTGAAGCTCGGGACGGGAGGCGCGCACCAGCGCGCCTTAACTGTGATGCAGGCGGGTGGGGCGGCCGGAGGTGCGACGGCGGTGGAGGTGCTTGCGAAGCGGACGGCCGACGGCGAGGAAAACTCCAATCGCGGTCGAGAGAGAGTGGGAGAGAGGAGGGGAGGAGAGGGGGAAGAGAGAGGAGGGGAGGAGAGGGGAAAGAGAGAGGAGGAGAGGAGGAGGCGGTCCTGGTGCTCACTTTTATAGGCGACCGGGGGGGCGGAGGAGGAGAAGGGAGAGCTTGTCGTGCCGGCTTTAATGGCGGGTGGCGAGGAGCGGCGAAATCCGCGGAGGAGGGGGCAAAAAGAGGGGCGCACGGGCGCGGCGGAGGCAGGGATGGGCGGCGCGACCGAAAGTGGGACAAGGTAGGCGCTAGGGGCAGCGAGGGAGCGGCGCGGCTCGGCGGGAATCGCGGTGAGGCGACACGGGCACGGCACGGCCGGAGGTAGGGGACGACACCGGGGCGGTGACAAAGCGGGCCCGCACGTCGGCAAACGTGAGGCGAGAACGGGAGGCGCGGCGGTTGCGGGCGTCCGATTTTAATCGGACGGTCACGATCAACGGGGAGGCGACGCTGAGCGGCCTGAGGAGGCGGGCTGCGTAGGTGAACAGGGAATGGGCCGGGAGAGATTCGGCCCAAGAGGTTAGGAGGATTTTCTAAGGTTTTCTGATTTTAGAAAATATCAGAAAAGCAAAAGAATTTTTAGAAAATAGCTTAAGCCGTGCAAAAATTCTAGAAAAATTCACAGAAGTCCCTTGAATTATTTAGAACTTAATAAAAATATTTTCAGCTTAACTATTGCTTTTAGTTTTTGCAATTAATTATTTTTAACATAAGGCAAAAGGAAAAACCAACTTAAAATCAACAAAACTCAACTAAACCAACTTCAATTAGTTCAAGTTTTAATTAATTCAAATTAAACTACTTTTGAAATTCTAAATTACAAGTTAAGCTTTGGCAAATTAATAAAACCAAATGGTTCACTTTTAAAGTTTTCAAAATTTTCAAAAACTCCGGAAAATAGGGATGTTACAAACCTATACCCCTTAAAGGGAATCTCGACCCCGAGATTCAGGCTGACTGGAGAATAGGTGCGGGAACTCGGCCTTCATATCTTCTTCACGCTCCCAGGTGGCTTCTTCTTTAGTGTGATTGCTCCACTGAACTTTGCAGAAACGGAGGATCTTGCTTCTTGTCACACGCTCGGACACTTCCAAGATCTTGATGGGCTGCTCCTTGTAGGTTAGATCTTCTTGCAAGTCCACTGCTTCTAACAGCATCTGCTCTTCTAGCACACGGAAGCACTTCTTCAATTGAGACACATGAAAGACGTCATGCACATCTGACAACTAAGGTGGGAGCTCTAACTTGTAAGCAACTTCTCCTCTTCTGACTAGAACTAGAAAATGTCCAATATATCTTGGTGCGAGCTTTCCACTGACTCTGAAGCGACGCATCCCTTTGAGAGGTGAGACCTTCAGGTACACATGATCTCCAGGTACAAAAGCTAAATCTCGACGACGGTTATCAGCATAACTTTTCTGTTTGGTCTGGGCTGTTCTCAGCTTTTCTCTTATTGACTTAACTTGATCTTCGGCCTCCTTTAGGATGTCTGGTCCAAGCACTTGCCCTTCGCCTTGACTCGACCCAATAAAAGGTGTTACGCACTTTCTTAGTATAGGGCCTCAAGCGGGGACATCTGAGACTTGATTGATGACCGTTGTTGTAAGAAAACTCTGCATCTGGTAGCATTTGGTCCCAGTGGTGCAGTTCTCTAGAGCGAGCTCTCAACATATCTTCTAAGATTTGATTAACTCTTCGGTCGACCATCTGTTTGAGGGTGGTAGGTCAGATCTTGAAATTCAAATTAGTGCCCAAAACGATGTGTAGCCGCGAGAATCTTGAGGTGAACTGGGTTCCTCGATCTGACACGATCTTCTTTGGTACTCCATGCTGACATACTATCTTGGCCATGTACAATTCTGCAAGTCTGTCTCCTGAGTAGGTGGTCTTGATCGGGATGAAGCGAGCAACTTTTGTTAGGCGATCTACAATTACCCAGATAGAATCATATCCAGCTTTGGTTCTTGGTAGACCGGTGATAAAATCCATACCAATTTCTTCCCATTTCCATTCAGGTATGCTCAAAGGTTGCAAAAGTCCAGCAGGTCTCTGATGCTCAGCTTTAACTCGCTGGCAAACATCGCATTCTTGCAAATATACTCGATAATTTCACGCTTCATGCTAGGTCACCAATAAAATTCCTTGAGATCTTGATACATCTTAGTGCTTCCGGGGTGAATGGAGTACAAGGTTTCATGAGCTTCCTTGAGTATTAACTGTTTCAGTTCCTTCTAATCCGGTACACAAATACGCTTGTCGAACCATAGGACACCTTGCTCATCTTCTGAAAATCTTAAGGATTTACCCTGCTTCATGTTTCTCTTGATCTCCTTGATATCTGCATCTTCTTCTTGAGCTTTCTTGATCTGATCCTGAAGAGTCGGTTGAACTTCCAGGGCAGCTAAGTAACCTTCTTCGACTAACTCAAGCTTGAGCTTTTGAAATTCTTCGTGTAGTGCTGGCTGACTTTCCTTGACCATCAGAGTAATGCAGTAGGTCTTTCTACTTAAAGCATCTGCTACAACATTTGCTTTGCCTGGGTGATAATGAATTCCCATGTTGTAATCCTTGATCAATTCCAACCATCTTCTTTGTCTTATATTCAGATCCGCTTGAGTGAAAATGTACTTCAAACTCTTATGATCCGTGTAAACTTCACAGCGATTACCGATGAGGTAATGACGCCATATCTTCAAAGCATGCACTACGGCAGCCAATTCTAAGTCATGAGTGGGGTAATTGGCTTCATGAGGCTTCAATTGGCATGAAGCATATGCTACCACTTTCCTTTCTTGCATCAAAACACAACCGAGACCTTGACGAGATGCATCACAGAAAATATCGAAATCCTTCCGTACATCCGGTAGGATCAGCACTGGGGCGGTGGTCAAACGCTTCTTTAATTCTTGAAAACTTTGCTCACATTCTGGCGTCCAAGCAAATTTCTTTTCCTTCTTCAGCAATTGGGTAAGGGGTCTTGCTATTCTTGAGAATCCTTCTATAAACCAGCGGTAGTAACCTGCCATTCCAAGGAAACTTTTGATCTGAGGTACTGACTTGGGTGACTCCCAGTTGAGCACATCCTTGACTTTGCTAGGGTTAACGACGACTCCTTCTGCAGACATGACATGTCCCAAAAAGGTAACTTCCTTCATCCAAAACTCACATTTCTAGAATTTAGCATAGAGTTGACGATCTCTAAGCTTATTCAGAACCAAGCGAAGGTGCTCTTCATGCTCTTCTTCACTCTTAGAGTAAACTAGGATATCGTCAATAAAGACAATGACAAACTTATCCAGATACTCCATGAATACTTTATTCATCAAGTTCATAAAGTAAACCGGGGCATTGGTTAATCCAAAAGACATGACCGTATACTCATACAGTCCATATCGGGTTGAGAAAGCTGTCTTCGGTATATCTTCCTTACGAATCTTCAGCTGATGGTATCCTGACATCAAATCTATCTTGGAGAACACTCCGGCTCCTTTTAACTGGTCAAACAAATCATCGATCCTGGGCAGAGGGGACTTGTTCTTGATGGTGACTTCATTGAGAGAGCGGTAATCCACACACATCCGCTGGGTACCATCCTTCTTAGGGACAAAGATCACTGGGGCTCCCCAAGGTGAAGAACTTGATCGGACAAATCCTTTGTCTTGCATTTCTTCAATCTGCTTCTTCAGCTCAACTAAGTCATCAACCGGCAAACAGTAGGGTCTCTTGGAAATAGGTGCGGTTCCCGGAACTAGGTTAATGACAAACTCTAGGTCCCCGTCTCGTGGCATTCGGGTAGATCATCGGAAAGACATCTGAAACTCTCTGACTACTGGCACATCTTCCACAGATAAAGCACTGACACTGCAGACTAAGGCTCCATCATACTTTTCCGTAGAGGCTTCAAACTTTACTTTGATTCCATCTGGTCTAACCAATGTGATGCTTCTGTCACCACAATCCAAAATTGCTTGGTGATCAGCAAGCCAATCCATACGCAAAATCACATCTAAAGATTTGGCATTGATGATTATGAGGTTGGCTAGAAATTCTACCCCTTCTATGGTTACTTTAACCTTAGGGCAGCCTTGGTTCGTACTCAACTCCGAACCAGGTGTACGAATCAACATAGCATTTTTAAGATTCAGAACCTTTAGCTGATATTTTGCAACAAAACTCTGAGAAACAAATAAATGGGTAGCTCCAGAATCAAACAAAACTGTAGCAGGTGCTGAATTTACTAGGAACTTACCCAGCACGACGTCTAGGGCTATCTGGGCTTCCTCCACTGTGACATGGTTCACACGGCCTCTCTTGAAAGTCTGAGGGGTCTTGGCTGGTGCTGCTGGAGTCTGGGGTGCTCCACGTCCTGCTCCTGGCATGGGGGTTCTGGTCGGGGTAGCTCCAAGGTTGAATCTGACTGGTGATGGTCCTTGCTTTTATGGGCGATTCTTGGCATAATGTCCCGCTTCTTGTGACAAAGCTGAAATGTGATGCCCGGCGAGATTGTTGTTTCTTGGCTGCTGGTTGTTGGTGTTCTTGTTGAAGCTGCGGAATCTTGGGGTAGCGGGGCGAGGTGCTGTTGCAGGGGTCCTGAAGGTGACAGGAGGGACGAAGCGGCCAGGGGGTTGCTCATTCATTTTGGCTCTCTGTGGGTGACCTTGATGAGCATTATGTTGCATCGACTTCCTTTTATGAGATTCCGCCAGTTCACGACGTGACTCTTCTATGAGCATGGCCTTGTTGACTAGTTGCTGAAAATTGGCATAGTCATTGCCAATGACTTGAACCTTCAAACTAGGGTTGAGTCCTCGCTTGAAACGCTTCTGACGAGCATCATCGGTGGCAACATCCTCTTGAGCATAGCGTGAGAGTTGAGTGAACTTGTTGAGGTATTCACTTACTGACAGGTTCCCTTGTTTCAACTCATGAAACTCATTTTTCTTCATTTCTACCTTTCCGTCAGGGATATCAAAGAGGCGGAAGGCTTTTGAGAATTCAGTCCAAGTGATGTTCTGGTGGTTTTCATGGGCGGCGCAATAGTTCTCCCACCATTCTGCGGCGGTGCCTTCCAGCTGGTGTGTGGCATACAGAACTTTCTCACGGTCATCACACCGGTTAATGGCAAGCTTCTTTTCAGTAGAGCGCAGCCAGTCATCTGCATCCAAAGGCTCAGAGGAGCTGGAGAAGGTAGGTGGATGAGTCCTCATAAATTCTGCCAGCTTTGACTAAGGGAAAGCTGGTGGGGGCGGAGGTGGCATGGCAGCTGCTTGGTTGTTCAGTTCAAGACGGTGAGCGAGCAGCGTGCCGTCCCGATTCTGTTGAGTCATCATTTGGTTCATGTTCTGCAACATTGCATTCATCAACTGTGCCTGTGCTACCATGAACTGTCCCAAACCCTGATCTGTTGTTGCAACTGGGGTTGGTGGCGTAACGGGGTCCACTTGTTCCTCCTGACTTGCCGAGTTGCGGGTCTGAACCATCTGCATAGATCTTCTCAGGTTTAATAGATGAGAGGAAGAAAGCACAATAGGAAAGAGGGAAGAGCACAAAGACGAGTAAGAGAAGGGAGAAAGACGGGACAACCTAATTGGAGAAAGTCGGTTTAACCCAACGAACAATAGCCGAAAAGCTATAAGAGGCAACAAAACTCAAGCCAAAGATCCTATCTATCGGACTAAACAATACTGAAATTGAAAAGGGTAACAGCACTACTAATCTATCTTATGTGGGTGGGTGACTTCAAGCAAAGCTCGATTTTATAGAGATTATCGAGATAAGAGGGTCACTTTACATTCAGAAACAAAGTTCAGAAAAGATAAGAAGTCACACCTTGAGAATAGAATAAGGAAAGATTAACATAAGATGAGGAAGAATAGAGTAAGATGACAGGAGAATACTATTCAAGTTAATTGTTGGTTTGATTTATCAAATAAAATTTTGAAGTCTTGACTAAACGACCAAGCTAACTATGGTTACGTCCTGCAGTCGATATGGCTCTGATACCACCGCTGTCGGGACCCCGGGTATGCAACCCCAGGACCCTCTGTGTATTCTGAACTAGTCCCGTGATCAGTAGCTAGCTCACACAGTTGCAACATTGGTGTAATCATATCCACACAACCAAACTAAAGATGAAGCAGATAAATTAATAATATTAAGCAAAAGAGACCTTATGGTCAAGTCTTACAACGGTTGCCACGCAGGGCTCAAGATAACAGAGTAACTTGCAGCGGAGAACAAAACATCTGGTGGAGGTCACGCAATATGCCCACCGGCAATCGAGTGAAGGACGTGACCTAATTCGCATAGTCTTCAAAGAAGTCTTCATCATAGAACTCTGAGTTCACTGGTTCACCCTCCTTTGCTGATTTAAACAGAGGGCGCAAAGCCGTGAGTACTTTGAATGTACTCAGCAAGTCATAGGGAAATGTATGCAAGTAATATTCATGCAAGGTTTGACAATGATAGCTTTATGGCTATTTTGCAGAAAGCAATATTTGACAGTAAATACAGTAAGTAGATTGCAAAGCACAATTTAAAAGTTTAATACATAAGTAATCAATTTTCTTTGAAACAACTAGTGAACACCCTGTTCACTTTCCAACCATCAACCATCTACAAGATTCGACCAAACCATTCCAACATTTTCGACAAAAGTTCTACCCCTTGCGTGAAATCACCAGGCATGTCCATAACCGGGAACACGACTATTCGAATAGTTTTACAATCTGCAGAGGTTGTACAGCTTGACCCACAAGACATGAATTTCTCTAGTTTGTTTGGTATATATCTATGTCACCGCTCGCTATCTTAGGTAAGTAGTCTAGAGTACGTGACAAGGTTTTTACAAAGCTCCATTTTAACTCGGATCTGCCCACTGAGGTTTCGCCATTCTAGGCCCCCTCTTGCACCGCTTATCAACCCTTGACAGAACCGAATCAAAAATTTGCTAATTAGTAGACCAGGTCTATCCCAGTCTAGACATGTGGTTGTACGGTTAAAGCCCAGATCAATGGTTCAAGGTTAAGTCCTTAGTTGGTTGCTCAGACGAGACGGTTCCACATTCCAAGTGTGCGTTACGGCACCCACCTTTTCCACCACCCACTCGTCCGAGCATAAATCATTTTCGTTCAACCCAGCCAAATGACCACCCTAGTCATGGCACAACATCTTTTATCACAGTGGCTCTGCCACGGTTCCATAATTCCTTTAGTCAAGTTCAAGCATTCTTGAGTATGTGATCATGAGTCTATCGCATAACTAAAACATTGGCTAAGCATAATACGATACCCATGTTGGTATTTCAATAACGTCCAACTAATAATTAACCATCCTAGGGTGTCCAAGGATTATGTCATTCAAGGACACATGTCGATCACAATTTATCAAGGTGGTATAATGGCAATTAGGTAATTAACTAATCCCGAAACCATTTATTATAAAATTAGCCATGCATGTTTATATCAAACAATATACTTTTATAAAGATAGGTTCAATATGATCAAAGGTCTACGACTTGCCTTCGTTGAAGAGTAGAGGTGCTTCGGTCGTCGAGTCTGCGAAATCTTCCGAAACGCTGGAATCTATACATGCGAACAAAGCTAAATAAATAAAACAACTCCAAATAAATACTAACAGAATTTGAATCACTCGAATCGGAGTTCGAATGAGAAAGTTATGGCCAAAAGAAGTTGGAAAAACACATAAAATGATGAAATAGAGATTTTCCTGATTTTCCGGAATTATTTTCCTAAAGGAAAATCAAAGAAATTCCACTTGGGCTGACTGGGCAGCCACGTCAGCAAAGGGGGGTGACGTGGCGCCATGCGGCGCGGATGTGGCGCCACTCAAGATCGCCACGCATACCGGCGGCGACGACGGAGCCGAGGGTCGCCGGCGATCGGTCAGGCTGGGCCGGGCGGCGAGACACCAGTGTGAAGAGGAGCTCACGGGATGCTTGCGCGCGTGGCAAGGACACGGCAGATAGGGAGGTCGGCGGCGAAGGCGAAGAGCGGCGGAGGCAGCGGCTCGACGGCGACGACGGGGTTCCGGCGAAGCTCGGGGACGGGAGGCGCGCACAAAGCGCGCTTTGGTTCTGCGATGCCGGTGGCGGGTCGGCGGCTGGAGGTGCTTGACGGCGGTGGCGGGTGCGGCGAAAGCTCCACGACCGGCGGCGAGGAAAACTCCAATCGTGGCCGAGAGAGAGCGGGAGAGAGGAGGGGAGGAGAGGGGAAAGAGAGAGGAGGAGGAGGCTGTCCTGGTGCTCGCTTTTATAGGCGACGGGGGGTCCCGGAGGCGGAGAAGGGAGAGCTTGCCGTGCCGGCTTTAATGGCGGGCGGCGAGGAGCGGCGAAATCCGTGGAGGAGGGGGCAAAAAGAGGGGCGCACGGGTGCGGCGAAGGCGGGGACGGACGGCGCGACCGAAAGTGGGACAAGGTAGGCGCTAGGGGCAGCGAGGGTGCGGCGAGAGGAGACACGGGTGCGGCGCGGCCGGAGGTAGGGGACGACGCCGGGCGGCCGACAAAGCGAACCCTTACGTCGCAGCTGAAGCGAGAACGGGGAGGCGCGGCGGTTGCGAGCCGTCCGATTTAATCGAACAGTCACGATCACCGGGGCGGCGTCTTGGGAGGAGCGGGCATGGTGGTGAACAGGGAATGGGCCGAGAGAGATTTGGCCCAAGAGGTTAGGAGGATTTTCTAAGGTTTTCTGATTTTAGAAAAATACCAGAAAAGCAAAAGCATTTTTAGAAAATAGCTTAAGCCGTCCAAAAATTCTAGGAAAATTCACAGAAGTCCCTTGAATTATTTAGAACTTAATAAAAATATTTTCAGCTTAACTATTGATTTTACTTTTTGTAATTAATTATTTTTAACATAAGGCAAAAGGAAAAACCAACTTAAAATCCAACAAAACTCAACTAAACCAACTTCAATTAGTTCAAGTTTTAATTAATTCATATTAAACTACTTTTGAAATTCTAAATTACAAGTTAAGCTTTGGCAAATTAATAAAACCAAATGGTCCACTTTTAAAGTTTTCAAAATTTTCAAAAACTCCGGAAAATTGGGATGTTACACTGCAGTAATTCATCTTTGAGACTAGCTTTTGATAATTGCATTAGGGTTGCTCATAGACATATTTATGCTTGCTGAATTGTGAGGCTTGTGCAATCAAGAGGTGAACAAACCCTATTTCGGCCATTACAAAAAAAGGCAGTCATATACAAGAAAACCACGGCTTGATAAAAGTATTTAAAAAAAGAGAGAAAAGAAAGAAAACAAACCGCAAATACTAGAATCAACTTCTCTTCTCGGTTGCCCTAATAGCCGAAGGGGAGAGAGAGCTTTGTTGAAGCGGCCTTAAGAAAGAAATGAGAAAAGAAAAGATACTGGCCGAATTTTGGGAAGAGTAAACCCTAACCTATAATTTCAGATTGTGTGTTTAATCTATTCGAGCAATCTTGTGCCCTTACACTGAAATCTTTGCAATTGGCTAGCATCTCTCCTAGTACTTGGTGCAAAACAAGCTAGTTGTTATCTCAATTTCAGTTTGCTTCTCACTATCTCATCCCATTGTTTGCATTAAGTCACATTTTATCTTTGCGTGTACATTCATACACTTCGCTTAAATCCTTTGGATCAGCACCTAGGCAAAGTATTCTAGCTTGGATTATTACTTAGCTTTACAACAACTTGAATCTCATATTGCATAGGATATACACTTCCATACCAAGCCCCACTAAATAACCGTTGTTGTGTTAAGTGTGAAACACTCTTAAATTCGCTTGATCATCACAATTGCTGGTCGTAACATTCACCAAGATTACGCCCGTCAACCTTAATTCACTTCGGAAGGGTAAGAACTTTGCTTGGGAGAGAAGAGAGAGAGATTGAGTGACTTTTCCACACAACATCCATATATATATAGCTGCTGTTCTTGTTTCTTTTCCACAACTAATCATGTCAGGTGGAGGGGAGCAATATGCCGACAAAGGCGAGTTGAATGACCCACAAGCGGTCATCAAGCAATACCAATTTGGGGTGCTTCGTGACAACCTCTATCGTGAGTTGCACAAAGGGCTTGATCAACTCCATGAGAAGCATGATGCTTTCGCTGATCATATCGCACAAGAAGTACAAAACCTGGAGTTACAAGCTGATCAAAATGCACGCCAATTGCGAGAGGACATTGGAACACTCGCTAGGCTTATCCAAGTCCGCAACAGAGACGATGAATCAAGCGTTCACGGAGGTGAAGCTGCTGCCTAGGCCCCTATTGAGCCGCACCATCGAGTGGTGGTCAATGCAATACGACCACCACTGGTCGGAGGTTGTGGAGGAGCTTTTGGAGCACACGTCAGTCGTGGTCATGGCCAAGACGGAGGTCGTGGTCGTGGCCAAGGCGGGGGTCGAGGTGGTGTTGCACTTGAACAAGACTGGGATGACAACCTTGCATTACATCGCAATGACCACTATCGTCGACCACACAATGACGATGATGGTTTGGGTAGGCTCAAATTCTCCATGCCCAAATTTGTAGGCGGTACTGATCCCAAGGAGTATCTCACTTGGGATTTGAAGGTTGATAAGATTTTCCGCATGCATAACTATTTTGAAGAAAGAAATACAATTGGCATCTCTTGAGTTTGAGGGTTATGTTCTGGATTGGTGGGAACAAGTCATCAATCAACGAGCTGAGAATGGAGAAGACCCTGTTACTTCATAGCTCGAGATGAAGCATGAGATGAGAGCACGCGTTGTGCCTCGTCATTATAAACGTGATCTTTTTGATAAATTGTAGAATATGAAGCAAGGATCACACTCTGTGGAGGAGTACTACAAGGAGATGGAGTTAGCCATGATACGAGCCAAGGTTCAAGAACAAGATGAGCAAACCATGGCACGCTTCCTCTTAGGTTTGAACCACAATGTGAAGCGTATTGTCAATTTTCAGCCCTATAACAATCTCTATGAGTTAGTGCATCAGGCTACAAAGGCCGAATGACAATTGCAAGAAGATTCCAAGTTTACAAGGTCATCTTCCTTTGCTTCCCGTACGCCAACCAGTGGAGGTAAATTTGTGTCCAAGTCATCAGTTGGCAAGAGCACAACTCCAAGTGGTGGTTCAAGTTTTCGACCATCAATTAGCAAGAAGGTGGAAGCCACTCCCAATGCCAAGAATACCTCATATCCAGCAGCTAGTGGCACTTCATCAGTCGGCTCCATAGCCAAGAGTAGTGCTATACAATGTTTCAAATGCCTTGGTCATGGTCATATGCAAAGGGATTGCCCAAATAACAAGGTAATGCTGATGATGGATAATGGGGAATTTGATTCAGCTAGTGACGAAAAAGCTGATTTGGAGAGGCATGGTGATGCCCATGGTGAGGAAAAGGAGGAGGAGACGAATGAGGTGGTCTATTGTGACCCCGAGGTTGGTCCTATACTTGTGTGCACTCCATCGATGTTGAGTGTACAACCAAAATACAACCATGAACAGCGCTGCAACCTTTTCAACACGAGCTCAAGTTAGCAAGGATGGTAAGTTTTGCAAAGTAATCATTGATGGAGGAAGTTGTCACAATTTGGCTAGCAAAGAGCTTTGTACTAAACTTGGGTTGAGGTACGAGAAGCATCCACATCCATGTCAGATCCAATGGTTGCATGAGCATGGGTCAATGAGTGTTGGATACACTGTGGATGTTGAGTTTGAGATTGGCTCATATCGCAATACCGTGGAATGCGATGTGGTGTCCATGAATGTGTGTCATTTGCTGCTAGGAAGGCCATGGCAATATGATCGTGCCGTGATTCATGATGGCAGGACCAATCAATACAAGTTTATGTGGAACAACAAAGAAGTCGTGCTTCGACCATTAACTCCTTCTCAAATTGTAAATGATACTGTGCAAAAGATAGAGGCACAAGTCGAGGGTGAGATAGGGAGAGAGCAAAAGAGTGTGATTCCACAAAAAGTGAGTGAGAGCCACAAGCCAAAACCGAGTGGAAAAAGAATGAATGAAAGAGAGCAAAAGTTAGTCATGATAGCTACCAAATCTGATTTGAGAGAGATGCAAGATGATCCCACCTTGATGCACTTTGTATTGCTGTACAAAGATGCTTTGGTTTTTACTAGTGACTTAACATCTCTTCCTAGTGTTGTATCTCATGTCTTGCAGGCTTGTGAGGATGTCTTTCCTGTAGAGGTGCCCGCTGGTCTACCACCCATTAGAGGCATTGAACATGAAATTGATTTGGTTCCAAGCGCCCCCCTTCCCAACAGGCCGCCGTACCGTACAAATCCGGAGGAGACAAAAGGGATTCAGCGGCAAGTGCAAGTGCTTATGGAAAAAGGGTACGTACGCGAAAGTCTTAGTCCTTGTGTTGTTCCTGTTATTCTTGTTCCTAAGAAAGATAGTACATGGAGAATGTGTGTAGATTGTAGAGCTATCAACAATATTACCCTTCGTTATCGTCATCCCATTCCTAGGTTAGATGATATGCTTGATGAATTGAGTGGCTCTACTATTTTCTCTAAGATTGATTTGCGTAGTGGATATCATCAAATTAGAATGAAACATGGTGACGAGTGGAAAACAGCCTTTAAAATGAAATTTGGATTGTATGAATGGTTAGTGATGCCTTTTGGTTTATCTAATACCCCTAGTACATTCATGCGCTTAATGAACCATGTTTTGAGAACTTTCATTGGAAAATTTGTGGTAGTCTATTTTGATGACATATTGATATATAGCCGCACCTTGGATGACCATGTTGAACACATTAAACAAGTGCTAGAAGTGCTCAGGACTGAAAAGTTGTTTGCAAATCTTGAAAAGTGTACTTTTTGCACTAGTAAGGTAGTGTTCTTAGGCTATGTTGTTTCAGCTCATGGGATTGAGGTCGATGAATCTAAAATTGAAGCTATACGTGATTGGCCTACTCATGTTAATGTTAGTCAAATTTGTAGCTTCCATGGGCTTGCTGGATTTTATCGTCGATTTGTAAGGAATTTCAGTACCATTGCTGCCCCATTAAATGAATTAACAAAAAAGGAGTTCCTTTTGAGTAGGGAGAATCACAAGATAAAGCTTTTGCTGAATTAAAGAAGTGTTTGACTGAAGCACCATTGCTTGTTTTACTTGATTTCACTAGAACTTTTGAGATTAAATTTGATGCTAGTGTGATAGGTATTGGTGGTATTTTGATGCAAGATTGCAAACCAGTAGCATACTTTAGTGAGAAACTTAGCGGTGCTCAATTGAATTATTCTGTTTATGACAAAGAATTGTATGCTCTTGTGCGTGTTTCAGAGACTTGGCAATATTATCTATGGCCTAGAGAATTTGTCATACATTCTGATCATGAGGCTTTAAAACATTTGAAAGGGCCAGCTAAGTTGAACCGGAGATATGCTAAGTGGGTTGAATTCATTGAAACCTTTCCATACATTGTAAAATATAAGAAAGGCAAAGAGAATGTGGTCGCTGATGCTTTGTCTAGAAAGAATGTGCTTTTAACTCAATTGGAAGTCAAGGTTTCCGGATTAGAGAGTTTGAAAGAATTATATGCTTCCGATCATGACTTTTCAGCACCATACTCTAAATGCACCGATGGAAAAGGATGGGACAAGTATCATATACATGATGGTTTTCTATTTCGAGCTAACAAGCTATGTGTTCCAGATTCGTTTGTGCGTTTGCTCTTGTTGCAGGAATCTCATATAGGGGGATTGATGGGACATTTTGGTAGGGAGAAAACCTTCATGATGTTGGCTGATCACTTCTATTGGCCAAAGATGAGACGTGATGTTGAGAGGTTTGTTCAGCACTGTGTGACATGCCACAAAGCTAAGTCTAGACTCAATCCACATGATTTGTATACTCCACTACCAGTTCCTAGTGCTCCTTGGGAGGATATTAGTATGGACTTTGTTTTAGGATTGCCTAGGACTAACAGAGGGAGGGATTCGGTTTTTGTTGTGGTCGATAGGTTTTCTAAGATGGCACACTTTATTCCTTGTCATAAGAGCGACGATGCGTCACATGTAGCTGACTTGTTTTTCAAGGAAATAGTGAGATTACATGGTGTTCCTCGAACCATTGTTTCCGATTGTGATGTGAAGTTCATGAGTTATTTCTGGAAGACTTTGTGGGCCAAGCTTGGGACAAAGTTACTCTTTTCGATAACTTGTCACCCACAAACCGATGGACAAACAGAGGTGGTGAACCGAACACTCTCAATGTTGTTGCGGACCATGGTCAAGAAGAACTTAAAAGAGTGGGAAGATTGTTTGCCCCCTGTTGAATTTGCATATAATCGGGCGGTGCATTCTACTACTCAATTGTGTCTATTTGAGGTGGTGTATGGTTTCAAACCGATCACGCCACTTGACTTGCTACCACGTGCTAATATGGAGGCTTCTAAAAGTGCTAATTTTGTAAAGAAACTCCATGCAAAGACTAAAGAGGTAATAGAGACGAAGGTACGTTATTATGCTTCCAAAGCTAACAAGACTAGAAAGCAAATGTTGTTTGAACTAGGTGATTTAGTTTGGGTTCATCTTCGCAAAGAACGCTTTCCAGAGAAGCGTAAATCTAAGATGTTGCCTCGTGGTGACGGTCCTTTTATAGTGCTTGCCGAGATCAATGACAATGCATATAAGATTGAGCTTCCAGGCGACAACTGTGCGGTCAGTGGTACTTTTAATGTTGCTGATTTGTCACCATTCTTTGGGCAAGACGACACAGAGTCGAGGACAACTCCTTTTCAAGAGAGGGAGGATGATGAGGACATCCCTATGACTACTACTTCAAGTATACATAAGATTGTTCATGAAGTACCGACTGGTCCAATAACTAGAGCCAGAGCTAAGCTGTTGAACCAACAGGTGCTTTTGCTTCTTACTGAGTTTCCTATTGATCATAATGAGAATTGGTTGCTACCTCATACAAATACTTTGTGCATTCTCAGATTTGAACGTTGTGAAGACTTCGGATGTAAACCAATGGAGGAGAACCCTGGAATATTGAAGGAAGTCATCTTAATGCTGTCTCGACCAAGTCTACAAACCTTACGACCAGTCCGCCAAATTTCACGACCATGTCGGCTAGCCCTCGACCAGTGTCCGCGGCTCTCGACCATGTTCCCCAACTCTACGACCAGATCTGTCAGCACTACGACCAGGACTTGAACAATACTTGGAAGCAGCACTCGACGGGAAGGAACAATATTCGACATGAATTGTATTCGACAAAAACAGTACTCGATGTAAATAGTACTTGGTGTGAACAGTACCTTCTCGATTAGGATTTGGTTTCAGAGTTCTTGGTCGTCACGATTAGTTGTGTTAGCCCTAGTTTGAGTTGCGTGACCTAGGGGCTGCACTATAAATATGACCAAGATCTTTCATGTAAAGACAGACCATTATTATTGAAAAAATAACAGATTAGATTGCTTGCAATCGCTCTTGTTCTTCCAAGGGGTGCGGAACACACTTGCGGGGAATTGGGAGTTCCATTGAGATCGTTCAACCTTTCCACTGGGAATTGGGAGAACGGTGATTTCACTTGGTGGTTGGTGAAGTCGGCACATGTGTTCTTGCGAATTATAGAGTGCTAATCCTTGCACGAGCAACAGAAGATCACTGCAATTCAAGAGGGACACATGAGTATCTTGATCCTACGTCGAGAAGATCAGGTGACCCCGTATCAGCTTTTCCTTTAACCATGTGTCCTTGTCTTTGTCTATGGATAGAAAAAAAAAATCTGCCTTCTGGGGTAGTCTAGACTCTGGAGCCGTGGAGACTAGAGAGGTGGGTGTTGGATATATGCCCTAGAGGCAATCATGGAGATGATTATAATTCATTATGTTCATAATATTGGATAATATGTTATCCTGTTGCTTGAATGAATAATTGGTTATGAAGATTAACAAGTATATGACTTGTTGGTGAAACTCTTAACTTATATGATGTCATTCTAAATGAATCCCTGGTCAAATGTCAATGGTCGGAATACCAGTAACTCTATCGACCAACACATGTATTGATTGATGACCATGTTTCACCGGTCATGGATATAGGGATATCGAATCAATAATGTGAACACATGTTAGAGAACATGGGGTTGGATTAACCCACCTTGAGACACTATTGAGATTGTTATGATTCAATGTGTCATTAGTTGGTCTCAAGCAATGATGATGCATAATTCTTAGACCTGAGATCAGCATGGTTTCCTACATGTGTAATAGCACTCTTAGGGGCTGTCAATCGCTATTCGTAACTGGGTAGTTATAAAGGTAGCTTTCGGGTATGCTATGAAACATGCGGAGGAATGTGATTGGTCGGATATAGGATTTGCACCTCCTAACATAACAGGAGAGATGTTTCTGCGCCCCTCGTTGTGGTCGGATAAAAAAAGTGCATAGCCATGCCACTAGTGGTCGAAGTGTTCGACCACGTGAAGTTATCCGACACTCGATCGAGAAAGTTTTGAACAGTCCATGGATGACACAACATCTCACCTGGAGTTCAACCAGACATCGTGAGGCAAAGGGAGAATACACGAGTAGGTCGCTTAGTTCGATCAGTTACGAACTAGTCATATGGAGATACGAGCTGGTCGAACGTAATCACAGAATGGTCTAAACCTGGTCGTAAAGAGTTACGAACTGGTCGTGACCAAATACGAACTGGTCGTATAGAGATAGGACCTGGTCGTAGATCATATTGCACTAAAGTTCGTCCGATATATTTTGTGTGTATTTGAGAATCGTTATGTCCTGCTAGGAACCGCTAACGAATCATGATCAGAAAGGGTTTCTGAGTCACAACCGATTACACAAGAACCTACATGGTCACACACTTAACGGGTTGGAACAAACCAGTACGGATACGATTCATCAAACGTGTTCGGATAGGATCCGTCACGAGCACTATATAAGGAGATGCATGATGCTGTTGGGACGTAAGTGAACGTAATAGATGAGACACACGAAAGTCGTGAGTTGAGTTGTTCCATCAAAACCCTAATCGTCATCTTCCTGAGAGCACTGCTGTGTGACTTGGTGCTAGCACACTGGCGTATGGTTGTTCCTTTCCTGGACGTGTGGATACCGTAGAGGCGCTACTGCGGTTGCTGTTGCATTTGAGGACAATCCGCGATCTGCATAAGGAACTGCAGAAGTCGCTGGAGGAGAAGATCGACCACGACCACCGCACCGACGTGCTCGACATTGGATGATCGACTACGACCACTACAATGACGCACTCTACGTTGGACCAGGCTGGTCCAACCCTTCTTCCGCTGCTCTGCACTGTTGACTATTGACTGCTCAGTGCTCACTGCTGTGCCTAACAGCCTAAGTGGTGTGATTCTTTTATTTTGAATGTTCATGATCATTTAAGTACAATGTGCTATTGCATCACTAATCTCTACTACTATAATTTCGAGTTTAGTCCGCTCACGGGACGAATCATCCACCGAAAGCGACGCACGCACCCCACTCCCACACCTCCTCTTCTCGTTCAGACGCACCAAGATACTCCTCGAATCGCTTCCACCCGCCGCCTGCCTCGCATTCTCCGCCTCTCCCCGCTCGCTGCCCCTCACCTCTCTCTCTCTCTCGCGCCGCCGCCTGCCCTCCGCGCGTCGTCGCGCCTCCTCCACGCCTGCCGCCAACCTCATCTGCGAACCGCCCCCTTGATCCCTTCTTCACACCAAGCAAGCCCAACCCTCATCTGCGAACCGCCACAGGTCTTTGGTGGAGACCGCGGAGGCCAATAGGAAGAGGAGGGTGGCAGGTGATAGAGGAGGTGGAGCAGAGGTGGCGACGCCAATGGCGCTGCTGGCAGAGCAACTTCGCTCCGCACCCGATCGGCCGATCCTCCTCCCAGCGCCGACGCCGCCGCCTCCCTCTTCCGTGCCGATCGGTTCGCATTTCTCTCCCAAACCGCTCGCCCGCTTCCCCAACCGCTCCCCATGACGCCGACGAGGATTACATGGGTGACATATCCAACTTCCTCCTCTCGAGCCCCGAATCCCTCAAGGAGCCTCGGGCATCGGAAGCAAGCCCGGCACCTATCGCGCAGCGCAGGGTAGAGGGGCGAACAAAGCGCTACAAGGGGTGCCGTGGCGGCAGCTGGCAATGGCAGGAGCGCGAGAGGAAGCAGCGGGAGGAGGACGCCAAGCACCATGTCCGGGCCTCGTGACAATGACGACAAGATGGAGACGGCCTCCTCCGAGGCAAGCGATGGCGAACCGCAGGGCGTAGGATTGGTGGAGGTGCAAGCGGCGGCGGCGTTGTAATGGTTGGAGGTATTCCACGTCGTGAAGGGGCTCCTCGGCTTTGTCCTCTACATGCACTTTTATTTTTAGTCGAGCAATGACTGGGGTTCAAATTCATTTTTATTGCATTTAAGGTGGTGCTGGGCTCCGAATTTGGTCGGTTTAGAGTTGATTGCGTGCTTGTTTCTTCGTTTCTGCTCTAGAGCAACTTGCTTGCTTGGAAAATGAGAACTTAATTAGATCGAATGGCTGTAGTGCATTCGACCATTACTTTTGATTTGATGCGAACTTCACGACTTCCTATTTATCTTTTTTTTTGTGGTTACGGTGTGCACATTTGAGATACAACACCAATATATGCACATCAACAATTGGGATGGTATCTATGGGGCACATTTGCACTGGATTGTTTATCAACATAAGCATGATATTAAACTTCATTTTCTAATTACCTTTGCCTGCCATTGTCTTATTACCCTGTTTATGTGAAGCTGGTTCTTGTACTGATGTTTCCGTTAACTCTTATACCATGTTGATCGTAATTTGTTCATGTACTCCTATTGTTTTACCAAATGATGGCACAAAGTACTTGTTCATTGAGAAATTGAGTCGCATCTCTTGCATTAGTTGTGCCATTTCAGCTTTTCGATGCTATCGTGTTCTCAATTTCGTGGAATATAGAGAGCATGTAAAAGATCTTTCTTGCTGTCCAAAGATTTCGCATAATCATCATTGTTGATAACAATCCATATAGTTTCCTCTGCAGCCCATTGAATGGAATACCTTGTCTTACATTTTCAGCAGACAACTTTGTTGATGATCGTAAACCGACACCTTGTAGATAAATCATTATTTGTTTCGAACTTATAATTTCTACTATCATTGATTTGGTGATGTCCTCTAACATTTTAGCTTATGGGAGTGATATTTCCACTTCTCGAATGACATTATAATCATGGGGATATACTCATGATCTTAGGATGATGATTTTTGTAAAACAGCGTTATGTGGTTGCTGCAACCTATTTCTTTGTGAGTTGGTGCATTTGTCTGAATTTTGTTGTAGGTCCCTGGCAGAATAATTATAGTTTGTAGTTAGCAAATGGTTGGAGTAGGGGTAGATGGTTTAGGTTTTACCTATTAGATCATTTTCTCTGCAGTTGTGGAGATGGAGATTGCATTTCCTTATGCATACTGACCCACTTGGGATGGACATCTGTCTGATCAGAGCAGCAACTTGTTTGGCTCTTCTGACTTTGGGTGGGACGATGAGGCCATGACCCCAGACTACACTTCTGTCTTCATTCCAAACGCTGTAATGCCAGCATATGGTGAGCCTCCTTACCTGCAAGGTGGAGCACCAAAGAGAATGAGAAACAATTATGGTGCAGTTGTGCCTTCTCAGGGAAATGGCACGCCCAATCTCACACAAGATGGTAGCTGGTGCTTATTGATGGGGCCATGGATTTGGTCATTGTGGTCTGTCAATAGCAAAAATGTGAGGCATCTACACTACTCATTTTGGTTTTCCTAGATACTTTTCCCTTACAAATTGCATCTCTTGTGAATGGAGTGTAACTTCGGTTTTCTTGTTACGTCCCATGCCCATGGCCAAGATGAAGACATGATGATATTTGCTATGTTTTGTAGCGAATTGAACCGTATTTATGCTAGATTATATGTTGCTGTATGGCGTGTCTATGATTGGAAGCAGGCTTGAGACTGATTCAATAACTACCTTGGCCGTATGTCTGCTGTAATGTGCTTATTAAGTATATGGTTGTGCACTTGTGCTCATATTGCATATCTACAATTGCAACTATGCACGTGCTCGCTTTCGCTTTCTGTTTGGTATATCTACAATTGCAACTAGCAGCAGCATAAGTCCTCAAAGACTGAGATAAAAGCATGAGAAATCCCGTAAGAATTTTGCTGTGTTCTTTGCAATTGGTCCTTGGTTTTGCCAGTCCTTCGCATGATCGCATCAAACATATTTGCACTTCTTTTCCACAGTTTTGCACTTCTTTTCCACACTGATTACTCCCTTGTTCATTCTATTAGGCGCTGCCTTTCATGTACTCAGTGAATTAACTAATAGATTCTGGTTTTTGCTATTGACAGGGACAAGATAGCTACTTTGGTAAGAAAGAAGATGGGCACACTGATCATTAGACTCCAGATCATGGATGTGACAAAGGAGTTTATGAAAAATTTATTGATATATTCAATAATTATGAGGTACGTGAAATGCTGCATGTGAATGTATATGTTGCAGGTTCAGCTTTTCTCTAAAGATAAAAAGCTTGATGAGTAAATTTATAGATTTTAAAGCCATATTTGTGATGTTTTTGCCTATTTTTTACAAGCATTTCTATGTGTGCTTAGAGACACATTATAGTGTAAGTGTACATACCTATATTTGCAAGGAGATGCTTGAAATGCAGGGTCTGCAAAGGTGTATACATTAAAATCAATCGATGCAATAAAATCTTCAATTGATGCAATGAAAATCTGCATAGTAGTTTGTTTTTTCCCCATGAATGTCTAAATACTTAAATTTTATATGTTCATGAATGCTTCAGTGTGATGCTTGGTCTCCAGCGCCTGCACGTCATGGAGCACACCCAGGTGGGGTAGGCGCACGAGGCGCGCTGTGTCGGCGCGGGCATGGTCGAGGAAGGCGTCCTCCGCTGCCTTGGAGAGCAACATCTGCGCCCGCGCCTCAGAGCGCGTGCACTTGTCGAGCGCCCAGACTGAGACAACGGGGTAGGGTGCGGATGGTGCCCGTCTTGCGGCCATGCCATGTAGATCCGTCATGCGAGGCCCAGGCTCGTTGCTGAGGCTACCGGTAGAAAAGGGCGGGTCCCCCGTGCATTGGAGACGGAGGCGAACACCGGTTTGGTGCTCATGGCCACGATAGCGAGTGTATATCATGCCGGCCTACATTAAGTATCAAAATTTCATTAGAATATATTATGGTCTGTATAAGATTGTTGAGGCTCACAGTTTTATTTCAGTACTATACCCAAAAAATAAATTATGATTGTAGCCTTTGGGTAGCCTGTATTTCTATGTAATGATTTTAGTTTAATTTGATTATTTATTGTAATTTTTTATCGTTACTTTAACTTCTATTTTTTCTTATTTTGTAGGTTTCTATTTGCCCCACTTGTGCAGGAGAGGGTGTGGTAATTTTAGATTATTGCAGGAAATGCTTTGGAGAGGGGCGTGTTCGTGTCAGAAAGGAGATCAAAGTTAAAATTCCTCTAGGGGTCAGTAAAGGCAGTACTCTTCGTGTACGTGGTGAAGGTGATGCGGGACCAAAAGGGTAAGCAAAGCATTTTTCAGAAGTTCAGAACTTAATTTTGAACTTGTTTATACTTTGTAGTTGAACACTTTAAACACTCACAAGTGATCATTGTGGTCCTAGAGGAAATTAGATCGATCTTCTGTATTGTGGCACTGGTTTGCGATGCTTTGGTTTACTTGTACCATATGTTGCATACCTTTGGAATAAACTTTTGTTGCAAACATGGTAAATGGCATGAAGCATAGGTGTTTCATTAGGGGCATAGAGTACCATGCCAATGCCCATCAGATGCATGCTACATTCTTGGATTGCTCTGTTGTATTTTTATTTTGCGTAAGCGAATGGAAGTTTTTGGTCATTGGCCAGCAGCAGAAATCTTTTTGAGATTTTAGGTCTCAGTGAATGTGTTATTTGCAAAATATATTTTTGTTGCATCAAGAACATACAGCAATGTAGATTGTAGACTAACCTTCTATTTTTGCATGTGTTAATTTGCATTTTTAGGAAGTTTACAGGGTTGCAGTAAGTTATGAATTATGATTGTGAGTTTGTGACTACAGTTAAGAGAAACTTTGTTCAGATATCTCTCTGTGTGTGCGCGCGCGCACCTTTCTAGCTTTCACCCAATTTAGCTTGTTTTAGTTCCCCATCTTCTGCTTTTTATATATTCCTCCTTTGCATGGATGCCCAAATAAATCCATGCCTAAACCCTTTTTTCCTTTGGAAAACAGAGGGCTTCCTGGAGATCTTTTTGTTTGCCTTGATATAGAGGAGACATCAGATATTAAAAGGGATGGCATCAACTTGTATTCAACTGTGTCGATAAGCTACATTGAAGCTATTTTGGGTACCGTTAAAAAGGTAAATTCTTTGATTCTTTCTCATTATGATCATGAACTGTGATCTTTAGTTTCAGTTATATTTCATTGCCTTTCTTCAGTAAGCAACTATTCGGTTGAATGTCTGAAGCTTCTCACTTCACTCGATAAATGGAGATTATAAACAAGCAAAAATTGAGATAGCTTATTAAAGCAAAATAGCTCAGTTGCTTTATTCCAGTTTTGATATAATTAGCAAACTTCAAGTGGAGGTGTATGTGAGACCCCAAGTGTATGTTTGGAGTTTAGTCCCACATTTGTTGTATAAGTGATATTTGACATATTGTCGTGCTTAGCGTGTGCCCTGCGTAGAGCTGGCCAAACGAGCGGCCCGGCCCGGCACGGGCCCGTGTCGGTATGGCCAATTCTGGCTCGGCTACTATTCGTGCCGTGTCGGTCCGGCCCACGTGCCGGGGTGACAGCCCAGGCATGACCCGTCGGCCGTTCGTACCGTGCCAGGTCGGCACGAGCCCGTTTAGCCCGACAAAATGAAAAAATTCCAAAAAAATTAGAAAAATGTGTAGAATTCAGAAGTAGACATGAAAATTTATATATACTTATAAAATATACTTAGCGTGTGCACTATCTTACTTGAGCCTACTTTTCGAATACATACATACTAATACTCTAGAGCCACTCAAGTATTCAACCCATATCTCTATGAATGACTATAAATCGGTGTTTCTTCCAGTGGACGCGAAAGGCTCACATCAATGAAATTTCCTTAGAAGAAACTAAAGGCTCACATCTGCGTTGCAGCCATACGTCAAGAGAACGAAAGTAGTGTTGGTCAAGATTCAGGCCATCCTGATGAAGGAGAGGGTGACTGGTTGAAGAAACTTAAAGATTTTGCAGGGTAAATGTAGGATCGTTAATAACAATCAGAGGGGGGTGAATGATTGTGGTCCACAGCGAAAACTTTTTCCTCAAATATACTGTTATTTAATTGTACAACCTACCAAGAGAACAATAAAACAAATAGCAATCAAACAGCAAAGAATAATACTTACTTGTCTCTCTCCTGGTACTGTAGCTAATTAATGGAGGTTTGAGTTGCTTCTCCTGTGCACAAAGTAATTCCGGTTCTATCTAAAAGGTGCTGCTACTTTGCTGCGTATGCGTGTCCAGATGCTGTCGCACTTGGTCCAAGGCCACGCACAGCGTGAGTACGAAGACTTCGAGACCGCAGTCTGGGCAAAGCTCCACGCACAAGAAATTGACGTGCTAAGCGATGACAACCAACGCACGGACGGCACGCACGCGATGCTACACGGGAAAGGATGTGCGGACTGCGAGGCACGTTGCTGCGTGGCTATCTCCGCTCGGCAACCGCGACGGTTGAGAAAAACGAAGCCGAAGCCCTTACTTCATACCCAAAAAAAATCTTCGATTACAAGATCTGTGTCGGCTTTTTGTGTCTCCCAAAAAACTTCGCGCACACCTTTTCGCAGCTTGTATACATATACATATATATGCGCTAGCCCCTAAACGTGTCCTCATCAGACACAGTTTCATAATTCTAATCCAATCCTAACAAACAAGGATTTCCTAATTTTTCCTAGCTTTCCAATTTTGGACACTTCCAAAATTGTCACATGTCGAAGCTTCCGGACCGTATCTCCATAGCTCCAACACGCATCATCCATCTTTGATCTCCACGCGCCCTAACTCGAGCCCGACCGTCTCCTCCAGCATCCTCGACCCTCTGGACCGTGACTCCGCACCAAGCCATCTCCCGGTCACCGCCGTAGACCACGATCGCCTCCGAGTTACCCTGCAAATGCAAAGACCAAAACACCATATTTTCCCGGCACAAGTTCTTTCCAACTTGACCAACATAAGTCCACACACCACATGCCTCAAATAATATCAGTACTCAACATTGTCAATTATTCATCAACTAAAATATACTAGACCTAGCCACATGGTCTAACAGTAAATACTAAACTTGATTTCATTACAATGCAATTGCTGATGCAAGGTGTGTGGGTCATGTTCATGTCATCATGTGTTGTCATTGCCAGAGGGCTGTATAATATTCTTAAAAGCCCTGGTGGTAATTGTCCTTGGTCCGTTAATATATTTTCATTGATCTTCTTTTGCTACTTGTTTTCTTAAAATATATGTTAATGTGGTAAATTAATGTTGAAAAAAGTGTTTTTCCCATTATACTGAATGCATAGGTGATGTACTGTCTCTTTTGCTGGTTCCTGGTGGTCGAAAATCTTTAACAGTGCTCTTTCCAACATAAACTGTAATGGGGTAAATATGTTATTATAGTAGCTTCTATACAATAAGTTGTCGCTTGTTTAACTCTGTTGGTTGCTTTCACTTGTATTTCTAATATTGGCTATGGCAACCGTTATAATTTAAAAATGAATAGTACAAATGCAGAGTAACTGACAGTTTGAATGCGGAGGTATGCTTGTGTTGAAGTCTGAACTAACCCAACTAAACCTTCACATATTGTTGATTGATTTGGTTCATCTAACATCTGCATTTGGGGTATCTCGTGTACTATGTTCTTGTGTTGACCAAGTTCATTGTTGAATTCTTTCAGATCCATTGCTAATGGGGCAGCGAAGTGGCTAAAAGGCAACCTGTAGCCTGTAAATATTTACTGTAGAATACATCATCTTCAATAACTGTTTGATCCCCTTTCTACCCTTCTGGAGGTAGGGTTGACAAACACATAGATGTGCATCAAATTTCAAGTAGCTGTTGGCCTGTCGTGAGAAAGAAGGTTGTACTATGTCTTATGCGCCTTTACGGGAAAAATCCTGATGTTATGAATATCGATGGCTGGTATGAATACGGTAGCATATGCATATATTTACTGCACTAGATTATGGATTGACATATGCATTTCATTTATCAGGTCTGATCGTATGGCACAACTTCTAGATGAACGTGATCTAGGGGTATTGACATCTGTCATAAGCCTTTTTGTTGCCTTAGTATCCAACAATGCTGAAGGTTACTGGAATTGCCTCCCAAAGTGTATTAGAATTTTAGAGAGGATGTCAAGAAGCCAAGATATTCCCCAAGAATACACCTACTATGGAATTCCATCGCCCTGTCTTCATGTTTCTTTCTTTCTGATGTTATCAAGCTCATCTCATCCTTAAACGTTCTGCATGTAATTTTGGATTGAAACTGTCAATTTTTTAAACTTTTGAGTCTATGATTAACTGGTGCTTACTGCTTAGATTGATTTTTGATTTTGGACTGTACTTCTTCGGATGCTGTGCTCAATCATCTCTCATCATCTATTTTGCCTAATTTCAGCAGTCTCATGAGTCATGAATGGAATTATGTAAACTGCAATGGAATTAGTCAAATTAAGATTGGTGTTTGCATAAGCAGATTTACAGTTGCTTGAGTTATCATTTGCCAACTACAATTTTAAAGATCCCAATTCGATTACAGTGCACAATGCATGTGTGTCACTGTGTTGTAGTGAGGTGCCAGTTCGGACAAATTTATGGGCTGAAGTATGAAGACAACTTTGATTTATCTGCATCAACACGTATTCATGCACGCAAGTAAAAATATATAATTGTCACATCCTTTCAGTTGCCAAGCTCTGAGCTCTGTTGCTTCCTTCATTTGACGAAAAATGTCTACAGGAACTGGCAACCACAGTTCAAATGATACAGCTTTAAAGCTTAGGCCCCACTTGGCCTAGGTCCAACTATGACTTCCCCAACACCACGCTGCTGCCCGTCACTCTCACCAGCTCCCGTCATCATCGCCAGCGTCCGCGTTGCCATCCGTAGTCGCCAGCCACGGCGCTGCCAACTCCCGTCACCTCGAAATGCCTCGAAATGGGCAGCACATCGGGGGATAAAAGTCAACATCAACTTTAACTTTCAAAAGTAAACAATCTATAAGCTATAAATTTTAATTTCTAGGTAGTAGTAGCAGTAGGTGATACAATAGACGGAGTTAATGTTTATGTTTAATACATGATGTCTAACTTATCAGTTGGTTTGTAGTTATTTTACATGATGGTTTGACAGTTATTTATGTATTGAAGTATACAGTGTATACTATGAGAAAATGTTGTTTGCTACCGTTCATTGACATAATTGTCGTATGGAGTGTTTGTTCTATCATGTTGCACTAATGTGATATTTGTAGATATATGTATCACTATCTTTTGATTGGTTGATGGGAAATATTATTATTTGTGTAAAGTTTGAGTTCCGTTGCAACGTACGGGCATCCTACTAGTTATTCTAATTTTGATGTACAGGTTGTTAACCACTGGAACCATATTTACATGTTTTGGAGATGCACTTTCTATTAGCGAGGTACCTTCATTGTATTCTCTGTTTTTTTTTTGCTTTTATTTTTGTATAAATTTAATTGCACAAAAATACAATACTACGTCCATTTTAAATTAGTTTAGGAGACTTTGAAACTCAGCCTACTTTCTATTTTTATCCTAGATTTTCCACTAGCCCCTACTCTGATCTGACCGCCGGTGGATATCTCCCGATTTGCGCCGACGGTAAAATTTGGTCGTCTGACACTGAACTTGCTCTCGAAAGAGATCGATCTGCAAATACCCACGCCATGGCTTTCGACGCCAAGGCTACAGGATCGGCCCCGACCCGAGGAGCTAGGTAGCGGGCGGTTCGAATTTTTTTAAATAATCTATTTTTATTCGAATATCAAAAATATGCCGTGATATTTTTTTACAAAAATATCGTCTCACGCCCAATGGTTGGGCGATTTCACTCTGCCGCCATAGGGTTGGGCGATCGTTCTGTCGCCATAGCGTTGGGCGATCAAACGATCGCCCACCCTCGCGACATTACGCTTCTTGCCGCCTAATAGCCAGGCGGCAGAACTAGTCACCCAACCCTATGGCGACAGGAACCAGTCACCCAACCCTATGGCGACAGGAGCTCCCACATCCTTTTTGCCTTTTAATTATTGTTTAATTGAGTTGTAATGAATATTACATTTTGTAAGTTAATTAAATTTAGCAAATCTGATTATATCATGTTATTTATTTTGAAAATAATAGTGTTGTCACGATGTTGGTTGCTCTGCTTGTTATTTTCAGAGAATATCATGGGTACGAAATTTGTCGACTCATAATAACATTTTGTGATCGTTGTATATTGTTGTAGTGCGGTAAATTTCATTGAATTTTGTGAGGACGATTGAGACAGTAATGATATGTAAATACAAAGGTAAGTGATATTACGATGCGCGAGGGAGTCTCTCCTCGATGAAGTCGTCTGAACGTATATGCGTATGTAGGCACGTAGTCGATGTTGTACTTTATGAAGCTTATACATAATATGAGTGAAGGTGCTGAGAACGCTCATTGTGATTATGAAGATGGCCTAAAACATGGAGGATTCAATGTCGGTGCGAATGGTTCTTTCTGGGATTCCACTAGAAGAGGCATACTTGCAATATAGTCTTGCTTTGATGGGTCTCCTAAACCAGAACTACATTAGAGTCCTACAGACGAAGCACGCGTTACGTAGTCACATGGCATGATGGTTCGGCTAATTGCTTTAGTCATCCTCGCTACTACTACGGTACATTGTAACACAAGCATCCGGACCATGTAAGTATACATGCCTTTAGGGGATAGTAAAAAACATGGGGGTAGGACGTAGGACTACTACGTAATGACCTAACCTCATGCGGGATCGGGCCATTTTCCTTCCTTGGCATTTCGGCGTTGAACTCCTCATTGGCCTTCCCTTCCCTTGTCGCGGGAGTGTCCACGTCGGCCGGTATATCAAGTCGTCCATATCCTGCGATTCCTTCATGTAAGTACACCGTATATTTAAAATTGTAAGGAGAATGTAAACTCTTCATAACTGACGTCATCGATATGGATTACGCCCGGGCGAGTACTGGGCTCCTTCGGTGTCTCCTCAACAGGGTCCGGTACGTAAGGTTTCCACCGCACGAAGTTCTCGGCCCGCACCGAGTAGTTCAAAGATGTACTTTTCCGGATGAATGCCCTATCGTACATCTCCGGCCGTCGATCCATCGGAAGAAGTGGCGGCGCATCTCGGCCGCCATTACGTGGGGATGAAGTTAAAATTTAAGGAATTGAACGTTGGGAGAGGAAAATCGACACGCGAAAGAAACACTTACGGGTGATGCCCGCATGTGTAGTACGCCTGTCTGCCGTGTGCAGGTGTGTGGATGAATGATCTCGCCGGTTCGCCACACACACACTGCGGGATCGGAAAACGTGGTGGTACTGGAGCATCTTTCATTGATTTATCTAGGTATTGTAGCTGTTCCCTCTTCTGCTTGAGCTACTTTTGCTTCTTCAACAACCTCACGTAGAAGTTTGCTGAAGAGTCCATAGCTGGGTATGTGTTGTGTAGTGTTGTGGAGAGTTGGGTTTGGTTCAACCCTCTTTTATAAGCTCCATGGTTGGCATGGTGTGGTTAATTTCATGCAGGGTAGAGTGTTGTCAAGTCGGTCTGAAAAGCTGGCGAGGCATAGTGTTGTCACGTCTTACTTTGCAGTGAGAAGTCATGGCTTGCTTTGCGGAGTGTTGTCTTATCGGTCTGAAAAGCTGGCGAGACAGAGTGTTTTCACGTCTTTCTTTACAGAGTCTTGTCTTTTCGGTCTTAAAAGCTGGCGAGGTGGTCAGGGTTGTCAAGTCGATCTGAAAAGCGTAACCCTAAACCTAAACCCTCCACTGCGCAAAGCTGTCTCGTTTGGTCTTATCACTGCCCAAAGCTGCACCGTGTGGTCTTCTCACTGCGCAAAGCTGGCCCGTGTAGTCTTGTCACTGCGCAAAGCTGTCTCCTTCGGTCTTATCGCTGCGCAAAGCTGCCCCGTGTGGTCTTCTCAGTTTGCAAAGCTGCCCCGTGTGGTCTTGTCACTGCAGAAAGCTGTCTCCTTTGGTCTTATCACTGCAAAAAGCCGCCCCGCTTTGTTAGTCTCCCCCCGCGGGCCTATAAAATGCACGCCCCACGTTCCGAATTACGACCACTCGACCCTTCAAACCGTAGAAGGAAGAACCTTCTCCGTTTTACAGTAACATACGATGGCAGACGCCCAGGGACCAGTCCAACCGGGTTCACCGAAGCGGGACCTTCTCCCCGAAAGGATGGAGGACTTCGGCCCTAACCACCGGTTGATGCCGAACAAGCGTGTTCAACCTAAGTGGCCGAAATGCGGACACAGGGAGGACGCTATCGTGCAGGCCATAGACGGCCCTTTCGATAGTGGACGGCGTTTCTTCCGATGCCCATACTCTGGGGTAAGTAGTTTTGTTTATGTTACTGGTAATACATCGCCCATACTAACCGCCCCTTGTAGCGATGGCGAAATGCAACTTCACTCATTGGATCGATCCTCCCCATGAACGACCTGTTGTGCGGTACCTGGATGTATTGTGGAACCGAATCTTTCATTTGGAGGCACAAATTGACGATCTGAACGAGCAAAATGACGACCTCCGCCAACAGATGCAGCGCGAGAGGGGCAATGAGGAGGTCGTGAACATAGGTCGTGAACGAGCAAAATGACGACCTCCGCCAACAGATGCAGCGCGACAGGCTTGCAGTCGCTCAACCGTTCGGCGATAGGAGCTCGTCGCTCAACCATTGGGCGACAGACGTATATTTTTGTAAAAAAAAATATCGCTGGAATATTTTTGATATTTTCAATAAAAAATAGATTATTTTAAAAAAAAATTCGCGGTTCGGCCGAAATGCATGCGCGTTCGGGCCGTGCGCTGCCACGTTGCGCGGTTGTTCCGGATGATCAGGCAAGGGCGCCGCGCGTCGGCCCAGATTTGGGGATTTGGTTCTCTCCAGATCTAAACCTGCGTATATATATAGCGGCTAGCTATTGGCTACACAGTTTTGGGCCTCAAGAATTGGGATAAACACCATTGCACATGTCTGTGTCGGGCTGGGCTGGGCATTTCGGGATGTTAAAAACAATGGCCCAACCCAGTCCGAAAATTGCTTCCGGCTGCATATCAAGGCCCGCTCCCGACCCGAGAAGCAACCCTGGGCCCAAAAAATCGGGCCGGGCTGCCCATGAACGGGTCTAGGAGATAGATAGCAACAACGAACACATGGTGGCTGGTGCACCCCTACCAAATTACTTCACCGGCAGCAGCAGGTACAGACCTCCAATTAAAGTGATAAGCTAACTATAACCACTAGCTCGATCGTCCCAATTAAGTCCCAACTGATCGCAAGGTTTTCAAAACTCCAAGTCTTGTGTACTGACCATTTGGTCAAATTTCGGCAGCTTCACTCATCCAGCTCGCCACATATCGGTCATGCGCTATATTATGCGTTATGCACTTGCATACAGTCTTGCAGAGTCGTGGTTTCTTCTCAGATCTGCCAAACTTGGCGCGTCGATCTCCTAGCTAGCCCCTCACTTTCCTGGTGCCGTGCAGATCACACTGCTGGATATTGGCCAGCCGTCAAATGTACACCGCTTTAGGGTATGTACAATGATATCGGCAACTGTTGTCTAAGTATATCTTCATATCATCTATAGACAGTATTAAAGACAGCTTCTACAATACGTTATCTTTTTACATATCTCTATAAACAACTCTTTTATGTATAATGTATCTTCTTTCTCGTGTTACAGTCGACTACTGCATGAGAGACGACACAATTCTTTATGTCCCTTCTCTCTCTCATTCACGTCATCTAATATCTTACATGTCAAATCTTACAGACAGCTAACGTTATACTATTATACATGCTTATACATGCTCTTGCAAGAAAAAAAAAATCCAAATCGGGCAGAAGCTTTGGCTCGTTTCTCCACTAGTTTCTGACCCCCAAAATGTGGTGTGGATTAGCCTTTTTTTTTTTTTTGGACAGTGCAGTATTGGTTAACCTTGCTTGCATGAGTTCCGATTCATCGCCACTTCTCCAGTATGTTGCATGAGTCGATTTTTCGTCCTCCGTGTGGGACTTCACCGGTAAAATCTTTTGTGATGAACTAATGTTAATTAATTCCTGAACCAAACTTTTGCAATATTGTTGCGCTGCAGGCCCGGGACTCAGTGGAAGTTAAAGCGGCATACAACTAGTTTTATAAAACTCATTCACAACGTAACCAGCAATTTTGATTGGCTTTAGTGCTTGATCAATTGGTTTGTTCAAGCTTGAAAAACGTTCAGGATTGCAGGCGTAGACTAAGTTATTATGTGCCACTAGTTAGAAGCCCATTCACATGCAAATGCAAATGGTTTGGGAAGGGGACCATATCTATCCGTCCACAGAAAAGTTTGATCACGTGCTTATCACTTTGTCAGAGCTGTTTATTTCCCAACTCAATTTTTCGATATAAAACTTAAGCAGTCATTTTTTAATATCGCCAAAGAACTTTCTATTGCAACTTTAACGGCATTGTTTTCACATATATATATATATATATATATATATATATATATATATATATATATATATATATATATATATATATATATATATATATGTAATGAATCTAAATAGTTTTGCTCATACGGTCTAGTTACAAAAGAATGTTGTTTTAGACATCGATACGGTCTCCAAAACGTAATTTTAATAACTAATTTCTATCGTAACATATTTATAAAACCTAACAAAATTATATTTTAATAAAAGTTCTTTTCGAGAGAAATATACACATATCATTTTTATGTGTTTAATCTAAATATTGGAAAGATATCAATAGACAAAGTTTAGAGAATTTGACTGCACATACTCCAAAAAAAAGGCACATATTTGTAACATCTTTTGATCTAATGTAACCATTTAGGCTCAATTAACACTTAATTTTGCTTAAAGACTCAATGTGTCCCCGCACTAGTTCGAAAAAAAACAGGGGACTCATTACACGAAGTTGAAATAACATGCAGTGCAGTGAGTTCTAAAAAGAAGTGGTGAGGAGAAGTGAGCTTAGCTCACTTGGTTGGTATTGGCTGGGGTCAACCAACCCACCCAGGTTTGAGTGGTGATACTCATCTGGGTGTCTCACGGGTGCGTGTGTGGGTGTGAGTGCGTGTGTGTGGGGTGGGGTGGAGGGGTGTGTGTGGGTGTAGAGGTTGTTAAGGACTGAGCTGGGGCTCAGTTGGCAAAAATGAGGGGAGCTATAGGTTTTTAGCCCGTCACAGTTTGAGCGCTGGCTCTCGTGGTGCCTCGCGGATTAGGGTGCTTTCTTCTTTAACGCAGACCGGAGGGAGTTAAATCCCGGACATTCAAAAAAAAAAGTGGTGAGCCCATATGTCCAAGCGAAAATCTGCTTAGTTTATTCATCTAAGAGCATTTGGAATACTCTAATTATAAGTTAGCCAAATTTGAAGCTGCAGCATAAGTGATCCGTTGGAGCATATTCTCGAGTATCAACTAATTGTTGCGTTTCCGTCTTGGCAAGCTGAAATGCATTTGCATCATGCATAGCATTGGCACTGTAGGGTTGAATGATGCTACAAACTTTAGAAGGAAAGTTGTAGGACATCTGTGATCCGTCACTGACTCATTGATCCATAGAGCTGTTTGAAACCTTTCCAAACGAACATGCATTGTAATAGAAATTTTGCATTTCAAAGTACTGCATTTTTTTTTGAAGAAATTTCCGCTGCAAATTCCCATATACTGAAATGTTGAGTGCTGTTGCTTTTAACTTGTGTACACCTGTGCCTGAAGCACCACGAATGCAGGGCAAGTGGTAACTCCTCCTTTTGCTTTCTACCACACGGAGACTGTTGTTCCGTACACGATCAATGGGTAATAGCCTAACTAAATCCCTGCATGATACAAATCAATTAGAATACTCGAAGCTCAAGCCACTAAATCCATTTCGCGCAGAATCAAATTAATTAAACACATGGTCGGCTAGCTTCTCCTAGCCTTCTAGTAGGATCCATGCATGCGCATGGATTGAGACTATCTATAACAGTCTGTGTCACTTATTACTAAGGGGTTGCCACATCAGCATATAGGTGATGTGGAGGAGAGAAGGTGAGATTGTTTCTAGATGAAGAAACTAGCAAATTGTTAATACCAAGACACAAAAAACAATCAAATACTCTATTAGAGCATCTTTAGTGTATTGAATCGACGTCGATTCAAAGTCATGCCACGTAAGTATTATAGGAACTGAGCTTATTTTTCTCCAATATATTGAACCGATTTCTACTAATAACTGGGACCCACGTTACATTAAAAAACCATAAAATAATAATATTCTCTCTCAAACGCACTCTCTTTTATGTAGTTGTTTAATGCTTTGAATTGATTCCTAAGTAGAGCTCGGTTCCATGCATTTTTTTTGAAATCGATCCCTCCAATGTATTGAATCGATTCAATGCTTTCTCTCTCTTCATTTGAACCGGCTAAAATACAACATTGGAGATGATCTTAGAGACTTTCTTGTTACTTAAAAACGCGTTTTGTGGATCCCACTGTCTCTAAGCAAAATATCCACCGAATCACTTGTGCGGCCCGATTTCATTATTGATATGATAAATGCGCCAAAACATATAGGCCACAAAGTTATACTTTATTATTGATCATCAAGAATCATACACACTTGTAGCAATTAAAGTGTTAGATACAAGCTCAAGAAACAATCTATTGGAAGACTTGTTTCTTTTTATTAAATTAAGTACTTTCTCTCCTCTTAGTAACAAGCTAAAAAACAAACTATTTTTTTACGGAAAAAAAAACAAACTATTGTAGATACTCTGAGCATCTACATCCACACAATGCTACCTTCTTCAGATTAAATGGTTCTTAGCACTTACAAATCCGCAGCGTAAGCTACCCAAAAAGCTTAAAAGGACCTAGACTCTTTATTGTTTGACCGATCAGTGCCAGTAGTTAGTTAATTAATTAGCTAGGTACTCACACTACAAGACGGTAGGGATTTAAAGGCGTCTCCTTAAAACGCCTTGGTTACCTCTTCTATTAAGGCGTCATTAAGAAACGCCTAAAATATTCGCTCCACTCGCCGCCAAGTCCCGCGACGAACAGTGCCCGAGTCATCGCCGAGATCCGCGACTCTGCTGACCTCCGCGGTCTTGACCATAACAACCACCTCAACCTGGACCCGGATGGAAATATGCATGATATTTTAATTTCAGATTTTGTTACGAGGCAAATTTTATAGATAACTAGATATACATAAAGTAATACTAACAACAGACAACATATTTCACTTCAAAATATACGCAAGAATAGGATTATAATAGAGTCGTTTGGTCGCACAAATAATTTACAATCGGGTTTGATGAAGAACAGGAAGCAGCGCAGGCTCAATGCAGTGCATAATATAGATGAAGTAGCGAAGCGAGCAGTCGCGCAGATGTGCTGCCTAGAAACCTTCTTGCCGTCTTGTGCAGGTACTCCCTGCGGCAACGACTTGGAGATAGCCGCACTCCCACCTCCCCGGTGCACACCAAGAAGAAAGGATGCCAAGGTTCAGCCGCTTAACACTCAGCACAATCTAGCCAACGGAAGAAGGCGATGTAGAGACGAATGAAGGAATTTAGTGTGCTCTGAACCTAGACGTCTCTAGGTCCTTTTAAGGATGCATGACAATTACTCTCTAGTAATAGTCACCATTAACACGAAGTAAACCGAATTATTCTAGCTATTTGAAAATCGCTTTCAAACAGAATTAAGAGAGATAATGGCACAATTCAACAAAATAAAAGTTGGATTTTACGTGCTAGGAACACCGCTACAAGTCACGCAATTTTCACGCAAAAATCCGCAAATACGTGCACGTGTGTGTGTTTAACCAAAGTCATTTTCATACCACTCCATATCATGTGTCACATGTTTTAAGTGGTGGCAAGCACTCCTTTTTTTTTTTAATTGCTCTTTTCCCACTTGCCCAAGTAGCATGAGACTAAACCATGTCATGCCTTGGAATTAGGAATGAATGAGCCTTTAGTGAATGGGTTTGAAGCAACGGTGTAACAGCCCAAAAATTTAATGCATTTGAAATTATTTAAAAATATGAAAATTTTAAAACTTTTTGTTGCGCTTCGTTGATGCTCGAATTTCTGGGTTGTTGTTTGAAGCCTCAACCCCAAAAACAGGAATAGGAATTGAAATTCAATTACAAAGTTAAATTTAAATCATCAAACCAAGAATTTGAATTGAAATAGGAGATTAAAAGGGAAAGAAAAGAAAATAAGGACAAATACTTAAATATTCAGTTTGGGTAGAACGGGTTGGCCCAACCCCCTTTCCTTTTTCCCTTGCTTTTCCCCTCTCTGGCCTACTCAGCCTGCCTCCTCCCAACCACTGCTCTTGTGCCCGCTCTTGCCAGCGCGTGCACGCGTCGCCTCCACCAAGCTTGCACATGCCTCCACTTGTGCCACACTACCGCCATTGTCGCCGCTGTGTTGGACGTCATCGCAACAGTGCCAAGCAGCATGGCCGCCAACTCCTGCTCACATCCCGACCACACCTCTCGCCTACTGCTTGAGTCCTGTGCGCACGTCGTGGCCAACCCCGCCCATGCCACACACCGAGCCGCGCTGCGCCTTGGCCTTGCTACCGCATGATGGCTACGTCTTGCACCTACACATGCGCACCTAAACCATTGCCCTGTGTACCACATCGCTTTGGCTGCACCCAATAGTCGTGTGTGTCCGCACGCCCATGCCATGACAAGCACCTGCTCCCGTCCCTCGGCCACGCTCGCGTCGTGTCCACAATGCGGTTGCTCTGCCCGCACTATCGTCATGCACAACGCATGACTGTTCCACCTACCCTTGCCTTGCCGCACGCCATGCTTCCCTCATTGTTATCACGACGCCACACAACCGAACTATCACCTCGCCTCCCATTTGTTAAGACGCGGCTGAGCTTGCCTTTCTTCTCCCTACTCCCCTTCACTTTCTCACACGAAGAAACACCACAGGGAGCTCAACCAGCTCAGCCGCCGCAACTACGGTGAGCTCCGGCCCACGCCAACATGCTCCAAAGCGTCACCTTGGCCCTCTCAACCCGTCCATCACTTTTCGTGGTACCTCCCCCCTCATCTTCCTCACTGGGCTCAACCTGAGCCTGCGACCACGCCGCGTTCGTGTCGGCCATCGCCATCCTATCACCTTTCCGGCCACCTCAGTGAAGCTCTTGCCTTTTCGCGTGCGTCACTTCGTGTGCTGGGCCACTCTCGAGACGGGTGTTGGTGAGCTGTTGCTTGTGCTGGGCCACCTCCAAGTTATGCATCTTGGCTTCAATGGTGTCGAGCTTCTTCATCTGCGCCAAGAGCTCTACATGCTGTGCAGACACAATGTTGCCATCGCCCGCCATGTTGGGAAGGGCAGCGCCTGAGTCTGATACCAAGTTGTCACGTGCCTCGGGTAAGGAGCATATAGGGTATGAGTGAGAGAAGGGAGGCTTCAGCCCGGGCTTGCGTCTGGGAGCTGTGGTGAGGGAGAGGGGCGGCACACGGCGGAAGGGAGGCGGCATGCGCGCCTGGTGGCCGGGAAGAGCAAGAAGAGAAGGAGATTAGGAAAACTAATCTGCTTGCTTTATTCCTTCATCATCTTTCGTTTAAATAGAGAGACTTACAATTATAGATTTCCAAATAAAGAGATCGTAAGGATCTACTCTAATATTTAAAGAGATCGTAATGATCTTAATCTAATCTTTCTAAACAAATATGATCTTAAGGACCTTAATAAAATCTCTCTAACTTGCAATCAAAGAAAGGATGGCTATGGGCCCTAAGCAGCCGCTGGTTGGGCTGTGCCCTTGTGGCGCCGGCGGTACACTTGGACCCACATGACAGATCGTTAAAACTTATAAAGGTTAGCTTGCATTGACAAATATTATTGCGATTGACTGCTTGGGTAAATATTGAATGTGGTTTTCCAATTGGTTTGATTGTAAGCTTCTTCATTTGCGGTGTTAATAGTGGTAGGCACACCCTAATAGTAGTTTCATTTATATACACCACATTTAGGGCCTTCTATAAATCGCTTCCTATGACTGTTTGATGCATTCTTCAAAAACGCCTTGATAAATTGTTGAAGGCGTTCTTGCAAACGCCTAAAAAATGTTAAGACTTAAGAGGCGTTCATGAATCGCCTTCGATTATATCTATAGGCACTCCCAGAGCGTCTTAATACAGATCTTTTAAGGCGTTCTAGAAAATCGCCTCCAAATATTTTTTCCTTCGGCAGAATTTCCAACGATTCCAAACACGCCTTAAAAGTTTTTACGGGCGCTATTTTGACCTTTTCAGGCATTTTAGGGCATGTAGAATGGTACAGACAACTACTGTACATAGCAACTATCTATATCATCTATAGACAGTACTAAAGATAACTCATACAATGGATCGTGGTGATACAGTCGGCTACAGGATTGTAGACAACACACAATCTTTTAATGTTTTTCTTGGTTCTGGTGCTACTGATCATTCTGATTATTACAGACAAAGACATTTCTCTCTTTATTCTCTTTCATCCACATCAGTTTAAATTCTACGTGACAAAGATTATAGACAGCTGATGTTAGTCTAGGGTTCGTAAAGCCTGTTGCACTGTAGGGTCAGCAGTAAATTAATTAGCTAGGTATTAGCCTGACCGAATGAATGCCAAGACGTCCACTAAATCCACTAGAGCGTCAACCATTTTGCTTAGAGGTCGCCTAACTGTGTGGAACGCACACGGCACACCGCATGGGCGCGCGCGTACCACAGAAATCTCGACAGTGTGGCGAAGCTCGTGGCTGTCACACCCACCGTCTTTCGCCTACGTACGTACAGCATGTAGTGGATCTCGTGGGCCCGTGGCGCGTGTAATGTAATTAATCAGTAACAGTGGAGCCACCAGGGCGCACCACGCGAACTAAATTAGTCTGCTTGATTTGCTACTTGCAGCTAGCAAATGGTTATGGGTGGTTTTGACGGCGGTCGTCTTAATAATAGTAATAATAGTAATTGATTTATGCATGGAAGAAATAATGCATTTTCGATGATCTAGCTCAATCAGAGACAGGTCTTGAGCTGCACTGGTACAATGTGTTCTAAGAGAAAGCTGTAAGCAGTTCGTACCGTGGAAAGAACGTTAGAGGGGTATTAATTTGTCTTATAACCTCCTTAACCATCATGCTACGTCTTGTAAGAAAAAAATGGAGGGAGTACTAATCAGCATTGAGTTAATTAAGAATCAAGATAGTGTCAACCCATGGCTTCCTGCTTAAAGCTATTGCGGGCACTCACCCGCATATGCAGCATATTTATCTCAATCATCACAAAAAAAAAGCCAAAGTTTATCTCGAGAATGAAATGGTATACGTAGACTAGAGAGGGGACATCACCAGCCGCTAGTTTAAGCATATGTTCACACATGTTTTCTTAACATTGCACATACATGATCAATGACCATACAAGTTGCAATCAATTGGTAAGCCCTCTTTTGCAGTAGTAAATTAAATCATAAAATTTACTTTTTTGCATTGCCAAATAATCAATTATTCTCTAAATAAATGGGCATGCTTGATACTATAGCCGTAATAAAACAAGAGAACCATTTGAATCCTACCAACCCAACCCAAAAAAGGGTCGCCTCCCCCATGCAGCTCATCCCATGAATCTCCAGCTCGAGAGTTTGACTTCACCCGTTTTTTTCCCCTCGTCACCATCATCGATCCGATCATCGTCCACACGCGTTTCTTAGGGACCCCATGCACCAACAGCCAAATGGCCATCACCATATGCATATACTTTGACTTGCCAACCTCGCAAAATCACCATGAAACCCTTCTCTTATATCCCACCTTATAAATGGACACCTCCATCCATGGCACGATCGCCACCACCTCAAGCACAAGTGTACATTAAACACTCACTTAGGAAACTCGTCACCTGTTGACTACAGCTTAACTAGCTAGCCTAACCAAACATGGAGGCCTTCCACACTACCACGGCGATCTCCGCCCTCCTCCTGCTCTCCTTCTTCCTCCTGGCCCACTCCGACCAGCTGCCCGCCACGCCGGTGCCGCCGTCCACGGCGTGCAATGAGACGACGGACCCCGCATTCTGCCGGACCGTCCTGCCGGCGAACGGCACCAACAACCTCTACACCTACGGCCGGTTCTCCGTTGCCAAGTCCCTCTCCAACGCCAACAAGTTCCTCGGCCTCGTCAACCGCTACCTTGCCCGCGGCGGAGCAGGCCTCTCCGCCGGCGCGGCCGCCGCGCTGCAGGACTGCCAGCTCCTCTCGGGGCTCAACATCGACTTCCTGTCCGCTGCCGGCGCCACGCTCAACACGACCAACACGCTGCTCGACCCGCAGACCGAGGACGTGCAGACGCTCCTGTCGGCGATCCTGACCAACCAGCAGACGTGCGCCGACGGTCTGCAGGCCGCCGCCTCGGCGTGGTCCGTGCGCAACGGCCTCGCCGTGCCGATGGCCAACAGCACCAAGCTGTACAGCGTCTCGCTGTCGCTCTTCACCAGGGCGTGGGTGCCTCCCAAGGCCAAGAAGCCGAGGACGTCGACGAAGCCGCCTCACCAAGGGAGGGGGCTGTTCGACGCCACCGACGACGAGATGGTGCGCAGGATGGCCATCGAGGGGGCCGCAGAGGCGGTGTCGGTGGTAGGCGCGGTGACCGTGGACCAGAGCGGCTCCGGGAACTACACGACCGTTGGGGCGGCGGTGGCGGCCGCGCCGAGCAACCTAAGCAGCGGATACTTCGTGATACACGTGGCCGCGGGCGTGTACGAGGAGAATGTGGTGGTGCCCAAGGATAAGAAATATGTCATGATGGTCGGTGACGGCATCGGCCAGACGGTGATCACCGGCAACCGGAGCGTCGTCGACGGCTGGACGACCTTCAACTCCGCCACGTTCGGTGAGTTGTTCCATTTAGTTTTCGGCTATTGGGAATGCCTGAAAGTTTGGCGTTGCTATTTCTATAGCCCTGGTTAGAAAATTATAAATTAAGCATTTTACAAGAGTGAGTTGACTCTTGAGATAAGTTAAAATATACCTTACATCTCGGAAGGCCATTGACATTACATGAGAGCTCAAGATTATTTAACAGTATCATTTTTGTAAGCTTACACTTTCATTAAAAAAATTAAACGGAATGGTATTAGTTAGGTGTGTCACTACTCACTACTCACTACTCACTACATGCTTGCAAAAATGCAGAGTCGCTGGTCATTGCCAACTGCTAATACATCCTAACCTTACGTTTGCGTCCTGCAGCTGTGGTTGGGCAAGGGTTCGTGGCGGTGAACATGACGTTCCGCAACACGGCCGGCGCGGCGAAGCACCAGGCGGTGGCGCACCGCTGCAGCGCGGACCTCTCGACGTTCTACCAGTGCAGCTTCGAGGGGTACCAGGACACGCTCTACGCCCACTCCCTCCGCCAGTTCTACCGCGCATGCGACATCTACGGCACGGTCGACTACGTCTTCGGCAACGCCGCCGTCGTCTTCCAGGACTGCACCCTCTACAACCGGCTCCCGATGGCCGGCCAGAGCAACACCGTCACGGCGCAGGGCCGCACAGACCCGAACCAGAACACCGGCACGACCATCCAGGGCTGCTCCATCGTGGCCGCGCCCGACCTCGCCGCGAACACGGCGTTCTCCACCTCCACCTACCTCGGCCGGCCGTGGAAGCTGTACTCGTGCACGGTGATCATGCAGTCCGCCGTGGGCGGCCTGGTCGACCCGGCCGGGTGGATGCCGTGGGACGGCGACTTCGCGCTGAGCACGCTGTACTACGCCGAGTACAACAACTCCGGGCCCGGGTCGGACACGAGCAGGAGGGTGACTTGGCCCGGGTACCACGTGCTCAACAGCACCGCGGACGCCGGCAACTTCACCGTCGGCAACATGGTGCTCGGGGACTTTTGGCTGCCGCAAACCGGCGTGCCTTTCACGAGCGGGCTCAACTGATCGATGAGATTCATAGCTGCGTCAAATCTTAGTAGATGTAATTGTGTGACCGTTGAAAGAGATACTGAAATAGGTAGAGAGAGAGAGAATAAGAAGTGGTGCAAAGTTACCATGGAGTCAAATTAGCTTTCTTATTGTTTCAGATTTGCTAAAAAGATACAGGTGATATTCTAACCGAATTACCAAATGGAAAAATAATCTCGCCCCTTATATATGGTATGTGGTTCACTAAGTTACATAAATTGACTAATGATGCATTGGCCCAAGACTGATAGTGCAAGGTCTGGATAAGGCCCAAGGATCTATTCTACGCAAAGACGGTAAACTGCGGGTAGGGTGGCCCTTATTTAGGCCGAGGCGACCACGGACCACCAAGTTTGCCACGGAGATCCAGCCTACCTCCAGAATTATGAAGTGGGCTCAATCAAACTTTGAGCTCAATTTGTATAGTAGAATCTTAAGATGATATTACAATCCTATGAAACCATTTCGTATCTGGAATCATAATTAGAATAAGTTATAAGAAATATGGGCAACAGTAATAGGCAGACATCTGGTGCACCGGATGCCACGCAAGCAACCCCAACCACCCATTCATTCCTTTATGTTTGTGCCTTTCTCAAATGCTCCTCACCTGCATTCTTCCTTAGCAGCCCAGCTCCCTTTTTCCCAAGCCTCTCATCATCAAAGTAAGGAAGCTACCACACTACTGGTAGTGCTGCCCATTGGCCATGGCCAAGGAGAAAGATTGCTGGAGCAAGAAGAAGCAGCCAGTGGTGAGGAAGGAATCACTGGACAGGCCGACGATGCTGCACGACATCCCCGACTGGCTCCTCAAGCTCATCCTCCTCCATCTCACCTCGTCTCTCTGGCTCGTCCACACTGCGGCAACACGCAAGCGGTGGCGCTGCATTGTTGTCGACACAACCTTCCTCGAAGGCCTCCATCGCCGGCACCCAGCTCCTCTTGCGGGCCACTACCACACATCCTCGGTTGATGGCCGCAGCCCTGTCTTCATTCCCTCCTCACCGAAGCTTGCCGTCGGTGCTGGGATGTGTAGGGATACGGGTAGGCTACACTAGCTGGCAATTCAAAAATTCTACCACGTAAACCAGGACGCTATGCAAACAAGAGATTATAGATCGTTACCACCAAACGCATAGTGCAGCGGAAGAAGAGTTAGAGCAGCCTGATCCAACGAAGAGTGTGTCGATGTAGTGGTCGTAGTCGATCATCCAACGTCGAGCACGTAGATGCAGTGGTCATAGTCAATCATCCAACGTCGAGCACGTCGATGCAGTGGTCGTAGTCGATCGTCTAGCGTCCTCGCGAGTCGATCGTCTCCTCCAGCAACCTACACAGTTCCTTGTGAAGATCGCGGATGGTCCTTAAACGCAATAGCAACCGCAGTAGCGTCTCTACGGTATCCACATGTCTAGGGAAGGAACACCGTACGCCGGTGTACTAGCACTAACTCGCACGGTAGGGCTCTCTCAAGAAGATGGCGGCTATGGTTTTGATGGATTAACTCACGTGTATCGCATACCTCCCAATAGCCTTAAGCATCTCCTTATATAGTGCCCATGACGGATCCTATCCGAATACGTTTGTTCCAACCTGTTAACTGTGTGACTCGTTAGGTTCATGCGTAATCGGTTGTGATTCGAAAACTCCTTTCTGATCATGAGCCATTGGCGGCTCTTAGCAGAACATAACGATTCCCGAATACACATGAATTATATCGGACGAACCTTAGTGCAATATGATCTATGATCAGGTCTTTATCATTAACGACCAACTCATATCTCTATACGACCAACTCAGATTTGGCCTCGACCAGTTCGTAATTCCTTACGACCAGATTTTGAACACTTAGTGATCATGTTCGACTAGCCTACGACTAGCATGTATCTCCCTTTGCCTCACGATATCTAGTTGAACTCCAAGTGAGATTTATGTCATCTATGGACTGTTCAATACTTTCTCGATAGAGTGACGGATAACTTTACGTGGTCGAACACTTCGACCACTCGTGGTATGGCCATGCACTTTCTTTATTCGACCACATCGAGGGGCCCAGAGATATCTCTCCTGTTATGTTAGGAGGGGAAAATCCTATATCCGACCAGTCACATTCCTCCGCATGTTTCATAGCATACCGGAAAGCTACCTTTATAATTACCCAGTTATGGAGTAGCGTTTGGCAACCCCTATGTGTACTATTGACATGTAGGAATCCATGCTGATCTTAGGTCTCAGGATTATACATCATGATTGCTTGAGACCAACTGATGACACATAAAATCATAACAATCTCAACAGTGTCTCAAGGTGGGTCAATCCAACTCCATGTTGTATAACATGTGTTCACATTATTGATTCGATATCCCTATATCTATGACTGATGAAACATAGTCATTAATCAATATATGTGCTAGTCAATAAGCCACTAGTGTTCCAACCAGTGACATTCGGTTAGGGGTACATTTAGAACGACATCATATAAGTTAAAAGAGTTTCACCAACAAGTCACATACTTGTTAATATTTATAACCAATGATTCATTCAAGAAACATAATAGCATTTATTCAATAACTCATAAACATAGACGTGATACAATCATCTCTATGATTACCTCTAGGGTATATCACCAACAGTCTCTCACTTGCACTAGAGTCAATCAAATAGGTATCTTATACCCATTGCTCTTATGTCCGCCTCATGCTTAGGTTACATGAGAGGCTTTGTCAACGGATCAGAAATATTCAAATCCATGTGCACTTTGCATATATTCACATCACCTCTCTCAACGATCTCACGAATGATGTGATATCGCGGAAGTATGTGCTTGGATTTTTTGATGCGATCTAGGCTCCTTAGCTTGTGCAATGGCTTCACTATTATCATAATAGAGATCCACTAGAATGGAAGCACTAGAAACCACACCCAGTTCATAAATGAACTTCCTTATCCGTACGGCCGCTTTTATAGCTTCCGAAGCCACAATGTACTCAGCCTCTGTTGTAGAATCAGCAACCGTTCCTTGCTTGAAACTTTTCCAGCTTACTGCTCCTCCATTAAGACAAAAAAACAAACCCAGATTATGATTTGAAATTATCCTTGTCAGTTTGGAAGCTAGCATCGGTGTAACCATTTACGACCAGCTCTTCCTCACCTCCATAAACAAGGAATGCATCCTTAGTTCTTCCCAAGTACTTAAGGATATTCTTGACTGCTATCCAGTGACTTTCACCTGGATCCGACTGATATCTGCTCGTAACACTTAGAGCATACGACACATCTGGTCATGTACATAACATGGCATACATGATAGATCTAATAGCCGAAGCATATGCGATTCTACTCATTTTTTCTCGCTCATCAGTGGTCGCAGGACACTAACTCTTGCTAAGATTAATGCCATGTGCCATGGGCAAGAAACTTTTATTGGAATCTTGCATGTTGAACCGTTTCACCACCTTGTTTATGTACATATCCTGGCTTAATCCAATTAGCCTCTTAGATCTATTTCTATAGATCGTTATACCCAAGATATATGCTGCTTCTCCAAATCTTTCATTGAGAAACTATTTTTTAATGAAGTTTTAACAGATTCAAGCATTGGAATATCATCTCTGACCAGTAGTATGTCATCCACATACATTATCAGAAACACAAGCTTACTCCCACTAACCTTCTTATAAACACAAGGTTCTTCTTCATTCTTGGTGAAGTCAAACCCTTTGACTACTTCATCAAAATGAATGTTTCAACTCCAAGATGCTTGCTTTAATCCATAGATGGATTTCTTAAGCTTACATACCTTTGTAGCCTCCTTTGGATCGACAAAACTCTCAGGCTGTATCATGAACATATCCTCACTTAGGTTTCCATTTAGGAAAGCTGTTTTGACATCTATTTGCCATATCTCGTAATCGAAATATATATGTAGCAATAACTAGAATGATCCGGATAGACTTAAGCATTGCGACAGGAGAGAAGGTTTCATCATAATGAACACCTTAAATTTGTCTGAAACCCTTCGCAACCAATCGTGCCTTATGAATGTGAACATTTCCATCCATATCTATCTTTTTCTTAAAAATCCATTTGCACTCAATGGTTTTAACACCATCAAGTGCATCAACCAAGTTCCAAACTTGATTTTCATGCATGGACTTTATTTCGGATCTCATGGTTTCATGCCATGACTCATAGTTTGGGTCCACCATTGCTTCCGCATAAGTTTTAGGCTCATCATTATTCAATAATAAAATGTCATGCCCATACCTTATAGGCAATTGATGTCGCTTTTTGATCTACGTGGGGCTGATGCCTCATCTACAAGTTCAACAACATTTTGTTCATCCTATAGAGGTTCAGCAGGAATTGAAACATTTTCAGATGTTTTCCGAATTTCTTCAAGTTGCACCTTGCTCCCACTAACTCCTTTGGAAAGAAAACCTTTCTCCAAAAAGACACCATTTCGGGCAACAAATATTTTGTTATCAACCCGATTATAAAAATAATATCCTTTAGTTTCCTTAGGATACCCCACAAAGAAGCACTTATCGGACTTGGATATGAGTTTATCAAACGTCAAATGTTTAACATATACCTCACAACCACATACCCTAAGAAAAGATAATCCAGGACACTTCCCGGTCCATATCTCATATGGCGTCTTCTCTACAGTTTTTGATGGAACCCTATTTAAAGTGAAAGCCGCTGTTTTTAGAGCGTATCCCGATAATTGCAATGGGAGATTAGATTGGCTCATCATTGACCGAACCATGTCCAACAATGTTTGGTTCCGTCGTTCAGACACCCCATTCCATTGAGGTGTTCTCGGCGGAGTGAGTTGTGGAACAATTCCACACTTTTTTAGATGATCACCAAACTCATGGCTCAAATATTCACCTCCACGATCAGATCGTAGACATTTGATTGTCTTGCCAAGTTGATTATGCACTTAATTCTGAAATTCTTTGAACTTTTCAAAGAATTCCAACTTATGCCTCATTAAATGGACATAGCCATATCTACTGAAATCATCAGTAAACGTTATGAAGTACTAAAAACCACCTCTGGTCGGAGTGCTCATTGGTCCGCATACATCCAAATGTATTATGACCAGTAGATCACTCGCCCTCTCACCTCTGGTCGTGAAGGGTGTCTTTGTCATCTTACCAAGTAAACAAGATTCACATGTTTCAAATTATTCGAAATGAGTTTAGAAGACTATCTTTATAGAGTTTCATCATGCGCTTCTCATTTATATGACCTAGATGACAATGCCAAATAAAAGTGGGATTCATATCATTAGGTCAAAGTCTCTTAGCATTTATGTTATAGACAGGCATATCCTCAACATTCAAAACATACAATCCATTCACCAATGGAGCATGGCCATAAAGCATATCTTCAAAATAAATTGAAAAACAATTGTTCTTCATTCTGAACTCATAACTTTCTGCTCCTAAACAAGAAGCAGAAATAATGTTTTTGCTTAAGGCTAGAACATAATAACAATTATTTAGTTCCATAACTAATCCTGAGGGTAAAGCTAATGGTAAAGTGTCAATAGCTAATGTAGCAACTCTTACTCAATTGTCCATACAAAGATCAACATCTCCTCATGCAATTGCCAAACTTCTACTCTTTCTTAGTCCCTGCATCGAATTGCAAATATGAGCAATCGATCCAGTATCAAATACCCAAGAACTAGTCGGAGAAGTGGCAAGATTAATTTATATAACATTTATGCCTGAACTGGAAGTCTTACTTCCCTTGTTCTGTTTCATCTCTGCTAAGTACTTCTTATAGTTTCTCTTCCAATGCTCAGTCTCACGACAATGGTAACATTCTGTGTCAGGCTTAGGACCCAGCTTATGCTTCTTAAGCTTAGCCTTGAGACTCTCGATCTCATCTTGAGTCTTTCCTTTGCCTTTTCCCTTTCCCGACTTACCCTTCTTCTTGAAACTGGTAGTCTTTTGAACCGTCATCACATGATTGGAATTTTTCTTGGTGCTCTCCTCAGCACCTTTAAGCATGCCATGCAGCTCGATCATTGACTTCTCCATACCACTCATATGAAAATTCAATATGACAGGCTCAAAGTTCACAGCAAGAGATTGGAGAATCACATCAATAGTCAACTCATGGCTAAGGGAAAAACCAAGCTTTTCCAAGCACTCAATATGACCAATCATCTTGATAAAATGATGACTGGCCAGGTTGCCCTCCAACAGCCTACAAGAAAACAATACCTTGGAGGTATTGAACTTCTCTACCCTTGCTTGATCCTGAAACATACCTTTTAAACCCACAATCATATTGTAAGCGTCTGTGGTCTCATATTGCCTAAAGCTCAGAGTTCATGGTTGCAAGTATAAGGCAGTGCATATCGACTGTGTCATTGCAATGCTTCTCATAAACATTCTTTTCAGTTCGAGTAGCATCAGCATTCGATCCTTAGGATAGGAACTCTCTAGAATATATTCCTTCTTTTCTTGTTTGAGAACAATTATCAGATTACGAAACCAGTCAATAAAGTTGGTTCTATTCAGCTTTTCTTTTTCAAGAATAGATCACAAATTAAAGGTAGGTGCAGAAGAAGTAGTAGGTGCCATGATCTACAACAGAAATATATGCAAAAATTCAACACTATGTTTATGTAAGATCTTCTGTTAGACACTCATGTTGGTGGCTATGTACGACTAGTCTACCACCAGCTCGTATCTCCATACGATAGTTCGGACCTGGTTGTATCTCCGTATGACTAGTCCATACCTGGTCGGACTTAATCAACAACAGTCAATAAAAGATACTCCCACTATATGTTCTAAACCATGTTTTCTTCTAACATCATGTAGTGAGTTCAAGATCCAAAAATCATTAAGTCCTAATGAGCTTTGGCATCACTACTAGAAATCTAGTGATTTTAGGTAGGCAACATTTTGTCAATCATATCACATATGACTCTTGTTTGTTGGGTGGCATCTCTATGCCCCGGCGACCAACATTATGTCCCAAGGCCCAAAACTGTTTTGATAGTCTCGTCAAGTTAAACCAACACTATGCATGTGGTTGTCCGACACCCACCCCATCTTATTAAGATAGTCAATGACACTCTACTTTGGTAGACCTGCCAATTAACGATCAAAATTGTGATAGGTGCAACAATTGGAAAGGCATCAAATTAACTTAATTTTTCTTGAGGGATACTATTCTACCATATTAAAACATCTAATGATAAAACATGATTAATAGCATGACAGGAATAAACATTCACAGATAATCATATTAAACTGTGAAATAGTATGGCCCTTATCATGATGATCTCCACCATCATGCTTCATGTCCTTCGACTATCATGCTTGAAATTTCCGACTGCAATCATCTACTGATCAATTACTCCTAAAAGCTAGTAATGAATTACATACAAGAATATCAAGCATTACATGTCGGCACGTAGACCATTATACAATAATATATAGCTCGATGGCTATCACACAGCATGACACGCAGGCCATGTGAAATCCATACATGCATCACATACACACTGGGCCATACTATTCACGTCAATCCCTGCAAAAATGAGTTATACATATAATCCAATTCTATTGGACGACATGAACACATAATACTATAATGCGCGGCTACGACCACAATGGTCCCACTAGCCGGTTAGCAGGCGGGGTTCAAAAGGGCAACGCCCCTCGTTGGTCGAGGGCAGCGTGCTCAAATTTTTTTTTCAAGGACATGAATCTTATTCACGTAACTGAGCCTCAGAAATCATTGGATTAATCATATTAACCCTATTCTTATCCAATCTAATTATTGCCTTGATACGACCACACACTGCGGCATACTCCGATGGCGGAATTCCGATCGGTAAGAGTATCATGCAGTGTGTGGTTGTGAACAAGCGCAATTAACCATCTGATCCTTTTAGCTCATACCTCCTTGTAACCCATCTACTACCACCGAAAAACTCAATCAATCTTATCGACCAGTGCCTAGACTATTCCATCCATATGGAGCGATCTGGGTTACCAGACTAAACCAGTAATAGATCCAATCTACTACTACCACATATCAAGTATATACGATCGATCTAGACCAAAAACTATGCAGAATGGTTCTGATACCATTGTAGGGATACGGGTAGGCTACACTAGCTAGCAATTCAAAAATTCTACCACGTAAATCAGGACGTCATGCAAGCAAGAGATTATACGTCATCATTGCTTGAGACCAACTGATGACACTTAAAATCATAACAATCTCAATAGTGTCTCAAGGTGAGTCAATCCAACCCCATGTTCTCTAACATGTGTTCATATTATTGATTCGATATCCCTATATCCATGACTGGTGAAACATGGTCATCAATCAATACATGTGCTGGTCGATAAGTCACTAGTGTTCCGACCAGTGAAATCCGACTAAGGATATATTTAGAACGGCATCGTATAAGTTAAAAAAGTTTCACCAACAAGTCACATATATACTTGTTAATATTCATAACCAATGATTCATTCAAGGAATAGAATAACATTTATTCAATAACTCTTAAATGTAGACGTGTACAATCATCTCTATGATTGCCTCTAGGGCATATCACCAACAGGATGTACCTCATCTGCCTCCTCTTCGATATGTTGCAGGTGTTTCTTATTTTTGCTGCAGCGCCTTTTTGAATTTTTGCATACTGTTCTTTGATATGTTGCGACCCGTTGGAAAAAATATTGCGGCCCGTTGAAACAAATGTTGTATACTGTTCACGGAGATATTGCGACCTATTGAAAAAAATATTGCAGGTGTTTTGCGTATGCCCTCACCGAGCCGGCACGCTGCTGAGCCCTTGGCCTTGGACTCTACCAAGGGATTCGTTCCTCATCGCGCCGCTTGGAGCCGCTGGCAGCGCCCAGATGCCACCGCCGCCTTTCGTGGCCGCTGCCGCACACCACACCGCCTGCGCATGCATTACCGCACCGGCCATCGCCTAGAATCTCAGCTCCGCAACATGCGAGACATCCATGGGTGGACTGCCAAGGAGATGGGGTAATGAAGCATGGTGTGAGGCATCCTCCACCGGTCATCTTCTTGGACGGTACCATCGCCTAAATCAACAAGTGAGCTCCCTACCGTTGCAAACTAGTCAATTGTTATGATGTTGCGGCACCATCGCCCAGATCAACAAGTGAGCTCCCCGCCGTTGCAAACTAGTTAATTGTTCTGATGTTGCGGCCCGTTGAAAAATAATGTTGCATACTGTTTTTTGAGATGTTACGACCCATTGAAAAAAATGTTGCGGCCCGTTAAAAAAATGTTGCGACCCGTTGAAACAATTGTTTGCATACTGTTCATAGAGATGTTGTGACCCGTTGAAAAAATGTTGCAGGTGTTTTGCATGTGCCCTAAAAAATGTTGCATGTCGCAGTTATAGGATTTTTTTCGTTGCATCAGATAATTTGAGATATTGGTGACCCTGAGGGGTGAATGTATTTTCATGTAGCGCTCGGATTGTAGTTTTTGTTGTTACGGCAACATATTTTTTTTCCGTTTTTGTTGCGTGATTTGTTGAGATGTTGCAACCGATGTCTTGAGATGTTGCATGCAGCACGTACGGCGCTAGCGCTTGGACTCGTGCCCAAGAAATATTGATCTAGACCTTGCAAATTTTGAAATCACGATTCTGTAGGCACGATGTACCATGATCTACAATACAATCATAAGGCCCTCAATCCTACGAACACCAACACAAAAAACAACTACCCAATCTAATTACAAAGAAAATTCATAACCACGATCCGGATCCTATTACCTACTAAACAAGTACTAATCGCCATGGGGTTAAAAGATATGCCCATCAAATTCCAAATCACTGCAAGCAAATTGAAAAGGCTAAACTGCAGAGGCCGATGACCGGTGGATGAGCTTGGTGATGGTGAGCGCGATGCTGCAGAGGCGGTCGACCTCGCGGTTGCGCGCCGTGAGGATGTTCCGGTGGTCCAGCACGGCCTGGCATCCCCTCTGGCACAGCTTCACCTCCGCCTGGCTCGCCGCCACCAGCGCCTGCGACTCGCTGTACGCCCCCAAGTCCAGCGCCACCGTCGCGTCCGTCAGCTGCTCCACCGCCGCCTCGTACCTGCACGTGATCACAGCAACCATGTATGGCACGTCCATGCGTGAGATGAACAGCGCCTCTCTGCACGCGCACGTTAAAGAGAGCTACCTCTCCGCGCAGTCCTCGAGGCACTGCTGCAGCTGCGGCGTCTTGTTCTCGAGGTTCTCGTCGTTGTAGATGCTCGAGAGGTACGTGGCCGTCTCCGACGCGTTCTTCTGGACCGCTAGGATGGCCACCCTGGCCAGCCCAACCGTGTCGGCCGTCTTGGACGACCGGTCGGCGGAGAGCGTCGCCATGCAGAGGTCGTAGTGCGCGGCGGTCTGCTTGCATGCGTCCTGGAGGGAGAAGGATGCGGTCGACGGCGCCACGGTAGGGGCACCCGCCGGGGGCAACGCCGCGTCGGCGGCGATGAGGAAGGAGAGGATGACACCGATGGCTGCGTAGGAGGATGCCATTGTTTGGTTTGCTGTGATGCTGTCTGGATTGCTCGCTTCTGAGTGATTTCGACGTTCCCCGAGTGTGATGGGACGCCATGGCCATGCATGCAAAGATCCTAGTTATATGGTAATGTTTGGCTAAATTAAGGCCCGATAATTAGTGGCGAGTGTCTGCATGTTTTAAGAGTTATGCTTGTTGGTTGGATGAGGAAAAAAGGGACTTGTTCCTTCTAAAGATTGCTAATCCGATTTAAGCGCAGTTGTGTGTGCGCGTGTGAGAGATGGGTGACATGGAACATGTTTGTGCATGCATTTGCAATACTCACTACTACAGAACAGACCTTTGGTCGAACTGCCAAATGGGCAATAGTCTCGGAGAAAATTGCGTCCGGGACCAAAGATCTTTAGTCCCGTTGGTAACACCAACCGACTAAAAGTCCCCGCCCAACGGCTCGGTGGCGAGCTTTTGCGGGAGGACATTTAGTCGGTTGGTGTTACCAACCGACTAAATGTCAACCTTAGTCCCGTTGGTACTACAATCCGGGACTAAATCTTTAGTCCCGGATTGTAGTACCAACCGACTAAAGGTAAACACCAACCGACTAAATGTCCTTCTATTTAAACTCTGTTTGGCGTTAAATCACAGAGCGGAACGCCGCCGCCGCCGCCGACACGCCACCATTGCATTGTCACCACCGCCGGAGTCGTTCATTCACTCAACCGTATTCACCGGCGTGTTCGCGGTAAGCTCCTGATGCTAACCCTGCCGTCCATTATGAAAAATATGAAATGTGAAATTTGAATAATTTTTATATGTTATAAAATTGCCAATTAATTCATAAATGGAACTTTCATGATTTTTGTAGGCCACAATAAATTTCCAAAAATCATGAAATTTGTTTTTCCACTAAGTTACACTGTGAACAGTCCATATAAAAATTTTAAGACTATTTGGACAAAGTTGAATTTATACCTATTTTATGCTTATTTATTTAATTATTATTCCATGAATTTTGTAGGCTAAATTAATGATCCAAAAATTCTGAAAATTGTTTTGCCATCTAATTAGGCTATGAACTATCTGTACAAAAAATTTGGGATCAATCTGAAGACTTTTATTTTTCACCTTATTTAATAATTATTTAAATAAATGAAAAATGACTTTTACATGTGTTAGTTAGGTTAAGCTTTGAGGGTGTTTGATGAGATAAGTCTTATCTTATCAGATCCAACCTCTTAGGTAAAAATAATAAATATTAATTTTGTTTTAATAAATAAGTTTAATATTTAATTATTAAGTAATTAGTTAATCTCTTAATTAGCTTAATCACTTAGTTATTGTTTGCCTTTTGGATTGATTGTTGACCTAGGGTCATTCACCCTTAATGACTTTGGGCAATTTAGTTAATTATTAATTATCATTTAACTTGATGTCCCTTCTCCTTAAGCTTACTGTTTTGCTGCTAAATCACAGAGTCGAACGCCGTCGTCATGCGCCGGACACTCCATACCGCAAGCAAGGCGAAGCTCTAGTGCAAATTTGTTAAATAGTCTGATTCTTTGAAAATTCAAAATAAATTCATCTTAATTTCAAAAATTCTAAAAATTTTGGGTAGCCTCTCTATCATGTGTACTATCTGGGAAAAATTTGAAACTTGAAATTTAATTATGTGATATGTCATATAATGCAGACGATGACACGCCATTGGATGTACAATACCGATCGCCGCTCAAAGAGTTCATTGATGGCGTGCATTATTTCTTAAGAGTGGCCGAGGCAAACAAGCGGGATGGTTTCATGTCTTTGTCCATGTGCCCCTGTAAGAATTTGAAGGAATATTCGGCTCAAGGAGTCTTCACTCACACTTGTTGAAGTCGGGTTTCATGCCAAACTATATTTGTTGGACCAAGCACGAGAAACCAGGTTATAATGGAAGAAGGTGAAGAAGAACAATTGGACCCTAACGACATTATTGCTCAATACGGTGACTTCGATGATACCGCAATGGGCGAAGTCAAGAAGAGGCAGGGCGTAAACACACTTTCGCGAAGATGATGCTCTTGGTGATGTCATTCGTGATGCACAAAGAGATTGCGAAAGTGAAAAGGAGAAGGCTAAGTTTGACCGCATGCTAGAGGATCACAAGAAATTACTATACCCGTCCGAAGATGGGCAAAAAAGTTGGGTACAACATCGAGTTGCTACAATGGAAGGCATGTAATGGTGTATCCGACAAGGCATTTGGGCAATTATCAAGATCCAAAAAGATGCTTCCGAAGCCTAACGAATTGCTGCCACTACGTCTGAAGCAAAACAGTCGTCGCCCTTTGGGATTAGAAATCCGGAAGATACATGCATGTCCTAATGATCGCATCTGTATCGTGGCAAGGACTACGAGAATTTGGATGAATGCCCGTATGCAAAGCGTCGCGGTATAAGATCGGCGAGATGACCTAGCGATGTTGAGGGCGAAGAACGCCCCAGAAGAAAATCCTCGCCAAGGTTATGTGGTATGCTCCTATAATACCACGCTGAAACGTCTGCTCATAAACAAGGACCATGCAAAGTTGTCGCGATGGCACAAAGAAGACCGTAAGGTAGACAACATGTTGAGACACCTGCCGATGGGTCCCAATGGAGAGCAATAGACGAGAGAATTCCGGAGTTTGCAGATGACGAAGAAACCTAAGGTTCGCTTTAAATGCGGATGGTATGAATCCTTTTGGGGACCAGAGCACTAGTCATAGCACTTGGCCTCACACTCTATGTATCTACAACCTTCCTCCATGGTTATGCATGAAGCGGAAGTTCATTATGATGCCGGTGCTCATCCAAGGCCCGAGGCAACCCGGCAACGACATCGATGTCTACTTGAGGCCATTAGTTGAGGAACTCCGCTTTTATGGAGCAAACCGGTGTACGTGTGTGGGATGAGTACAAACAGAACACTTCGACCTGCGAGCATTGTTGTTCGTAACAATCAATGATTGGCCCGCTCTAAGTAATCTTTCGGATGGACAAACAAGGGATATAATGCATGCACACAATGTTTTGATGACATTGACGGTATATATTTGAAAAATGTCGAAAGGTCGTGTACCTTGGCCATCGCTGTTTTCTTCCTATGAATCACCAACTAAGAAAGAAAGGCAAGCATTTTAACGGTAAGGCGAACATCGAACCAAGCCTCGCAACCGAACCGGGAGGATGTACTTGATATGGTCAAGGATGTGCAAGTAGTCTTTGGAAAGGGACAAGGCAAATAACCTGTTCGAAGATGCTAAGGGACACGCACCCATGTGGAAGAAGAAGTCCATATTTTGGGAGCTACCCTATTGGCAAGTCCTAGAGGTCCGCAACGCGATCGGCGTGATGCACCGACAAAGAATCTTTGTGTGAACTGCTAGGATTCATGGATGTGTATGGAAAGTCTAAGGATTCACTCGAAGCACGGCCAGACTTGCGGCGCATGAAAGAACGAGACAACTTTGCATCCAGAGAAGATGACGATGGGCGCCATTACTTAAGACACTGCTAGCTTCACTCTTAGCAAAGAAGAGAAGGAAAGCATGTTTGAATGCCTAAACAAATCAAGGTCCCATCTGGATTCTCCTCCAATATAAAGCGATAATAAATGTGCGGAGAAGAAATTCCTACACTTAAAGTCCCATGATCGCCACGTGCTTATGACGCAATTGCTTCCGGTTGCTTTAAGAGGAATTCTACCTCCACATGTACGTCCGCCACCGTGAAGCTATGTGCATTCCTCAATGCAATTTCTCGAAGGCAATCAATCCAATGGAACTAGCTACTCTCTGAGAATGATGTGGTTCAATGTCTTGTCGACTTTGAGTTGGTGTTCCTCCATCCTTCTTTAATATCATGACACACCTCCTAGTTCACCCGGTCAAGGAGATTAATATTCTCGGTCCCTGTTCCTACACAACATGTTCCCCTTTGAGAGGTTCATGGAGTCTGAAGAAATATGTTCACCAAATAAGCTCGGCCGAAGGAAGCATCGCCAAGGGCTACGGGACGAGGAGGTCATTGAGTTCTCGTGTTGACTTCATTCCCGACCTTGACCCGATTGGTGTTCTGAATCGCGACACGAGGGAGACTTAGTGGAAAGGGAACACTAGGGAAGAAAACATATATCGATCACGGGGACGATTATTTCAATAAAGCGCACTACACAGCTTCTTCAAAACTCCTCCGTGGTGGAGCCGTATGTCGAGGTACACAAGGAGTTCCTCGATCCCGCCTCGTGGAAGAATGAAGCTTGGATTAGGCGTCATCACATGGAAACTTTCAGCGGTTGGTTGCGAAAAAGAATGTCGAGGTGATGACAATATTGATGAGCAAGCAGTATTTGTTGGCTAGGCAACCATCGTGGCACATCCTCACGCACAAAGTGTACGAGATAAATGGAAATACATTTTACAATCGTAGCCCAAGATAAAAGGAGCACGAACCAAAAGCAATTGGTGTCGCGTAGATGCCACAGACCCAAATGGAAAGAGGCAAACATATTATGGCCGATAGAGGAGATTTGGGAACTAGACTACGCACCTAATTTTAAAGTCCCTTTGTTCCAAAGCCAATGGGTGAAGATGACCGGAGGCGGGTAACAATCGACAAGGAGTATGGAATGACAACAAAGGACCTCAACAATATTGGGTACAAAGACGACCCATTCGTCCTTCTGTGCGATGTGAATCGGTGTTCTATGTGAAAGACATGTCTACAAAACCCAAGAGAGGGAAAAACGACGACAAATCAACCAATGAGCTAAAAGCGCCACATAGTTCTTTCAGGGAAAAGAAACATCGTGGGAATTGAGGACAAGTCGACAAGTCAAGATTATGAAAGGGATGACCGAATCCCGCCCTTCAAGTGACCAAAGACCCAAGCATCTGCTAAATGCCGAGGACACTCCATGGTTACGGTATGATCATAACCAAGGGTCATACGTCAAGAAGAAGTTCACCACTGTGCCCGCTTGATATATAGTGATGTTTAATAAATAGTGTGTATTAGAGATTTTATGTAATAATTGTAACTTCAGATGTTTCTATCATATTTTTCTTGTTTTTTATCGTTTCAAATGAAATTCCTATTCGATAAAAGGACACATGTACCTCTGTGAAGCATGTCTTCTCCACGGTGTAAAAATGACTTGAAATTTTTTAGCAAGTATTTATGCCTTCAAATGAAATTCCCAGCTTGTGGTTTGAGCCCTTCATTTTGTTTATAGTTGGCTCTTCACTTCCTAGCTTGTGGTCACTATAAAAGTCGTTTGAAATGTCAATAAGATAAAAGGAAATGCAACTATTATTTTTAAAAAAATTTATGCCTAGTATTTAATTTACTATGCATTTAACAAGAATTAGCATATTTATACAAATAAACTTAATACAAAACACTTGCTCTCATTTATAATCATTTATTTTTGGGTTTAGTTCAAAGAACACTTGCTCTCATGAATTGCCATGCATGTGTTTGGTTGAATAAGGCATGTTTGGGTGGTCAATGATTGTTCTTTACATCTGCTTTCTGAAAATTTCATGAAATTTTAAGATGTTCACCATGTTTATCGCTAACGAGCCTAACGAGCCTAACGAGTCGAGTTCGAGTTTTTAACGAGCCGAGCCGAAGCACGGTTTTTGCTCGTTATCTTAACGAGCCGAGCGAGCCGAGCTCGCTTTTCTTAACGAGCCTTAACGAGTCGAGCCGAGCCGAGCCGAGTCAGCTCGTTATCCACCCCTACCGATCACGAACCGTTCTAACGTCCTACACATATATTTGCAGAAATGGCCGACCCGAATGACAACATGGACGATGCCATGATGGATATTATCAACAATGACGCCTTACAAGGTGCCCAATTCGAAGGTGATGACAACAATCAAGAAGTAGATGACGGGAGTCGGTACTTTGCCGATTATGAAGATGAGCAAGACAATGCTGGCGAGGTCTATCTACAATCTCTTATGTATACATGAAATTCAGAATAATTTCATTTGTCGTATAAATATATTTATTTAAATCTTTGTGTTTCTACATTCGTAGCCCTCTGGATCGACGACAACAACGGGGAAGAGTAGAAATGTACGAGGCCCGAAGAAGCCGTTGGAGGGTCGGTTCATTCTCTCGGAATTCGAGGAGGATACAGGCAAAGTACTTGGACCACATGCACAGAAATTTGTCAGCCACTGTGGGTACCTTGTAAGGGACAGGATCCCGATCAATGCTCGTGAATGGAAGCAAAAGAAAGTTGCTCCTCATATTAGTTTTGTCTCTGATCGTGACAAGGCACTAGTTTGGCAAGATGTCCTTCAACATTTCGCGCTCGATACAGAAGATGAAGCTTTGAAGGAGAGAGTTAGGAACTGGGCTATGAAGAAGATGGCCACACAATTCCAGTGTTGGAAGAAGAAATTGTACAACACATTTATCAGTAAGAACCTGACGCTAGATTTCAACACTAAGGCCTACGTCAAGTTGAGGCCATTTTGGGATGAGTTTATGCAGTTCAAGACATCGGAAGAGGGTGAGGCACGGTGAGAAGGAACCAACAGAATGCGGAGCAAAAGCAATACCACCATCACTTGGGATCGGTGGCTACTGGAGTGCCATTCCTAAGTGGGAAAGAATGGAGCAGGAGATTCTTGCCAAGGGATCGAACTGAATCAATCAAGCTGGCTGAAGCGCCAAGTATTGGTTTTTCGGTCATGGGGGAAGCCTGGACCTAGAGACCGGAAAGATAGTGTATGGCGCAAAACTCCAAAGAGCAGCAAAAAGATTTGCTTATGCTCGAGGCTTGGCTGAGAGTGGCAGTGGCAGCCGAACAGAGATAAGGATGGTGACATACACCCCGGAAATCTTGAACACGGTGGGCGAACAAGAGGCTATGGGGAGGTGTCGTGGGAGCATGCCTTCCCTAAAGACAAAGCCACCTATAGAAGCCGCCAGAGAAAGAAGTACGAGGAGGCGGAGCGGATCTGCGCAGGATGGAGGAAATGGTTCTTGAGTCACGGGAAGTGGCTCGTGAAGCAGTAGAGCGAGAAAAAGCACTTGAAGCCAAAATGAATGAGGAAATCAAAAGGCAAGTGCAGATAGCAGTAAGTTCCATCCAAAGGCAAACTGCATCAGAGCCGGGAGTCAACATCAGCCCCCCTAATCAGTTGAAAAGCAGTTGCGCTTCCACGAAGGTGCCAGTGATTCAAGATGACGCAGGGCTGCGCTTCCCCGTGGATGACATCACCGATCCTCTCACGACATGTGAGCTGCACATTCCAGAGGGGAATGCCACAGTCATGGTGGCTATCGGTGTTGTATCTCGTATCGACCCTACGAAGACACCAAGATGCCATGGGGCATTAATACCTCCTGGATATGCTAGCGTCTCGGTGGATAGAGTTGTGAAAGGTAATAGCAATGTGCCTCTTGACATTGAAGGAGGTGATGGGGAGAAGACTTTAGGAGAAGCGGAGAAGACATTCATATGTTGGCGCAAGCGCTATATCATTATTCCTAGGGCGTCACCTCCTCCTCCTCAACAACCTAACCCTAGGTGCGGATGAAAGTGAACGAAACATTTTTTCACTAATTATGTATTGGCTTAAATAACGGTTTACTCATACCACGTTGTTTTCACAGCAGAACCTCCCCCAACCTAAGTCCAATTATCCATTCACCACACAGTCACAAGTGTTGCGGGCGATGACAATGAAGTGGAAGACACGGCCGCATCCCCACCGCCCCATCGCCTCCACGGCGGGCTCCAACGCCGACACCGGCCCCCATCGCCTCCACGGCGGGCTCCAACGCCGCCACTGGCCCCATCGCCTCCACGGCGGGCTCCAACGCCGCCACCGGCCGCTCCATCGCCTCCACGGCGGGCTCCAACGCCGACACCGGCCGCTCCATCGCCTCCACGGCGGGCTCCAACGCCGCCACCGGCCCCATCGCCAAAGAAGAGGCGCACCCCACAAACGAAGGCGTCGGCCCCACCGCCGCCGAAGAAGAAAGCCTCAGGGAGAACACCAGCTATTTCTAAGACGACGAAACTTTCCTATGAGAAGACTGCCGAGGAAATAGATGCTTCAGTGAAAACAGATGTGGACAGTTTCTTCGCGAAAGTCAAGGCTAAAAGTGAAGCGAAGCGAAACCCTGAGAAGCCGTACTTCTTCGTACGTCCAGAAGTTCTAAGGCAAAGGGTGGACGCTCACGAGAAAAAGTTACGTCATGCTCGTAAGGATTCGCCACTATCGGACTATGACCGCACTCTCACCAAGTCAATTGAGGAGGCGAAGAAGAAAGAGAAGAGAGCACGGAAGGGTGTTGCACTGCTCTCGGGAACAATCACAACAATCGGTGCCCCGCTAGTTATTGGGAATGAATATGGTTCAAACACGAACGTGCTAGAACAGATATCCGGAAATGTGCATTTGGATCAACTTGATGAATTTTTCATGAAAAGCGGTCTAAGCATTTCCCAAATGCTCGTGGAGCACACATCAAAAGTGCTCCGGAAGTTGATCATTGGAAGAAGGAATATGTATATGGCAAGAGTCTATACAACCCCGAGAAGCTCATGGAACTTAGACGCGCAAATGTACTTGTTAAACAAGTGGTACATGGCGGCGTGTCGCATGAAAAGCGGATGACTATATTTGCGTCAAAATTATAAACCATCATTACTTCGTGGCGATGACATTATAATGGTTCGTTTAATGAGTTACACCACTATGCCACATGAGCGCTCTAGACAAATCTCTCATCACCGCTTTTGTCTCATGCGTGATTCTTTCTTTTAATAATCTCACTCTAGCATATGTATATGTATAAGTAATTATCCTCACACTAGCTAGCATGTCTATACATATGCAGAGACATGATGAGAGACCTCACACGTAGAAAGGACAAGAACATTGGTTTCATGTTGATCCATATATCGTATTCAAGGACCCAAACACTCCCTACGATCAATGGAGACCTCAAGCGGAGAGGAATTTCGGAGGTTCTTGATCAACCAAAAGAACAAAAGATTTATACTCTTCCCTACAACTTTGGGTGAGTGTTGTTATCGTGTGCACATTTTACTTTACTTACTCAATCCAACATAAAGATATATATGTTGACTCTATAAACAAATCGACTTTCCTTCGATCTTGATTGTCTTGATCTCTCCGACGGTCATTTGCTAATCTATGACTCGTTGAGAAAACCGCAGAAGATTACCAAGATATGATAGACATTATCCAGGGTAACTTCGATCTTTAAATATTTATTCCAGCTCTTTAACTCTGCAATAGTTAATTAACGATCAATTATTAGGCGGGGTTTGGGCTTGGTTCGTTCACCTACACCGTCCGGATCTGAAAGCGCCACTTCTGATCCACACCGATTGGATGTAAGTTGTACTAGCTCCCGCATCTTTACCTTATCATGCTTGACTCACGCGGGATAGCGAGAGTAATCTTTTATATCGTCTGATGGGTTCTCTGGCACCACCGAGCAACAATTTGTGTGGATACTACGTTTGCGAGTTCCTCATGGTGTATGCAAAAGAACCCATCTACAGATCTGAAAATGCGTAACAAGTATATATAATAAATCCATTTTATTTATTTGTTGCTATTAAATAAATCTTATGTATATTAATACTTCTTTCGTTTAATGCAAATTGAAGGAGATATGGTTGAAGGAACAGTGTTGGATATGGACCGCCTCAAAGGAATTCAAGAGACAATCGCAGATTTCTTAATGAGCATGTCCTCAAGCCCGCACCGAGTTCTACTTTAACCCAGATGAACAATTGAAGCCAAACCGGATTTAACATTTGTATGACATTTAAGTGGAGGACAACATTTGTGTTGTAAATACCAAGGATGCATGAATAATGTTGTAAATTTTATGTGCATATATATATATATTATACATATATATAGCTCCATAATATATATAGTTTCATACTTTATTTGTGTGTAATAATGTTCCAAACTAAATTATATGTGGGCGTATACATATATTAGCAAATAAGAATACGCATTTGAAAACCTAATGTAATTGTAAAACCAAAATCAATAATGAATTGAAATGGAAACAAAAAGAAAAAAAAACACCTTTAGTCGGTTGGTAATACCAACCGGATTAAAACCACCAATGGCCCAAATTTCAATGGACCTTTTGTCGGTTGGTATTACCAACCGACTAAAGGTCGACCTTTAGTCCCGGCCTCGGCTGGACCTTTTAGTCCCGGTTGGTATTACTAACCGGGACTAAATCGTTTTTAGTCCGGGCCCGGGACCCGGACTAAAAGGTGAGACATTTAGTCCGATTTCCTAGTCCCGGCTCTATAACCGGGACTAGAGGCCCTTTAGGCCCGGGACCAAAGGTCTGTTCTGTAGTAGTGACTGCTTGACTGGCCGATCAGAATCCATTGCTGCATTGCAGTGGCTCAATTACCGTGCACCATTCTTGTTACAGTAACTTGCAAAAAAAATTTTGTTTTGTGATCCAAAATCTGGTGGGACGATGGTTTGTGGAATTGGAGGGCCGACTGGTAGGCCGACCTAGAGCAGAATACAGATTAGAGTTGCTTTTGCATTTGTTTTCTTTTCAAACTTGGCATCCATTTGTACTCTACGTATTTACCTTCTGTAGCCACACGGGTTGACGTATTATTGTGATATGCCTTGACTGTAACTCCTCATGCGATATATATCAATCTATCTGTCTATCTATCTATCTATCAATATCTTATTAAAGCAGGATCAAAAGAAGCCACTATATTCGCTCTCAAGGGCTAGAAATTCACACGTTAATCGTGGGAAAAAGATAAAATATAAACCATCGATCATGATGTGTCCAGATTATAACGGTCTACATTAAAAGAAAGAGTCCAAGCAAAGTACAATAAAACTGAAATTAGGAATAAAAATAAAATAAAATTAGCAATTTGATTTTTATATGAAAGAATTCATAAGTAAAAGAGTCCATGTCTAGTACAACAAAACTGAAATTCAGAGTAAACATAAAATAAAATTTGCAATTTGATTTCTATCACAATTCTAAGTAAAATCTCTAAATAATTATATTTCGAATAAAAATAAAAAATTGACAATTAGATTAGTTTACAAAATCCAACAAAAAATAACTAAAGTTCACAATAAAAATAAAATAAAATTAGCAATTTGATTTCAATATGAATTTCAAAGTAAAATCCTAAATAACTATAATTTGGAATAGAAATTAAAGAAAAATTAGCAATTGGATTCTTATACGAATTCAAATAAAAATAACTAAAATTAGGAAAAAAATAAAAGAAAATTTGCAATTTCATTTTCATATGAATTCCAAAGTAAAATCCTAAATAAATTAAATTCAAAATAAATTAAATAAATTAAGAAATTTGATTTGTATATGAACTCCAATAAATAATAGTTGGAATCTTGAAAAATAATAAAAGTTATAATGAAGATAACTCGAGTAGTGTCGGAGGAGACACAAAATAAGCCAATACATTCGCTCTCAAGGGCTATAAATTCATATGTTAATTAGAGGAAAATGACAAAAATCTACACCGTTGATCGTGATGGGTCCAAATTATAATGGTCTAGATTAAAGAAATTAATGCCAAGTACAACAAAACTGAAATGCAAAATTAAAAACAAAATAAAATTACCAATTTGATTTACATACGAATTCCTAAGTAAAATATCTAAATAATTATAATTTGGAATAAAAATTAAGAGTAAATTTCACTTTGGACCATGTAATCTTACCATGGTTTTACTTTGCACCATTGTTAGTAAATAGTTTTACTTTGCACCACCTCTTCTTACCTTTTGTTTCACTTTGCACCAGGAACACCTTGTTAGCGAGAGGAAAATACAGGAGACACACGACGAGGCTGCCAGCGATGAGGCACAATCGGCGAGGTGGTGGCGGTGGCCAACACGGCATAGTGCGGTGTTGCGAGCACGATTCGAGCTCAGGAGGGTCGAGCTTGCTAGCGTGGGCTCATGTGTGTGGGACACCCCCTAAGGACCTCTCCATCGATTCAACCCATTTATTATCTCCGTCTACCTCCCCTCTCTCCATCGCGTGCCTTGCCGCCATCTTCAGTGCCGCTGTTCACCGTTGGTGAGCACCAAAGAAGGCGGTCAAATTCTTACCCTGGTGCAAAGTGCACAACATGGTAAGAAGAGGTGGTGGAAAGTGAATATATTTGCTAAGGGTGGTGCAAAGTGAAACCATGGTAAGATTACATGGTTCAAAGTGAAATTTAGAACAAAAGATAAAATAAAATTAGCAATTTGATTTTGACACAAATTCCAAGATAAAATCCCTAAATAACTGTAATTCAGAATAAAAATTAATGAAAAATTAGCAATTGGATTTGTTTATGAATTCCAAGAAAAAACAACTGAAATTCAGAATAAAAAATAATAAAATTTGCAATTTGATTTCCATACGAATTCCAAAGTAAAATCCATAAATGACTAAAATTCAGAATAAATAAAATAAAAGTAGTAATTTGATTCATATACGAACTCCAATAAAAAATAACTGAAATTTTGAATAACAATAAAAGTTATAATGAGGATAATACGAATGGTGTTGGAGGAGACCACGAAAGAGTACAGTGCCATCGATCTGTCCTGCAATAAGACATTGACAAAACATGTTCGTGGGCAAACCGTCCCGATCTTTCCAAGCTTGGGACCAGGTCTTGATTTTTGGCCCGTAAGCCCGGCCCGAAGCCCGAAAAAATCTTGATGGTTGTAATAAAATAATAAATAATACCTATTCCTAAAATGAATTGAATACTATTTTTTATTTTGGCACAATAATTTTTTTAAAAAAAATTGTTCACGAAAAAGGGGTTTTCAAGCTTTTCTTGGGCTTCAGGCCGAGCCTAGCCATTTTAAACTGGGCTTTTTCGAGTGGGGGAATTCATTATTTGCCCTCATGTTAGATCGGTATTCAAAAACTCATTCCCGATGTAATGCTTTTTTACCCCTCACTTAGTATGTTTCTTCGTTATTTGCCCTCATTCCCTTATTTTAATTATTTCTGCCCGTTTTCCCGTTAACAGCCACACAAAATGTCGCTTTTACCCCTCGGTCGCACCAGGGGGCCGTGAAGCTGCTGGATACAAGCGATCAGCGCACGCTGGGCACCGGCAATCTCACGGTAGTGAACGCCGCCCAGAGGTCACCAACATGGCTCAAACAGCTTGCCGTCATGGAGCGCGGTGTCGTGGAGAAGTTTGAGGTGGTCGACGTTGCGGAGGCAATCAAGGAGCGCCCCAATTGACTCGAGTAGGTTTGCGCGCCCCCCAAAGGGAGGACACCTAGCTTCCCTTGTCGAAATCGGCACAGCTCGACCTAGGCGTCTCTCTCTCCGATTACACCTCCCAAATCGATGACATGTGGCCGCAGTCGCACAAATCCAGCAGCTACAAAAATATAGAGCAAAAGCTTTCAGAAATTGAGAAGAAAAAACAGGAGTGTCGTATTGAGGCAATGCAGAACTGAAGGAACTGAAGAGTGCCAATGCAATGAAAGATGAGGAGATTCACTCTCTTCGTCTCATGCTAAGTTATTTGCAGAGAAAGATGAGTGCTTCTGCTCCTGAGTGTGTGGAAAAGTATGAAGAAACATCCAAAATAAACACCACTCCTACCACTAAAGACAAAGATATTACGGAGATAGAGGAATACCTTAAGCAATGCCAAGGTGAAGAACCACTTGCTTGTTCAGTTGTGGAGGAGAAATTTAGAGCAGAGATTAACAGGGTGTTGGAGGAGTACTTGGACTTCTGGTTGAGGTTTAGCACATCATATCATCAAATACAGAATTTGCAAACATCATTTGACAAGCTAAAAGCTAAGATGGGTAAATTGACTGATACACAGGCATAGAGTGGTGGCAACCGGTAGTGTGGGGGACAACAGGGCGGTGTCGGTGGTGCTTCTTGGGCTTCTTGAGGCAGGCGGTTCTTGATGATGAGGTCGGCGAGGGAGGTGGGGAAGCCGATCTGGATGGGGAGGGGCCTGCGCGGGCAGGTGTGCGGAGGGACGCAAGGTGGCGGCCGGGGGATGAGCACTTCAGCGTGTTGGGCATCACCGACGATGCATAGGAGGTGGGCTTCGAGCGTACACGCAGGGAGTGAGAGAGAAGGAGGGAGGAAAAGCAAAAGTGAATGGCTCGAGAGAGGGGAAAAGCAAAATGGAACATGGTGGACCAAGGGGCAAAAATGACTTTTGCGTGGCTATAACAGGAAAAATGGTTGGATATTAATAAAATAATGAAAAGAGGGTATTTAATTAAGCAATAGACTAAGGGGGGGGTAAAAAATCAATTACGTCGGGAAGGAGCGTAAAATATAAATACACATCTAACAGGAGGGTAAAATATCAATTCCCCCTTTTCAGGTTTGGCCCGAAGCCTAGCCTGGCCCGGTGTTTGAATAGGTCTAACATTGACCCACGGGGAAGCGAAGAGCCGATGCGATGACAACGGAGATGAGGACAATGTCGTACTGCTCACCTTAGCGGTTCAACGAGGACAATGTCGTGCTTCTCGCCAGACCCATTGAAAAGAAAGTCTAGATTTAAAAGAGCCAAGGGTTGCGATGATAAGTGGTGAGCGTTGGCGTTGTTGAAAAAGTTAGTAGCCAAAGAAGCTTGATGATAGGAAAGCCATAGTAGAGAGGAGCATGCCATCACTAGTGAGGGGCACTGCGTCACCGATGAAGGCGAGAAGATTCTCTATATCGTTAGACAACGACTAAAGTAGACATACGAACATCAGTGAAGATGGGAGGTCGTCGCAGTTAGTGAAGAAGCACAATGTTGAGTTGGTCAGCATCGAAGAAGAGGAACGACCAACATGAGAGAAGAGGAAATCGAGCATGTATAACATCATGCATACATCTGTATGAATAAAAGCACGGCCGTGCCGAGGCAGAGGAACAAAAAACTTGGAGTAGAGATGACACAGTCGTAGAGAGTAGGCTTGGGGCCACTGTAGAGAGTGTGACAGGTGTCCACAGCAGGGATGAGTGACAGTTGCATGTGTATGCGTGTTGATGTCGCAACGATTAACATTAGTAAGTAATTAGGGGAAAATTAGAAGATAACTATGTAGTAAAGTATTGCATTTGAAGAATTTTGGACACTGTTGGCCCCCTAAGCACACAAGAATTCCAAATCTAGCCCCTATGAATGAAATTCCACATTTGGCCCCCTCCTCCCTTTCTTTGCACAGGAGATGCAAGAGCCAACTTGTCGCACCACCCGACTACATGAGGCACTTGTCACAAGACTCCACGCCAGTAGCAAGCACCAACACACACCCCACAAAGACAAGCACCCTCTTGACTACACACCTGACAGAAGCAAGAAGAGGAGAGAGAAAATAGGAGAGAGGAGAGAAAACAGGAGAGAGGAGAGAAAAGGGTAAAATCCAGAAAATTTTCAACAAAATTCAAGAAAATTCTATAAAAATTCTTAGAACAGAATAGATTTAATAAAATAATTTTGAATTTAATTGAAGTTTATTTTATTCATTTAAAATGTTTTTTATTTTATGGAATTTTGCGATTAAGCTTTAATTATTCCAATAAAAATAGAAATTATTTTTTAATTTTTTTTGTACTTATTCACTTTCGCATGCGTCATTGCATTTGGATTGCTAAATTATGAATCGAGCTCATGGTTGAATTTAATTTTTACTTGATTTATGGAATTTAAATTATGGAATTTCGATTCTCGATTAATCCTTCTGATCCAAATTAATTTCCTTTGATTGTCACTTTGGGGTCGTAGACCATTTCGTGCCTACTTCCAAAACATGTTTTTTAGATGTTGTTGGATGTCTTGCTATGCGAAGAATTGAATGCGAAAATACAACGAGATTTGCAGTTGCAAATTAAAATAGACTTTATAATAAAGCTAGGAATTACACGATGCACAGGGTTTGGTTACGTACGTAAGAAACAACATCATGCACGATGCAACAAACCAAAGTACCCCTACGATACATGTGCACTTTTTTGGAATGGAAATAAATTCGACCTTCGAGGGACTAGTACGGAATGGCCCGACCTACTGCGTGGACCAGGGCTATTTGCCCTTGCGAGCTCGTCGTTGTACTCCTCACCGGTCTCCTTAGCCTTGGTCGCTATTTCCCTATTTTTCTCACACTCCGTCTCACGAGCCTCGCGCTCTCTGCGCCTGCACGCATCGAGATGGGCTTTTGTCTCCCGACAGATACACTCGTTTTGCTCTTCATTTTGGTGCTCCTCCTCCCAGATCTCATAGGCTCTTTTGGCATCCCACTCCTCGTAGTCGATTTGCCACTAGTTGTGTGGGTGGATCCTTTGGTTGATCCACTTGCGATAGCCACATGGCGGATCCAGGGACTAAGGGTAGATAGGACAGGTTGTTAGTGCGTACTTTGAAAGAGAAATAGTAGGAGAACATAGTGTAACTAGTCCTTATCAGCTGCCGATAGCTTCTCGTGTCCCAACGGCGGTCGGGATAGTTACAGGAGTAGTTCGTACAACCCCAGTAACGCATGCCCAGGCGGAGTCACTGCTTGGACTTGAAAAACTTACATATGTTCCTGCCCCAACAGAGGGGCGACATCTTCCCCTCGGGCGGGTCTTGCGGCAAACGCTCGGTGGGAATATTCTAGTAGGGGTTACTGCTACGGGGAGGCTTCATTGCGGGAAGGTGCCCTCCTGGCACGCTTCGCTTGTTCGTCCCCGGCCGCAGCATCCTTTGCTTGTTTGCGGATCTCGTCCCATTGCTTCTTCATCTTGTCCCATCGCTTGTCCATCCCGGCGTGGTGAAGCAAGCTCTGGTGTAGTGTTTGGTTTGGTTGTGTAGTGTTCTCTCCTAGATATCTTCCATCTCCTTTTATAAGCCACAGGGTTGGTATGGTGTTGTTAAATTCATGTGAGTAGCCTGCGAGGCAGAGTGTTGTCTTGTATTTCTGAAAAGTTGCTAATGAGGTAGAGTGCTGCCACGTTTTACTTTGCAGAGAGTGGTCACATCCTGGTTTGCAGAATCCTATATTTTCAGTCTGAAAAGCTGAGGAGGTAGAGTGTTATCATGTTGATATGAAAAGCTGACGAGGCAGAGTGTTGTCATGTCTTACTTTTCAGAGAGTGATCACGTCCTACTTTGCAGAGTGATGTCCTTTCTGTCTGAAAAGCTGAGGAGGTAGAGTGTTGTCATGTTGATCTAAAAAGCTGACGAGGCAGAGTGTTGTCACGTCTTACTTTGCAGAGAGTGATCACGTCTTGCTTTGTATTGTCCTGTCTTTTCGGTCTGAAAAGCTGAGGAGGTAGAGTATTGTCATGTCGATCCGAAAAGCTGACGAAGCAGAGTATTGCCATGTCTTACTTTGTAGAGAGTGGTCACGTCCTACTTTGTAGAGTGCTGTCTTTTCGGTCTGAAAAGCTGAGCAGGTAGAGTTGTCGGTGTTTTAGAACCGAACTTACGTAAAGATTGTTTGATTCGGGGGTTCCCCTAGGCTCAAATCACGCAGAGAGAGGTGACACAGGGATTTTTATACAGGTTCGGGCCTTCTCCCAGGGAGAATAACAACTCTACTCCTGTGTGTATGTATTAAGTATGCTGGATTGCGATTGCAATATCAAGAGAAAGACTAGAATGATACGCCTTGTGCTCTTGATCCCTCCCTCTCTTCTCCTTCTGATGATTCTGCCTTTTATAGTACTCGGAGTGTGCTGCTCTTCTTCTAGTCCAAAGGGCGCCTTAATGTTCCAGATTATGGAGCTATTACTGGAGATTATTGTGGGAGTAGTAACGTTCCCACATAGCAAGGCAGTTATCACCATGATAGGGAGTTAAGTCGTGCCATTATTCCAAAGAATAACAGTGTAGTTTACTGCCCATATCTTTAAATATGGTGCGGAAGATTTCCTGGTCGATTAGGCCCACATGTCTGTAAACCACATCGACTAGAGACTGGTCGTAGAAGAGCTTACGACCAGGTAGTGGTCGTAGAATAGCTTACGACCATAAATTGATCGTAGAAGAGCTTACGATCAAGACATAGTCGTAGAAAGACTTACGACTATGGGGTAGTCGTAGAAGGACTTACGACTATGAGGTGGTCGTAGAAGAACTTACGACCTCTAGCTTCTCCCTTATGAATATTAAGGGGTATACTTAAGAACCATATGACGTCATTATTATCCATAATATGAATTACTGATAAATAATTAAATGTGGATTATTATATCACTAATACAAAACATGCTATAGTAGACGCCCCATCACAGACGGTTCCTTTGGAACCGCTCGTGTTAATCTGTCGAACTCAGCGTGGCGCCGCCGCCCGCACCGCCGCTCGAGGTTTATCACATACGGTTCTTATTTAGAACCGCATGATAGTCATTTATCACGATGGTTCATTAATAGAATCGTTTATGAATTATCACAAACGGTTCTATTCACAAACCGTGCAGTGATAATCCGACCAATCCTGAGCGGTTCTCAACAAGAACCGTTTGTGATAGTACCTGACAGTTACGAATAAGAACCGCTCAGTGATAATTAGTTATCGCTGCGGTTCTAATTAAGAACCGTCTGTGATATCTCGCTTTCCGCCGCACCGCCGCCTGCCGCGCCTTGCCGCTCTGGAGGTTCAGTCACGAGCGGTTCTTTAATAGAACTGTCAGGAATGATCCTGAGCAGTTCTATTAAAAAACCGTCTGTGATAGGTGCTATCACAGACGGTTCTTAACAAGAACCGTCTCTGATTGTTGGGCGGGAAACGAAAATTTGAACATAATAGGCGGGCTGCCGAAACTCGCTTTATATAACCTCCATCTCCTCCACTGAGGTCTCTCCTCCTCCATCTCCTCCTCTGCCATTTCTCCTCCTTTGCCATTTCTCCTCCTCACACCTTGCGCCCCGGCCTCCGTCGAGCTTGTCGCCCGCGGCCTCCTCCAACTCGTCCCGGCCTCATCGTCACCGGCCTCATCCAACCATCACCCCGGCCTCCTCCACCTCGCCCGACCTCGTGCCACTTGGCCTCCCACGACCTCGTCGCCTTGGCCTCCTCCACTTGTCGCCCGGCCCCACGACCTCACTCTCTACTCCCCTTTGCTTTGTGATGTGGATTCTTGAGTTGATGCTCTTGTGATGTGGGTGATGCTCTTGTGATGTGTGTAGTTCATGTTGAGTTGTTTGGTTTGGTCAAAAATATGGATGGTAGATCGCGCACCGTTCGGTAAAATCATCATAACTTTTGCAGACGAACTCCGATTGCGACGTTCTTTGGCTTGTTGGAAAGCTAACGAAAAGCTCAATCCGAAAATCCATAAGTCAAGGTTAGATTCTCTTCGCGAGGTCTCGAAAAAGTGAAAACCCCAAAAAAGGTCGTTTAGGGCCTCTAAACGGCCTCCGAAGTTTTAGCAGCCGTTTTCGGTTTTTTTTTTGCCGCAGAAAAGGCTATCACAGACGGTTTAAAACAAGAACCGTCTGTGAAAACTCATCATAGACGGTTCTGAACAAGAACCGCTCAATGCGTAATAGCCTTCATGACGGTTTTAATGAAAACCGCTCGTGATATTCTCGATCACTGACGGTTTTGATGAAAACCGCTTTGTGATAATAGCATTCACTGACGGTTTCAACAAAAAGCTATGCGTGATAGTGCGACACAGCGGTTTTGAACCGCTCGTGATAACTACCTATTATCACAGACCAACAAATATAGACGGTTCAAAACCGCCTCGTGATGACATTCCAACCGCTCGTGATGAGGCTTCCTGTAGTAGTGTATCCTCGTCATCTAGCCCTCCAGCTTCAAGTGAAAATAACTTACTTGGGAAATGAGCAGTAGATGATCTTACGACCAGTAGATGATCGTAGAGAGGTGGTCGAAGGAAAAACTCTTCGACTGGTGTTTCATTTTACCAGAAATTGACTTGGTCAAGAAGGTTGTAGAGGGACTTACGATTTACAAGGTGGTCGTCGGAGATCTTACGATCACATAGTAGTCGTAGTACTGTAGTCGGAAGAGAAATTATTTCCGATTGTTGTTGCTTTTGACCCAAAAAATGACTTGGTCAAGAAGGTAATTTTGCTTGAGGTGTGAAGACAGGCTCGGTTTTCTCGAGCAGATAAATTTAAGAATCTGAATCGACTCTCACAGACCTGTCTGTTGGAGCAGTTCCCAAGTGGTGGTAACCGCTGGGTCGCCACGTCTTTAACTCAGGCTTGCGATTATAAAATACTTAACGAGGGTAAGACTTAGGTCTTTTACTTTTCCCCAAATTGCTCCTACTATTCTTTGAGCTCTCGCCCTCTCCGCCACTGACCAAATCAAGCATCCTCTTGAAATCTTTCCAAATTCAAATCCTCGACCCTTGAGAGAGATGGCCAGAGCCACTTCCTAATGGGCCGAATCGGAGATGGATGCGACCAAGATCAAAGATTTGGTTGTCGCCGAGAAGATTCTGAAGAGTCAGTTCATGAAGTGGATTGAAGCTGCTGGGCAGCATTGGCCGTCGGGGGAGATTGGGCAGATCCCTGTCTTCCAAGCATTCTGTGAGTGTGACCTTCGGTTGCCCGCTCATCCTTTTCTCACCCTTGTACTCGAACACTTCAGTGTGGAGTTGGTGAACCTTGTTCCCAATTCCATCACGATGTTGGGCGTATTCGTGTACATGTGTGAAGCCTACTGGGGTTTCCTTCTGACTTGGAATTGTTCCAGTAATACTATGGAATGACCAGGCTTAATGGAGTCGCCAGTAGCTGTAGTCTGAAGCTCCACGACGGGAAGTCGAAGGAGTATATTCAGATGTCCACCCAGTCATCGTGGCTGGGATGGAAGATGAGGTGATTCTATTGGGAGATAACCAATGAGGATAGCCTCTCCTTCGTCGGAAAGCCGGTCGAGAAGATCTCTGCTTGGGATTCGACTCCCAAGGATCTTGGTCGGATTGCCCCCTTTATTCAAGCCATCAAAGACTTGAACGAAGAGGGGCTTACTGGATGGCACATGGTGAAGGATTTCATCACACGTCGCATTAGCCCTCTGAAGAAGAGGGCTCATCTTATGTGGAGGTACTCGAGGCTGCAGGACCCGACCAGAGACTACGAGGAAGGTAAGTAAACTCCCAGCCTTAGCATTTTTTTGTTAATTTTAGACTTAGCTTATTGAGAGTTTACTTGCTCCTGTAAGACTCTTGCAAGAAGAGATTGACGCTCGGATCAAACTCATTTGTGAGAAGTCCCTGCCACCGAACATGGTGGCCCCTTAGATTTTGGCAGACCTGCCCGTAGAGGACAAATAGAGCGTCTAAAGGTAATCAAGAATTGAATTCATCTTTAGGAACTTGTGGTCATAAAATAACTTACGACTAGGTACTGGTCGTAGAAAAGCTTACGACCAGGTACTGATCGTAGAAAATCTTATGACCAGGGGGTTGTCGTAGAAAAACTTATGACAAGATGATGGTCGTAGAAAAACTTACGACCGCTTTGTAACATCTCTCTTTCTGATTCTTACAGAAAGTAGGCATGGAAAACCGTCGGGATAATGAAGAGGTTGTTCTGATGGTTGTTAGTGCGGCAGTAGAGCAGTTTGATTCTTCCCCGGCCAAGAGGCATCGGCTCATGCAAGTCGCCGACAAGGGAGGCACAAGCTCGAGCTCTTTTGACCCGACTAGGCCTTTTGCAAAATTTGCTGCAGATTTGGCTGCTGTAGTAGTGGTTGCGGTGGTCGAAGCACTCAAGCCTCTCAAGCGCAAAGCTCCCAAGACCAAGGTACCCTTCTATTATGATAATGAGACTTTCGCAGTTTCTACTTCCCGTGGCTTTGTCAAGCGATTAGAAAAGGAGAACTGGAAGAGTTTTATGTCTTTTGTGAAGGAAACCTCTGCACCAGCAGTACCTATGGTCGAGGGCAGTGCTGCCCTTGAGGTGGTCGAGACAGATCTCGACCATCTAGAGAGCTAGGAGGCTCAAGGAGCAGTTACGCTCTTTTAAGATCCACGACCAGACATGGTCGTGGCTATTCCTCAACTCGAGTCTCGACCAGACGTGGTTGAGAAGAAGTCGAAAAAATCTTTAGGGAAGGTTTCTTCCAAATTCAAGATCAAGTCTGGCACACGAAGGTATGTAGAAAGACAAAAGTGTAAAAACATCATTTACCTTTTGCTTTTTACCATCTAACGTGTTTCCCTTTTTATGATCTTAGCCAGCTCCTTTACCATCAAGGATGTTCCTGCCAAGGAACCCACTGCCATCTCTCCGGCAGTTGGAGAAATGACGGTGGCGGTGGTCGAAGGGTCATCTGCCGTCTGAGTGGTGGAAGGTGTCGTTTTTGCCGAAGCGGCTGGACCATTGAGGTGGTTATGGAGCCAAAAGCAACTACGACCACAAGAGTGGTCGTAGAGGCCGAGGTGAGGATGGTGCCTGATGCTGCGGAGGCATCAACTCAAGGCGATGGATCTTTAGGCCATCGCGCCGGGAAGGAAGTCGTCGAAGATGTTCCTCCCGGTCCTCAGGGAGGAGCTGGCATTACCGAATCAGAAGATGAAGAATATGCCAACTTCTCTTCTGAGTTCTTCGGCCTGTCTCCCATTGTGGGATCTTCTGCCCCAGATCTCGTGCTCGGGTTTCTCACCCTAACGACATTCTCGACAAAGGGGATGTCTTCGATGACAAGTGTCTCGAAAAGGTGTGGTGGGACCGAGTCCATGAGATCGACGAGCTGAAGAACCCTAGGAGGGTGTTGTCCTCGTTCGCTCGAACGATCATGAATGTAAGTATCTGTCGTTCGGTATTCACATATATGTCTTTTCTCGCCTCTTACTGTCTTTCTTTATGCAGAAAGCTTTGGAGCAAATTGTTACTGTTGTTGAGTACAACAGACAACTTGTTCAGCACTAACAGGAGAAGGCGGTACTCTGCGAGCAGGCAGAGCGATGGTAAGTAGCTGGTATTCGTAGTCGTTTTATGTTTCGACCACTTATACAGTACTTATGGGGATTGTCGTAGAAGAACTTACGACTAGGTATCGGTCATAGGAAAACTTACGACCAGGTAATGTCGTAGCAAAACTTACGACTAGGTTGTGATCGTAGGAGGACTTATGACCAGTGTGTTGTCATAGAAAAACTTACGACAAGGTTTTGGCTGTAGAAGAACTTACGACCGCTTGTTTTATGCTAATGTCTACTATTTTCCTCTGTAGGTTTAAGAGCGACGAGAAGTCTTTATAGCTGATTCGCTCGACTTTGAGAAAGTCGAGATGAAAAAGCTAAGTGAGAAGAATAAAGACCTCCTGAATAAGCTTCAAGAGGCAAACTCTGCAATCCAAAAGTTGCAGGGACAAATAAACGATAAGTGATGAACTTTAAACCGCTTACGACCTTCCTTTCTTTTTCTAATTCTTATTCTTTTTCAGAAAAATAGGTCAAAGTGGGGAAGCTTGAAACCGAGGTCAAAGAAAAGACCTTGGTTCTTAACAAGATTATCCGCATCGCCAAAGAAAAAGACCAAGAATTCAATTGTGCGAGGAGCTCCATATAAAGAGCGCTGCCTCTCACCAGGAGGAAGTCAAGAAGTTGGATTCTCGACTAGTTGGTAAGCAAATATTTACCTGTGATCAATTTTATTTTCCTTTTGAGGTCATTTTATCTGACTGGTTTTATTCTTTTCAGAGTAAGCAGTCGAAATAAAACGACTTCGTAAGGCTTCGACTCGTAATCAGGAGGAGATGAAGTTCTTGAAGGTTAACCTTCAAGACAACATTTTTCTTCTGAACAATGTACTCGGTGGGCTTCATGCGGAGGGAATCACCCCTCGTGAAGACACAATGATTGTCCATTCGAGTGCCATTGGTGATCAAGTCGGAACTTTACAGGAGTTGGTGACTACTCTAAAGACAAACCAAGTTGATTCGATAAAGGAAGCGGTCAAAGAGGGAATAAGTTTTGTTTTGGCAAAACTTAAAGCTCATCACCCCAGCCTTAATCTGCAACCCGTTAAAGATGAATTTGACTGCTCTGAAGCATAAGTGGAGCGGTTAATGACGGAGATGCAACCGATCATCGAGGAAGTCACGGAGGATATGCAAATAAGATCCCCCTTGTCAGAATAGTCTGTACTTGGATCCTATAAAGACAAGTTTTTTGCTATTGATATATATATATATATATTCCTTTCTTCTTCCTGCAAATCATCATGTCGAGTAGTTAGTAACTCATAAGATAATGAATGGAAAAAGAGATTAAGACTAAGAATTGAAGTCATATTAATAACTTTATCCTAGCCCCCGACTATTTGCTTGGTTTATTTAGATAAACCAAGTAAATAGTGTAAAATGGGTCTTCTTAAAAAGAGAGGTTTATGTAACTTGTAGTTTTTCAATCTCGATTGTCTTGCACTGGTCGAAAGTGTAGGACCTAGTCGACACTAGAAAGTTCCTTCTAGTGGGCAGGACCACGTGCAGAAAAGAAAGACTTTGACTAGGTGGTGTTACCTTCTCTGACCAGTTTAATCAAACCAAGAATGGTCAACTTGAGTTAAACAAACGTCTAGAGTGCCTTTAAAAATTCGTTCAATTCATTCCAGTGCACTCGGTAGGTTCACTCTGGTAGCAAGAGTTGGAAACAGGACGGCATTAGAAAGTTCCTTCTAGTGGGTAGGACCACGTGTAGAGAGGAAAATCTTCAACTAGGTGTTGTCTCTTCCTCCGACCAGTTGAAACAAAACGAGTTTACCGAAAGTAGTCGAGCAAATTGAAAAAGTGTACTCTGCTTAGTTTATTTTTCAAAAATGAATGAAGAAATAATCTAAGATACTAAGAGTTGGCTTAAAAATTTTACGACCATGTGAATTGAACCCAAGTCCTTTGTATTGGCAACAAAAAGGAGGAACGAGTCGACACTAGGAAGTTCCCTCTAGTGAGTTGAACCACGTGTAGAAAGGAAAGACTTTGACTAGGTGATGTCATCGTCCTTTCGACCAGTGTAAAGAAAGTTTGGGTGCTGGTCATTGAAGCACTTATGACCAGGTAATGATCGAAAAATTATCAAAGCGCTACTCAAAGTAAGACAATAAAGATAAAAAGAATCTGATACTATATTGTAGGGTTGGTCGGTTTACACATAAAATTTGTGTAACAGGTCGACGTTCCAAGAATTGGAGAAAATTCTGCTGTCTTCCATTGCTAGTCGTACCGAACCTAGTCGCATAACTTTGACTACAGTGTAAGGACCTTCCCACTTAGGGGAAAGCTTGTTCCGATTAGACTGGGATTGAATTTTCCTCAATACCAAGTCACCTACAGCAAGGCTGCAAGGTTGGACCTTATGATCGTAGTATTTGCACAGGGCTTGCAGGTAGACTGCTGAACGGATTAAGACTTGATTTCTCTTTTCTTCGAGCAGGTTAATGTCATCCGCTCGAAGTTGTTCTTGGATTGACTCGCTGAAAGTTTCGACCCTTGTCGACCTGATCTTTAGTTTTGGTGGAAGCATGGCTTCGGCACCGAAAACTATGAAAAAATGTGCTTCACTTGTAGCCCGACTAGCAGTCGTACGAACTGCCCATAATACTGAGGGTAATTCTTGTACCCAAGCCCCCGAGCGCTTAACATGCTGGTCGAAGACTCAAGTTTCAATTCCTTAAATTATTTGGCCATTTGCTCGTTTGACTACCCCATTGCTTTGGGGATGGGCAACAGAGGCGTAACATAGCTTGGTACCCAACTCGTCACAAAATTCTTGGAATTTTGCGCTCGAAAATTGTTTACCATTATCTATGATTATTCGACTTGGGACTCCAAACCGAGTGATCATGCTTCTCATCATGAACCGTTTTACTGCTTCTGTTGTTATCCCAGTCACAGGTTCAGCTTTGATCCATTTTGTGAACGTATCAATAGCCAGAAAAAAAAGGAACTTGAAACCTCTTGGAGCCTTTGGGAGCAGTCCTGTGATGTCGAGACCCTAGGTCGCAAAAGGCCAAGATAGAGGGATTGTTTGCACTGCCTGAGCTGGTTGGTTTATTTGCCTGCAATGAAACTGGCATTGTACATATTTCTTAACCAACTCTTTGGCATCGTAGAGAGCTGTTGGCCAGTAAAATCCTTGTCGAAAGGCTTTTCTGACCAACGTTCTGTAGGAAGTATGAGTTCCACAGATGCCCCCATGTATGTCGTGAAGGAGGTTTAGTCCTTCTCTCTGCAATATGCATCGCATGAGTACCCCTTGAGTGCCTCGTTTGTAGAGGACTCCTTCGACCAATGTATACATTTTGGCCTTTCGGGATAAACGATCTGCCTCGAGATCATCGTCGGGTACGGAACCTGTTTGAAGATACTCATAGATGGGATGCATCCAGGTATCTTCGTATTCTAGGGAGGCTGTCTCAATAGGAGGTATCTCTAGTGTTTCAACCAGAGATGGCTTCTGGAGCTGTTCCAGGAAAACTCCTTTTGGTACTTGTGATCGAGAAGAAGCTATTCGAGCAAGCTGGTCTGCGTGGAAATTATCCTTTCGAGGGATGAATTGTACCTCGAAACCAAAAAAATATTTTTCAAGCTTTTAAACCTCCGATAAGTACCGAGACATGGTCGGATTAGAGCACTGGTACTCTTTTCCGACCTAATTCACGACTAGTTGAGAGTCTCCTCTCACGAGTAGTCGTCGAATCGCGAGCGCTTTCGCGGCTTGTATGCTAGCCAGCAAACCTTCGTACTCTGCCACGTTGTTAGTGGCCTGAAAGTTTAATTGAATAGCATACTTTAAGGTCTCTTCGTTAGGATATTCCAGGACCACCCCAGCCCCCGATCCACTTAAAGTAAGTGACCCGTCAAAGTACATCGTCCACTAGTCATGAGCATAAGTCTAGGAATTTTGCTAAAAGAAATACACGATATTGATGACAACTCCGTTCATCTATCAGATCTTTAGAACATAACAAATATAATTTGCCAATTTATAAACATATTACACCTGGAAGAAGAGAGCTGGACTCACCTGGAAGAAGCTAGAGGAAGGGGAGGAGATCTAGGGGATAGGTGCACGTGGCGTCCGACGGTGGTGGAGGAGGCCGTCAATGGCACACCGGCGGGTATGGAACCCTAGCTCCTCATGGTGCGGCGGGAGGAGAGCCGGCGGGGGAGAACACGGTCCTAGGGGGGACGGGCGGTGGGAGGAGGACGTCCGGCGGGGGGATGAGGGCCGACGGCGGAAGGAGCAAGTCCGGTGAACGGAGGAGGGCAGGCGGTGGGAGGAAGGGGAGGAGAGAGGTCGCACGGGAGAGATGAGATGGGAAGGATAATAAAATGAAGAGTTAGCTCGGTTGAGAGCCCTAAGTCGCCACTGTCACGCTATGCTAGTTAGCATGACTACAACTATTGTTACGCCTATCGTTGGCGTGACTACTACCACGCAAGTATCCACGTTGGCACGAGGGCTTGCGTGGCATGTTTTGTCACGCCGAGAGATGTGGCATGACAGTGCGGTTTGGCCACGCCACAGGTGGTGGCATGGCCAAAGGGGTCAGAATTGGAAATAAAATTCGCGACGGATTAACTTTAAAATTAAATAAAAAAATCGCTTAGGTATGTTCAAGTTTTAGAACACGTGTCGATACCCTATAGCTTCCTAATTAAGTCAAAATAGGAAACTATAAGAAACCATGCCATGAATCTACATGCAACCTGAGTGCATCTTGTGTCCAAGAGTAAATGCTGCGGGCTGAAACTACACAAAGTTTGTAGGAGGGCATTGATTCTACTCCAAGGTTATTGCATAGTACACCTCTATCTCCTTATTCAAGTTTTTTTTTATTATCAAGGTATAACCACCTCCAGTCCAAAATAGATGTCCTAAAAGTGTGCGGTCAACCTTTTAAAACTATCACCTCTAAGATAAAACAAAGTATTTAGATTTCTCACATGAAAAAAATATCAGTTTTGCTAAACAACATTCAACTCTTTTCTTTTGTTAAAATAGTCGAATTTTCATTCATCCGATATACTTTGAGATTTGCACTTCTTCTTATTTGATGAATTAAATCCAAATTTATTATGATTTTTTCTTCAGAACATAACGGGGTCGCCATATTGCCATATTTTGTTAGTATAGAATTTCATTTTGTCTCTTCATTTTTGCTCAACCTCTCAAAGTATATGTTAGATTTTGAATCATATGATGGAAATATGAGTTATTAAGATTTTTTAGAATAATTATAGTGACCAAGAATAAAAATTACATAAATAATTTACTGTAATTTTTGTATAATGAAGTTGTAAATGAACTAAATTAGACTAATTTGGGCTGAGAAAACAGTCGAATCTTGTATAGACGGGCCCAAATAATTTTAGTATATTTATCATGGAAAATAATTCTGTGTTTACATTTTTTTATAATATTTTTCTGCTGGTCAGAGGTGATTGGAGACTAGATCGATGTCATAAGCGGCAAGTAAAAGAGGCTACATGCATAGAGAGTAACTCTTAACTATCTCAACAAATCATAGAGAGTAACTCTTAACTATCTCAACAAATTATTATTTAAAATAATTAAGAATGCTAAATATAAATATATAAATTTTGATCAAGATTATGGTTATTGATGCTTCATCCTAATTTGATTAGGTTTACATAGGTTTATATCGGTAAAGGTAATTGTCGATGCATGTGGTCGATCCAGATATATTCAAATTAAAAAACAATTATGATATACAAATATATTCAAGTTTGAAATTTAAACAAAATATATATTGCTACTCAAATATATACAAGTTTGGTATCAAATGGGAAAATCCTAAAATTTATCCAAATACATACAAATTTTATATTTGAAATTTCTAAAAAAAGTTTGGTATTTAAATAAATAATAATAATTATTAAATACACGAATATATCCTTCTATCATAGTTGGTGGACTCTAAATATCAATTCAATAAAATTATGGTGTCCAATCATATACAAATTTAGAATAATTTTTTACAAAATTATGAAATTCAACTATGTTAAAATTAAAAAGATCCATAGCAAGTTAGCTGGAAGTTTGAAGATTGCGGTCTTCAATTTCTATTGAAATTTATAAAGTTGAGATGAAGAAACACAAAAATATTGTTGATAAAAAAATCAAATATGCAGCCCATATGAATTGTTAACTAGTAAGACTAAAGAGCACATAGGTGCTCTATACATGGCCGAGGGAGGGGGAAGGAGTAGGGATGGCAATGGCCCCACTCCTTGACAACCCGTAGGGAATTCTCCGATTAGGGGATGGGTATGAGAAAATTTTGTTTACGCTACCTTATATGAGGATGGGGATGAGAATGCATCCCCCATCCCCACTCCCTGCTATACCCCGATAAATATTCATATATACATAGATACATGACTAATAACATAGATATTTTATCTGTGACCCAATATATTTTTGTACATACTATAGTATATTAGTTTTAGTATCATTTTACCATCTCATGTGTTAATAAATTTTTGTATTTCTACGTATCATATGATAAAGTTATGAAAATGTCTTAATATCATTCAAATTTACATTTTTATTGGGGCAATGTTCCCTGTCAATTCCCTAGTGGGGATGAGGACGAGATGAACATCGCTCCCGATAGCTGAATAGGGAGTAAGGATAGGAGGGCAATCCCCGCGTGAAATAGCCTGGTTGCCATCCCTAGGAGGGAGGTAGGGGCTATGGCTACCCCATGGGCCATGATTGGTGTACCCCTATTGTTACACAAGAATTTGCAATGTAATATAGTGAAGATTTTTTTTTGCTCCCTCAATTATTCACCTCTTATTATTTGCTCCCAGCGGAAATTTTTCGGTTCCCCGGCCCACTGGCTCTGTAGTCGCTTCCATCCAAGATTCCAAGGAAGTGTGTGGCTGGTTACCAACTCTGGACAAAATAAATGTATAGGTTATTGTCACATGACCAAGAATTTTTTTTATTATTTAATCCTTTTTTAATTATATTTTAAAAAAAACCCCTCGCGAACTTTATTTGTAAATCTGACCCTTTTGGCCACGCCACCTCCCGTGGCGTGACCAAACAATACTGTCACGCCACCAGTGGCGGCGTGGCCAAAGGTACCAGGTAAGCTCTCGCCCGCGCGTCGCGCCAGTGTGGAGGGCTTGCGTGGCAGCTGTCACGCCTTATTTCGTGGCGTGACAGAGACCGATTGTCACGCCCAATTTCTTGGCGTGACAGATGCATTTGTCACGCCATGTATCACGGCGTGGCGAGGGCTATTCAATTTGTTTGGATTCTATTTGTATGAAAAAGCAGTTGAAGATGGTACATAATGCCATGTACATATAACATATCTCTATTCACAACTTGAAAATAGAGACCTCTGTACATAAGCAAATATAACACCATCCTTTTTAGGTGAGAGTAAATAGAATATATAGACACATAATCTTTTGTGCTTTGAAAACCTTAGACACTTTACAATATTTTTAGGCGTGTCCCGTAAGTGATACATAATGCATCCTAGAAAAAATGAGTTTACATCCTAGTGGAAAGATGTGTAGAAAGTATGCTAGGCGATGGGGTGAGGAAAGATCGTAGACATCCTAGTGGAATGATAGGTCTTTGCTTGAGACATCCTCTTGGAATCATAGGTTTGTGGTCGTAGACCAAACCGTAAACTTCGAACTTCGTTTTTGTCATGTTGTTGGATGCCTTACTACGCGAAGAATTGAAAGCGAAAAAGACGGCGAGATTTAAAGTTGCGAATGAAAATAGACTTCATAACAAAGCTTGGAATAACATGGCGCCGCGAGGGTTTGGTTACATGCATAAGAAACAACATCATGCGCGATGCAATAAACCGAAGTTCTCCTCGATACATAGGCGCCTTTTTGAATGGAAATAAATTAGACCTTCCGAGACCTAATGCGGAAGGTGCCTTGTACAACCCACATGGAGTGTTCTCGGTGGGCGCCTCGAGCGTGGCTAGCCGTCGTTGTAGTGGCACGCACATATGCAGACTAGGGTTGGCGCTTGACATGTGGGATCATAGGAACTTCCTATGTTCACGACCTCCTCGTTGCCCCTCTCGCGCTGCATCTGTTGGCGGAGGTCATCATTTTGCTCTTTGAGATCTTCAATTTGTGCCTCCAAATCAAAGATTCGATCCCACAATACCTCCACGTACCTCACAACATAGTAAGCGTGGGGAGGATCGATCCAGCGGGTAAAGTTACATTTCGCCATCTGCTATAAGGGATGGTTAGTATGGAGGATGTATTAGCAGTAAGTAACCTGAACAAAACTATTTACCCCAGAGTATGGGCATCGGAAAAAACATCGTCCGCCATCGAAAGGGCCATTTATGACCTGCACGATAGCGTCCTCCCCGTGTCCGCATTTCGGCCACTTAGGATGGGCACGCTTGTTCGGCACTAACCGGTAGTTAGGGCCGAAGTCCTCCCTCCTTTCCATGCGAAGGTCTTGCTTGGCGATCCGGTTGGATGGTCCTCAAGGCGTCTGCCATGGTATGTTAGTGTATGACGGAGAAGGTTCTTCTTTGTATGGTTTGAAGGATCGAGTGGTCCTTCTAGAGCATAAATTGCACATTTTATAGCTGCGGGGAGGCCAAGACACACGGGGTAATGTGTTAGGTTGTAGATGACAAGACCTATGAACCGTGCATGCTTTCTTGCGAGAGATAAGACCAAGCAGGCGACTTTGCTTGATGACAATACCAAAAGAAACTGACCTTGCGATGACAAGATCGGACGGGGCAGCTTTTGCGCAGTGACAAGACCACGCGGTGCAGCATTACAGTGACAAGGCCAAAGGAGATGGCCTTGCAGAGTGACAAGACAAGACGGGACAGCTTTGCGCAGTGACAACTCTGATCGTCTCACTAGCTTTTCAGAACGAAAAGACATTACTCTGCAAGGAAAGGCGTGAGAGTGTTATCATGTCGATCGAGAAAAGGATGGTTGTCGGTCATAAATCATCTCCTTTGGTCTTATCTCTCTGAAAAGTTGCCTGTGTGGGCTTGTCACTACATAAAGCTAAAACCACGAACCTAAAACCACCCTAACCTAACCCTAAAACCTAAAGCCCTAACGACCCTTGACCTAACCACGACCCTCAATCTAAAACCCTAACCTTGAATCGAACCTAAACACCTAAAACCCTAACCTAAAAACCTAAAACCCTAAAACCTAAAACCATAACCCTAAACCTAACCCTGAATGAAACGTAAGACCCTAACCCTAACCCTAAAAACCTAAAACCCTAAAACCCTAACCCTAAACCTAACCCTGAATGAAACGTAAGACCCTAACCCTAACCCTAACCCTAACCCTCAATCTGAAACCCTAATCTTGACCCTTAACCTAAAACCCTAACCTTGATCCTTGACCTATGAACCTGAAACCCTAACCCTAATCCTGAACCTAACCCCCTAAAAACCTAAAACCCTATCCCTAACCCTTGTCACGTCACCATGCACGGCGTGGCCGAAGCATTGTGCCACGCCAAAATGCTTCGTGTGCCAGAGAGCTTGCCAAAAAGGGCCATCGCTGCCGGGGCTAAGTCCTGCCACGCCACTTACACTGGCGTGACAGGGATGTATTGTCACGCCACCCTTAACGGCGTAGCAAAAACGGGCTGCCACGCCAATATGCTTCATGTGCCAGAGGGCTTGCATTTTGGACCATTGCTGCCGGGGCTAAGTCCTGCCACGCCACTTACACTGGCGTGACAGGACTGTAGTGTCACGCCACCCTTAACGGCGTGGCAAAAACGGGCTGCCACGCCAATATACTTCATGTGCCAAAGGGCTTGCATTTTGGACTATTGCTGCCGGGGCTAAGTCCTGCCACGCCACTTACCTCGGGCGTGTGATCTTGTGTTGTCACGCCACCAATAACGACGTGTGATATCACTCACTGCATTGAATCAACCAAACACTTATTTCATTCAAGCGGCAATAAGAATGTATGACAATAAAAGCAACCATCATCCATATCGGTAGTGATCTTTTTTCTCATCCAAACAGGAAAAGATAAGGCCATCCGAAGTTCATTACAATGATTTCATTCAAACAGCAAAAAGATGCAACCATCATCCATACAAAGTTCCATAAGATATGAACTGTACAAAATCCAAGCACACAGTCATTCATCCCATCAGTTGCGCTTTCGGCGTGCACCCGACCCTGGCGTGAACCTCGCTACTAGGTGTTGGCCTCGTGTGCCCTCGACGACGTTTACAGAACTAATGTCCGCGCGATCACGCCGTTTACGGCGGCGTGGTGGGGTGTCCTGAGTCGCCTGTGTCGGGGGCGGTGCATCAACCAGGTCCTTGAGGAGCATCTCGTCGGGAATCCTAGCAGCGACGTCCTCCTCGTCCTCCCCGGCCTCCTCCTCGGCCTCCTCCTCATCCTCCTCGGCCTCGTCTGAGCCACTCCGAGCCGGGCCAGGTAGCACGACCTCTCCCGATGCCGCCACATAGCTCATCTTTGCGGCCAGTCGCCGGCATTGGCGGCGAACCAACTACAAGGTTGAACAACAAAAAGGTAGTGAAGTTTAATGCAACAAAATATATAACAAGAGATAACATGTTAATTTAACGTAGTGTGTGTTACCTCAGCGAAGTCCCGGAAGCGTTGGAAGCTCCCCTCCGAACCCTCCTGTAGCATGAGAACCTTCCCGGCCTCGTTGCTTATGCGGGAAATCTTATATGCAGAAAGGAGATAAGTGTTTGGGACCGCTCAGAGCTTGCCGAACCACGTGTTTGGGACCGCTCAGAGCTTGCCTCTGAGTGCGACCTACACTACCCTGGATCCACGTGCCCAGGTACGCTCGAGATCCCGTTCTCGAGACCGCCCAAACCACGTGTTTGGGACCACTCAGGGCTCATTCCTGAGTATGCCCAGGACTTCGCTCTGGTGCGCTAAACTACTGCGCTCGAGTGCCACGAACCACTCGTTCGGAAAATCTTATATGCAGAAAAGAGATAAGTGACAGGAATATTGGAGCTCATTTGCTATATTTAGAAATTTCTCTGAGACAAGTACTTTACGGAGAGAGAATCCGCGCCTCTAGGGCCGGACAAGGGTATTTCCGTGCCCCTAGGGGCTAGAAGGGGTATTTCCGCACCTCTAGGGCCGAACAAGGGTATTTTCGTGCCCCTATATTTTGATCTTTGTTTCCCTATCTTGTGTGCCTATTTCTTATGCTCTGTGATCTGCCTTGCAAAAAGAAAGAAAGAAAAAGAATGAGAATTCTTACTGTTACCTTCAGCAGGACCTGCCCTGAAACGAAAAAGAAAAACTCTCAAAAGCTTAGGCTATTTCGGTCGTTTAATAGCTCTTCTACATATATTGGTTTTGGTGAATGATCTCCCCCCAGGACAATGGTCTTATTGTTATGCACAAAGTAACACATTACACCCCTGCATCAGGATAAAGTTACTCAAGCTAAATGAAATGCAACAAATAAATCCTTTCTTATTTTCACCTTTATTTCAGAATGAGGAGGGATGACGTATCCTTTTGATCATCAATCCCTCATAAGGAAGGGGCAACATCAATGTACATACAGACAACAAGGGTACCGAAAGAACAAATGAAGGGAAAATGAAGAAGAAAAGGACAGAGAAAAATAAGTGTGGGGATTGAGATCAACGGGCCTCTGATCATATGGAGGCTACCACAATCACCATTTCACCAACAGATAACGTTGACATGGGGAGAAGGGGCTGATGGAGTCATCAGATGGGTACCAATCCGCCCCCTCACAATATCACATCATCTGGAGATAGGCCCTCCTCCTATCTCATCCTGACAAACCAAGAAAATTACATGGTTGTAATGGAATCATTGTGTGGTGAGCGCGCACGTGTGCGTTTGTATGTGCATCGGTGATTCAATCACACATTCATTCAATGTTCCCCATCCATTCAATCACCCACATTGTTCCCCATCCATTCAATCACCCACTATATTCAAGCACACATTCAAGCACAAAAATATATTCAAGCACACATGTATACCTCGATCTAGGAGAAGCCACCGGGGGGAAGGACAAGCGGCGCCGGAGGGAGGAGGGCAGCCGGGGGATCAAGGGCGGGAGGGAGATGAGCCGTGGCCAGGACTAGGGCGGCCTGGGAGGCGACCCGGCCAGCGGGATCAGCCTTGAGGCGACCGGCCCGGGGCTGGGCGGCGTGGGGAGGCGAGCCCCAGGGATTTAACGGGAGGAGGTGGCGATGCGATTCGGGAGAAATGAAGAGATCCCTAGTGCCCGTGGTTTAAGTCCCCACTGTCACGCCATTATAGTTGGCGTGACAAAACACACTGCCACGCCAGGAGAGATGGCGTGATACTTGCCACGCAAGCTCCACGCTGGTGCGTGCGCGCGGCCGAGGGCTTGCGTGGCACTTTTGGCCACGCCGCTACGGATGGCGTGACAGTGTGGTTTTGTCACGTCAGATTTGGAAATAAAGTTCGCGACAGATTAATTTTAAAATATTAATAAAAAAAGGATTAAATAAAAAAAATTCCATGACCAACGCCTTGGCCTTAAAATACAAGCCATCTACGCCTGAGTCCTCCCCACTGTACTTTTTCAACTAAAGCATCATGGCATCGGCACCCTCGCTGCCGGCGTCTGCACCCAACCCCACCGATGACCATGAAGCCCACAGAGTGGTATACGAGCAAACCTGCAGCTCGTGTCGACCTATACGACAGTGCCTAGGCGGCTCGCCGATTTTGTTGGCCGTCCCTTGACCGCCGAGGAGCAGGCGGCCGGGGTGGACGAGGCCATTCTGAAAGCGTGCAGCGTCGGGAGCCCTTTGAGCTCGGAGGTGAATCGATCGGTCAGGGACGACTGAGCTGGAGTCGGCAATGCGGAACGAGGCGTTCTTCCGTCGGGGATTGGCCCAACTACCTGGCGCCGGACAAGGCGAAAAGGACAGATGAGATTACCGAGAGGAAGTTCGAATTTTTTTTAAATAATATTTTTTTAAAAGATAATTACAAAAATACAGAATCGCCCTAAAAAATTACAAAAATGAGTACGCTCATCCCGCCTGTCTCCATTCTTAGCACCTATCGCCAGTTCAACTGGTAACAAAAAACTGAACAGTCTTCCTGTCTACCTATCGCCAGTCGAACTGGCGATAGCTTCATGTCGTCAATTCAACTGGCGACAGTATGCCATCTATAAAAACCCAAAAAAATCTCTCAAATTCTCATTTTAATTCCAGAAAAAAACAGAAGAGAAAAAAAGGTAGCGAAGCTCTATTTGGTTAAATGCATAAAGAAGAAAGATTGATGAGCGGCCAGATCCAAGATGGTAAGCCATCTTGCAGGTACATCTTTTTTGCAAACTTGTACATTATGTAGAATAGCGATATAGAATTAAGTAGAATAGCGACTAGAATCAAGTAGAATAGCGACTAGAATCAAGTAGAGTAGCGACATAGAATTAAGTAGATTAGATAATTGTAGTGAAATTATGTACTACATTATTTTTTTACAACCTTGTACATTATGTCAAATTATGTAGAATAGCGACATAGAATTAAGTAGAATGGTCAGTAGAATTAAGTAGAATAGCGACATAGAATTAACATAGAATCAAGTAGAATAGCGACTAGAATCAAGTAGAATAATGACATAGAATCAAGTAGAATAGCCAGTAGAATAGCGACATATTGTAGTTCGTCGTACATTATTTGAGATGTGTATAATGTAGTTCGTCGTACATAGGAAGACGGCTATTAGAAGTATCCCATTTGTGCGTGATAATTATGTTGGTAATGTCGAAAATTAAATTTATAGTACGAAACTAGTTAGTAAAATAGGACGAACTTTGTAGAACATGTTTCGTACTCTTTACAATGTATGCACTTAATTTGTAGACACGGCGGACGAAGGCCAGTGTGAGTTGCTTGACCCGGTGATTGACGCACGTCACTGTAGCCATCTTAGTACCGTGCTCCCCCAGGAGGGCGAGGCGTCGATTGAGCTTGGCGCGTTTCGATTGCGCACGCCTATCAGGACATGGAGGTGCCGCGCACTGGATTCGAAGGCGTATAGTTATGACCTTATCTGATCAATCACGGTATGACTACTTTGCGTGCAGTCACATTTGTTCTTAATCGTTTTGACGCAGGTTGAGAGCGGCAGGCCTCCTTCCACTAGCGAGGATGGTGTAGGCAACGTGGGAGGACGATCAGGACCGTGCTCCTGGTCGTACGTCTAGGCGTTTTCCATACGACCGGGCCCTGCTGACAACGCTGGTTGACCGCTGGAGGCTAGAGACGCACATGTTCCACCTTCCATGCGGGGAGATGGCACCGACACTCCAGGACGTGACCTTCCTGACCGGGTTGCCATGCGCAGTCTCCCTCTTGGCAGTGTACGACATCTCGGCCACGTGGCGCACGGACCTCCTACCACGATGTCTTCTGCCGCCGGGCGTGGTACATCGAGTTCAAGGCGGCCGCATCGGCCGGCGTTAAGGTGGATCTGCTAGTTCTACGTAAGTATTTGTAACTATTGTCATCTCGCTTAAATTCGTATGTAAACCTTGCTAACGTGTACATGTCTTCTTGCAGCCCGAGCGTATGGCGCTGGCGCAGGGGCGTCCTTTGTTAGGAGGCACGCCGAGCCTACACCGCTCGGTTGTTTGGGTGGATCATGTTCTTGGGGTCCCACGGCGACAGCGTCGACAAGCACTACGTCCGGTACGCACGTGAGGTGGCCGACTTGCCGCGGAACAGATCCCCCCTCGCCTAAGGTGCAGCCGTCTTGTCTTGTGACGTCTGCGCAAGACTGTGTGTAGCGTGCCACCGTGCCCAGGACAACTCCATTCTCTCCGAATGCCCACTACTTCTGCAGTTGTGGTCCTTCGAGCGCTTCCAAATCGGACGACCATAGCTGGACTTGGGAGCATACACGGTCAGCTTGTACGCTCAGGGTGACGACGTGGACCGGCCCCCACGGGCACGGTGTGGTGCCGCCGACGGGTTAGTTTCATGATCATTTATTATTTTTTGTATTGTAATGACAATTTCGTGTGTTAAGTTTGTGGTGTTCTATTGCACATGTCACCTTCATACCGATCACTTTACAGGGGTCCTACCCGGAGTACGTCGTGATGTTCGATCAGCTGACGGATGACCGTGTCATCTGGATACCGTACACTCCGGAGAGGGTGAACGTGCGGGCGCCTGATGGACTGTCGATCCTATGCACGCGAGACTACCTGTATTGGTACACGCGGAGGGCCTTGGTACATGATGTCTTCGTGGAGGAATAGCAAGTGTAGCGGGTCCTGCGCCAGTTCGGACTACGACAGGAGGTCCCAGCAGCCCCTGGGGGGGGACACGGGTGCCGCCGCACGTCCACGCGTAAGTTCACTCTTCACTTCTTTCGTACAATGTGCTAATCAAATAATTGTCTTGCCGTCCACAGGTACACTAGGAAGGGAGTATGTGGCACGATGTCCTGGTTGGACAGGATGAGGCCTTGGGTTGAGGCTTGGAGTGGCGCACACGAGGACCCCATCTAGTGTGGGGATGATCCCTACAACCCCGAGACGTACGAGGAGTACATAGATTGGTACGCTAGTCGGACGAGGCTTCGCTGTGTCCGGGTCGTGGTCGACCCACCACGACACGAGGCTACGACGTCCGACACGTACCCCACCCAGCCGGACTCCGCTTTCCACCGCTCCGTACGTATTGAACGATCCTTAATTCATGTTTAATTTGGCAGATTTATGTTTCCAACTTGTTCATTACTTGTGCAGATGGATTTACACCGAGAGATTCTCGAGTTAGCAACCTTCGCGCACCCGGAGACGAGGACACGAGAGGGTCTGCGGCGGATCATGGACGCCGCAAGGCGAGGCATCGGATCGCGACTTATCGCCTGCGAGACTCGATGGACCGACCAGTCACGAGGGCGAGTCGGCGAGGTGCTTCACGACCACGGCTCTGCCGGGCGTGGCGGGCGTGTCATCATGGCACCATGGTGGGAGCACCGCAGGGCAGGAGTACGTGGAGTCATCGAGGCACACCTTCATGCCACCAGGTATGACCACCCTGCTTGCTTGCGTAACGTAATGCTTCTTTATTTCAAACCCAATAGTTACTAACGGCAATCTTCTCTTTCGGGTCCTCAGCACCACCTGTACGCGGGCCAGGGGTACGCGGAGTCATCGGAGCATGCCTTTGGGCCAGCAGGTATGACCACCTTGCTTTCTTGCATAACTTTATTTTTCGTGCTTTCGTCATGATTACGTTTGTAACGTAATACTTCACAAGAACGCCTTGGGAGGACGATTCATTGCTGCATGACGACTCACACCTATCGGCACCCCTCGAGGACTTCTTCACGGATCCGCGTGACACCTTGTTCTCCATGGAGGCTTCTCAGCTGCACGGTGCGCTGGCACCGACCCAACCAATGTAGGACCCCCCCTGGCGACACCACCTTAGGCTACTCATGTCGGTCGGCTAGTCATCCCGCCTGATCCTCTGACATACTCGGACCATCGTCGGGCAAGGCCAGAGACGACACGCGGGGTGCACCCCAAGAGAGGCCGCCATTAGATATTTGTTCCTCTAAATATAAGTCATGCCATGTAAAGATTAATTTCAACACAACTAAACTATTATTATGCTAGTTTCGTGTTTCGATATCTCTTTTTGCTTACTTGAAAACCGCGACCACATGTACGATTCTGTATCGGGACACCCCACACCACCCTCTTTCTACGACTTAAGGGTTTACGGTTTAGGTTAAGGATTTAGGGTTTTAGGGGATGCTGGGTGTACTCCTTCATACAATGCATGTTTGTTCAATGCATATAAACGCCTATAGCTTAATGCATGCGACACGTCGATGCAAGAGTCAACTCGATAAAAGGCAACCGCAATGACGTGTCCACCATTTAGTTAGATGCTTTATGAGATTGAACATAATTGCGTACAGAAGGGGAGACTACCGAGATACAAGCTTCTCCGCTGGTGCCTAATGGTAGAAGGTGCCTCGCACTACCCATATAGAGTGTTCTACAGGGGGGCGCCTCGGACGTGGCTAGTCGTCGTTGTAGTGGCACGCACATATGCAACTAGGGTTCGCGCAGCAGCATGTGGGATCATAGAAACTTCCTATGTTCACGACCTCCTCGTTGCCCCCTCTCGTGCTGCATCTGTTGCGGAGGTCATCATTTTGCTCGTTGAGATTGTCAATCCGCGCCTCTAACTGAAAGATTCGGTCCCACAATCTATCCACGTACATCACAACATGTCGTTTATGGGGAGGATCGATCCAGCGGATAAAGTCGCATTTCGCCATCTGTTGTAATGGACGGTTAGCATAGAGGATGTATTAGCAGTAACATAAACAAAACTATTTGCTAATTGTACCCCAGAGTGTGGGCATCGGAAGAAACGTCATCCGCCATCGAAAGGGCCGTCCGTGACTTACACGATAGTGTCCTCTCCGTGTCCGTATTTTGGCCATACCGGTAGTTAGGGCCGAAGTCCTCCCTCCTTTCGGAGGAAGGTCTTGCTTCGGCGACCCCGGTTGGACTGGTCCCTCGGCTTCTGCCATAGTATATTACTATACAATGGAGAAGGTTCTTCTTCCTACGGTTTCAAGGGTCCAGTGGTCCTATTTTATAGCTCGCGAGAGAAGGCTAACAAAGCAGGTAATGTGTTAGCTTGCAGATGATAAGACCAGACGGGGCTGGATGCTTTGCACAGAGACAAGACCAAACGGGACAGCTTTTTTGCAGTGACAAGACCACACAGGGTAGCTTTGCGCAGTGACAAGACCACACGGGGCAACTTTGCGCAGTGACAAGACCAAACGGGGTAGCTTTGCGTAGTGACAAGGCCAAAGGAGACAGCCTTGCGCATTGACAAGACCAGACGAGTTAGCTTTGCGCAGTGATAAGACCAGGCGGGGCAACTTTACGTAGTGACAAGGCCAAAGGAGATAGCCTTACGCAGTGACAAACTCTATGCGCCGTGTTATTCCCAGTTTCATTATAAAGTGTATTTTAATTCCCAACATCAAATCTCCTCGTCTTTTCGCATTCGATTCTTCCGTGTTATTCCCAGCATTGTAATATCACTTACCTTCCTACTTACGAATCATTGATACTTCAATCGTCCTCGCAAAATTCTACAGAAATTCACTGCACTGGAACAACATACGATGGTCACAAAATGTTATTGCGAGACTAATAGATTTTGTACCGTTCAAAATTTATGAAAATCACGAATACGAAAACCAGATTAGGGTTTTAATAATCTATCGCCAGTTCAACTGGCGACAGGAAGACTGTTCAATTTCCTGTCGCCAGTTGAACTGATGATAGGTGCTTGGCCCGGCGACAGACGGGATGAGGGTCCCTGTCGCCAGTTGAACTAACGACATGACTCATTTTTGTAATTTTTTAGGACTATACATTTTTGTAATTATCTTTTAAAAAATATTATTTAAAAAAAATCGAGGAAGTTCAGAGGATCCGGACTGGTGTTGCCTGCCATGACGATCTCTTAGTGACCATGTATGGAAACTAATAAAGGCATTTTGTTGTATAATTTGAGAAGTGATGTATAATGGCCAGGTGATTTCTGGATATTACTCTATACCTATCAAGACTGCAATTTTATTTCTTGGTATTGAGCCCTCGAAGCTTGAAAATTCTTGTGATATTATCATGGGCGTTTGCACTTGAAACCTGAGCATTTCTTGGTATCACACCTACTCTCATTCTCTCAACACCCTAATGTTTGGTCTGCTTGATGCTTCTATCACTAAATTACAACCGCGTGTATCCATGTACATCACATTGTCACGGAAAAAGTACAAAAAGAGAACAGATCAGAAGCTGAGCTCATGGGCAAACGCCTTAGTCAGCTTCTGAGAAGGGCTCAGGCTCCCACCACGGCTGATCCGAAGCGACTCGATCGACTTTTGGATCTCCATGGTCATGGCGCTGTCCACGCTACCTGCCGAAAGCAGCTTGTGCGCCTTCTGCAGGTGCAGCTTGAGAGAGCTCGTGCTCAACCCGACGTTCTTGCCGCAGATTGGGCACACCTTCATCTGAGGCCGCTTATGCTGCCAGTCCATTGACACCTTACCGTGCAGCTTCCTGTCCAGGGCTAGCAGAGCCTTAGCAAAACCATCATTTGGCTGTGCTCGACGGTGTACTTTCTTTAGTAAGTTCCAGGCTTTCACAAGAGTGAAGCCCCTGAAAGAAGTATCATGTTAATGGTCAATGAAGTTCATGTGCGGCCATTATCATGTAATTTGTTCATAGGATAGGAGGATGTGACAAGTTAAAATTCTTACTTTCTGAGCATCAGGTGGGCAAGGACAACTGTGGCACTCCGACTTTTCCCTTCAAAGCAATGGACGAGAACCTTACCTCCAACATGATCTACGTGATCTATAAAATCTGATGCTTCTTCAAAAAGATCACTGATGTTTGCATCATCATCATCACTAATCTGAGAAAGATAACATGATTTTCCGATTTCAATACAAAACTCAGTATTATATAACACGGTACTAAACCAGAGGTTGATGCTCTTACTGAAAAGTTCTTGTATTCAAAAAGAGTAGGAAATTGGGAATCAGATTGACCAATCTCATTTGAACACAAACATAGTATATGGGTAATGCCCAAACGTTGAAGGGTGTACATAGACCTTGCAGCCAGAGCCCCACCTATGAACAAGTTGTTGATAACAAGAGAAGACCTCTCGGTACTTGCAGCATCAGAGATCAAGGCTATCCTTTCAATGATGTGTTCAAGACGCACCTGCAGGTTACTTATTATCAGGCGCACTAGTTGCTTGCAAAGAAGTTTCAAATATTTTGATATATTTCGAGACCCACCTTCAATTCATAGGCATCAGCTACCATGTTGTTCTCAGTTCCATCGAAGAATCCAGAATGAAAATTGTTCTCCTGACAAAATTTGATCACATCGGTCTTAAGTGCTTCATTCCATTGCTCTATCTCTTTGAGCAACTCAGGATCAACCTGTTGCGTCACAATAATACTTGTAACTTAAGTTCGGAATCAACTTTGTTGCCAAAAACAAGCCAATCTTGTAGCACACAAAGCAGTCAGTTGGGCTAGGTAATTTTATTTTTTAATAGAAGCTTTTGTGAAGTTTGTTGCATTAAATATTAACACTTGTATCAAATAAAAAAAGGACAAACTACCCCAAACAAAAAATTTCTTATGCTAAACGAATCAACATAGCTATACAATCAGAGAAGTAATCTTAGGGTGTTCTGTAAAAACAAAACAGAAATCCCCACTTTCAATCAGAAAATTCTTACCTTCAGGGTCTTGTAAAAATCACGGAGTTTCATTGTCATTCTTAAACTTCGGGGACCCTCTGTGCTCCCCTTGAAATATTTATTGCTCCAGCTGTCCCTGGACAGAGGAGATACTGAATCTGAGTTTCCACGGTATCCCACAGAAGATTTTGTTGTGGATTTCAGTATTTCGGAATCGCTGTGCAGTTCATTGTTTTGCTTACTAGGAGGGTAAGGAGTACTGTAGTTAACTCCTGGAGATGGAAAATCCGAAATTGCAACATCATTGTTGTCAGATTCTTCAGAGCCTTTAGTAATAATGGGCATGAAAACTCGCAAAACACCATCTAGTTTTTGGTATAGCTGGAGAAGAAACAGATGGAACCCCTCCAGATCCCTAAGGGCTGCACGAAATGCCCCTCGGAATTCATGAATCACAGCAGCATTGTCTTCATCAGAAAGGGAGCAACAAGTATAGGTGGAAGTAATCGCCTCATCCCGTCCTGGAAGCCCAAGCTTGCCACTGGAAATTTCATACAAGATATTCGAGGAGTAATCTGAGTTATTCAAAATGAGTTCCACAACTTTGGGATACCGCTCATGATCTTTCACACGTCTCCCTGCAGGGGGGCGACGAGGTACCCCAGTGTCGATCACTACAATTTGGAAAGTCCTGTTGGTACCTTCTGTATTTTCTCGTACACTTTGCAATGCATCTGCTCTTGGTGACATGAGCTCCAACTCCGGAGAATCTAATATTCCATTGGCAAAGTGAGACCGCTTCTCTCTCTGGAAAATTTGAGTAATCAGTGGATTGGAACTTTCTGAAGTGCTCTTGGAATCTTCCAATCTGTCCACACTGGGCGAGGATGATCTATATGAAATCATCAGATTGGCAGGATTGCCACGCCAACCAAGCTGACGGCATGGGAGCCTGTCCTCACTCCTGAGTATCAGATCTAGCATCAAGACCCTCCCCAGGGATGAAGCAGTAACACAAGCAGCTTCTCGTGAACTGAATGCCTTTGAACTCTCAAGCAGGGGTGAGCCATGAATATAACTGCCAAGCCAGAAAGGTTAAAATTTACGGCTCCCATATGCAGTTCACAGTGAGAAAATGCATATATTTATCATAACTGTACTAAGGGAACTAAGGGGTAGTAGTACCTCATTAGAAGAAGGCAGCGGCTTAGCTCAAGAGCTTCCAGCAATTCTGAGCAAGTCATCTCCCCAACCTCATCATTATTTGAAACTGCTACTGCTCGTGCATTTTCTGCAGTATGTCTAATCTCCTGCCACTCAAGGCTAGAATTATGTACTACTCTAGCCTGCGGTTGTTAGAAAAAAAAAGCTGAATAAGAAATGAAATGTTGCTCAGCGTACAGTATTCAATGGGAGTTTGCAAAATACTTGCGGTGTTTGGACTCCAAGCAATCTTGCAAATTCATAGCCTAAACGTTCTGCCTGGGTTGCCATCTTTGATGATGAGAACTTTATAACTGCAGCTGCTTCTTTTGGTAATCCGTTGTTACCTGAAGAACTAAATAGAGCAAAGAACACTACACCACCAGAGTTCACAGTCACCTATACAGATAGGAAGTAGAAAGCAGCACATCAAATGCACGGATAAATAAAGATGGTACTCATATGCCAAATATCTAGTAAAAGAATATGATCTTGCATGTTTAATCTACACAGTGTTAATCCGCATAGATTCCATGCCGTGCAAATTGGTCTCAGATATGGTAAAGAAAGTATAAAAGCAAATTATTATTATTATTCTCACTATAGCAAACACAATAAAATATGTTTGAAATTGGCATCGCAACCAGCAGCAACAAACCTCAAGAGCTTTACTCATTTCATCTTCAGAGTGTTCCGAACTACTACTATGTTCTGTATGGTGCAGAGATGACAGCATGTTCCATGAAAAGTCAGATGATTCAATATCTATTGCAGAAGCATTCCCAAGTCTCTCCCACAAACTTATTTCTGGAGGCTGATCGTGCGTCAGTGGATTTTCTTCTTTGCCAGCTGGTTCTGCTCTAGCCACTTGCTCACTAAAGTGGGCAGTCACAAAACAATGATAACATTAGCACAAGCAGCTTACAAAGCTGGTTTAACAGCTTATGATTTACATAATTGCATGGCATGTGGAGTTAAAGCAAACCCATATATATTACAAAACATACAAATTCATCTTGCTAGTGAAGTTCCCTTTTAGATTCATATTCCAATTTCTAAAACATAATAAGCAAATAAAAATGTACAAGATGCCATTATGTGTAATTGGTAATTTGTAAAGTGTAAACACATCATTCTATTAATGGATTGTTTCCTATGTTGACAGCATTCTATTACACAAAGGTTTCTTTGTTGGAGATAATCACCATAATACAGATCAACATGTAGTATATGTATATTGCGACTATCGTAAGGTCACACCTAATCAATCTTTACTATTAAAATATTTAGTTAGACTTGAAAGCAGAAGTGTTGATTCAATCATGGGTTAAAATAGAATTGGGCCAACTGAGATGGCTATGAAGGATTAGCTCTCTAGGCTACCATATATAGATCCAATTATCATCTTCACAATAAAGGGAAAAAATAGGTGTATAATCTTATCTTAATAAAGAGGAAGTTAGAGCATTTTACTAGACAGAAAAAGAGGAGGGACATACAGATATAGTGATATACAAATCCAATCTAACATTTCAACAAAAACTAGATGAATCTGTTATGAATATTGTGTGTATATTCAAGAGGGCCCAATGGGCAATATATATAGAGATGTACAAGAGAGGTTTCCATATACAGATAAGGAAATACAGAAGAGTTCTATTCCAACACCCCCCTCAAACTCATGGTGGATCACACACATTGAGTTTGGAGAGAAAATACAAATGTTATGCCCTAGTTTGTGGCTTCGTGAAGAAGTCAACAACCTGTACTCTGATGACACAAACTGTAAAGCAAGTACTCCCTTCCGCACTTGTGAGCGAGTATATAAAGCATCCACACCAATGTGCTTGGTGAGCTCATGCTTCACTGGGTCCCAGGCAATACTGATAGCACATGTACTGTCAGACAAAAGAGTCGTAGGTCCCATCACAGGCACTCCAAAATCTGCAAGTAGCGACCTCAACCAAGTAACCTCTGTTGTCACTGCTGCCATAGCTCTCAACTCAGGCTCTGCACTCGAATGGGAAACTGCAGTCTGATTCTAAGTCTTCCAGGCAGTCAGGGAGGAGCCAACAAAACACAAGATGCGAAAGAGAACGACGATCGGAAGGATCACTAGCCAGTCGCATCGAGTGCGCTTTGAAGGCTGTAGTGAGGTAGAGCTAGGGAAAAACAAACGATGAGAGATAGTCCCACACAAGTAGTGAAGAACACGAAGAAGGTGACTGTAGTGAAGATGGGTAGGACGAGCCATAAACTGACTCAAGATATGAACAGCATAAGCAATATCAGGACGAGTGCTCACAAGATACACCAAACTCCCAACAAGATAACGATACCGAGTAGGATCCTCAAGAAGATCACCGTCAGTGGCACGAAGCTGTAGGGATAACACCATGGGAGTCTCAGCAGTACAAGTGCCAGTCAGACCAGACCGATCAAGAAGATCTTAGACATACTTCTGCTGGGAGAGATAGTAGCTCTCATGTCGGGACCCAGGATCTCCGGGTCCAGGACCCTCTGTGTATATCCGCACTATTCCCTGGATCAGTAGCTAGTGCACACAATCGCAACATTGGTGTAATCAAAACCGTACACCAAACTATAGATGAAGCAGACATTAATATTTAATAGCAAAAGGACCTTATGGTCAAGTCTTACAACGCTTGCATCGCAGGGCTTAACAACAAAAAGTAGCTTACAGCAGAAACCAAACACCTGACGGAGATCACCCAATATGCCCACAGGCAATCGAGTGGAGGACGCGACTTAATTCGCATAGTCTTCAAAGTAGTCTTTCTCGTAGAACTCGTTGCTTCCTAATTCTTCTTCGGCGACTGATCAACCAGAGGGCATAAAGTCGTGAGTACTTTGAATGTACTCAGCAAGTCGCAGAGAAATGTATGCAAATAATATTCATGCAAGGTTTGACAAGGATAGCTTTATGGCTATTTTGCAAAAAGTAATATTTGACATTAAATACAGTAAGTAGATTAGAAGGCACAATTTAAAAGGTTAATACATAAGTAAACAATTTTCTTTGAAACAACTAGTGAACACCCTGTTCACTTCTCAACCATTAACCATCTACAAGATTCGATCAACCCATTCCAACATTTTGATAAAGATCTACCCCTTGCGTGAAATCACCAGGCATGTCCATAACCGGGGACACGGCTATTCGAATAGTTTTACACTCTGCAGAGGTTGTACAGCTTGACCCACAAGACACGAATTCTCTAGTTTGTTCGGTATATATCTATGCCACCGTTCACTTCCTTAGGTAAGCAGTCTAGAGCACGTGACAAGGCTTTTACAAAGTTCTGTTTTGACTTCGGTTACGCCTGCTAAGGGGTTCTGAATTCTGAGCCCCTCTCTTGCTGTTCCCAACCAAAACAGAGCCGAATCAAAACATTGCTAATTAGTCGGCCAGGTCTATCCCAGTCTAGACATGTGATTGTACGGTTAAGACCCAGATCAATGGTTCAAGGTTAAGTCCTTAGTGGTTACTCAGGCGAGACTTTCCGCATTCCATGTGCCTCGCGCACCCAAGTACCTCCCGTACCCTAATAATATGCCTCCCGCATTGCCTCGCGCATTCCTCCTTTTCCATCCAACCACTCGTCCGAGCTTAAATCATTTTCGTTCAACCCGGCCAAGTGACAACCCTTGCCATGGCACAACAAATTTTAATAGCAACGGCATCGCACCACAATTGACACAACGGTGATCTCGCACCACAGTTGCACAACAGTGGTATCGCACCATAGTTCCATATATCATTAAGTCAAGTTCAATCATTTTTGAGTATGTGATCATGAGACCATCGCATAACTAAAGCATGGCTAAGCATAATACGCACCCATGTTGGTATTGCAATAATGTCCAACCAATAATTAACCATCCTAAGGTGTCCAAGGATATGTCATTCAAGGATACATGTCATTCACAAATTATCAAGGAAGCATAATGGCAATTGGGTAATTAACTAATTCCTGAAACTGTTTATTATAAAATTAGCGATGCATGTTTATATCAAACAATATACTTTTATAAAGATGGGTTCAATATGATCAAAGGTCTACGACTTGCCTTCGTTGAAGAATAGAGATGCTTTGGTCGTCGGGTCCACGAAGTCTTCCGAAACACCGGAATCTATACGTGCGAACAAAGCTAAATAAATAAAACAACTCCAAATAAAATCCAAATAAATACTAAATAAATATTAGTAGGAAGACAAGGAATTTAGATGAATTTAGAAATTTGAATCACTTGAATCGGAGTTCGAATGAGGAAGTTATGGCCAAAGGAAGTTTGAAGAACACATGAAATGATGAAATTAGGGTTTTCCTAATTTACGGAATTATTTTTGCAAAGGAAAAGCGAATATGGCGTCGGTGGCGTCAACAGAGGATTTTCAGCGAAATAATTAAAATAAATGCAATTGACATGTGGGGCCTTGTCGTCAAGATGGGTGTATGTGGATTTGTGTTCACACTTGTTTTTGAAGGGTGTTTGGGGTTGGGCGCCACGGAAACTTCTTGGCGACGGCGACCACGTCGACAAAAGGGTTGAGGTGGCGTTAGCTAACGGTGCCACGGTGGCGACCACGTCGGACGGCCGTGGCCTTCGGCCGATGGTCGCCGATTATTAAGCGACGACGGCCGGCAGGCGAGGACACCAACACGAAGAGGAGTTCACGGGGAGTTAGGTGCGAGGTCTTGATGACGCGACGACACGGAGGTCGCCGGCGAGGAGAAAAGCGGCTGGCGGGCTCAGTGGCCTCCGAGAGTCGAGTCTGTGGCCGGGTCTTGTGCCATGATGAGATGTGATGGCGAGGTCGACGCCTTGGGGAGGCTTGATTTGCGGCAGTGGCGAGTGCTGAGCGGCTTCAGCTGGCGGCTGGAGTTCAAAATACGGCGAGCTCGGAGGGAGAGAGGGGAAGTGAGATGAGGGGAAAGAGAGAGGAGAGGGAGGCGCGTCCGATACTCACTTTTATAGGACTCGGGGAGACCCGGAGGAGGAGGAGAGGTTGTCGGCCATTAATGGCGGGACGGTGGAGTCTTGACTTGACCGCGAAGAGAAGAAAGCGAAGCGCCTGGTGTCAGCAGAGACAGGAGGATACAAGAAGCCGGATGGGGACGGGTAGGTCGCTAGGGATGGCGAGAAGCGATGGGGGCGGGATTCGAGCGGCCTTGGCCAGTCTGTGGAGGTTGAAGATGACCAGAGGCAAGCGTCTGGTACACAGTGAACCCATGTGAGAGAGAGAATGCAATGCAGCAAGACGCAGGCGATCATGGCCGTCAAATTCCATCAGACGGTGGAAAGAAAGGAGAAGCCTTGTGTGTGAACGCAGACGGCGTGGGCAGCATGAGGAGGAGAATGGTAAGAAATTATTTAAGCATAGATGGGGCATTTTGAGGATTTTTATTTTAGAAAATACCAAAAAGCAAAAACCTTTTAGAAAATAGCTAAAAGTAGTCAAAAATTCAAGAAAAATTCACGAAATCTCTTGAATTATTTAGAACTTAGCAAAAATATTTTCACAACTTTTGCTTTTAGTTTTTTGCAAATAATTATTTTTTTAACTTAGGGCAAAAGGAAAACCCAATTAAGATCCAACAAAACTCAACTAAACCAACTTTTGAATTAATTGAAGTTGGATTAATTCAAGTTAAATTGCTTTTAAATTCTAAATTTCAAATTAAGCTTTAGCAAATTAATAAAACCAAATGGTTATTTTTTAAAAATTTTGAAAATTTTCGAAAACTCAAGAAATTTGGGATGTTACATCTCAGGCATGGAAGAGATCTCAATCCCAAGGAAGTACGTAAGAGAACCAAGATCAGTCATAAAAACTACTCACTAAGATGCTTCTTCACATACGTGATGAGTGAGGAATCATCGCCAGTGATAAGCATATCATCAACATACAGAAGAAGCAGTGTCCTACCCTGAGATGAGACATGGACAAAAAGAGCAGGATCATGGGAACTGATAGTGAAACTGATAGCAGTAATCACTGAGGTAAAACGCGCAAACCAGGCATGACGAGCCTGTTTGAGGCCATAAAGAGCATGACGAAGACGACAGACGTGCCCATCGGAAACAGAATACCGAAGTGGTGGCTGCATGTAGACCTCCTCATGCAAAACACTATTAAGAAAGGCATTCTTAACATTGAGTTGAGAGATAGACCACCGGCGAATAGAAGCAACCGCAACAAGAGTGCAAACAGTGGTCATATGGGCAACATGGGCAAAAGTCTCATCGTAATCACGGCACGGCTGTACTCCTGCTGAAAGTCACGAGCCACAAGACGAGCCTTGTAGCGCTCAATATTACCATCAGACTGGGTCTTAATCTTGTACACCCACTTGCACGTGATCGGACGAGCATGCACAGGAATCGGTACAATATCCCAAGTCTCCATACGTCGAAGAGCATCAAGCTCCTCTGCCATAGCGAGTTGTCACTCATAATGAGGAGCAGCCTCACGATAAAAACTAGGCTCAGTGACAGAGAGAGCATGAGCTATCGGAGCAAATCCAAGACGATCAGGAGGTCAAAGAGATGTCCGGTCACGAAGGACGTAACAAGGAGCATCATCAGAAGAATCAGATGGGGGTGTCGGCAAGATACCAGGAGAGGAGACTAGTGAAGGACAAGGACGCCTGGAGTAGTAAATACCAGATAAACGAGATGGTGGTCTTTGCGAGAACAAGAGGCGGTCTTGCGGGAGGCTGCACGAGAAGAAAGGTACGAAGGAACCACGGGAGATGACGAGGGGAAGGCTGTGATAGTGGAGAAATTGGTGAAGAGTCAGAAAGAGAGAACCATAAAATCGACTCAACTGTGGAAACAGGAGGGGCCGAATCTCGATAGAAGAAAGGTCGAGATTCGTCAAAGACAACGTCTTGTGAAATCCTGATCCGTCAAGCAGAAGGATCCCAGCAATGATAACCCTTATGCTCAGAACTATAACCAAGAAATACGCACTCAATGGTAGTGATAGTTTGAAATGCGTTCACGAAGGCCGTGAGAACAAAACAAGTCTGATCAAAAACACGAAGGTGAGTGTCTTTGGAGGCTCGAGTAAAGACACTCTATAGGGTGACACCCTTAAGAGCGGTGGAAAGTCAGCATATTGATGAGATATCTGGTAGTAGAAACAAGCTTCGACATAGAACTGTGGTAAAACGTGAGAGGCAAAGAGAAGAGTACTGGTAGTCTCAATCAGATGACGATGTTTGCGCTCAGCAACCCTATTCTGAACATGGGCACCAGGACAAGAGAACTGGTAAAGAGTGCCTTGCTCAGAAAGAAACTGTCTAAAAGCGTCAGAACAGTACTCGCCAGCAGAATCACAACGAAAAGTACGGATGGGGGAATCAAACTGAGTACAAACCATCGTTGCAAAGCTATGATAGATCGCAAGAAACTGACTACGATTAGACATAAGGAAAATCCATGTAAAATGGGAATAATCATCAATGAAGATCACATAAAGTTTATGCCTGCCTTTAGAGATAATAGGCGCAGGTCCCCATACATCTGAATAAACTAAGTCAAAAGGACAAGAAGACAAGGGCTCACTAGAATGATAAAGAAGCTGTAGCTGCTTGCCCAGCTTACGACCCTGACCAAACATGGTCGTGTCAACAGTAACACGTCTAAGAATACCCTGATGAACTAATGAAGAAAGACGGAACCCACACAAGTGACCTAAACGGTGATGCCACTACACAAAAACGCCAGAGGTGGTGCAGCAGTGGCGGTGGAAGGAGACGTAGAGGTGACAGGAGCAACTGAAGTGGACGAAAGGTGGAGGCGATCAAGGATGTAGAGACCCTGACGATCCCTACGGAGCCGACAGTCCCAAGTACCGTCCTTGTCTGTCGATCCTAGATGAAACCGGTGTGAGAGTCAAAACCAACCCTACAGCCGAAATCGGTGAGCTAACCCACTGAGAGAAGCTGCATGGTAAGCTAGGGAACATGGAAAACAGCTAGAACAGTAAAGTCAGTGGACAAAAGAGTGCCCTGATAGCTGACAGACAAAGGAGTACCGTCAGCTGTCTGAACAGAGATAGGAAAAACAGAAGGTCCTACTGAAGTGAGAGATGTGGAGTCTGGTGTCATGTGGAAAGAGACATCAGAATCCAGAACCCAAGAAGTACCTGGAGGAGACATCTGAGCTAGACTAGCAGAACCTGCTGAGCTGTGAGAGAGCTGCTGAAGTAGAGCTGGCGAAGCTAACTGAAACAGAGTCACCTCATTGAGAAGGTCCCGACGTCTTTGGTTGTCTTTGGTTTGTCCTCTGTCAGGACGGACCTCCTGCCCTCCACTGGGCGTCCAACTCCACGTGCCTTGTTTTGCTTTTTTCGCACCGCACAACACTGATAGTCACGCCCGAAGTTCTTGCAATAATTGCACTGAACCCCAGTAGGTGCAAAAACAGGAGCAGAAACAGACACCTAAAGATGGACTGTAGTTGAAACAGGAAACATTTGTGTAGTCGAAGAAGAAGGGGTAGCAAGCACAGCCGGAACAAACTGTGCTGCTAACCCGCGACGAAGCTCCTTAGCATGCAGCGTCAAAAGAGCCTCGGTGACTGTCGGTCGTGGTGAGCGGCTTAGCAGTTGAGCCCTGACAAGCTCAAACTCTGGGCGAAGACGGCAGACAAAGTCATAAAGGCGAAGACGATCACGATCCACCTTTTGCACTTTATGACACTCTTGACAGAGTGGAGAAGCAAGCTCGTCCAACTGGCACCAGAGACTGGCCAGGGCTCGGAATAAGTCGTCGACGGAGGAGTCCTCCTGGCGAAGCGTCTCCAACTCACGCTGAAGCAAAAAGAACTGAGCATCGCTGCTCTGCTGGTATCGCTCGCGTAAGTACTCCCAGATCTGACGAGTGGCACGCAGACTAACAACGTCTGGCTGGATGGAGTCGTCGACGCTGACCACCAGGATGGCTCGAACACGAGCTACATCAGCACACCAGCGCTCAAAAGCGCCTATGGCATACTGAAAGGCCTCATCAGTAGCACCAGCGGCCTCTGCCTCCTTCTTGGCAGCCTCATCTTCTTGGCAGCCTCATCTTCTGTAGGAGATGCAGAAATAGACTGTTTGGGAGGAGGCTGAACCGGTGACGGCGGACAAGGTCGGGTACCAGTAACATGTCCCAAGAGGCGAAGACCATCCAACGTGATCTCCATGAGTGAAGACCACAACCTGTAGTTCGTCCCAATAAACTCTGTTCCCAAGAATGGGATCGCAGCGGATGGAACGAAAGCCATCTAACAGGCGGTGCTGGACGGCGCGGCGACCAAGGCAACGAAGTCTAACGGGCGGCGTTGGACGGCGCGGCGGTTAGATCAACGTACTGTTTCTATTTTTTATTTTTTGGTTTGGGCCGGCTAAAAAGAAAAACTCTTTAACTAGCAAATTACACGCTAGAAAGCCTAGAAATTCGCTCACGAAGGGACACCATAAGACCGGGGAACTAGGGTTCCCCTGTGGCGGCAACGACCAGTGGCGGCAACCCAATAGTCGGTGCGGCGGTTAGTGTGATCGAGGGATCCGGCAATGACTTCAATGAGTTAGGCGGTGGCGAAAAGGCGACAACGAGAATCTGACAGCGGCTTCAAGAAAGTCGAAGCGGCCCGGCGTTAAGCCGGCGTCAGGCGGAAGTAGTGTCGAGCTCGTCGAGCGGAGAAATCGGGCTCGAGGCGAAGACTCGTCGGCTTCATCGACGTCATCCTTGGGTGGCGTCCTTGTCGACGATCGATCTCTCTGGCGTCGAGCGGAGGATCGGCGTCGGCGGAGGCGGCGTCGAGCTTCGTCGGTGGGGCTTGGCGGCTGGCGCTTTGGCGGCAACAAAGAAGCGTGGAAGGAGCTAGGTTAGAACCCTAGCTCTGATACCATGTTATGAATATTGTGTGTATATTCAAGAGAGTCCAATGGGCAATATATATAGGGATATACAAGGGGGTTTTCATATATAGATAAGGAAATACAGAAGAGTTCTATTCTAACAGAATCTATCTGTTGGCATGGAATTCAACTTCAGATAACTTGTTGTCCAGGTAATTCAAGTAACTAGAAAAAACTAAAAGAGGATTCAACCTACTTTCCCAGGTACATGTTCAGATAAGGTTCCATAATCTATTTGCATGGCATTCCACTTTTCAGATGAAGTATACTGGAAAATAATACAGCATTTACAACAGAAGGTTTCTACAGTACAAGTTTTGCTCAATAAGAGGATTATGAGACGTCAGACATGGTTTAATTTAGTAACTGCACATAATCAATTAAGTGCTACAAATGATATTTAGCGATACTAGGATATAGATGGATTTCACCAAGCAACCTGAGGTCCCCACTACTAAACAGTGAGAAGCTCCCACTTGGCATGACTTCAATCCTCAAATTCTGACGCGGAAACCCTGATGGCCGAAATGCCCCACTCCGCTTACGTACCAGCGACAACCATTTCTCGAATGTCTGCGCTGGTGTTGAGATATCACCACCAAATAACAAAGAAACCACCTACAAACACAAGCAGAAATTTACAAAAAATATCCAAACGATTTCTAATCTCAGGGGTTTTGAGGTTTTGTTCATTAAGAAAAGACATTTAAAATGACAAATGGGCACTGGAGAAAGTAACACTTACATGAGAGGATAGCTTCAGATCTATCTCCTCCTTGTTCTCCTGCAAAAAAATGTAAAATTTCTTAGATTTAGGTATTTCTATTTCATGCGGAGGAAAATAGTTAAAGCACGATGATAGCATATTTCACTTGTGTGTTGTGATTGACAACATGGAGATAAAAAGACGGATCAAAAGCATAAGCAGATCGATTCTTTCTAAAATGAACTAGATAGAATTTTGGCACCCAGCTTGTCCGCATTGTGAAGAATTAACATTTTTTTATACCAAGGGCAGGAGCTCTGCCATTCATTTCAAGAAGAGAAAACATACACCGGCCCCAAAGGGGAACACCACAGACACAGAGGTTAAGGTCTACAACACCTATCCCGAAGGACACACCAAGGATAACAAACAAACAACACCAACTACACTAACTCTTACAAACAAAGAGACCAAATACTAGAACAAGTTTCATTACCTGCTACTGCAACAAGCTACACCGCAAGAAAGAGACTTTGAAAGGAAAACAAGGCCTACGAAACCGCCAAAGCAGCACCAGCAACAAGGTCCCACAAGACGCCATCTGAACGCGCAAGTGACTCTAAATAACCCTGCGGAAACATCCCCTTCAATTGCTTCGCATAGGTCTCTATCACATCTTCGTCAAGTTTGCCATCCGTCCTAATGACGCCCCAACTTCTTCAGCAGTTTTACATTGGACTTCCTTGCTCTACTTTGGGAGCTGGACGGGCAATCCTGCGTGGGGCGGACTCCTGAGATGATGTCTTAACCCACGAACACTTCGACTTGGAAGAGGGATCCAACTTTGGCTTAGAATCTGGCAGTTGCTCAAAAGATTGCTCCTTGTGTTGAAGATGGCTTGGCGGCTCAAGCTGGCTTGTGGGCGGGAGGGATTGAGAAGGGCAATTATCCACCTCAATGGCACTCTCCAAATTGTTGATCTTGTCTAAAGCTTGTTCCGCGGCAACCAAAGAGATCTCAGAGTTAGCATCCTCGATGGGAACCATATCTACCAACGGACATAGAAACTCAAATGGGGCAGCATCCTCCTCGAGCTTTATGCTACATACACTTGAATTCCCAAGGGAAGCCTCATCTTGTGACAACGAAGGCAAGGCGAACTCTGTTTGTTAATTGGATGCTGGTGCTAGGGCAGCACCCTCCAAGGACAACGAAGCTAGGCTGTCAAGCTGAGGATGAGGAACAGCAAAGACATGCAGCGACTCAGGGACCGATTCACTGGCACTTGCACTTTAGAGGGAACAAAGCCCCAATGCGATGAGATCGACACCGCTTTCTCCAAAGCCCTGATTGGAAAAGATTAAAGACCTCCATGGAGAGCGTGTCGAGTGGGATGTCAAGCTTGTCACAGACTGCCTGAGCAACCCCCGGACATTGACACGAAAATAACTCTTGGGTTTACCCGCTTATCCTCTCCTTGGGGTGGGGAATGATCAAATTGATCAAATTAAGGTCTTTAGTTCTCCCGGTCTTACAATGAAAAAATTCCTAAATTTTGGTACGTCTCGCACCGAACAGCAACTTTTCTGGAGGAATCAGAAGCTATAAACTCGAAGTAAAACATAATGCTAGCCTAGATTGGATCAGGAGGTGCCTAGCGTAATGCATCCTGCAATGAATTGAACGAACCGAGAACGAATTGTTTATCCTCAGTCCTCACGTATAACCAAATGGCCCCGCGAATCAATCTGGATCAAGTGTCACCACAGAACGTGCATTTGGGGCCAGAACGAGCAATTTATAGACAAGATCAGTCTAAATCGCAACGATAGACACACGGAGACACCACATTTCATTGCCAAATCAGATCAAGAACCAAGAGCAGACTTAAATCTGACCGAACGACACCTCAAAGAAACCACATTCGCAACAACATCACTTCATCGCCGCAAACAAGCAAGCAAACACGAAACCAATCAAGAACCCAGACCCAAAGCAGATCAAGATTCCCAGATAACGGCACTCTCCCCCCAAATCCACACCGCGTACCAGCAACTCAGCGTCTCAACCCTGATCAGATCACGCCGCACGAGCGGAGCAGGGAACAGAGAAGAAACGAGCTCACCCTGAGAGGGACCGACGGCGCCTCCTGCTCCTGCTCCGCCTCCTCTTGCCGCGCCTCCCGCTGTTCCATGGGAGGGCGCAGGTAGCCGTAGACGGCCAGGCGCGTGTTATGATATAGCACTAACTAGGTCTTAACCGCCGCGACGGCCCTTTACGGCCGCCTGGCTCCCGGAGGGAGAGCGACACGTCAAATCCGATGAAAAGGCGAGATCTTGCGCGAGTTTTCATCCCCCGCTCCGCCCTTTCCGTCTAGGTGTCAGCCTTTTCCCGTAATGGAGGAGAGAGAGAGAGCGCGCGTCTAGGTGTCAGCCTTTTCCCGTAATGGAGGAGAGAGAGAGAGAGAGGGGAGTCAGTCGGGGCGACGAAAGTAGGGAGAGAGGGGAGTCAGTGGTTACTGAACTGAACACTGCTTTGCGCTTTCCGGAACGGGCTTCCATGGAGCTAGAGCAGGTGAGGTAAAGGTTGAGGGCAGCAGTAGCCGTCCGATCCAGGATCGGAGGATCGAACGGCGAGATCAGTTTCTAACCGCAAAGGAAATGTTTCGAGCGCAAATTTGGTTTGTTTTTCTATATTACTAAACTTAACTCTCGGTAGAAAGAGAGCCCTCCGGCGGTGGTTACGTCGCCCCGGAAAACGGGAGCCGTCCGATCTCGCCATGCGACCCACTTTCATTCGCTCGCTCTCGTGCTTGTCTTGGATTCGATCGCGTCCACGGTCACTCGGGGCGTCGGATTCACCTGATGCGCCGTGGGAGCGAGCGGCGCTCGTGCAGTCCACGTTGCCTACGTCGCGAACTCGCCCGGGCCACTCCGCACGGATGGAACCCTCCCTACTCTTCCCCTCCCTTCTCCTTCTATGGGCCTCTCTGGCGAGATGGAACCCTCCTGCCTCTTCCCCTCCGTCGACTCCCTACCTGTCACCACTTATCTTCCTAGCGTCGCCGCTGCCTCTACCCCTCCGCCATCTGCTCCCCTCGTCACCTCCCCCTTCCCCATGACACCTCTTGCCCTCTCTCGCGTCGCTTCCTTTCCCATGGCGCCTTCCTCTTCCCCGCCTGCAGTTGCCGTCTTCTCCTCTCCAAGATCGCCACTCACTCCGCCTCACGATCAGTGCCATCTTCTCCCGTGCTCCTCTCTCCTCGGAGGCCCTCTTTTCTTTAGCCCTTTTTCTGCGCCGCCACCTCCCTTTGCTGGCTTGGCTTCGTGCCCTTCTCCTTCTGCTTGCTCAGGGATATCCTTCTGCAGCTCCTATTGTCTCTCCTCACGCTCGCGGTCCTTTCGGGCTCTATGCTCCAATCCTCTCCCCTAGATCCGTCTTCGTTGGCCGTGGTTCCACACTCTTCGTGCCCGATGGCACATCCATACTTGCGTGGCCGGTTAGTGCTCTCCTACGGGTATGTACTTACTATTGTCATCCAAAAAAATAGCTTTGTTTACCTTACTATGTTGCTTTGTGCTGCTTTAGGCTAGACAAATACGTACGCTTATCTTACGATTCCGCTTTGTTTGCGTTCGCACATGTGTGAGACCCATTGTGACGATGGCTCCGTCGGCTGCAGCAGTGCTCCTCCTCGGGCAAGGTATCCACTATATAGTTATTACTGACATATATACTTAATTAGCAATGTTAAAGGTTAGCTACCCGTGCTTTTCAGCCATTGACAGAAAATGGTTCATAAGATTACAAGGTTGGAAAATGAAGCTACCTTGCTTGACTCTACTAGAGAGGTGTGCTATTTTAATTGCCGTACAGATTATTAATCATTTGTGCTTCTGTTTTGCTAACAGTCTACCACTTTCCCTGTACAGATTGATGTTTCTGAAATGGTTCAGAAGATTACAAGGTTGGAAAATGAAGCTGCCTTGCTTGACTCTTTTGGAGAGGTGTGTTATTTTAATGGGAAAATTTGATATATGCCATTGTAGAGTTCATGGATCCAAATGTACCACTAAAAAGTTTTTAATTCTAAAAATGCCACTCTCTAGTGTAAAACTTTACACTATGGAGTGGCATTTTTAGAAGAAAAAACTTTTCAGTGGCACATTTGTGAAACATCACCTTTGCAATGGCATATATCAATTAAATCCTATTTTAATTATCGTACATATTATTGTGCATTTGTGCTTCTGTTTTGCTAACAGTCTACCACTTTCCCTATACAGACTGATGTTTCTGAATATCACAAATTGGGGCTTGATATATCTGAACTTGAAAAGAAAATCATGTCTCAGATGATTAGACTAGAGAGAACTCTATTATATCTGGTTCCCAAAAGGCTGGTACGTAACTCCATTTTTCATAGATTATGTTCCTGCTTGAGCGTGAGTCGGATATGTTCATCAGTTAGCACCATTATATTTAGCTGATGAGAAATAGGAGAAGTACTATATCTACTTCATCGTTTTGTTTCTTTGATGAACTGTTGCTTTGTTATGACTTATGATGTAGGCTTTGTAGAATTTGTACAAATTCCCTTGCACTCAACAATTTGCATCGTGGCAGGTTAAGGTGAGGGATGGTTCAACAGACTGGGGATGGGGTGTGGTTGTAAATGTGGTTAAGAAACCTCCAACATCTAGTACTCTCCCTCCTGAGGTTTCAATGAGTGACCTTCATGTTGGTGATATGCCCTAGAGGCAATCATGGAAATAATTGCATCACGTCTATATTTATGAGTTATCGAATAAATGTTATTCTGTTCCTTGAATGAATCATTGGTTATGAAGATTAAACAACTATGTGACTTGTTGGTGAAACTCTTTTAGCCTATGTGATGTCGTTCTAAATGAATCCCTGGTCGGAACACTAGTGACTCTATCGACCAGCACAAGTATTGATTGATGACCATATTTCACCGGTCATGGATATAGGGATATCGAATCAATAATGTGAACACATGTTAGAGAACATGGGGTTGGATTGACCCATCTTGAGACAATGTTGAGATTGTTATGATTTTATGTGTCGTCAGTTGGTCTCAAGCAATGATGATGTATAATCCTTAAACCTGAGATCAGAATAGTTTTCTACATGTGTAATAGTACACTTAGGGGTTGCCAAACGCAACTCCGTAACTAGGTAGTTATAAAGGTAGCTTTCAGGTATGCTATGAAACATGCGGAGGAATGTGACTGGTCGAATATGGGATTTTCCTCTCCTAACATAACAGGAGAGATATCTATGGGCCTCTCGATGTGGTCGGATAAAGAAAGTGCATGGCCATACCACTAGTGGTCGAAGTGTTCGACCACGTGAAGTTATCTAACACTCGATCGAGAAAGTATTAAACAGTCCATGGATGACACAACATCTCACCTAGAGTTCAACCAGATATCGTGAGGCAAAGGGAGAATACACGAGAAGGTCTTTCAGTTCGATCAGATATGGACTAGTCGTATGGAGATACAAGCTAGTTATAGGCTGGTCGAACATGATCACAAAGTGGTCAAAACCTGGTCGTAAGGAGTTACGAACTGGTCAAGACCAAATATGAACTGGTCGTTAGTGATATAGACCTGGTCGTAGATCATATTGCATTAAGATGATACGACTAGGTTCAGACTAGTCGTATGAGGATACGACCAGGTAAAGACTAGTTGTATAGTGATACGAGTTGGTCGTAGACTGGTCGAATATAACCACCAACATGAGTGTCTAATAGAAGATCTTACATAAACATAGTGCTGAATTTTTGCATATTCTGTTGTTGATCATGGCACCTACTACTTCTTCTGCACCTACCTTTAATTTGCGATCTATCCTTAAGAAAGAAAAGTTGAATGGTTCAAACTTCATTGACTAGTTTCGTAATTTGAGAATTGTTCTCAAACAAGAAAAGAAAAATATGTTCTAGAGAGTCCCTATCCTGAGGAACCGAATGCTGATGCTACTCGAACTGAAAAGAATGCTTATGAGAAGCATTGCAATGACGTAATTGTGCACTATCTTATGCTTGCAACCATGAACTCTGAGCTTCAGAAGCAATACGAGACCACAGATGCTTACAATATGATTGTGGGTCTGAAGGGTATGTTTCAGGATCAAGCAAGGGCAGAGAGGTTTAATACCTCTAAGGCATTATTTTCTTGTAGGCTGTCGAAGGGCAACCCGGTCAGTCCTCATGTGATCAAGATGATTGGTCATATTGAGATCTTGGAAAAGCTTGGTTTTTCCTTAGCCAAGAGTTGGCTACTGATGTGATTCTCCAATCGCTCCCTACGAGCTTTGAGCCTGTCATATTGAATTTTCATATGAATGGCATGGAGAAGTCATTGACCGAGTTGCATGGCATGCTTAAAGGTGCTAAGAAGAGCATCAAGAAAAGTTTCAATCATGTGATGATGGTTCAAAAGACTACAACCTTCGAGAAGAAGGGTAAGTCAGGAAAGGGAAAAGGCAAAGGAAAGACTCAAGATGAGATCGAGAGTCTCAAGGCTAAGCTTAAGAAGCTCAAGCTGGGTCCTAAGCCTGACATAGAATGTTACCATTGTCATGAGACTGGGCATTGGAAGAGAAACTGCAAGAAGTACTTAGCAGAAATAAAAAAGAACAAAGTAAGTAAGACTTCCAGTTCAGGTATAAATGTTATACAAATTAATCTTGCCACTTCTCCGACCAGTTCTTGGGTATTTGATACCGGATCGGTTGCTCATATTTGCAATTCAATGCAGGAACTGATAAGGAGTAGAAGCTTGGCAAGAGGACATGTTGATCTTCGTGTGAGCATTGGAGCAAGAGTTGCTGAATTAGCTATTGGCACTTTACCATTAACTTTACCCTTAGGATTAGTTATGGAACTAAATAATTGTTATTATGTTCCAGCCTTAAGCAAAAATATTATTTTTGCTTCTTGTTTAGGAGCAAATGGTTATGAGTTTAGAATAAAGAACAATTATTATTCGATTTATTTTAAAGATATGCTTTATGACCATGCTCCATTGGTGAATAGATTTTATGTTTTGAATCTTGAGGATGAGCTCATCTATAATATTAATGCTAAGAGACTTCGACCTAATGATGTGAATCTCACTTTCGTTTGGCATTGTCGTCTTGGTCATATAAATGAGAAGCGCATGATGAAGCTCCATAAAGGTAGTCTTCTAAACTTATTTGATTTTAAATCATTTGAAACATGTGAATCTTGTTTACTTGGCAAGATGACAAAGGCGCCTTTCACGACCAGAGGTGAGAGGGCGAGTGATCTACTGGTCGTAATACATTCGGATATATGTGGACCAATGAGCACTCTGACTAGAGGCGGCTTTTAGTACTTCATAACTTTTACTGATGATTTCAGTAGATATGGCTATGTCTACTTGATGAGACATAAGTCTCATCATAAGTCGGAATCCTTTGAAAAGTTCAAAGAATTTCATAATGAAGTGCAGAATCAACTTGGCAAGACAATCAAATGTCTACGATCTGATCGTGGAGGTGAATATTTGAGCCATGAGTTTGGTGATCATCTAAAGAATTGTGGAATTGTTCCACAGCTTACTCCGCCGGGAACACCTCAATGGAATGGGGTATCGGAACGATGGAACCGAACATTGTTGGACATGGTTCAGTCAATGATGAGCCAATCTGATCTTCTATTGCAATTTTGGGGATACGCACTAGAAACAGCGACTTTCACTTTAAATAGGGTTCCATCAAAAACTGTAGAGAAGACACCATATGAGATATGGACCAGGAAGAGCACTGGATTGTCTTTTCTCAGGGTATGGGTTGTGAGGTATATATCAAATGTTTGACGTCTGATAAACTCACACCCAAGTCTGATAAGTGCTTCTTTGTAGGGTATTCCAAGGAAACTAAAGGATATTATTTTTATAATTGGGTTGATAACAAAGTGTGTGTTGCCCGTAACGGTGTCTTCTTAGAGAAAGAGTTTATGTCCAAAGGAGTCAGTGGGAGCAAGGTGCAACTCGAATAAATTCGAGAACCATCTTAAAATGTTTCAACTCCTATTGAACCTCTACATGATGAACAAAATGTTGTTGAACCTGTAGATGAGGTATCAGCCCCACGTAGATCTAAAAGGCCACGTCAATTGCCTATAAGGTATGGGCATGACATTTTATTCTTGAATAATGATGAGCCTAAAACTTATGTGAAAGTGATGGTGGACCCAGACTCTGAGTCATGGCATGAATCGATGAGATCTGAAATAAAGTTTATGCATGATAATCAAGTTTGGAACTTGGTTGATGCACCTGATGGTGTTAAGACCATTGAGTGCAAGTGGATTTTTAAGAAAAAAATAGATATGGATGTAAATATTCACATTCATAAGGCACGATTGGTTGCGAAGGGTTTCAGATAAATTCAAGGTGTTGATTATGATGAAATCTTCTCTCCTGTCGCGATGCTTAAGTCTATTTGGATCATTATAGCTATTGTTGCATATTTCAACTATGAGATATGGCAAATGGATGTCAAAACGGCTTTCCTAAATGGAAACCTAAGTGAGGATGTGTACATGACACAGCCCAAAGGTTTTGTTGATCCAAAGTAAGCTAGAAAGGTATGCAAGCTTAATAAATCCATCTATGGATTGAAGCAAGCACCTCGGAGTTGGAACATTCGTTTTGATGAAGTGGTCAAAGGGTTTGACTTCATCAAGAACAAAGAAGAACCTTGTATTTACAAGAAGGTTAGTGGGAGCGAGCTTGTGTTTCTGATATTGTATGTGGGTGACATACTACTGGTTGGAAATAATATTCCTATGCTTGAATCTGTTAAAACTTCTTTGAGAAATAGTTTCTCAATGAAAGATTTAGGAGATACATCATATATTCTTGGTATAAGGATCTATAGAGATAGATCTAAAAGGCTAATTGGATTAAGTCAGGATATGTACATAGACAAGGTGTTGAAACGGTTCAACATGCAAGGTTCCAAGAAAAGTTTCTTGCCCATAGCACATGGCATTAATCTTGGCAAAAGTCAATGTCCTACGACCACTGATGAGCGACACAAAATGAGTAGAATTCCATATGCTTTGGATATTGGATCTATCATGTATGCCATGCTATGTTCATGACCAGATGTGTTGTATGCTCTAAGTGTTATGAGCAGATATCAATCGGATCCAAGTGAAGGTCACTGGATAGCAGTCAAGAATATCCTTAAGTAGTTGAGAAGGACTAAAGATGCATTCCTTGTTTATGGAGGTGAGGAAGAGCTGGTCGTAAATGGTTACACCGATGCTAGCTTCCAAACTGACAAGGATGATTTCAGATCGCAATCAGGGTTTGTGTTTTGTTTGAATGGAGGAGCAGTAAGCTGGAAGGGTTCCAAGTAAGAAACGGTTACTGATTCTACAACAGAGGCTGAGTACATTGCTGCTTCTGAAGCTGCAAAAGAAGTCGTGCTGATTAGGAAGTTCATTTATGAACCGGGTGTGATCTCTAGTGCTTCCACTCCAATAGATCTCTATTGTGATAATAATGAAGTCATTGCACAAGCTAAGGAGCCTAAATCGAATCAAAAGTCCAACCACATACTTCAACGATATCACATCATTCGTGAGATCATTGACAGAGATGATGTGAAGATATGCAAAGTGCACACGGATTTGAATATTTCTGATCTATTAACAAAGTCTCTCCCACAGCCTAAGCATGTGGTGCACACAAGAGCAATGGGTATAGGATACCAATATGATTGACTCTAGCTAGTGCAAGTATGCTACGTATCACAGACGGTTTTTAATGGAAACCGTCTGTGATACTAGCCTTCACAGACGGTTTCAACAAAAAATCGTCTGTGATAGTGAGTATAGTGAGAGATTGTTGGTGATATGCCCTAGAAGCAATCATAGAGATGATTGTATCATGTCTATGTTTATGAGTTATTGAATAAATGTTATTTTGTTCCTTGAATGAATCATTAGTTATGAAGATTAAACAAGTATGTGACTTGTTGGTGAAACTCTTTTAGCCTATATGATGTTGTTCTAAATGAATCCCTAGTCGGATGTCACTGGTCAGAACACTAGTGACTCTAGCGACCAGCACAAATATTGATTGATGACCATGTTTCACCAGTCATAGATATAGGGATATCGAATCAATAATGTGAACGCATGTTAGAGAACATGGGGTTGGATTGATCCACCTTGAGACACTATTGAGATTGTTATGATTTTATGTGTCGTCAGTTGGTCTCAAGCAACGATGATGTATAATCCTTAGATCTGAGATCAGCATGGTTTCCTACATATGTAATAGTACACTTAGGTGTTGCCAAACACTACTCAGTGATTGGGTAGTTATAAAGGTAGCTTTCGGGTATGCTATGAAATATGCGAAGGAATGTGACTGGTCGAATATGGGATTTTCCCCTCCTAACATAACATGAGAGATATCTCTGGGCCCCTCGATGTGGTCAGATAAAGAAAGTGCATGAGCATGCCACTAGTGGTCGAAGTGTTCGACCACGTGAAGTTATCCGACACTCGGTCGAGAAAGTATTGAACAGTCCATGGATGACACAAAATCTCACCTGGAGTTCAACCAGATATCGTGATGCAAAGGAAGAATACACGAGAAGGTCTTTCAGTTCGATCAGATACGGACTAGTCGTATGGAGATACGAGCTAGTCGTAGGCTGGTCGAACATGATCACTAAGTGGTCGAAACCTGATCGTAAGGAGTTACGAACTTGTCAAGACCAAATATGAACTGGTCGTATATAGATACGAGCTAGTCATTAGTGATATGGACCAAATTGTATATCATATTGCATTAAGGTTCATCCGATATAATTCGTGTGTATTCGGGAATCGTTATGTTCTGTTAGGAGCCGCTGACGACTTGTGATCGGAAAGGAGTTTCCGAGTCACAACCATTACGCATGAACATAACGGGTCACACACTTAACATTTTGGAACAAACTAGTACGGATACGATTCGTCAAACGTGTTCGGATAGGATCCGTCATGGGCACTATATAAGGAGATGCTTGAGGCTACTAGGGGCGATACACGTGAGTTGTTCCACCGAAGCCCTAGCCACCATCTTCTTGAAAGAGCCTTCCCGTGCGACTTGGTGCTAGCACACCAGCGTATGGTGTTACTTTCTTGGACGTGTGGATACCATAAAGGCACTACTGCAGTTGCTACTACGCTTGAGGACAATCCGCGATCTTTACAAGGAACTACAGAGGTTGCTAGAGGAGACGATCGACTTGCGAGGAAGCTGGACGATCGACCACGACCACTACATCGACGCGGTCTTCGTTGGACTAGGCTGCTCCAACTGTTCTTCTGCTGTACTGCGCGTTTGGTGGTAACGATCTGTGATCTTCTACTTGTATAGCTTCCTAATTTACGTGGTAGAATTTTTGAATTGTCAGCTAGCGTAGCCTACCTGTATCCCTTCACTTCACACCTCTACATTGATGCATGTTTTACACCTCTGAATTTTTTGCGTACCCTACTTCTTTTACATTGCTTTATATAGTAAATCCATCTATGCAGTCTCTTTAAGCATATAAGAATACTTACAACACTTACAAAATTGAACCTTGCATTACCACATTCTTTCCTTTCTATTCGTTAAATGTTAGTTGTCTGTTTCTATAAGATCTGTGCATAATACCATCAAACTTGTTATGCTACCTCTGTGACACATATGTATATGTATTGGCAATAAATACGGTTATCTTCAAGATCTTAGAAAAAAGATACAATAGGTATTGTAAACTACCCTTTTTGGTGGTTAGCTATTAATTTGTCTGTTTATTGTTGTATTTCCTATAGCTACACAACTCTTTCTCATAGGGCACGACTTATATTGCCTTGTAATCAGCTACACCATGGATATATACAGACCTACACATAGCAACAATAATCGATATAGACCTTCTCAATGTTAAATAAGCTCACGATCATGTGTTGTCTAAAAACCAAGTTCACATATTTCCATAATAAATGGCTCTTTAATTCTATAACTGTTATTCAGCCCATTCATGTATATAGACACATAACTATACTTGCCTCCTTTTTCTCGCTCAATATAGTATACGAAATATGTTCAAATACTGCTTTCGCTACTTACGGTAACACACTAGACAAATACGTACGCTTATGTTACAGTTCCGCTTTGTTTGCGTTTGCACATGTGAAAGCCCATTGCGACGGTGGCTCCGTTGGCTGCGACAGTGCTCCTCCTCGGGCAGGGTATCCACTATATAGTTATTACTAACATATGTACTTAGCAATGTTAAAGGTTAGCTACCCGTGCTTTTCAAGCATTGCCAGAAATGGTCCAAAAGATTACAAGGTTGGAAAATGAAGCTACCTAGCTTGACTCTTCTGGAGAGGTGTGCTATTTTAATTGTCGAACATATTATTGTGCATTTGTGCTTCTGTTTTACTAAACATCTAACACTTTCCATGTACAGACTGATGTTGCTGAATATCACAAATTGGGGCTTGATATATCTGAACTTGAAAAGAAAATCATGTCGGAGAAGATTAGACTAGAGAGAGCTCTGTTATATCTGGTTCCCGAAAAGCTGGTACGTAACTCCATTTTTCATAGGTTATGTTCCTGCTTGAGGGTGAGTCGGATATGTTCATCGGTCGTCAGCATTATATTTGGCTGATGAGAAACATGAGAAGTACTATATCTACTCCACTGTTTTGTGTCTTCGACGAAATTGGGTCTTTTCTTTCCTAGAGTTACCTGAATGAGTATGGTCATTTAATGATTTAATCTTATTTACTTTGTGCTTCCTCCTCCTTATAGGATATTGGGTTCCCCTTAATGCGTATATATATGTTAGGTTGCTTATGACTACTGCTTATGATCAAGCCTCGGTACGTTCCTGGGCGACATGTCCATTTCCACCACTAGAGAGGTTGATCAGGCTTATGACTACTGCTTGCCTTTGAAAGCAAAAGCATTTCCACGACGAGAGAAGTTGTTATTTGAATATGATGTGAATTTTTATCCCCTTTACATCACTACACATGTAAACCATGTGCCAAGTATGTTGAATTAATAGCTTGCCATTTTTTTTCTTTCATGAATGCAACCATCACACTATATGTTGCATGTGGCTGCATATGTTCACTTGGTTTTCTTTTGCAGCTATGCTTATTCAAGATGCAGGTCCTCTACAGAAAAAGTAAGATTCCGAACTCCTAAGCAATTTTGAGAGCCCAGACGTAATTCTCTTATTGTTTAGGTTTGCCATCAAATGGTCTTTTGGATATAGATTGTCATATCATATTCTCACATAAACTATATTTTTTCCAGTCATGATGTCTCCTGTATATAATTGTGCCACTTTTTTAGAGGTTGTTACCTGAATTTGATGTGAATTTCTATCCCCTTTACATCAGCACACATGTAAACCATGGCCAAGTATGTTGTGTTAGTATCCTGCCATTTTTCCTTTCATGAATGTAACCAGCACACTATATGTTGCATGTGGCTAAATCTATTCAGTTGTTTTTTTCGTTTGCAGCTATGATTATTCATGATACAGGTCCTGTACATGAAAAGTAAGAATCCGAACTCCTAAGCAATTTTGAGAGCCGACATGATTCTCTTATTAATTAAGTTTGCCGTCAAATTGTCTTTTGGATATAGATTGTCAAGTCATATTCTTACATAAACTTTATTTTTTGCAATCACGATGTCTCCTGTGTATAATTATGCCACATTTAAATCAATGGCTCAGACTGATGTCTCCTGTATATAATTGTGCCACGCTTTACTCGATGCCTCAGTTTAACAATTATTTGATTGGATTGTATATATATATTAGGTCAAGATGGTTTACCCTTTGAAAGACCTTTCAGATTTTCAGTATATTAGTTACACATAGTCATTCTTTTTTTTCCTAGCTAGACTTGTGCATCAAAGCAACTATATCTGTCGTATATCACAAATGTAGATTTTTTTACCAAAAAATAACCCACCACATCTATCACTCCTATTCTCCCATCGATCTTTTCCCTCACCTTTACAGTACATATACAATTATTCCCAATCACATAAAACTACCCAAATATTATCGGACTCATTTAGTTTTCCACATTACCTTTATATAGCTATCTCTGTTATCTATTTAGGTTCACATTTTCCGTAAGGTCGCACCCAGCACTACTACTTTCGTTATGCCACCCTTTTTAATCCTTTTCTACAAAAGTCGCTCTGCTGTCAATAGTACACACCCTATTTTTAGCTTCTTTCCATGAGAGGGTTTAACAATCACTACCCTACTTTTACCTCCTAAATTTTCCCAGCGTCTGATATGATCCATTCAATTTATCTCCTAATCTATCGTAATTGCTTTTTTCCTTCTACACCGTTCTACATTACCGCTGACCATCCCCAAACAACACTGCCTTCAGTTGGTAACCTAAAAACACCAATGGACACTTCCTTTAGGTACTTTAATTTCTATTAGAGAAATTATACCTAGGTCTAACAATAGCCTATCTTTACCACCACACTTTTACTATAGTTTGAAACGTGCTCATCCATTGTCTTATACAGCACAAAAACCATCCCTACATCACAGCCTGTTCACAGAAACATCTTTCCTGATCGCGCACCTACAGACCAACTTATGGACAAAAAGGTACAGGTACAACCTATCTTCAATTCATACTTTTCTTACACAATAAAATTACATAGCTAACTCCACAACTACCCATGCTAATCTACCTCCCCTAATAAATTCCTATAGACAATTCATTCTTTATATTAACATTTTTCAGTACAGCAAAAAAAATGCCACCTAGCCAATGACATACTGCTTTCAAACTTATATACGTTGCTAGGAAACAAAAAAAAATCACTAAAGAGAGGCAGAAAAAGAACTCCCTGCATGTTTGATTCTTATATCTCTGTTACCATTACAACATTTTTTAGCCACTTAATTTAATACAACTGCACACCATTTCACTTATCTCTCTTTACAAATTCCTATTATATCTATACTATCTACAGCCAGAGGACGAAGAACCACAATCTAAAAAAACTACTCTATCACCCATTGGAGCTCTACCCAATCTCCCGTATAAGAGGTATGTTGACCTAACAAATTATATCTCGCACCTTACCAAACATTACTTACATTGACCTATTTAATTTCAGCAATCAATACATTACAACCTGTTTCGCTTTGCAGATCTACATCACCTCCTGGCCAGTCTACATCAGATCCACCCACCAAGAAGCCCAGCTCATCCACAAAAAATGCAAATGAATGATCGAAAGCCACCTTACAGATCAAGCCCTTTTTGAGGTATAGTACACTGAAAAAACCCTTCTCACAGAACAAAATAAACAATAGAATCTCTTCTAATCCAAAGGCACTATTTACAGTTACTACATCCAGCGCCATCAGCAAGCACTAAATTAAGTGCTTCCAAACCAACAACAAAGTCTTTTTTTTTGCTACACATTTCGCTTCTACTGTAAATCACTGCTATGTAATATATCACTCCCTCTGATTGTGCTCAAAATACTTTAGAACCCTATTATTTAAATATTCCAATATCAACTAGATCCAGCAACACTATCCCCTTATTAATATCCACACTTTAGGACCCTATTACTTCCGTTTTAGATAGTCAACTATGCATGTCTAGCATGTTATTTGCTCCAAAGAATATTTCTTCCGTTAAACACTCATTAAACTAAACCACTCCACAGACCTAAATAAGAAAAAAACAAGAGTTTACACCAAAACCATCCTCGCTCCCATTCTCAATACATAAAAACCTAGACTTACATTAGATTACAAAAACCCAGACTTACATTAGATTACAGACCTCCACAAACAAACAAAATGCTTCGTCAGTTCCCGCGCCATTAGTGCGGGTTATCTCCTAGTTTAATCAAAGGTCACACCAAGACTCAATCGCACACCTATGTTTTGTGAAAGCATGTAGATGATCACACAATGAATCTTTTCATTATGCAATGAAGGGTACATATATTACATGTTGTGGATTACATAGTAACCAATAAGGTAACAAACAATATATGTGCATGCCTAATTTGTTAGCTGAAATTAGGGGCGTCAGTTGAACTGCATGCGCTACATGCATGTGTATATACTCTAACCGGCCCCTGCAGTGTCAACCGAGAGTAGGGCAGATGTTGAGACTGGAACGAAAATCCGTGAAGATGGATGTCGGTAGCCCCTTTGTAAAGTTGTCCGCATACTATGAACTTGAAGGAGCATGTAGTACATGGACAACCACAAAAGCAACCCGTTCATGAACAAAATAGAGATCAATCTCCACATGTTTGGTACGTTAATGTGGAACCAGGTTGGTGGAGAGGTAGATGGTGTTGACGTTGTCACAGTTACCACTATGGCCTTTTGCAAGGGATGGTGGAGCTCCAGGAGAAGTTGGCAAAGCTAGTAGGCTTCAGCCATTGCATTAGCCATGCCGCGGTACTCCGTTGAGGCGCTTGATCGAGAAACTATGTGTTGCCGCTTGGAAGACCAGGAAATAAGGTTATCACCGAGGAAAAGGCAATAGTCGGAGGTTGATTTCCGCATGTCCAGGCAGTTGGCCCAATCAGCGCCGGAGTAAGCGACAAGATTGTGCCAAGAAGAACGAGACAACTACAAACCGGAGCGCAAGGGGCCTTCAACGTACCTCAAAATCTCCTTGATAAGCTCGAAATGCGGATCGCGTGGATCATGCATATGCAAACAAACTTGTTGCACAACATAGGTGATAGTCGAGTGAGTGAAGGTGAGGTACTGAAGGGTAACAGCGAAGCTACGGTAAAGGGTCAGATTGGGCACAGGAGTGCCAATGGTAGTAGGTAGTTTAGATTTAGTGTCGATGGGTGTAGCACACGGGTTGCAATTAGACATGTTGGCGCGTTGCAAGATCTCAACAACATACTTCTCTTGGGAGATGAAGATCCCATGAGGGGTGCGATGGGCAAAAATGCTGAGAAAATAGTGAAGTGCTCCAAGGTCTGTCATGGCAAATTCCTAACGAAGAGAAGTGATGATCCGCTGAATGAGGGAAGTAGTGGAGGTGGTCAACACAATGTCATCGACATAGAGGAGAAGAAAAGCAAAATCTAAGCCGCGCTGATAAATGAATAAAGGCGGGTAAGAGTTGGAACTGGTGAAGCCAATGGAGAGAATGAAAGTCTAAAAACGATTGTACCAAGCCCGTGGTGCTTGTTTGAGGCCATAGAGAGATTTGTTGAGACGATAGACATGCGATGGTCTGACAATATCAATAAAACCCGGGAGTTGTTGGTAGTAGAAGGTTTCAGCGAGTGTACCATGGAGGAAATAATTTTTTACATCTAGTTGATGACTAGGCCAATCACTGCCGCGGGCAAGAGAGAGCACGGTGCAAATAGTGGCTGGTTTGATGACAAGACTGAAGGTTTCATCGTATCAATACCGGGTTGCAAGGAAAAACCACGGAGAACCCACCATGCCTTGTAGCGCTTGAGGGACCCATCGGGATTATGTTTGTGACGAAAAAAAATCATTTGACAGACACAATGTTGGCATTTGGAGGAGGAATTAAATCCGAAGTGTGGTTGGATGTGAGGGCACGAAATTCCTCAAGCAAGGTCGCACACCAGTTTGGATCTTTAAGAGAACCCCGGTAAGTTTTAGGCAATGGGAAACGGGAGACGAAACAATGGTTTGGAGGTTCAAGACGGTTTTTGGAGTGCGTAATCTAGCTTTGCCATCAGTTGTCATGGAGCGACTATTGGAGGTGGGAGGGATTTGCACGACACAAGGTGTGGACTCTGCCCCTAGCACATGTGCACCTGGCGCAACAGGAATATGGGCCGCGACAGTAGTCATAGCCAAATGGCCTGCCTGGCACGGCATGGTCCGATTAGGCCTAGCAATCGGGTCATGCCAAGTCGCCCCGTGGGCCGGGGTGCCGACCCAAGCATGGCACGCCGACACCTCGGGTCGTGCTGGCCTAGCCCGAGCACGGTTCGCCTAATGGGCCACGCTCGGCCCGCGTAGCCCATTTTGGCCCCAAAAATTCAAAAAATCCAAAAAAAAATCAGAAAAATGTGTAGAATTCATAAATACATATGAAAATTGTAAAGAACGAGACAACCATATTGAAAATGTAATAAAGAGCTTTATTAATATTTAAATGGTTGCCTCGTTAAAACTTTTGCCAAGTAAAAACTCAACATGAGAAAACCTTGGCAAAGGAAAAGAAGTACAGCCTATAGCTCTACATACATTCATGTTCTAAGTGTCATTGTCTAGGTATAGATTTTCGAATATCTTCGATAACTCTAGACTTTCTACAGAGTGTTGTGCTTGTGCATTAGCTTGTTCCTAGTCCTTTGTAGTTAGAAGTATCTCCACCATCTCACTCGTGAGACATGTTCTTCTCTGCTCTAATATTCTTCCAAAAAGATTAAAAGCAGACTCAAAGAAAAACGTCGAGACAGGAATAGTTAACACATCACGTGCAAGTATGGATAGCAAGAGATATGTCAACTTATGGGTATGCCACCATTGCAAAATTTCGTAGCCTTCTGAGTTGAAATCCACAATATCGTTATCCAGATAGCCGGATAGTTGTCCTCTCCTTGGGTGGGAGGTTGGTCTTAGTTGAGAAGGTGCCGCTGTAGAACCCATGGACCCAGAGGAAGAACCTCCACCCTAGATCTTGCTTCTACAAATTTGTCTTATTACCTGTGGTGGGTGTTAGTGGAGGTCGTTGCAAGTGAACTCCTTGAAACTTATTTTCATACCTTTGAAAAACATCAGTAAATCTAGAATGAACATCTGCAAAATAGTTAGAATAGTCTAGGCCTGTAGCATAACTATGAAGGTCAAGAACATTAGCAAATCCTTGAATCTTGGCTCTAGGATCTAAAATAAATACAAATGCATATAGGAAAGGGATTTCTCCAATATTTTAGGTATTTTGTTTTCATAGCAATAATAGCCTCTCATAAAACTATGACATTTTCATACATCTTCAACTGATTAGCCATCGAATAGTATGCACAATTATAGAAGATGTTGGATAATACACAGCGGACAAAGCATCAGCGACTTCATAAAAAAATTCCAAAAACTAAAATATTTTCTCAGCAGCGAACCAATATTGCTTAGTCAATAGTACACTATTGTCAGGGCTTTGATAGTGCATTTGAATAAAAACAGAAAAAGTGCTTTTATATGGTAAAAGACTCTTAAGCGTCAAGTAGAGTTCCATCTTACCAGCATGTCCAAACCAAATTTTCTTGGACATACACCCATTGTCCTGCAAAAGTTCTTATATGTTGTTATTCTTATGTTAGAATTATTCAAGAAAGATATTGCATCACAGAAAGCTTTAATATACAAAGTCAACCTCTTCAAACCACATTTTACTATAAGTTTAATAATACGATAAGCACATCGCTGATGTAGCAAGAAGGAATCGGCATATGTGCTTTTAATTCCTTATTTGTTGAGAATTGTCATCAATTATCAAAAAGGGGGAGATTGAAGAATCTAAACCCACCATTATGAGTTAATGGAATATTTTGGTAATTAATGACAATCGTCATGTGGATTAACATTTTTCATAAGTTGGTGAAACAGGTTGAGTCCCATGATGATGAAGACTTAGGATGTCATCATGTGTTGGCGAGCATCAAGAAAAGATCATGAAGTGAAGAAGATCATCATGTATTGATGATATTAAAGTCAAGATCTCGTACTTGGAGTGAAGATGTTCGTCATAAAGTGATCACTCCAAGATGGATGCTCAAGGTAAAGTTATGACTAGCATAGGCTAAGGATGTGTTCCTAGCCTTTTACCAGTCTAGGTGTTTGGTGTGGAGACTAGATTTAAGAGGGGTCTTGACTAGTAACATGAGTGTGTCATGTGTTGTGTAACACCCTAGCTATGCGGAAGCCAAGATGTAACTTAGACTAAACAATCTAAGACCGAAACTACAAACTTCTTATTCAAATCAACGACGACTGGCAGCTAGACACCGACTAATCATTTCTAATAACAATGCTAACATAAAATTTCAGCAAGGAAATAGAATCAAAACCACAATTATTACATCCCAAGTAAGATCATATGAATCATGGATAAGTCCCAAACAGTTAGAGGCATCATCTAATTTGTAAATTCTGAAAGAAACTACTGACTGTACCAAAAGACCAATTATTACAATAATTGTTTCCAATTGAAAGAAGGTACTAGAAACATTATTTAGGTATTGGAGTGTGCAACAATGTGATATGCATCCGTGAGCTATTTTCACCCAATGAATGTCATCCTCAACAGTCACCTAAACAACAAATGGCAATGGTGAGTCCAAGACTCAGCAAGTATGAATGAATGACATAAGAAATATTTAATTGGATACAAGTCATTCTCAAATTGTCACATACATATGAATATACTATGAATGCGATGCAAATGCATGTCTCCACTTCCCTTCTGTATATACCGGTATAGACAGTGAACACCCATCGGTGTTCACTCATGTCCACATTATCAAAATGCGGGGATCCAAGACCCGTATGAAGAATCTTTCATACGGGGATCTAGTTGCCCATATTGAAAATATGAGGATCTCAATACCCACTCCCATGGGTTAAACATGAATGCTTGAATTGAATGAAATAAATTGAAATGAACCTCAATACCCACTCCCGTGGGCTAAACATGAAAACTTGGAATGCATGTAATGAAACGAAATGAACACTTCCATACCTTCCGATTGTTATAAGCATTTAACGAAAAGAAGCAATCAGTGGAAAAATACTCATACTTCATAATATTATCTATATCATAGTAATTCAACCAATTTGTACAAACACATATCCAAGATGACCCAAAATATACTTGACTTTCGCGTTGCGACAAATTGAATGTAGAGAAGGCGAAACCAAATCCAAGGTCACTCCGCCTACAATAAATACTTTACTCAAAACAAGATTTGATAAAATAGAACAACACTAACTGCAACGCTCTAAACCGCACTCCAAAAACCCACATTTCATATATTTAATCTGCTCAAGCGAAACGATGAACTAGCAGTAACTCAATACTAAATAGCGACCTTGTAAAATACATATCTCTCATTCTGCTTATCATAAAAAAAACATTTTCAGTCTCTCTGGAAAGATTACGAAATTTTCTACAAAAGTCTAGTTGTTCAGATTCTCAAATTTTGCCTTTAACTAATTTTAACAAATAGATCAAAACAAATGTCAGAATCTGACAGACATTCTGGATAAAAGACTTAAACTAGCCATAACTTTTATTTGGCTTATCCAAAAAGTGTGTTCTTTAACATTCTGGAAATATAAAAGAATTATATACATAAATAATGTTGGTCAACATCTCTGATTTGGCCGTTATCTATCTTTAATCTATTAATTACCACGACTGCTATAACCTGACAGAGATTCTGGACAGCAGCATTGCAAAATTCATATCTCGAGATCTACTCATCCAAAAATTGTGATCTAGAACTCTAAAAAAATATAATGAAATAACCTATCTTTTATCTAACTAGACAGAGTTCTAATTTCGAGCTTAAATATCCCAAATTGCCCTTACAACACATTGCCCTAAACCTAATGAATCTGGACAGAACCGAAACCTAACTTCCTATTGGCTAAACGATCTACAAATCGAACCAAAATTAAACTAGGGCTTGCCAAAGACTTCCAGATTGTTACCCCTGAAGATCATCCAAAGAAGAAAACATGGTCCTTAGTCCTTCCTCTTTTCCTCCCTTCTTCTTCCCTTCTCTTCTCTCTTCCTCCCTCCTTTCTTGATCTGGGCCTACAGCAAGGAGGCATCACAAGGAGGAGGAGAGGCACCACTAGGGGAGGAGAGGAGGCATGGGGGAGGTGCTGGACAGATGGGGAGTGGTAGCCACAAAGGGGAGGGGAGGTGGAGGCATAAGGGAGGGTAGTGGCTTAGGGTTTGGCTGCCCCCTCCACTAATGGGCCAAGGTGCTGTGGGCTTTCGGCCCACACCCCAGGTTCTCTGAAGAACACGAAAACCCCCTTGAACTTTCAGTCAAAGCCACTCTCTAAAACAATTCTCATCCATAAAGTATTTCTCCTCTTTAAATATTTTGTATATTTCAAAAGGTTGTTCTCTCCTCACTAGACTTTGGACTGGCGGCCCAATTCTCTCTCAAATTTCTGAATTTTCTATTTTACTTCCCTTAATTCTCTATCAATTTTTATTGCACTCTCGAATAATAGATGGGGTATTACATGTTGATAGCTCTTAGTGCTTGCTCTAGCTCTCTTTAGCATGTTACCGATATTTGTGAATGTGTTTTGCAAATAGTTGAGACTTATGCATAATCCTTATAGCATGTGACTTTAGTTTACGAATGTGTTTTGCAAACGGTTTAAGTCCATGTACCAAATTTCTTGTGGCGTGATTCTAAAAGTCAGTAAATGTATTTTGCAACTTGTTGAGAATCTTGCTTTCATCCCTTGTTTGCATCGCGCATTAATTAGCAAATGTGTTTTGTAAAATTGAGTTGAAGCGATATTGAAAAATATGTTTTCCAACTCTCTGACGGTCTCACTGCATCCTTTGGGCGGTCGGACTGGCCCACCTTGGGTTTGACTAGGTTGAGTGCTTGTCTAAATGACCTGGTGGTTTGACCGCCAATGGCGACCGATCTGACCAGTGGTCCTCGGTCTGACCACCGTGTGTTGGCCGGTTTGACCAGCCCCACAGTCTGTCACCCTAGTTTGCTTTTTTCTATAGAGGGGTGTTTTTCCCCTTAGTTTGACTTCTTTGTGGAGCAGTGTGACCGGCCTTGGTCCGGTCTAACCGACTCCTGTGAGGGAGGTCAGTCTGGTTGAGCGTCCAACGGCTAGTTTTTATAGTTGTTGGAGCTAGGGCGATCTGACTGACCATTGGTTGGTAGTCTGGCCGGGATTCCCTGTTTTTCTGTAGACTCTCCTCCAATGGCTAGTTTTCTTGTGTGGGTGTATAAATAACTTTTGTGGCTAGTTTTGGGTGAGTGTTGGTGCAATTTTTGTTTCCCTTGAGCAAAGAGCAAGCTCCCTCCTCTCTTTTATGCAAGTGTTGCGCTTAGTGAGCTTAGAGAGCAAAATCCTAGTGCATGTGTTACATTAGGTGTTGGATTTAGTATCCATTGAGCTTAGATACTTGATTTGTTCAAGTGAGTGCCTCCGACTTGTTACTCTTAGTGTTTGCTAGCACCTAGACGGCTTGGAGGAGCTACACTAGTGATCTTCTATAAGAAGATTGTGAGAAGACCAGAACGGTTGTGAGTGGCTTGGTGCTCGCCATCTCCGGAGTTGAGGAAGAGTAACCCCGAGCGGATTCGAGGTGTTTGCTTAATTTGTGGAGCCGGTCCAATTTGTTTAGGCTTACTTCAATGTGGACTAGGCGAAACTGTCAAGTTTCCGATCACCACGGAAAAAATTTCAAGTTTTCTTGTGGTTTGCTTTCTTGAGCTTTACTTTCTTGCAATTTACATTTATAGAATTAAATTGCTTGCTTGTCTAGTTAGGATTGCAATTCTTGTCTTAGTATTAGCTTGTTGATGCACTTAGTCAAGACTAGTTGATTTAGATTTCAAATTGTGCAAAACCTATTTGATTTACAATTCCGCATAAAACTTGATTTTAGCTAAAAGAATTTTAAAACCGTCTATTCACCCCCCTCTAGTTGGCCTCCTCAACCTTACAGGTTGTTCTATCGAAATTCTCCAAGACTCACGATGTACTCATCCTGGACCTCTTTGCTTCGGTAGTTGCCAACGATGATGCTGCCATAGGGCCTGATGAAGGTACTCCTCCTTGCCCTTCTAGTAATAACTCTGGTTGGTCAGCTGCATTCTCGACGGATGCAACATCCTTCGGTGAAAGCATGTAATCACCAGGAGCAAAGCTAGCATAATTTTTCATAACGAAAACTACAAAATCAAAATTTGCACTATTATTTCTTTCATCATAGCATAACACTATTTTTGAAAAATCCAACTGTTTTTCAGGCCAAATGGGCTAATTGGGCCAGCACGGCCCACCGTGCCAACACGGGCCCAACAGTCGTAATCGTGCTGGCCCAATACAGTCCTACCACCCTCCCCCTACCACCCGCGCGCAGCCGTACCCGACCGTCCCGTGCGGCCATGCCCACCAGCTTCCCGCGACGCCTTTCCCTACTCCTCCTCAGCGTCGGCCGTCCTGCGCCGCCGTGCCCACCGCCTTCCCGCAATGCCTTTCCCTCCTCCTCCTTGGCGTCGGCCGTCCCCTGCCACCACGCCTGTCTCCTTCCCGCTATGCCTTTCCCTCCTCCTCCTCCTCGGCGCCAGTCATCCCATGCCACCGTGCCACTACGCCTTGGTGTCGGTGTTCTTTGAGCCACCGTACTAAATCGGGCCCTAGCCAAGACTACATGCATGCCATCTTGGGCGCTCTCTTTGGGGGTGTGGACCCAAGCACACCACGGGCGCTCGTGTCATGCCGGCCCTGCCCATCTACTGTGCGGGCCGTGTTGTGCCAAGGGCCAGGCCTATAGTGCGGTGCTTCAGGCCTGCCCGGCTGGCACGACCCATCTGTCCATCACTACGTGGTAGGCTGGTCGGTAGTGGGTGAGATAGGGAGATGGGTCACGACAGATTGGTCGGCTCGGGTGCGACAGGAAGGGGTGTCGCGGTACGTTGGTCCATAACAGGTGTGGGGCATCTGTGGTGTGAGTAGGGAGAATGATAGGCATGTTGTCGTCAGGGAAGTTGTATGTGGAGTTGGAAGGAGATAATTTGGTGCCAAAAGGGAAGGAAAATTCATCAAAGATGATGTGACGAGATATTATGACTCGATTTGTGGACAATTAAGGCAATGATATCCTTTGTGATTTGTGGGGTATCTAAGGAAGATACACTCAGTGGAACGAGGAGCTAGCTTGTTTGGTGTGGTGGCTGAAAGGTTGGGGTAACAACGACAGTCGAACACTCGTAAGTGATCATATGCGGGGAGAGAGTCATAGAAGGCTTGGTAGGGTGTTGTGTTTTGGAGAGTTTTGGTTGGTAGATGGTTTAGGAGGGTATGTGGCGGTGTGTAGAGATTCGACCTAATGTGGTGGATGTAGGCTAGCTTGGAAAATGAGGGTTCACAAGATGTCATTGGTAGTGCGAATAATGCGCTCGGCCTTACCGTTCGATTGGGATGTATGTGGAAACAATATGCGGAGGTGAATGTCGTGGGAGAGACAAAAGGAACGAGCAACATTGTTGTCGATTTCACGACCATTGTCATATTAAATTGTTTGGATGGAAGAGTGAAACTGTTTGACATGTAAGCGTGGAAATGAAGTAAAGTGGAGAATGTGTTGGGTTTTAGTTTGAGTGGAAATGTCCACAAGAAGTGAGTGAAATCATCCAAACAAAATGAGATAGTATTTAAAACCAGAAATACTAGGAATTGGGGATGTCCACAAATCACAATGGATGAGGTCAAAAGCTCGAGTTGTACGCGACAAAGAAGATGTAAAAGGAAGATGAATATGCCGACCAAGTTGACACGCATGACATAAGGACGTGTTAAATCGTGACTTATTGAGGGAGATGACATCTGAAGTGGCGAGGCGCGAGAGGGCTTGGTGGCCGGGATGCCCTAGTCGGTGGTACCACAGAAGTTTGGATTATGCGGGTGCAGCAAAGGTGTGCGAGACAGTGGGTGCCAGGGAGTGCAGTGGGTAGAGGCTGCCCGCATTATTGCACCTGAGAATCATGGTCTTTGTGCGGAGATCCTTCACAGAGAGAACAATGGGGGCATATTCCATAGAGCAATGATTGTTAGTGGTAAATTTGAGTAAAGAAATAAGATTGGTGATAATTCGGGGGAAACAAAAACGTTCCGTTGTGAGAGAGGATGGTAGGAGGTTGGGAAGGAGGTGTTGCTATTGGCGATGATAGGAAGACGAGTACCATTGCCAACAGCAATATGAGAGGACTAAGGAGAAGGAAGGGGGTTGTGGAGAAGAGATTATTGGGTTCCGGAGTGAGATGTTCCGAAGCACCAAAGTCCACATACCATGTTGAGTTGCCGAGTAGTTGGAGAGACATGGTGTTCATCGCATGGACGAGGGATGCCTGGTCCCAATAAGGTGTGTCGATGGTCTGGTACAGTAGGGCGGCCAGCTGCTGAACCATGGTGCTTGGAGGTGCGGCGGCCATGAATGTCTACAGGGGAAGATCAGGTCGCTAGCTGAGGATCCCGGGGGGAAGATGGTGGATGCTATTGGACATGCCACATATGGAAGGTGTCGGTCCATGGATTGATCCATGGTGAGGAGGGCGGTCACCATTGTTGTTGCTATAGAAGTTGATGCCATGGCCGCTATTGCCACAGCGGTTGTTGCCCTTTTTGCCATTGTTCTTGTTGTGCGAGTTGGACCCACCGCTGGACCCAGAAAATGATCCATTGGAGGAGCCGGTGGAGGTGGTGTAGGGGGGTTTGACAATGACAAGAGCAGTGGTGGTAGCGGATTTGGCAACCTTGAGATAGGTCTCCTCGAGGAGGAGAAGCAAGCGAGCGTGTTGGAAGGTGGGGAAGGGTTCTTGGGTTTTGATTATGGTGGCCATGTTGCGGAAAGTCTCATTCAAACCTCGAAGGACAGTGAGACTGAGAGTTTCATCTGAAACCTTATGATCAATGTCCATAATGGACATGTCGCCTTGTACAACAACACGAAACTTGACCTCTAAGTGGATGACATGAGATTTCTTGTTGTCGCAGAATAGATCCTTGATGCTCTTCCAGATGGTGTGCGCCGAGGAACCCGACGTGAGGATGATGCCAAGAATTGTAGGGATACAAGTAGGCTACACTAGCTGTCAATTAAAAAATTCTACCACATAAACCGCGAAGCCATGCAAGCAAGAGATCATAGATCATTACCACTAGACATGCAGTGTAGCGAAAGAAGAGTTGGAGCAGTCTGATCCAACGACGAGTGCGTCGATGTAGTGGTCGTAGTCGATCATCCAACGTCCTCAGCACCGACCATCTCCTCCAGTAGCCTATCACGTTCCATGCGTAGGTCGTGGATCGTCCTCGATCAGCACAGCAGCAACCGTAGCAGCGCCTCTACGGTATCGACATGTCTAGGGGTGGAACGTCGTACGTTGGTGTGCTAGCACCAATGCGCACAGTAGGGCATTCAAGAAGATGACAGTTAGAGTTTCGGTGGAGCAACTCTCTTACGTACCAACAACCCCATGCATCCCCTTATAAAGAGCCCATAATGGATCCTATCCGAACTCATTTGTTCCAACCCGTTAAGTGTGTGATCCAGTAGGTTCATGCGTAATCGGTTGTGATTCGGAAACTCCTTTCCGGCCACAAGTCGTTAGCGGTTCCTAGCAGGACATAACGATTCCTGAACAAACATAAATATTATATCGGATGGATCTTATGCAATATGATCTACGACCAGGTCCTTATCACTTATGAACAGCTCATATCTCCAAACGACCAATTCATATTTAGTTACGACCAGTTCGTAACTCCTCACAACCAGGTCAGCGATACGACCAATTCATATTTAGTCACGACTAGTTCGTAACTCCTTACAACCAGTTCACTGACCAGTTAGTGATCATGTTCGACCAGTAAATGACCAGTCCGTATCTCCATACGACCAGTTTGTATCTGGTCGAACTGAACGACCTGCTTGCGTATTCTCCCCTTGCCTCATGAAATCTAGTTGAACTCGATGTGAGATATTTTGTCATCCATGGACTGTTTAATACTTTCTCGATCAAGTGACGGATAACTTCATGTGGTCAACTCTTCGACCACTTGCGGCATGACCATGTACTTTCTTTATCCGACCACATCGATGGGGCCCAGAGATATCTCTCCTATTATGTTAGGAGGGGCAAATCCCATATCCGACCAATAACATCCCTCCGTATGTTTCATAGCATACCCGAAAGCTACCTTTATAACTACCATGTTACGAAGTAGCGTTTGGCAACCCCTAAGTGTACTATTACATATGTAAGAAACCATGATGATCTCAGGTCTAAGGATTATACATCATCATTGCTTGAGACCAACTGATAACACATAAAATCATAACAGTCTTAATAGTGTCTCAAGGTGGGTCAATCAAACACCATGTTCTCTAACATGTGTTCATATTATTGATTCGATACCCTCATATCCATGATCGATGAAATATGGTCATCAATCAATACATGTGTTGGTTGATAAATCACTAGTGTTCCGACCAGTAACATCCAACCAGGGATACATTTAAAATGACATCATATAAGTTAAAGAGCTTCACCAACAAGCCACATACTTATTATAAATGATAATTCATCCAAGGAACATAATAACATTTATTCTATAACTCACAAACATAGACATGATGCAGTCATCTTTATGATTGCCTCTTGGACATATCACCAATAGTCCCCCACATGCACTAGAGTCAATCATACAAGTATCTAATAGTTATAGCTCTTGTGTGCACCAGGCTTCGTCAACGGATCAGTAATATTCAAATCCATGTGCACTTTGCATATCTTCACATCACCTCTTTCAACAATCTCACAAATAATGTGATATCGTCGAAGTATGTATTTGGCCTTTTGATGCGATCTAGGATCCTTAACTTGTGCAATGGCTCCACTATTATCACAATAGAGATCCATTGGACTGGAAGCACAAGAAACCACACCTAGTTCATTAATGAACTTCCTAATCCACATGGCTTCTTTTGCACCTTCGGAAGTTGCAATGTATGCAGGCTCTGTTGTAGAATCAACAACTGTTCCTTGCTTAGAACTTTTTCAGCTCATTGCTCCTCCATTAAGACAAAACAAAAACCCAGACTGCGATCTGAAATTATCCTTATCGGTTTGGAAGCTAGCATCAGTGTAACCATTTACGACCAGCTCTTCCTCGCCGCCATAAACAAGGAATGCATCCTTAGTCCTTTTTAAGTACTTTAGAATATTCTTGACTATTATCAAGTAACCTTCACCTGGATCTGACTGATATCTGCTCGTAACACTTAGAGCATACGACACATCTGTTCAGGTACAAAGCATGACATACATGATAGATCTAATAGCCAAAGCATATGAAATTATGCTCATTTTGTCTCACTCATCTAGTGTCGAAGGACACTAACTCTTGCTAAGACTAATTCCATGTGACATAGGCAAGAAACCCCTTTTGGAATCTTGCATGTTGAACCGCTTCAACACTTTGTCAATGTAAATATATTGACTTAATCCAATTAGCCTTTTAGATCTATCCCTATAGATCCTTATTCCAAAAATATATGCTGCATCTCCTAAACCTTTCATAGAGAAACTATTTCTTAATAAAGTCTTACTTAATTAGATTCAAGCATAGAAATATCATTTCTGATCAGTAATATGTAATCCACATATAAGATCACAAAAACAAGCTTGCTCCAACTAACCTTCTTGTAAACACAAGGTTCTTCTTCATTCTTGATGAAATCAAACCCTTTGACCACTTAATTAAAACAAATATTCCAACTCCGAAATGTTTGCTTTAATCCATAGATGGATTTCCGAAGCTTGCATATATTTCTAGCTTCCCGTGGTTCGACAAAACCCTCTGGTTATATCATGTACACATCCTCACTTAGGTTTCCATTTAGAAAAACCGTTTTGACATCCATTTGCCATATCTCATAATCAAAATATACAGCAATATCTAGAATGATCCAGATAGACTTGAGCATAGCGACAGGCGAGAAGGTCTCATCATAATCAACACCTTGAATTTGTTTGAAACTCTTTGCCACCAATCGTGCCTTATGAATGTGAACATTTTCATCCATATCTATCTTTTTCTTAAAAATCCATTTGTACTCAATGGTTTTAACACCATTAGGTGGATCGACCAAGTTCCAAACTTGATTATCATACATGGATTTTATCTCAAATCTCATGGCTTCAAGCCATGACTCAGAGTCTGGGCTCATCATCCCCCTTCCACATAAGTCTTAGACTCATCATTTCTAAAGAATGATGTGTCAAACCCCAAATTTGGAACTTGGGATTCACTGTGTATATTTGTGTCATTCTCTGGATCAGTAGCTAGCACACATAGTTACATTGTTGGTTCAAATACATATCACGAAAATGTAAAGTTATTGCCTAATATTAAATAAAGCGTAAATATACCTTACGGCTTTTGACTTGCAGAATGGCTGAACAGGCCAAATACTTTTCAGAGAACAGTAGCGGAAGTAGATTCAAAGTAGAACGTGTGGAACCCTCACGATATGCCCACCGGCATTCGACTGTGGGCTTGTGACCTAGTTCTTGGCCTTCTTGATCTTCAGTCTTGTCCATTGCTCATATTTGTCCCTGAAGTCTTCTTTTGTGCTTACTGACTAAAAGAATGTAAATAGCGAGCATGAGTACACAACTGTACTCGCGAGCCAATACACAATGCAATTATTATAGATGCAAGGCTAATCAAAGGAAAGGCTCATGGTTCTTTTGTTTTGCACAAAGCCACATGTTCGAAATAGTGTAAGTTGTAGCAAAACCTGAGACTTAGCATTTTAACTAACACGGGTTTTAGAAATTGAGTTTTCATTGTAAAGTACTAGTGGAGATTCTGTCTCCTATACCATTGAGTGAGTACGTCCACCCAATGCTCAGGCTATCCCGTAATTACCACTAGTCCCTGACCAGGATTTCTCAACTCTCTGGATTCCAACCTCAACATTTCCAACTACTGGGCTCAAACCCACCCTTTTCATTCCACACACACACACCCCAATGGTTTTATAAAAAGGAAAGCTATATCAAGCAAGTTCTCAGTACCGCTCTTGATCGTGAGCATGGCTATCCAGATAGTTTTCTTACTCTGTAGAGTTTGTACACTTTACCCACAAGAGATAAATTAACTTATACTGACCCGACACACTTCCGTAGGTGTGTGGCTAATGTTGATTATCACAAGGCCTTTACAATGCCCCACCTCTTTGCAACTTCGCACCGCTAGGTATCACCTCCTTAGGGCCTGCCCTCGCCCACCGAAGGTCTCCCTTTAGCACTGTACGGTTCCCGTGGCATCGTTCTCCCCCGTCTATCCACCCGCATCCACTAACGTCGAAGCCACGCTAAGGCGAAACAAATTAGTCAGCTAGGTCGTATATGTTACCGACTTGTGGTTGCACTATTTTACATGAGAGGTCATTACCAGATTCGGTCCTTAATTGACTTGGGCGGTACATCCACATACCAACTCTCTCTCGTGCACCCGGCACCAGCTACTCTTTCCAGCCGCCCAAGTCGAAATCTGTTTTTCAGGTTTTCTTTTGTTTTCAAAATAATCTTTAATCCAACATACCAGTCAGGCTCCCAGCCTCGACTGCCCAATTTCATTTTCAAAGGTTTGATTGATGTCGGGCAACTTAATGTCCGAAGGACAATGTATCTAAGCAAGGCTAAGCATGACACTTAGATACAGACTTATATCTAGTATGTTAACCATTAATTTTAGGGTGACAAGGATAGTGTCTAAATTCAAGGATTGGAAGTTAATACACAATTATTATTAAGGCATTAACTATGAGCTAGACCAATATATTTGTATAAAACATAGCGATGCAATTTCATAATTTAAAACAATATAATTGCAAACAGTAGGTGCAATATGATCAAAGTATTGACTCGCCTTGCTCAATATTCTGATAAAACTCAATATTCTGATAATAATCCCGCTCAACGTGTTGATAATCATCCTGTTCAACGCTCAGACAATCTTGATTCCGACCTTGTTCTTGTTGGGATTGTTGTCCCATCACAGCTTTAGAGTCTAACTACGCATAATACGATTGAATCCAAAAGCGTCTGAAAATAACCAAATGAAATCCAATAAATCCAAATACATACAAACGAAAATACTTCGAAAAAAAATAAACATTTCTAACGACAATTTAGGAGGACAAAGTATTCCCGATGAAACTAATCACACCTTACGGAGTGGATGAAGGAAATACTTTAGATGAGTATAACCCAAGGAGTTGATGAAGGAAGTACTACAGACAAAAGTATTTCCACTGATAATTGGAATGAAGGAAATTTTTCAGACTAAAGTAGATAATTCTAAGAGAGAGAGAGAGAGAGAGAGAGAGAGAGAGAATGTTCACAGGAACATTCCTCACTGGTTAACTGGATGAGAGAGATTACCTGGTTAGGTAATACTCTTAGATCTGCTTACGGATCAGGAATTGTATTGCTACTGGGAATGGATGATGACAGATGATTCCTAGGGTCTAGGTGATGTTGTTTTCCTTAACAGGCTATCTAGTACTCACAAGTACTCTCTCCAGGTATTCTATGTATACATCCACGATGATCATACAGTCAAAATCAATCCTCTTATATGCTCTCATGATTATTTTAGTTATTACTTCCTATTTATCGAGGAAGTTCCATGATCACCTGGTGAGACCTATGCACAGGTGCGGGTTTGCATATGGTAGACATACGTCTCACCAACACATGGGACCTAGTGTATTGAATAGTTTATTTTAACAATTTATATTTATCAAGAAAATTCCATGAGCCTTAGCTGGAATTTCCAAGCACGGCTAGACATTAGCCTGATAACTTGATCAGAAGATCTACGGGTTTGGGTTCATCTACAAAGTGATATGTACTTAAGATTGACTCTAGACATGTTGTTAGGTCATGGCATACAATCCTATGTTCATTTAGATACTTCTAGACATAAGGCTATATGTTAGTGGAACTTTATTATTATCCAATTGTTTCACTGCCTTGATTAATTATTTGATAAAATGATTATCTTTATTATTACAATAGTGGTCTATGGTTTACTAGTGTTGAATCATGTATATGTGTATATCTAACACAACTATATCGAGACTTTATGTTACTCAAAAGCTTTCTGTCTTACTTACAGTTTAAATGCATGACAGTTTAAATTGAAGGTTAAGGTACTAATTACTTGATCACAACTTATTGGATCATGATACATAATATCACTTAACTTGTCTACAGTTGACATATTACTAATTGACATAAGTCTTCCTAAACTAATTACTGTTTAGCTAACTGTTAACTCACTAACTCATAGCTAACTTAACTCAGTAGGTCTATGGCCAATATAATTGCGTTTCATTCATTAACATTTTTAGATAATGATTATCGATTTGTTTTTGCAAGTTATACTATAACTGATCACTGATCATTCCTTGTTAACCCTCAAAGTCCTAAATCAATCATTTGACATTGTTTTGTCTTTAAAATAAAATACTAACTAAACCCTAACTATGTTGGATCTACACAAAAGCTGCTTTAATCTCAGTTAACCTCTAACTGCATACATTACTTACTAACAGGATATAATTAATAGCCAAAGGGGTGTGGTCCACTGCCATAGTCCAAAGACTGACATTGTCTAAGAATACATTCTGACAATTGATTTATCTACAAATAGCTAATCTCTTAATGTCTTTAGGCTAACTATTTAACTTGATCACTAATTACTCTAATTAACAAACATATGTACCAAATTACTACACTGATTAACTTCTTGCTATCCTTATCTAGTGGGTCCACTGATCAGACACTGTCGTATAGGCACATACACAGAACACATGCAAAGCATCACAGGAGCTCAAAACAGGGAGGCACAAGGGCGGCTCGGGTGCACATCGTCGGCGGCGAGGGAAACACTGGTGGCGGCCACAAACAGCTAAAATGGATTGCATGAAGGGAGGTGAATCCATGGGTGGTCCTGAACACAACAAGAATCAGAATCGAGAATAACACGACAACCATGATTAGTGAGCTGACCAGCAGATATGAGCTGCATAGTTAGTTTGGAAACATGAGAAACAGCAGGAATGTGAAAAAAAAAGGAATTGGAAAGAGTGCCTTGTCCTGCGACAGAAAGAGAGGTACAATCTACTGTCTAAATAGTGATAGGAGTAGCTAAAGGACGAATGGAAGTGAGACTGGTAGAATCAGATGTCATATGAAAGGAAGCACCAGAGTCAAGAATCCAAGATGATATACCTGAGGAAGAAGTAGAAGGTGGTCTCTCTAGAAGGTGGTCTCTCACTAGAAGACTGTGCTGCAGAACCAACAGAACCGGGCGGTGCAAGAGCAGCCATGCGACTCAGCAGTGTGAGAAACTCCTGAGAATCAGAAGCACTAGAGCTCCTCTGAGAAGAGGAACCACCAGTTCCCTGTGGAGGACAGCCACCATGACGCAAATCCTTCTTCTTGTAGCAGGTCTGTTGTACATGTCCATCCTTGTTACAGTAAGTGCAGTGTAGTCCCCTACCAACAGCAGCTATCACTAGTGAAGGCACCACTGGTGAAGGTGTAGCTGGAGATGTAGCAGGTGTAGAAGCTGCCAGAATCGAGGAAAATGATGGTGAAGACAGCAGACCCGCAGCACAAAGACGAGTCTCCTCATCACGAACAGATGCAAGTGCATCCAACAAAGTCACACGAGGGTGGTGCACCAGTAATTGAGCACGAGTCTGCTCATACTCAGCCCAGAGATAGGTCAAGAAATCGTAGATATGATGAAGCTCCAGGTGAGACTGCTGACGCTAACAACACTGACATGTGTGGCAAACATCGGGTCCCACAGAGTCAATCTGACGCCATATCGCAGACAGTTGGGCATAGAACTCGTTCACAGTGGCATCTCCCTGCTGAAGCGACTGCTCTTGATACACAACAGAAAGATACAAAGAATCACTAGACGGCTCGTAGCGGTTGCGCAGATATGTCCACATCAACTATGTTGAAGCCAAACCAATCACATCCCCAGTGAATTGCACCTCCATGCTAGCAAGCAGAATAGTAGAGGCACGGGCATCCTCATCAATCCATATCTTGTAGGCAGTATACTGAGTCTGAAAAGTCTCCATAGCATCCTCAAAAGCATCAGATGCCTCCTTACGAACATCTTCGGAAGCACAGGCTCAGCAGGTGGAGTAGGGTGAGGCGGGAAAGGCAACTTGCCGGTAAGAAACTCCCAAAGGCGCTGACCACGCATGTGGAGACGCATGTACTGAAACCAATCCCAATAATTGAGACCATCGAAAATCACCGGGCAGCGAGGAACGGAAACAGTACACATTGGTAGGCGGCGCTGGATGGCGTGGTGACCAAGACAACGAAGTCTAACAGACAGCGCTGGACGACATGGCAGTTAGAACGGCGTTCTTTTCTCTTTTTCTCTTTTTTCTTTTTTTTCTTTTGTTGACCAGCTGCTCGCTAGAAAAGGCCGAGGCCTACTCAGCCTGCTTGAAAGTCGAAACGCGCACGGGGGAACCTAGTTCCCCCAGCAATGGTGGTGGCAGAGAAAGTGACAATAGAGGCTCGGGGCACCGGGTCCTTCGGAGCGCGGAGCCGGCGGCATGGGGGCAGCTCCTCCTCGACACGAGCGAGAGGAGGCACTGGGTGGCGCCGGAGCGGTGATAGAGGCCCGAGGCACCAGGTCCTTTAGAGCGTGGAACCGGCGGCGTGGGGGCAGCTCCTCCCCGACGCGAGCGAGAGGAGGCACCGGGGCGGTGCCAAAGCAAAGGCGACAAGGAGAGCCGGATCTGAAGAGCTCCTTCACGGGAGAGGCTAGGTCGCCTCGCCAAAGTCAAGCACGAAGAAGCCCAGTTCGTTGGATCTGTCGATCCAGCCAAAGGGGACGACCTCAATCTGGGGCAGCTGGATCCAAAGTAGAAGCGTCGGTCTGCGATTGTTGCTTGACAAGCGCAGCACGGGTAAAAAGAGGACACGGGGGAGGGTGTCTGCAGCGGTGTCCAGCGGCGGCGGCTGCAACAGGTAAAACCCTAACCCTAACCTCGCTTTGATACCATGTTATGAATAGCGCTTGTATTCATTATAAGGCCAATGGGCCAATATATATATAAGTACAGATGTGACATATATGCAAGTAACCTCTTATACAATGAGGAAAATACATATACATCTAATCACATCTAACAGAGCGAAGGTCAAAATTTCGTGGCATTCGTGGATCCCTAGAGGATTTGAGTTGAAAGTAATAGGAAAGGGATATTGTCGACTAAAATGGGTATCCCAATTAATTGATCCAGATCGGAGACACTGGAAAGAGGAGATTATTCGGTCAGCCTTTTATGCTCATGATGCAGATGAGATACTGAAGATCAAAATACTGAGTATAACGTTTGAGGATGTAATTGCTTGGCAATATGAAACATTTGGACTGTTCACTGTCAGGAGCGCTTACAAGCTAGCAGTCGACTTGCAGGAGATAGCCCTCAAGAGACCAAGTTTCAGCTCGAATGTGGACGGTAGTAGACCCCTCTGGAGGTCAGTTTGGCAGTCAACACTACCACAGAAAATTAAAGTCTTTGTTTGGTGATTAGTAAATGACGAGCTTGCGACAAAAGTCAATAATTGGCTCCGAAAGTTGACCCCAAACAAACTTTGTGATACATGCGGGCTGGAGGAGACAGGTTTTTACACTGTGATTCCTTGCCCGTGCGCAAGAGACCTTCGTGAGGCTATGAAGAATAGCCTGTGGGCACTGTTGGATGATTCCAGGCTTCTTTACTTAGGCCCGGATTGGCTACTGATCCTATTAAATACCTTGGAGCAGGAGGAGCAAGAAAAACTCGTGCTCACGTTGTGGCGATGTTGGCAAGTCTGTAATGAAGCTGTCTTCACTCCAAAGAAGATTTCGATTTGTAGGGTCAGTTAGGCCTGGTAATGGGCCAAACTCGTTCGGGCCGAAAGGGTTGGGCTATTGGATGGGCTGGTATCGGGCCGCTTTGAGATGGGCTGTGGTTAAAAAGGGTCGGGCTGGGCTAGGTTTTGCTCAAAATGGGTTGGGTCAGGATCATATACGGGCTGATAAAATGCGTTGTGGAAGAGCTTGGTCTGCGAACCAGTCCACCAAAAAGACAACAAGGCCTTTGCCCAATGTCGGGCAGCATTCTCCCAAAGCACATCAAAACAAAGAGGAGAGAACACTCTGAAAAAACAGAGAGTAGAGAAGGAAGGAGAAGGCCTAAGCAAGACCGCAAGAGCATGAAGAAGTTCACCGAAGAACATGGAGTACGGCGACGGTGACACCAACGACACATGTTGAAGCTGCGAGGAGAAATCGTTGTAGCCTTGAACAATTTCAATTCAGGCAATGGTATCACCAAGTGCACATGATTCCATCACTACTTGCGATACCATACTATTGTAGAAACAGTACCAGATAGTGCTAAACACACACAGACAAACAACTGAACGCAGCATCACAAAAAGCAAAAACTTCACGTACTGACGTACCCAAGTATTGAACCCAGCTACAACCTACAGATCATGTCCACGAGCTAGTGAGATGTGAGCATAGCTATAGATCATCGCGTTACCACACCGTTGGCGGTGCGATCGAGCGAGACGGCACGTACGGTAGATCTTAGGCGTCGACGGGGGCACTGAGCTTCTGGAGGTAGTGGAGCATGATCTCGAAGCAGAGGTAGGCGTCGCGGGTGGCATACACCCACTCCTCATCGCCCAGCTGGCTGTAGCCGCCCCAGTCCACGTCCGCCACCTTCGCCGGTCACTGTGCCAGCCGCATCTTCTGGCCCAGCGCCACGCACGCCACGCGTTCCAGGCCCAGCCCCTTCACCACCTTCGCCGTGTGCCTCGTCCTCCGCCTCCGCCTTTGCCTTCTCCCTCGCGAGCGCCGCCTTAGACATCCAGTACTTCTCCGACTTCTTCGCCTTCCTCTCGGCCTCCGCCTCGGCCAACTTCCCATACGCGCGCACGAACAGATCTGTTAGCTCTGCCGACCGTGGGAGGTGATAGCGGGCGAGGTGGGTTGGCCCAGGAGTTCGTAGGCTGTAAAGAGAAAAGGCCTAGGAGTTTAAATGGGTTGGCCCGAGGGTTCATAACGGCCAAGATAGTATTAGGGTGTTTTGCTTAATGGATTGGGCTGGATGGGGTTTTATTATTTTTGGTTGGCTGGACGAAGGTTGGGGCTGACGCCAATTATATGGGGCTAGGGTGGGGTTCGGGTTGAGTCTTGGCCCATTACCAGGCCTAGGGTCAGTCAAGTTCCTAGAGGACTATTGGAACTCTCTGTACACTGTCCGACAAGAGGATCCTTATTCTTCTACTAAGGGTAAGAAGCTGCTGGGTGGTGCTTGTGTTCAACCGAAACTTGGGTCAGTGACGACTCTCAAAGACATATGGGAGCCACCTGATCCTGGTTGGGTTAAAATCAACGTTGATGGGGCGTTTTCAGAGAATTCAGGTGAGGCAGTGGTGGGGATAATCATCCGCGATGAGAAGGGGTCGGTACTGGTTTCTTCTTGGCGGACCATTTAGCGTGTGGGAGATCCTGAGGAAGCTGAAGCTTGGGCTTGCCACGAAGGGATCATACTTGTGGTAGAATGGACTCGCAAGGCGGCAGTGCTAGAGACAGACTGTGCTTCATTGGTCCATCTACTGTCCAATCCGAAAGATCATCGTTCTCGTCTTACGTTCATTGTGTAGGAATTGCTAGAGTTAGCTTGCCAGTTGCCGGTGTTCAAAATTCGGCATACGAAAAAAGAGCAAAATGGGGTAGCTCATGAACTTGCGCGTTTGGCAAATCGCTTAAACCACTGTGTGGTTTGGCGTGAGCAATCTCCTTTCTGTGTTGAGCACTTGGTTGCTTAAGATTGTATCCCAGATTCTAAGTAACTAATAAAGCTCTCTTTTGCTCGTAAAAAAAGTCAACTTGAGACTTGTATCTTGGTTTTGGAGCTGAATGCATGTGTCCATTGGACATTGTGAAGGAATTCACAAATTTTCACTGTCTTGTCTAGCTTGTCGTATTGCTCCATTTGTACGCTCGTTGTCAGCTTGTGAATTTAATTACAGGGGAAAACAGAGCTTCAAACTTCTATTTTGGTTTATTTAGAGCTTATTGTAGGTAAATTGTTATGAAATTCTAACTCTTTTTTTCCTTGGTCAGTACTACCCCCAATGAAACAAGCCGTTAGTTTCCTAAAGCATCATTAGCAGCATTATAATATGCAGGATTGCAATCAAGTGATTAAAATTGATTGCTAACGAGTCTTTTCCGATTGGTGTGACTTATCCAGATTTGCTATAGTCCAAGACCATGATTTGTTTATATTGTTTCTTGTTATGGCCAAATTATCTTGGAGTTTATGGGCTTAGCCCATATAATATTCTAAATAAATTATAGGAAAATCTCAAAGACCCCCTCATGCATGGTGAAAGATGAAAAGTTTAGTACCATATTGATAGTCTAATTGAGAGGAGACCAATATATAAGGTGGAGTTGGTCTTACTTAGTTAAAGCAACCAAAATAACAATACGCGCGCGCTCGCTCACCCGCCTTGCCACGCCATCGCCCGCCAGCGCGCGCATGAATGGTTCAGCGATTTCGTGTCTAGTTGGATGTGGAGTTTCTTTTCTTGTTGCTGGTTCTATATGAGGGAGAGAGGTCTCCACTCAAACCATAGAAGAAAATAGATTAACCACATAATTTTAGCTCTGCGCTGCGCCTTGTCTACTCCATCCCTTCGTTGGCGTGCACGGATATGGGGAGAGCAGTGTCTTCAAAGCCAGCGTCCTTCGTGATCCTGCACGGGTTAGGGCGAATCAGGTTTTTAGGAAGCGTTCGCGTGACTACTCACGGCATTGTCCTTCTCCGTCACCCTCTTCGTGTCGTCTTCTTTGCATCAGACTCTACCGCGACCTTCATCGGAGCGATTCTCTATAAGTAGCGGTGATATCATTTGATATTGCTAAGCCTTGCTTCCTAGATATTTGTCATGTGATGATGTTGATGCCTACTTCTGTTAGTAGTGTCCTTGTTCTAGGTTTTGCCTTGTTAGTGCATATATTTGAGATAGATACATTTGAGTTATTGATCATGCTACTATTCATGGTTTCAAATATGCCTAGTATATATGCTATTATTGCATCGATTATTGTTTTAGGAATTAAAGTAATCACAAAAGTGCGCATATACCTAACAATCCAAAAACCTGATAGGCACTTTGTGATGAATGGTTTTGCCGAGGCTATGTAACCGGAGAAGTTCACCGTTGTGAACTTTAAGAGATGGCAGACAAGGGTCTAGTTGTGGCTCTCGGCTATGAATGTATTTTGGGTCGTGATACCAGATCTTGTAGGACATCGTACTACTGCACAACAAACAGAGTACGACACAGCTAAGACAATATTTGTCGGGTGCATTCTAAGTGTGTTGTTTGACCAGCTTTGTGATGTGTATATGCACATGAAGGATGTTGCGGATCTGTGGAATGCACTCAAACACAAGTTTACTGCCTCAGATGCTGGACATGAATTGTATGTCATGGAGCAATATCATGATTACAAAATGGTTTATAACCATTCTGTACTCAAGCAAGCTCATGAACTATAATTCATTGTAAGGAAACTCGCCCACCTTGGTTGTTAATTGCTTGACAATTTTTTGGCGGGGGATATTATTGTCAAATTGCCTCCAACTTGGAGTAATTTCACCACATCTCTAAAACACAAGAGGCAAAATATTTCCATCGAGGATCTGGTTGCTAGTCTTGATGTTGAAGAGAAAACTCAGGAAAAGAATGTGATACCAATGGTACAAGAGGGATAGACTAGAGCGAACATCATGCAACATATTAACAAAGGGAAATGCAAGGTTGTTTCGACTACTAACTTCAAAAGGACCAACAATAGTAAGAAGAAAGTGAACATGAAGGATATCACTTGCTTTGTTTATGGCGAGATTGGTCATTGGGCCAAGAAATGCCATAAACGAATGGGCAAGAAAAATCATCCAGTGCACAAGAAGTCTGCTCATGTCATTATTGGTGAGGCCAAAGCATCTGGGTATGGTAATTTAGTGTCTTTTCAACATGTCAATCTACTGATTGTTGGATTGACACATGGGCTAATATTTATGTATGTGCTTATGCATCTATGTTTTCTTCTTACCAGGTCGCACAGGATTCTTCCATCCTCATAGGAAATAGATCTGAAGTTCACTTCGGGAAAGATCGTGCGCTTGAAGAACGTGCAGCATGCCCCTACAATAAATAAGAACCTAGTTAGTGGCTCCCTTCTATGTCGAGATGGGTTCAAGTTGGTCTTCGAGTCGAATAAAGTAGTATCAAAATTTGGACTCTTTATTGGAAAAGACTATAAGTGCGGAGGCTTGTTCCTTTTTCCCTTTTAGATTTTTGTAATAAGATTGTGAACCATATTTATGACTATATGAATGGTGGTGAGGCCAATGTGTGGCACTCACGATTATGTCATATAAATTTTGGTTGTATGTCTTGGCTTTCCAGTTTAAATTCAATTCCAAACTTTTTCATAGTCAAAAGTTCCAAATGTCAAATTTATGTGCAAACGAAGCAACCTCCAAAGCCTCACAAGGCTGTGGAGGAAAGAAATTCGGCAAAATTAGAACTCATACATTCAGACTTATGTGAGATAAATGGTATATTGATAAAAGGAGGAAAAAGATATTTTATGACTTTAATTTATGATGTCACTAGATACTGCTACGTGTATTTGTTGAAAACAAAGGATAAGGTATCAGACTACTTTAAAACTTATAAAGCTGAGGTTTAGAATCGATTAGACAGAAATATTAAAAGAATCAGGTACGATCGTGAGGGAGAGTATTTTTCAAATGAGTTCAATCAGTTTTGTGCGAAACAAGGAATTATCCATAAAAAGACACATCCCTATTCACCCCAATCAAATGGGGTTGCCGAAAGAAAGAATCGCACCTTGACTGACTTGGTGAATGCCATGTTAGATACTGCGGGTATATCTAAGGCATGGTAGGGGAGACTATGTTAACTGCATGTTATGTCTTGAATAGAGTCCCCACTAAAAATAGTGAGGTAACTCCGTACGAAGGTTGGAAATGGAGAAAACCATCACTCTCGTATTTGCGTACTTAGGGGTGCTTGGCGAAAGTCAATGTTCCAATAACTAAGCGCAAACTTTGACCTAAAACAGTGGATTGTATCTATCTAGGATATACTTATCATAGTACAGGCTATATATTTCTAGTAGTTCAATCTCGGATATATGACATGCCAATCAATATGATAATGGAATCCCGAAATGCTTTTTTTCTTTGAAAATATATTTCCTATGAAGAATTCATATAGCTCTTCTAGTTAAGAAAATGATTTAACTCCTAAACCTACCGCTCCAATTGAGTATACTGAACACACATACGAACATGTACATGAGGAGCATGACGGTGTTGTAGCTCCTCGAAGGAGCAAAAGACAAAGGATTGCAAAATCTTTTGGTGATGACTTCACTATGTACCTTGTGGATGATGTTCCTAAATCTATTTTAGAGGCATATGCATCTCCTGATGCAGAGTACTAGAAGGATGCGGTTCGTAGTGAAATGGATTCTATTATAACTAACAGAACTTTGAAAATCACCGATCGTCCATTTGATTGTAAGCCAGTTGGATGCAAGTGGGTGTTCAAGAAGAAACTTAGGCCTGATGGTACTATAAAAAAGTATAAGGCTCGAATTATGGCTAAATGTTATACTAAAAAAGAAGGTAAGGATTTCCTTGATACTTACTCACCTGTTGCCAGATTCACTACTATTCGAGTACTATTATCTTCGATTGCCTCAGATGGTCTTATTGTCCATCAAATGGACGTAAAGATAGTTTTCCTCAATGGAGAGTTGGATGGGAAAATTTACATAGATCAGCCGAATGGATTTGTAGTACCTGAACAAGAGGGCAAGATATGTAAGTTATTGAAACCTTTGTACGGTCTCAAACAGGCACCTAAGCAATGGCATGATAAGTTCGATAGGACTTTGACATCTACGGGGTTTGCGGTAAATAAAGCAGATAAATGTTACAACCGCTATGGTAGGGGTAAAGGAGTAATTCTATGTTTGTATGTTGATGATATACTTATCTTTGGGAAAAACTTTTGATGTGATTAACGAGGTTAAGTCAATTTTTTCCTAAAGTTTTGACATGAAAGATCTGGGAGTGGCTGATGTTATTTTAAACATCAAGTTGATCAAAGATGTGAATGTGATTACCTTTCTGCAATCCCATTATATGGAAAAGGTCTTGAGCCGTTTTTGTTAATTGGAAAGCAAGCCATCTCCAACACCCTATGATGCGAGTCTAATACTTCGAAAGAATCGAAGACTAGGAAAGGATCAATTGAGATACTCTTAGATTATTGGTTCACTCATATACTTGGTTAGTGCTATCCGTCCCAACATCTCTTTTGTTGTAAGCAAATTGAACCGATTTACCGCTAATTTAGGAGATGATCATTGACGCGCACTTGAGCGAGTTATGCACTATTTGAAAGGTACAATGAGTTACAAAATTCACTATACTGGGTATCCTGGTGTACTTGAGGGATATAGTGATTCCAATTGGATTTCTTATGCTGATGAGATCAAGGCTATGAGTGGATATGTATTCTCTAGACGATGCTGCCGTCTCATGGAGGTCTTGCAAATAGACCATATTAACGAGGTCAACCACGGAGACATAACTCACAGCATTAGACACAGCCACTGTTGAGACAGAATGACTGCGAGAACTCTTGATGGATTTACTAGTGGTTGAAAAACTAATTCTAGCTATCCTTACATAGTGTGATAACCAAACAGTTATCATAAAGGTGACAAGTGCAAAGGATAATATGAAATCCTCAAGACATGTGAAAAGGCGGTTCAAATCTGTCAAAAAATTGAGAAACTCCAGAGTGATAGATGTGGATTATATCCAAACAGCTAAAAATCTAGCAGATCTCTTTACAATGGGACTATTACAGAATGTGATTGAAAGTGCATCGAAGGAGATGGGAATGAGACCCACGTGTGTTACACACAGCGGTAACCCAAACCTACATGATCGGAGATCCCGTGAAATAGGCCTCGGGAAAAACAAACTGATTGGGTAACAATAGAATGCATTCTTACTTTATATCTCACTTCGTTGAAGATGCAGTACTCTAATTACTGTAAGGCAAGATGACTTTGTTTTAATGTATTCTGAGGCTTAACAGCAAAATAATATCCTATACGGTATTCTGGTAAGAACACTATGAGCCCGGCTGTTGGTCGTAGTTCATGAGATGTGAGTGGTCTCTAATAATCTCATGAAAAGACATAGGAGTATGACCTATATGCTCCACCCGAGGAGTAGCATATCGGTGGCCAAGTATCAGCAAAGGCCTTAGGTGAAACTTGTCCATGCAAAACTGTCAATTCAAGGCTTAGTCCATCGTGTTGTTGTGGGTAAGTTTAGCTTGAGCTTCTAGGTGGATGTTCAACTTTAACCGGTCTCCACCGAAAAACTAGTATATCAATAGTACTTTGGAATTATGGGTAAATTCGTGGTGCTTTTAGGTTCTGGTAGGGGATTGTTGGAGTTTATGGATTTGGCCCATATAATATTCTAAATAAATCCTAGGAAAATCCCAAAAGCCCACTCATACATGGTGGAAGGTGGAAAGTTTAGTACCATATTGCTTGTCTAGGTGGGAGGAGACCAATAAATAAGGTGAAGTTGATCTTACCTTGTTAAAGCAAGCAGAAGAAGAATACACGCGCGCGCATATGACTTACCTTTTGAGATATTAGCCAACTTCAGAAGATACCTTGGTGTCTGGGGTAAAATTATCATAGTTCTTTTTTTCAGCTACAACAATAACATGACATCAATCAGCCAATGTTGTCTCATACTAACACAGAGTTCAAATTAAATAACTACCAGATTTATGAAGAGAAATATGATGCGATGATGATGATATGATGTCTTTCTTTAATGACAAAAGGTAAAATCATTAACTCTATTTTTTTTATATTTTAAAAAAACACAATTAGGCATTCGGCACACAACAATAAACACAAGCATGGTTCTCATCCAAGAAAATGCCATGTAGTAGAGCAAAAGAAAAACAGATGAAAGAGTTGTAGCACATTATCCATTGTAATGTTTGAAAAACTGATATCACTGACATAACAGCATAGCTGGCCATATAAGTAAGTCATAAACTACCTATGGAACAATGAATGACAAAACATATATATTCATTGCACTATGTGTAGAAGTCTTTCTTTTAGAGGAGGTTGGTTCTGAAAAAGCTGAAAGAAAAGAATACCATTAACCAAATACTCAAAACTCCATAGCCAATGATAATTCTTCAGAATGAATTACCAAGTGTAGCTCCCACATTATATAGCCAATGATCATACAACGTGGAATCTTGATGATGTTTCCTCTCTAAATTGATGAAATACGATAAGCTAAGTTCAGATAGGAGGTCTATTTGTTGTATAAATACTAATTTTTTGTGCTAATATAACCAATGCAAAGGTAGGATATCACTCTACTATCCTGCTTAGCAAGCAGAAATTATGCTATGGGACATAGGTTATGATATTACTAAGAAAATGAAAGTAAAAGAGTTTATCCACGGAAAATGATCCACTGAAGATTAGATGTACACGTGTGATGCCTGTATTATTAGCATGTATATACACACAACAAAATAAGAAGCTAAACACGACGATCGACTATGAGAGGCATGCTTACCGACACCTGCAGCGGATGCACTGATAGCTCAGATGACTTGCATACAAGATCTAATTCAGAAGCGCTATGAGATGTAACGCCTAAGATCTGTTTTATCAATTATGTATGTACTGTGTAGTGTCGATAAAAATCCTAGGCTACATACACATGTAAATAACAAGATCTGTTGTACTACCTGCATAACCACCAAGGATAGTGCTATTGCCACTAACAAACTACAGTAATACCTAGAAGATTAGATTACTACTGTCCGGCATAATACAAAGAGGAAATCCTAAGTAATCCAAATACGGAAGAATATGTTCCCGGGATGGCTCGGCAGGATCCTTGGAGCGGTCAATTTCCAGAGCAACGGGCTCCACGCTAACTACCATGGTGGTATCACAGTGTGCCATGGTGGCACGGGCGGTGGAGAAGATCAGATGGGCAAATCGATGCAGCTTGTGGATGTATATATCCGAGGGACAACCAGCGACAGCAACAACAGAGAAAAAGAACACCCCGCTGGAACAAAGAGCAAGGGGGTGAACAAAATAGGCACACGATAGTCACAATCCACACGAGCAAACCAAAATCGAATTAAAAATCGAAGAGGAAACATAGCAAAATCGAAAGAGGCCAAGAGGGGAACGCAAGAACCTGAAGAACAAATGGAGACGGTGACGGAAACAAAGCGGAGCCATGGGGCGGAAGGAGAAACCACCACTAACCTCCATGTCATCGCCGCTATGGCGGCAACCCCCCTCACTTTTTGCGATGGCGATTGGAAGCCCACCGCCGCCGCTCCTGATCTCGCCTTGTTGTCACCTGTGAGGTGACAACCATCGTCGCTGTCTCCTCTGTCCTCCACAACCCCTCACCTCCGCAACCCACGTATCGCCGGTCCAGGAGGAGGTGACGAGGGCGCAACCTAGGGCGATCTAGGGTTCAGTCAGGTGGCCACCCGCTGACGACGACAGTAAGGAAGGGGAGGATGTGACTAGATCAGCGGTGCAAGACAGCGGATCAGTGATGGGAGCTCTGTTTAGGGCGTGCTAGGGTTCTGGCGTGGAAGGAATGGGAGGAGGTCAGGGCGGAGGAATAAAGGGAGGTGGCGATGGCGAGGGATGAGGGCAGCTCCGGCGATGGCGAGATCGAAAGGGATGAGACAGGAGGTGAGGCGATGGCGATGGCGAGGGTGAGAGGAGGAGGGAGGACCGGAGGAGGTCGAGGACAAGAGCAAGAGGCGGCGGCCTCTACGATGCGAGGGGATCATGATCGGAATTAACCTATTTAACAGCCGGAGAGAATCGCTCCCTTCCGCGCGGCCACGTCACCAAAAAAACGGACGTCGTCCGATCGCGCATCGCCCATCCTGCATCCGCCCGATCAAACGCGCTGTGCTTCGTGCGCGGGTGCGATCGAGCGCGTCCCACGTCGCCCTAAGCACGGCTGCGTCGGCTCCATCTCGATCCTTCCTTTCATCTCCTCTCTCATGTCTTCCTCCCATGCCTCCCGGGTCTCCCTCCCCCGCCGCTGTTGCGCCCGCCCTCTTCCTCCCTCCCGCTCGCTCGGCCTCCCTGCCCAACCGCTGCATCTGCGCCACCAGCACCGTAGGCCCTTTCTTCTTCCTCCCCGGTCTCCCTCACTCACCGCCACAGCCCCCTCCCCTTGGTCTCCCTCCCCAGCCGCCTCTTGGGCACCTGCACTACCCAGTCTCCCTCACTCACCGCCGCAGCGCGCCCCCCTCCCCCTCGGTCTCCCTCCCCAGCCGCCTCTTGGGCACCTGCCCTTCGCCGTCCTCTCTGGCGTGCACCTGCGGACCCTCACGAGCTCCCGTTCCCCTCTCTCTCCCTCTCTAGAGCTATCGCCCCCGCGCAGCCACAGGTCGTCCTCGGTCTCCCCCGCGCAGCCACCGGTCGTCATCGGTCTCCCTCACGCAGCCGCCTTAGTGCCTCCATTCGTTATCGTCGGTCTCCCCCGCGCAGCCGCCAGTCATCGTCGATCTCCGTCCTCGAACGCCGCTTCGGCACCTTCATTCGCCCCTTTTCTCCTCCGCCTCCGGTCCGCTCCCTCTCCCTCCTCCACCGCCCTCCTCCACCAACACCGCCGCTCCCTCCCTCTTCCTCCCCCGCCACCCTCCTCCACCAGCGCCAGGGTTTCCTTTGGTAGGATAGTGGTTATCTATTGTTGATTGGTCCTTGGGCGTCCTATTCCCTCCTCTCCCTCTCCGAACTCTCGCCCCACTCGGTCTCGGGAGTTTCAAATCAATTAAACGGTATTCTGACCATGCCTACACTGATGGTGAGAAAAAAGATGCTTTAAATCTGTAAGTCTCTCAGATGTCTTCGTCTTCTTGAAATTATTAACCACACAATATAGTAGATGAGCTCTTGAGCTGTTTACTCCTGGTAAGTGAAATTTGATTACCTTCCCTGATTCTTAGTTTGGTGATATTGTCAGATTTCTTAATTATTTCCAACTTGAAGAGGGAAAATCAGCTCTCTGGGAGTTGGCTACTGATTACTATCTTCATGTGACGACGGCTGGTGATGATCTCATGTCTGATAGCTACCATATGTGGTAAGCTAAAATCTGGTACTTTAGTTTGTTATGACATTACAATTTTAGTCCCTTACCTTGATGAGGTGTAGAATTTGGTGCTAGGTTTTGTGTCATAAATTGTATGTTATACATGTTATTGACAGTTCCTCAACTAGAAATAATTTGCCTGAGGGATCTGGAGCCACACTGAGCCCTGTTCCAGCATGTAAAGATGACTTCTCGAGAATGAAACTTACCTCATTTGACAAACTTATAAAAAGGAAATGTAGTTCAATAAAGGATGTAAGGCTAAACTGTGATGTTGATCTAAAACCAAGTAGAAGTTTTGGAATTTCTGTAATGGCACTAAACACAGCGTACGTCATCTTTTTGCTCTTGTGATTCTTTGTTGAATTTTACTTTCTTTATGTTCACTTATAGCCTGTGTTTATGATTCAGTGAGGTGCAGCTTAAAGGTCCAAACTGGTTGTTTGTTCAAAGAAAACCCACCGAAACATTTCCAACAACAAAAGTTACTCCAGAGGAAAATGCGAACGAGGGAAACAGATACGACTTGAATGTCTGTCTATGTGGGGAACTGAATTGCCTTTCCTCAGCAGATTCATGCATGCTTTTAGCTAACTGTTTCGTTAATGATCTCATTGTTATTTTAGGAATTAAGCCTGCTATACATTCTCTGGCTACTACTGAGCTTTGTGTCCTCTGCTACCTCGCTTATCAAGACTGATAGTGATCTTTTCTTTTGCGTAGATGCTTTTAGTTAACGGTTTTGTGAACGATCTCATTGTTATTTTAGGCCTTAGAACTGCTATACATTCCCTTCTTTATTAGAGATAATTTTCCTTCCACTTGAGAGCTGATGCCTTGCTATCGTTCTATATTATTTCTCTATCTAATATCCCATCATATGTTTTTTCTCTGGCTTTCCTTGGCTCCTACTAGACCAAATAGTTAGTTGTTTCATGGATGATCTCAAAGTTCTTTTATGTATTAAGATTGGTACACATTCTCTGTTTGTTTCATATGCTTTTGCTCCCACTAGAGAGGTGGTCACTTGCTTGCATTTTACATGGTTTGCCTTTTTATTATCCCATTATATGTTTTTCCTATCCCATCTTTCCTTAAATTTTGTTAGACCAAATAGTTAAAAAGGTACATGTACTCATCCTGCCATCTCGGTCCCATCTTTGTTTTACTCCATCTTTGTTGTACTCATCAGATCTATTTTTCCTTGGCTTCTTATAGAGTTATATCAGTAGAGAGGAGTGCAGCAAACTCAAAGGAATTTGTACTGCAAAAATAATGGAAGGTAAAATGTAACAGCCCTCTTTCTTTGCATGTTATGTTTTTTTCCATGTAGCTGAAGACAGATGTTTTATGCCTGAACACATTGATAGTGTGTCTTAAACATCTATCTACTTTTAATGAGGCAGAGTCGTTTAATCGATGTTACTAATTAGTGACTGACAGAGTTCTCTATTCTTGATAGCTCCTCCTCCCTGTACATTTATCTTACCTTAGCAAGTAAGATTAGCATAATTTTCCGATGGTAGCTATGGCAACCAAGAGTTGGGTTTGCAAAAAAAAAAGTCTATTTACAGTAGATGCTTAGGTTGTCCATTTCAGAGCTTGCAAGGATTGGTCTTTTTATACAACAAAATAAGATTGTTTCATACTAGGATGTCGTTGTCCTTTTGTGTTATAGATATCCATGGATTAAATACGGATTAATATGTGTGTGAGCTAAAAAGTAGTTACTAAAGCATAGCTGATTAATACCCCTATATACTCTCAATGCATGTGTTATCCACATCGAATGCTCTATATTTGCCTTGATTTAACTCACATTTAGACTGTCTCTGTCATATAGTCTACATCTAAATATTTTTCAGAGCTTGCAAGGATTGGTCATTTTATACAACAGAAGAAGATTGTTTCATACTAGGATGTCATTGTTCTTTTGTGTTACAAATATCCATGGATTAAATACGGATTAATATGTGTGTGAGCTAAAAAGTAGTGACTAAAGCATAGCTGATTAATACCCCTATATACTCTTGCTACATGTGTTATCCACATCGAATGCTTTATATTTGCCTTGATTTAACTCACATTCAGACTGTCTCTGTCATATAGTCTATATCTAAATATTTACGATAACCATTAGTTTATAAGCAAGCCACTCCTACACCTACAAGAAACATTTATGTCTTTATCTCCCCCATGAACTTGTGATCCTCTAAACAATAGTCCATTTCTTCATTGCTGTAAATGCTTAATTAACACATTGTTCCTGTAAGCACCTTTTTATATTGTTTCTTTCTTTTATCGGTATTCCAAATGCTATGCCTATTAGCACTGCTACCATTCCGATATAGCCTTTTCTATTTGTTGCACAACACATGCATCAAACACCGCTCAGTCATCTAATACTACTTAGCTACTCTCCAGTAATTTACCATCACTGACTAATTTGCATTGCTTTGTGCTTCTAATGCCTAATATGTTCCTCCCTATTTATAGCCTTTATGTAACATTTATTCTTCTCATTTTTTTTATATATCTTTAAGTTATCTTACTAGATATCTGTTTTCATTTCCAGGGGCAATGAAATGGTCTGAGAAGCTGGTTTTGAGCGATATGGGAAATATTGGGTTGTATTGAGCAACATCACCACTGTACACTTTGCTTAGCCTACGCCCTTCGTAGAATGCAGTAGTAAGTTCTTAGATTCAACAAGCACTGTTTAGCTATAACAGTTTCAAATTTTGGGCTTAGGTTTCCCATGAATCAGTGTATATCTACGCTATTATAGTTGCCTCATGAGTTTTTCCTATGCTGGACATGAGCAGAGGCTCATTTGATTTCCCTGGTTCCTGTAACCTCACTTGCCTCATAGTGAGTTCAGTTCCATTGTTTCATCCCTTTTAACCTTACATAAATTCATTTTATCGTTCCCTTAATTTCCATTGAATCATATCTCTTACAGAGTATGTATGGATGATCCCTACCTTGGATGCAAAATGATTTTTCCTTTAGTCTCGATAGGTTGGATAGTTTCGTAGAGATTCCCTTTCATATTTCAAATTGTTGCAAGAGTAGTTTGGCTAGATAAACCTTAAAAAAATGCATCAGCTCTGAGATTGACTTTTCTTGGTCGACTTACGTGCTCATCTGCACCTATTTAGATTGACTATATTAATTCTTATAGTCATTGTTTCGTCATGTACAAAGGTTCCCTGTAAGCACAATTTCTAAACTAGATTATTGAGGTGACATTTGCCATGAAAATATTTACAGCATGTTCAATTAATTGGTAGTGTGGGATAGTCTGTCAGAGATAACAAACCCTTTGTTGAGATATTGATCATCCAAAATTTCCTTTTATGCTGCTTTCAAGCCCTGAGAATACAACCAGTTTTTTAATACACCCTATAATTGTAGCTATTAAGTTTAATCAGTTTCCTTGCATATACTTTTGACAGTTCATATACTAGATTAGACTTAAGTTGTGTGATTAACGTCATATTTTTTACGAGATAGTTATCAAGCTATTAAATTTACATATAGTATTTTGTAGAGTGTAGTCTTTACTGTTTGAATCACCTTCGTGGGAAGCTTGGTGGAAAGAGAGGCTCCTCCATCTTATCGTTACTTATACCACCATCGACATCCCCCTTGACACCATGAATGTAAGAGAGGCTCCCCCATCTTATGGTTGCGTAGCGGGTGAATGAGCGTGTGTTCTTCACTGATATGGCCTTTTGATATTAAAGGATTCGAAGGGCAAGGCTAGGGAGCTCTCACAATGGGAGTCAGATCTCAAGAGGCGAGAGGCGATACACCCGTTATGCTGTTGCCTTGGATTCTTACTGTTGATTTTGTTACATGACGAAGATGCTAAATTGTTGCCTTTTTTTTCCTATTCCTTTTTTCAACAAAAATTTGTGGGTGAAGGACATCAAGAGGAGGGAGGAAGCTCTCGGGAGCGGTATGCTTCTATGTACCTTGGGCTTAGCGTAATGATTATCTTCCTTGATGTTATCATGGAGTTTTGAATTGAGTGTTGTTTTATTGTACTGCGTTGATGTAGCCGGGGTGCCCATAGAGGACAAGTGCTGGCCATTGTTCTTCCCGATTATCCACCATGACGTTGCCAACAAGATATCGGCCAATGCGCAGAAGCTGCAATATCTTGCATTCACAAGCTGGCTTGGTATACATGCATCCTCAGAAGTCAGAAGTCATTCACAATGTGGGGTGCGCTACATTTAGTGTTTTCCAGATATAGGCATATAGCATTGTTTTTGCTTACGGAGAATGTTTTGAGTTGAAATGATCTACAGTCATTGTGCTTTGTCTCTTCTGGAATTTCATAGTTGTCATAGTCTGTTAGATCAGAGAGGGAGGTGAGTTCAGCTCTTCTTTCTAGCAAGTTTTTTTTTCACTTCATGTATGCTGGTTTCCTATGCACCTGCACACATTTATTGTATCATTGTATGGGTTGTATTTGAATTGTAGTTAGTTACCAAGAAGTATTTTATTGCGCTACTACCTTTAATGCAGCAGGCCACTCAAACTTTGGATTTTGTTATGCTTGCAGACTAAGTTTTTTTTCCTGGCTACTATCTATGGTAAGCTTGGAATTCCTTTGTCGTACTTGATGTGGTATAGGCCTCTGTACCATGCTATGAGGTATGCATCTAATAGTTATGCTTTTGAATATCAACACAGAAAATTTGCACCAGTTTGTGTCCTCTAATTTGTGAATTCCACTTTGCGCTACATTTAATGTTTTCTAGATATAGCATTTTTTTTGCTTAGAGAGAATGTTTTGGTTTGAAATAGTCTACAGGCATTGTGCTTTGATTCTTCTGGAATTTCATTGCTGTCATAGTTTGATGAATTAAAGGGGGAGGTGAGTTCAGTTCTTCTTTTTAGTGAGTTTTTTTTTCACTTTATGTATGCTGGTTTTCCATGCACCTACACGTTTATTGTATCATTGTATGGGATGTATTTGAATTGTAGTTAGTTACCGAGAAGTGCTAAATTTTATTGCACTATTACCTTTAATGCAGCAGGCCACTCAACCTTTGGATTTTTGTTATACTTGCAGATTCAAAGTTTTTTTCCCTGGCTACTATCTATGGTATGCTTGGAATTCGTTTATCATACTTGATGTGGTATAGGCCTCTGTACCATGCTATAAGGTATGCATCGAGGATAACCGACCAGAGGGGGGTGAATAGGAGGTTTTAAAATTTTTAACAATTTAACAATTTTAGCCAATTAATAACTTAGTCTAAACAAGTTACACTTCTAGCTAAGCAATTCAATCACAATAAACAAGCTAGAAATATAAATGCGGAAAGTAAAGACTAGAGATAACCACAATGACACGACGATGTTTTTCCCGTGGTATCGAAGACTTGCCGGTCTTCACTAGTCCACGTTGAGGAAGCTTGACACCTCAAGCCGGCTCCATGAATTAAGCCTTCCCTCGATTAACTATGGTTGTTCTTCCTCCGCTTCGGAGATGGTGAACACCGAACCACTCACAAGCTTGCACCGGGCCTCTTCACAATCTTCTTTGAAGAGATCACCGTGCTCCACCACCAAACCGTCTAGGAGTGCGGCAACACTCCAAGAGTAATAGACCGACGGTCTTCACTTGACGGCACTCAAGTGCAAATGGATCGACTAGGAGTATGAATGCACTTGAATATATCTCAACAAGCTCACAATGAATGCACAAGAGTGTTTTTGAGTGTTGAGTGAATGCACAAAACTCTCAAGGCTCTATGGATGTTAAATGGGCACTAGCAGCCTTTACTTGAGCAGTTGGGGGGGTATTTATAACCCCCACCAACAATTGTGACCATTGGGGGACCAAACCCCAACCCTCAAATAAAATCGAACGATCAAGAAGACAATGGCGATGCGATCCGCACTTGAGTCTCGAAACACGATCCAACGGCTAGAACAGATACCAAAAATAAACAATATAGCCGTTGGAAATCCCACTCGAAACGTCCGCAGGCTAACGAGCGGTACGTCCGAAACTCCCCGGTCGTTCTGCATTTACGAGTGGCACGACCGATTGTAGGGTTTCACAAATCACCGAAGGATGCAAGCGTTCTGGAATTTTCATACCGCCATGTAAAAATCGGAATGACCGCAGAGCGGTACAACCGTTCCTAAGCGTGGAACGTCCGATTTCCAGAAAGAGTTTTTGAGTAGATTTACACTTGTTCTATTTTTATTGAACCGCCTCACAAATTTCGGTACGACCGCACATCGGTACGACCGATTGTCATGAGCGGTACAATCGATTTCCATGAGTGATTCTGAGGCAAAATACATCGCTTCTGGTTTTCTTGAACCGCCAACTAAAAATCGGATTGACCGCAATGCGGTAGTACCGCTTAAGGAGTCGGTCATTCCGCATGTGCGCTCAGTTGGCTATTCCCTTCAAAATACAGTACTACCGCCAAGTAAAGTCCGGTCATATCAAGACTAAGCTAAGATGCGATCGCAATTATAATCAAGCAGTACTACCAATTTTGGACAGAAGCACCTAATGCTTTTAAATTCAATTTCAAGTTTAAATTCAAATGCATGCATGATCCTAAATTGATCTATATGGCACAAGAACATGCTATCAAGCTACTAGCCATGATCCCTCTTAATAGTACGACATTTATCCTATAATCCGGTCTTCCAACCAAAACTCCTAAGACCGGTAGAATAGAAAAAGGAACCTAGACTACTTGTACCTTGTCTTTGAGCTAAAAGATCTTCATGTAGTCCATTTGCATGCAACTTTGCATCGATAAGTTCACCAATAGGATTTAACCTTGTTGTAGGATCAAGGATAACCGACTAGAGGGGGGTGAATAGGAGGTTTTTAAACTTTTTAACAATTTAACAATTTAGTCAATTAATAACTTGATCTAAACAAGTTATACTTCTAGCTAGGCAAATTAATCACAATAAACAAGCTAGAAATATAAATGCGGAAAGTAAAGACTAAAGATAACCACAAAAACACGACGATGTTTTTCCCGTGGTATCGAAGACTTGCCGGTCTTCACTAGTCCACGTTGAGGGAGCTTGACGTCTCAAGCTAGCTCCACGAATTAAGCCTTTTCTCAAATCACTATGGTTGTTCTTCATCCGCTCCGGAGATGGTGAACACCGAACCACTCACAAGCTTGCACCGGGCCTCTTCATAATCTTCTTTGAAGAGATCACCGTGCTCCACCACCAACCGTCTAGGAGTGCGGCAACACTCCAAGAGTAATAGATCAAGGTCTTCACTTGACGGCACTCAAGTGCACATGGATCAACTAGGAGAATGAATGCACTTGAATGTATCTCAACAAGCTCACAATGAATGCACAAGAGTGTTTTTGAGTGTTGAGTGAATGCAAGGGCTCTCAAGGCTCTATGAATGTCAAATGGGCACTAGCAGCCTTAACTTGAGCAGTTGGGGGGGTATTTATAGCCCCCACCAACAATTATGACCGTTGGAGTCGAAACCAAACAAGTCAGGCAAAATCGGAACAACCGCGATTACAAGTTTGATGACGATCGACTTCGATCGAAACACGATCAACGGCTAGAACAGATACTAAAAAAGGAAAAAGGTAGCCGTTGAAAACTCAATCGAACGATCATAGTAAACGCGTGGTACATCCGACGGTTCTTGTCAGATTGCTTTCTACGAAGCGATACGACCGCTCGAGGGTTTCAAGATTTGTCAAGATTTGCAATGGTTCGGAATTTTGTACCGCCATGTAAAAATCGGAATGACCATGAAGTCAGCGACTGCTCCCAAACGCGAACGTCCGATTTCCAGATTGAGTTTTAGAGCAGATTTGCACTTGTTCTGTTTTTATTGAACCGCCTCACAAAATTGAACGACCGCCCAACGGTACGACCGTTGGCCAAGAGCGGTACGACCGATTTCCATGAGAAAGTCTGAGGCAATTTGCAATGCTTCTGGTTTTATTGAACCGCCAACTAAAATGTGGAATGATCATGATGCGATCGACCGATCAAGGACCCGGTCGTTCGAACACTTATTTGGTCGTTCCTTCAAAATGCGGTACTACCGCTAAGTAAAGTCGGTCATATCAAGACCAAGCGCATTTACCGCAAAATATAATCACAGACTACCGATTTTGGATGAAGCACTTAGAACTTTTCAAATTAATTTCAAGTTTGAAATCAAATGCATGCATGATCCTAAGTTGATCCATATGGCACAAGAATTTGCACCAGTTTGTGTCCTCTAATTTGTGAATTCCACTTTGCGCTACATTTAATGTTTTCTAGATATAGCATTTTTTTTGCTTAGAGAGAATGTTTTGGTTTGAAATAGTCTACAGGCATTGTGCTTTGATTCTTCTGGAATTTCATTGCTGTCATAGTTTGATGAATTAAAGGGGGAGGTGAGTTCAGTTCTTCTTTTTAGTGAGTTTTTTTTTCACTTTATGTATGCTGGTTTTCCATGCACCTACACGTTTATTGTATCATTGTATGGGATGTATTTGAATTGTAGTTAGTTACCGAGAAGTGCTAAATTTTATTGCACTATTACCTTTAATGCAGCAGGCCACTCAACCTTTGGATTTTTGTTATACTTGCAGATTCAAAGTTTTTTTCCTGCTACTATCTATGGTATGCTTGGAATTAGTTTATCATACTTGATGTGGTATAGGCCTCTGCCATGCTATAAGGTATGCATCAAGGATAACCGACTGAGGGGGTGAATAGGAGGTTTTAAAATTTTTAACAATTTAACAATTTTAGCCAATTAATAACTTAGTCTAAACAAGTTACACTTCTAGCTAAGCAATTCAATCACAATAAACAAGCTAGAAATATAAATGCGGAAAGTAAAGACTAGAGATAACCACAATGACACGACGATGTTTTTCCGTGGTATCAAGACTTGCCGGTCTTCACTAGTCCACGTTGAGGAAGCTTGACACCTCAAGCCGGCTCCATGAATTAAGCCTTCCTCGATTAACTATGGTTGTTCTTCCTCCGCTTCGAGATGGTGAACACCGAACCACTCACAAGCTTGCACCGGGCCTCTTCACAATCTTCTTTGAAGAGATCACCGTGCTCCACCACCAAACCGTCTAGGAGTGCGGCAACACTCCAAGAGTAATAGACCGACGATCTTCACTTGACGGCACTCAAGTGCAAATGGATCGACTAGGAGTATGAATGCACTTGAATATATCTCAACAAGCTCACAATGAATGCACAAGAGTGTTTTTGAGTGTTGAGTGAATGCACAAAACTCTCAAGGCTCTATGGATGTTAAATGGGCACTAGCAGCCTTTACTTGAGCAGTTGGGGGTATTTATAACCCCCACCAACAATTGTGACCATTGGGGGACCAAACCCCAACCCTCAAATAAAATCGAACGATCAAGAAGATAAATGGCGACGATCAAGACTTGAGTCTGAGCACAGTCAACGGCTAGAACAGATACCAAAAATAAACAATATAGCCGTTGGAAATCCCACTCGAAACGTCCGCAGTCTAACGAGCGGTACGTCCGAAACTCCCCGGTCGTTCTGCATTTACGAGTGGCACGACCGATTGTAGGGTTTCACAAATCACCGAAGGATGCAAGCGTTCGAATTTTCATATCGCCATGTAAAATCGGAATGACCGCAGAAGCGGTACAACCGCTCTAAGCGTGGAACGTCCGATTTCGAAAAGAGTTTTGAGTAGATTTACACTTGTTCTATTTTTATTGAACCGCCTCACAAATTTGATGCGATCAAGACATCGATGCGACCGATTGTCATGAGCGGTACAATCGATTTCCATGAGTGATTCTCGAGGCAAAATACATCGCTTCGGTTTTCTTGAACCGCCAACTAAAATCGGATTGACCGCAATGCGGTAGTACCGCTTAAGGAGCCGGTCATTCCGCATGTGCGCGCCATTATTATTCCTTCAAAATACAAGATTACCGCTAAGTAAAGTCCGGTCATATCAAGCTAAGCTAAGCGATACGATCAAGAATTATAATCGCAGACTACCAATTTTGGATGAAGCACCTAATGCTTTTAAATTCAATTTCAAGTTTAAATTCAAATGCATGCATGATCCTAAATTGATCTATATGGCACAAGAACATGCTATCAAGCTACTAGCCATGATCCCTCTTAATAGTACGATATTTATCCTATAATCCGGTCTTCCAACCAAAACTCCTAAGACCGGTAGAATAGAAAAAGGAACCTAGACTACTTGTACCTTGTCTTTGAGCTAAAAGATCTTCATGTAGTCCATTTGCATGCAACTTTGCATCGATAAGTTCACCAATAGGATTTAACCTTGTTGTAGGATCAAGGATAACCGACTAGAGGGTGGTGAATAGGAGGTTTTTAAACTTTTTAACAATTTAACAATTTAGTCAATTAATAACTTGATCTAAACAAGTTATACTTCTAGCTAGGCAAATTAATCACAATAAACAAGCTAGAAATATAAATGCGGAAAGTAAAGACTAAAGATAACCACAAAAACACAACGATGTTTTTCCCGTGGTATCGAAGACTTGCCGATCTTCACTAGTCCACGTTGAGGGAGCTTGACGTCTCAAGCTAGCTCCACGAATTAAGCCTTTTCTCAAATCACTATGGTTGTTCTTCATCCGCTCCGGAGATGGTGAACACCGAACCACTCACAAGCTTACATCGGGCCTCTTCATAATCTTCTTTGAAGAGATCACCGTGCTCCACCACCAACCGTCTAGGAGTGCGGCAACACTCCAAGAGTAATAGATCAAGGTCTTCACTTGACGGTACGACCGTTGGCCAAGAGCGGTACGACCGATTTCCATGAGAAAGTCTGAGGCAATTTGCAATGCTTCTGGTTTTATTGAACCGCCAACTAAAATGCGGAATGATCATGATCTTGATCTGACCGGTCAAGGACCCGTCGTTCGCTTTGAACACTTATTTGGCTGTTCCCTTCAAAATGCGGTACTACCGCCAAGTAAAGTCCGGTCATACCGCACCAAGCGGTACGACCGCAAGTATAACTGCGGTACTACCGATTTTGGACAGAAGCACTTAGAACTTTTCAAATTAATTTCAAGTTTGAAATCAAATGCATGCATGATCCTAAGTTGATCCATATGGCACAAGAATATGCTATCAAGCTACTAGCCATGATCTCTCTTATTAGTACGGCGTTTATCCTATAATCCGGTCTTCCATCCAAAACACCTAGACCGGTAGAATGGAAAAAAGAGATCCTAGACTACTTGTACCTTGTCTTTGAGCCAAAAGATCTTCATGTAGTCTATTTGCATGCCACTTTGTATCAACATGATTACCAAAGGGAGTTAACCTTGTAAATACTCAATAAACACGTTAATCCCATATTCACACATTGTCATTAATTACCAAAACAATTTTTAGGGGCCTAGATGCTTTCAATCTCCCCCTTTTTGGTAATTGATGACAACACTAACAATATGTGAAAAAGATTGATTTGAATATACCATAATTGTATATTCTTTTGATGGCTTAACAATAAGATAATTCTTGCAATAAGAACAAATGAATGTATGAGAATTATTTTCTTGTTAAGTCTAATTTAAAGAAAGCTCCCCCTAAACATGTGCATATAAAGATAGAACATTTTGGAGAAATTTTGAAAAATTTGGGCGGAGTTTCTTTAGCACATTTGAACTTGAGGAAATGCAATAGTAAGATATGACGATAATTGAGATTGCATAAAAGGTAATAACATGACATCATCCACAAGTTCAACAAGTTAAGGAGCGCATAATTAAACTATTACAAGCACTGATAAGTTCAACATCACATAATAAGTCCCACATATAAAACCTAACACATATAAGTCCATAGTATAGTAGCAAAAGCTTACGCTTGCTCCCCCTAAAGCTATGTCTTCTATATCTTTTCACCTCTTTCTTCTTTGTCTTCGTATTTCTCCCCCTTTGGCATCAAATACCAAAAACAACTCAGACAATGGGATCCTGAGGAGGAGGGACGACGTCCTGGGAAGCCGGATCCTGTGCTGGAGTAGGAGCGGGAGCTGGAGCAGGATCCTGAGAGTCTGGAGCCAGAGGAGCGGAGTCCTGAGAAGCGGTGACCTGCTCTGGAGGAGGAGCTGAAGATGAATCCTGAGGAGCTGGGGCTGGGTCTGGAGTCACTACCATGGTGGCAGGTGCTGGAGGAGCAACAGGAACTGTATCCTGAGGTGTAGGTGCTACAGCTGGAGCAGGAGGAGGTACAGAGGATGTCCTAGAAATAGGAGGCCGTCGAGAGAAGCGCTGTGGAGTCTTCAAAATCCCCTCTAAGTCAGTCATGCTCTCCATCAGTGCAGCCATCTTGTTATGAGTCTCATCGAAGAAATCATTCTGAGTCTGCTCCATCTCAAGTAACCTGCCTCGAGTCTCACTTTGAAATTCAGCTTGTTCAACCTTCATTTCTTGCAAAGAACTAAGAATGAGCTACTGATTCTGAAGAATCTGTGCAAGAGTGCTATCAGTAGCAGGAGCCTCACCAGCATCATCCTCAGCACTATCATGTCGTGGAGGAAGATCGTCTCGTGGCCTGTAAGACTTGTGAACAGTTCTCAATCCACCATGATACTCCATTTTGTGTATGATCCACGCCATGATGTATGGAGCATAATAAATCCTTTTAATTCTATCATTCTTAGAGGAGACTATGCCCTGAAGAATCACATCCACAACATCAAACTTGATGCCCCTCATAATATTATCAATGATATTCCAGGCGTGACCACGAATTGCATCAAAATTACCACTCTTGGGGTAGAAAGTATGATTGATGATCCTGTTGATCATGCTAGGAATTGGTCTCAGTCCAGTGATTGTGCCTAACTTGTTTTTGATAGAAGAATCATAATAATCAGACCAAACAGGGCACAATAAGGCAGGCCTCTCAAGGACTTTATCCCAAGTTCCGGACTGAACTCCCAGAACACGCTCAAACTCTTCCTTGGTGCTCTCCACATACTTAGAGGCTGATATCCATCTAATAGATTTTAAGTCTGGAGAGACATGCATCAGAGCATAGAACTGCTCGATAAGCTTGTCGTCATAGTTCTGTTTCAGTGCAACAAGGTCATACAGACCTACCTGAAGAAAGAGCTGATAAATGCTACTATAATTGTCCAAAGAATTTAAATGAGACCACTTAATCCATTTATGATCTGCAAACTTCCTGTTAGGACCATACAGCTGCTCAAACACTTGTTCCTGGAAGACAGTGTGAAAACCAGGATGTACACTGTCTGACTTTAAGAGGTACTTATTTATATGCCTTTTGATTGCATAATCATCAGCTGATAGGAGGCGTAAATCTATAGGAGATGCTGGAGGATCACCCAAATTATCAAAAGTACCTTCTTCTCGAGAGTCGTGCTCAGATTGAGTCTCATCATCAGAGACATAGTCCTCACTTGCTTCTATCTCAGATTCTCGTGCTGGCCCTTTTCCTTTACCATGAACGACCTTCTGACGAACTGAACGTGATTGCCGCACTGGGGCTGACCGTCGTCGACGAAGAGGTGATTGAGTAGGAGCGGTAGAGGATTGAGGAGATGACTGTCCTCGAGGGGGTCCATGAGGTTTCCTTGTCGCAATCCTCATCCTAGGCATCTTTAGAAATAGATAATAGGTTACAAGATATTCAAAGGAATAATTGGAATTGAATTTAGTTGAAAAGGATTGACGTTTCTATTTTCTGTCAGGACAATCGGTCGTACCGCCGTTCATTGGCAGGGACGACCGCACTGCGGTCGTACCGCGCTCAAGAACCAGTCGTTCCGATTTTCCTGACCGAGTTCTAGGGCTGTCGAATCTCGCATATTTGGTGGTTTTTCAAGGATTGAATCCATGGAAATGATGCGCAACCATCTTAAGACACCAAATAACATATTTTGCCCAAATAGAACTACAGAAAATCATCACATTTTCAATAAACCCTAAAAATGATGTCCTAGGGTTCCAAAGAGATAAAACTTGAATCAAATGGAGTTTTACCTTCGGATTGGAGGAGGTGAACCCTGGAGAGATTAGCAACACACGGGAATCAAGAAATCTTGAAGGAACTTGCAGGATTTGAGAGGAGGATGAGAGGCCTCGGGCGAGAGAGAGAGAAAGAGACAAAAGGAGTAACGGACGGGAAGGGGGCGGACGAACCGCAAGCGGGAGTTAAGGCTGAGCAACAATAACTTCTGGGAGTTAAGTTTTCCTTCTCAAACCGTCGCGGTTGTACCGACTAAAAGCCGTCGGTCGTTCAAGATCCGGTCATACCCATTGTTATAACGCCCGGTCGTCATCACAATGGTCGTGATTACGCGTATAACGCCGGTTGTTCCGATTATCCTGGGGCTTTCTGGATTTCTTAGGAATCTTAGATTCTTTTGCAAATGATCCCTAGTTTTGCACTCAAATAAATATCATTAATGATCATTATGCATAGAATAGACTATTGTCTATATAGGAACATAATTTTTATGATCATAGCTATTCTTGATAAAGATTTGGAAAATATTTTCATAAAATACTCAAATGATATCAAATGAAACACATAACATGAGGCAAGAGTTCAAACAACATTTGAATAGTCTATGATATTTAACTCATTTCTCAATTTGCAAAAGCGGCCTTCATCTAATGGCTTGGTGAAAATGTCCGCTAATTGGTCCTCGGTTCTTATGTGGCTAATTTCAATATCTCCCTTGCTCACATGATCTCTCAAGAAGTAGTGATGGATATCTATATGCTTGGTTCTTGAGTGTTGAACATGGTTATTAGCAATTTTTACGGCACTATCATTGTCACACAAAGAGGCATTTTATCAATTTTAATTCCATAATCCATCAATGTTTGCCTCATCCATAGCAATTGAGCACAACAACTTCCCGCGGAAACATATTCGGCTTCGGCGGTGGATAATGCTACGGAGTTTTGTTTCTTGGATGGCCATGATACTAAAGATCTTCCTAAAAATTGACAACTACTTGAGGTGCTTTTTCTATCCACTTTACAACCTGCATAATCGGAATCCGAATATCCAATTAAATCAAATTTAGCACCTTTAGGATACCAAAGGCCAATGCTAGAGGAATACTTTAAATATCTTAGTATTCTTTTAACGGCCATTAAATGACACTCTTTTGGAGTTGCTTGAAAACGTGCACACATGCAAACACTAAATATGATATCGGACCTAGAGGCGGTAAGACAAAGCAAGCTACCAATCATAGATCTATAAAGCTTTAAATCTACCGGTTTACCTCCCTCATTTAGATCAAGATGACCATTTGTAGCCATGGGAGTCTTAATGGGCTTTGAATCTTCCATGCCAAATCTTTTAAGTAAATCCTTCACATACTTGGTTTGACTTATGAAAGTCCCATCCTTGAGTTGCTTGATTTGAAGTCCAAGGAAATAGCTTAATTCTCCAATCATGGACATTTCAAATTCCCTAAACATCATATCACCAAATTCTTCGCAAAAATCTTGGTTAGTAGACCCAAAAATAATATCATCAATATAAATTTGACATACAAAGAAATCATCATTTATGACTTTAGTGAATAAAGTTGAATCAATCTTCCCAATTTTGAATCCTTTTGAGACTAGAAAATCTCTAAGGCATTCAAACCATGCTCTAGGAGCTTGTTTAAGACCATAGAGCGCCTTGGAGAGTTTATAGACATGATTTGGATTCTTTGGATCTTTAAAACCGGGAGGTTGTTCAACAAAGACAAGTTCGGATATTTTACCATTTAAGAATGCACTTTTAACATCCATTTGAAATAATTTAATATCAAAGCATGATGCAAAAGCAAGTAATATCCGAATTGATTCAAGCCTAGCTACGGGAGCAAAGGTTTCACCAAAATCCAAACCTTCGACTTGTGAAAACCCTTCAGCGACCAACCTTGCCTTGTTACGAAAAACCAAACCATTTTCATCTTGTTTGTTCCTAAAAACCCATTTTGTGCCCATGACATTGTATTCTTCGGGTCGTTCCACCAATATCCAAACTTCATTCCGGGTGAAGTTCTTGAGTTCTTCATGCATAGCATTCACCCAATCCGGATCTTCAAGTGCTTCTTCTACATTCTTTGGCTCAATAGAAGAGACAAAAGAGTAATGTTCACAAAAAGAAGCAACACGAGAGCGAGTTTGGACACCCTTACTTACGTCACCCAATATTTGATCTATTGGATGATCCTTTGCAATTGCATTGTGAATTATTGGTGGTTGGATGGATGGTTGATCATCTTCTTTGTTGTCCTCTTCACTAAGTTGTATTTGATTTGTGGAAGAAGTGGGTGGTTCAACTTGAGTGGAAAATGTTGGATCGTCTTCGGGCTTGACGTCGCCTATTTTCATATGTTCCATTGCTTTTCTTAAGGCTCCATTACCTACATCATCCAAGTTCTCATGCTCTTCTTGAGAGACGTTAGTCTCATCAAATTGCACATCATGTCTTTCTTCAACCAAACCGAAGTTTTTGTTGAAGACACGATAACCTTTGCTATTTGAAGAATAACCAAGCAAGAAACCAACATCACAACGACTATCAAATTTTGAAAGACGAACACCCTTCTTTAAAATATAACACTTGCAACCAAAAACTCGGAAATAAGAGATGTTCGGTTTTCTTCCTACAAAAAGCTCATAGGAAGTCTTTTTCAAAAGACGGTGTAAATAAAGACGATTTATGGCATGACATGCGGTATTACTAGCTTCCGCCCAAAAGACATCGGAAGTATTATATTCATCAAGCATTGTCCTAGCCATTTCAATCAATGTACGATTTTTCCTTTCTACTACTCCATTTTGCTCCAGAGTGTAGGTTGTGGAAAGTTCATGTTTTATTCCAAGTTCATCACAAAAGTCTTCAACTTTAGTATTTTTGAACTCGGAACCATTATCACTACGGATTTTCTTTATTTTGAAATCAAATTCATGTTGGGCCCTTTTTGCAAATGTTTTGAAAATCCCAGAGGTTTCACTTTTGTCATCTAGGAAGAATACCCATGTATATCTAGAGTAATCATCCACAATGACTAAATAATAGCTATTACCTCCAATACTCTTATAGGTTGTTGGCCCAAACAAGTCCATATGTAAGAGTTTCAATGGTCTAGAAGTTAACATGATACTCTTGGAAGGATGAGAATTTGCAACTTGTTTACCGGCTTGACAAGCACTACAAAGTCTATTTTTCTCAAACTTCACATCTTTCAAGCCAACAACTAAATCATGTTTGAAAAACCTTTTGAGTTGAGTCATTCCAACATGAGCTAGCCTTCTATACCAAAGCCAACCCAATGAGGTTTTTGCCATTAAACAAATTTTTAAACAAGATTCACTTGAACTAAAATCAACTAGGTAAAGATTTCTAAATCTAAAGCCTTTGAAAGCTAGAGAGCTATCTTTTGCATTAGAAATGGTTACACCTTCACTAGAGAATGAACAAATTAGTCCAAGATCACATATTTGAGCAACGGATAGCAAGTTAAAATTTAATGATTCTACTAAAGAAACATTAGAAATGGAAAGGTCATTTGAGATAGCAATTTTACCCAATCCTAATACCTTTCCTTTGCTATTGTCTCCAAAAGTGATCTTTTCCATTCCTTAGCCATTCTCAAATGTGGTGAACATTTTTCTATCACCGGCCATATATTGTGTGCATCCACTATCAAGCACCCAATGTTTTCCACCGGTTTTATAGTTCACCTACAAAACAAAGAATCAAGTTCTTTTAGGTACCCAAATTTGTTTGGGTCCTTGGAGGTTAGTGACCAAGGATTTAGGCACCCAAATAGTATTTTTTTTAGCGCCTAAAATTGAAGTGCCAACAAAACGAGCAATTATTTTACCATCCTTAGACTTTTTAAGCATATAGCAAGAATCATATATTCCAATGGATGGATTCTTACCCTTAGGACAATCTTGTTGCACATGTCCTATTTTCCGGCATTTATAACATTGCTTACCATTTTGCCTCACAAATCTTGCGGGCATGTTTGCCGGCTTCTTACCTTTCTTAGGCACATACCCAAGACCTTCCTTGTTGAATGAGCACCTTTGCTCACTCAAAAATTTGTCAAGAGTGGCCTTGCCCTTGAAACAATCTTCCAAGCTCTTGCTTAGCTTGGTCACTTGTTCTTTTAGCTCATTGTTTTCATGAACAAGCCTTGAATCATTTTTCTCAACAATATTATGATAAGCATCAACATTAGAGCAACATGGGATAGCAAGTAGATCATCACATGAGGTAGATGCACTAGTCTTAGCAATTTCTACACTAGGCATTTTATCAATAATATTGCATGTGATTCCTACACTAGAACAATATTTATTTGAATTCTCTTGGATAAGCAAGTTGTGTGCTTTCTTAAGCTCCATATAAGAATCTTTTAGAGTATTGTATTCTTTATTTAAGACCTTATATTTTGATTTTTCTTTTCCAAGATATTCATTTAAATCATTAAGCATATCCATTAATTCATCATATGTTGGTTCATCATTAATAATGGATTTTACCTTATCTCCTTTTTCCATGAGGCAAGTAGGAGTGGAGAATAGCGATGGTGCTTCCTTGATGGCGATGCCGACTAGTCCCTTCTTCTTGGGGGACTCTTCCTCATCGGAATCGGAGTCGCTTGACTCATCATTTGAATCCCACTCTCCAATGTGGGCTTCATGCTTGCCGTCCTTGTGAAGCTTCTTAAAGAGCTTCTTCTTGCCATTGTACTCCTTCTTCTTGAATGACTTATTCTTGTCATCCTTCTTTTCGGGACAATGAGAAGCAATATGCCCCTTCTCTTCACAATTATAGCACCGAATGTTGCTATAACGCTTTTTGTCACTTGAGGATTGCCCCTTCTTGTATTTGTCGAAGTTGTAGCTTCTATTGGGGCGTCTCTTCATCACCCTCTTCATCCTTCTCACAAGGAGTGCATACTCCTTATCGGAATCTCCTTCTTCACCTTCTTCATCGCTTGATTCCGCCTTGGCCTTGAAAGCGGTGATCTTCTTCTTTGAGGAAGATGTCTCCAAAAGCTCTTCCTTGTCCTTTTTAACAACTTATTTGTGATAAGGTTGCCCAATAGCCCCGTTGGTGTCATCCTTGGCAACTCGGGTGAGTTGAGAAACAGAGTCACCAACGTCTCATATTTGTCCGGGAGAGCCCTAAGCATCTTGCACACAACATCAACATCAAGAAGGTTAGTCCCAAGGCCTTTGAGCTCATTCACAATGTTGTTGAGTCGTGAATACATCTCATTGATGTTTTCATGAGGCAACATCATGAATGTCTCATATTTGATCCGAAGCCTATGCAATTTGGCTTCTTTGACCGTGGATGTACCCTCATGGATTTCCGAGAGAGTGGTCCAAATATCATGAGCGGTTTCCAAATTGCTCACTCTATTGAACTGAGAGACCATGTGGTCGTGTCTCCATGAGAGTGATGAGTAATTGACAAAGGTTTTAGGTCAGTCGAGTTTGGTTTGTGTGGTCGGACCATGTCGTTCTGCGAGGTTCACGCTGTTTTCGTGAAGTCATTCAGTATCGTCGGATAATCGAACGACCGGCGTGTTATGAGCGATGCGACCATGAGGCGGTTGTACCGATTGGTAAATGGCGGTTGAAGAATTCGGAGAAGTTGTTTTTTTCGAGTTCGGTCTTCATTGGAAATCGAACGACCGCAGTATTGGAGCGATCGACCGAGTCGCGTTGATCCGCTGGTAACATGGCGGTTGTACCGATTGTTTTGTGAGGTTTGGCCATTTTGGTGATTTGAGTTTTGGGATAGGTCATATCCAAGTGTGTTCATGCATATGTGTTGCATATTGCATGTTTGAGCTAACGTTAGGTCAAGTTGTGAAGAACTTGTTCCGGTTTCGTGTTTCTTATGCGTGTGGTGCGCAGGACGCCGAGTGGAGTCGTGGCGAGACACGGTGGATCGGACTAAGCGCAGTGGCGCCGAGGTCGAACGGTCGATGTGTCGAAGACGACGTGGACTCGAGGTGGTTGCTTGGCGTCGAGACAAGGAGCGGAAGCTTCCGGAAGGTGCGAAGGGCGAATCGGAAATTGCAAAGTCGCACAAGCGGAGCTCCGTTGGACTTAGCGGGCGTACGGGAGGAGACCCGTTAGCCAAGGCTATATAAAGGATTGGAGGGCTGCATGCCCTCTTGAGCACTTGAAAAGGAATTAGGGTTTGCTAGAGTCAAAAGAGTCTTTAGTGGCTGTTTTTGCTTTAGGCTTTAGTGGTTGAGGAGTTGGTGGAGGCGGTGGGTGCTCCTGCTTGTCCCCTTCGTTGCTTCCCTCCTCAAGAATGGATGAGTGTGTGTTCTTGAGGTTTGAGAGTGGGAGAGGATGAGATGAAAGCTTGTAATCATTCCTCTTGTATCAATCATGTATCTCTCTTCCTCTAGATCAATATGAGATGGTGTTTGTTTCATATTTGAGCTCTCTGTCATTTCTTTCTTCGATGACCTCTTTTTGAAGATTTCTTGATCCTTTGTTTCTCTGGTTGTTTCTTGCCCCAATCTACCTTGCTATGACGTGTGGGAATACATCTAGGGTGATCTAGATCATCAATCATCCACGAGCAAGTGATTGGATTAGAGGTTTGTTCTTGCCCGGTTTCGCATCCTTCTTCGTTCAAATGCAAAAAGATAGGAACCTTGGAATGGATCTCTGAATTTTTTGATTGGAATAGGTTCCTAGTATCGTTAGGAAGGTGTGGTTCAAATCTCGTAGAGTTTGGCCAAGCGGTTCAAAAGTTACGTCGCTTTTCGTTTTGAAACCCGAGCGGATTTTGCATGTTCCAGGACAATCGGATGAACAAGCTTAACATCTGCGGTTAGCTTGACTCGCGGTACAACCGCCGCTTGTTCACGGTTGTCTTGATCGTGGTACAACCGCCGCTTGCTCGCGGTTGTACCGATTGTCTGATTTGTTCGGCTCTTCCTCGTTTTTGTTTCTTTGAGCTTTGGGGGTGAGAGTGGATTCAACATAAGACTTCCTCGTGCTTAATCTTTGATCTTCATAGCTCTCATAGCTATTGGAGTGATTTACAAGTTGAATCCATTCTTTGCGAAAAAGATTAGGTGCTCCTATTCACCCCCTCTAGTCGCCTTTCCGGTCCTTCAATTGGTATCGAGCGGTTAGCTCTTTTCAATAGATCTTAACGGTCTCAAGAGCCGTGGCGATGGACAAGTACTCGACCAAGCCGCCTGTTTTTGATGGCATCGATTACCCCTTCTGGAAGAGCCGAATGGAGACATACATCCAGGCCCAGGGGTATGCCATCTGGCGAAAGGTCAAGGTTCGATTCATTTGTTCTGCCGATGAGAACATCAATGCCGGAACATGGTTGATGTTGAGGCGAATGCAAAGGCAAGGAACATCATCATCCGTGGTTTGAGTCGTAGTGAGTTTGACCGCATATCTCACTGTCGTCCGCCTCGATATCTGGGTGACCCTCGGCGCATACCATGAGGGCACCACCCAGATCAAGACGGTTCGGCAGACCGGTTCAAACGAGAATACAACAAATTTGAGATGCTTCTTTGGTGAGTCCCTAGATGAGTGCTTCAGCGTTTTCACAAGATCTTGAGCAACCTCCGAGCGGTCGGTCTCACATACCCGACTTCGGACAATGCTCGTCGATGCTCACGGCGGACTCGTCTGCGTGTTTGGGAGATGAAAGTGACCACCATCAAAGACACGACAGACCTCTCGACCACGACTCTTGATGCTGCCAGTACTCGCGCCTCAAGACTCACGAGATTGACGTTGTCTCTCGTCGGTCGAAGTCACAATCGATGGCCTTAGTCACCAATCCCGTTTCTTCTTAGGGCTTTCTTGATTCTTCTTGCGGTTTCTCCTTGTCGCTTCTGTGACATAACCGATGATCGGTTAGAGCAACTTATGATGAGCGGCTTGCCCTCCTTGCTCAAGATTCTCCCACGCTTACAAAGGGAGGAGGGACAGAAGAGAGGAGGACCCGTGATTTGCTTCGAGTGTGGTGGCCCCAACCACATCCGAGCAACCGCCCCAAGCCGAGAAGGGCAAGAACGACTCTGGCGGTTCGGGCAAGAACGACTACACCGACAAGAACTGCAACAAGAAGCCTCCACCAGCTCGGGCGTCCGAAGAAGAAGTTCCGCAACTTTGGCAAAGCCAAGAAGCTCTTCCATCAAGTCCTCACCGCCGACGACCTCGACCTCGGCGAGGTGGAGGGATGGAGCGACGATGACGGACGGGTGACCAAGAGCCCAAGGATGGCGGCGACGACTTCTCGGCATGTGCTTCATGGCCCTCGAGGGCGAACTTCAACGACAATGGTACAGACTCCGACTTCGGACGAGGTAGATCCCACCTCTGAACAGCTCAATCATGCTTTTCTTAAGCTAGGAGGTTTTCATGCTAAAGCTAAGGCTAGGTGTCTTTGAGTTAGAGAAGGAAATAGATAGACTGTCACTAGAGATTATTGCTCTTACATCTGCTCCTTCTAGTGATGATTGTGATACATGCTCGCTTTGTTTGGTTGATATGGAGAAGTTAAGGACCTCACATGATAGTGTGTCCTCCAAACTTGATAGTGTTAAGGTGGAGAATGTTAGTCCTTCTTTGAGTTAGAGTTGAGTAGGATGGTCATTACCCTACTTATTACCGATGAGACTACTTCTCCCACCTCATGTGAGGGTAAGGACATTCTTTGCTAGAGGATCTTATGCCATGCTCCTTGATCTGCCTGAGTCTTGTGAAAATTGCAATAACTTGAAGATGAACTTAAAGCAGGCGGATCATAAAATTGTTTGAACTACAAGCTTCTTTACTTGAGCCGATTGTTTCATGCTTGAACTGTCCTAAGTTAATCAATGAACTTGAGGTCGTCTCCAAACAGCTTTCAAGATATGATTGATCATGAAAGGAAGTTGGCTCGGTTTGCTTCTAAGGACCTGTTAGCTCACCATGCATTAAGTGTAACAAACTAAAATCGACTTGATTGCTTTGGATGAGAAATGTGTGAAGCTAACTAAGGATCTTCTAGAGAAGTCACATTGTGCTTGCAATATGATTGTGGAGAAGGAGAGAAGCCCTGTGGTAAGGATGAGGCGCTTAGCAACGTGAACCAAGCGGCTAGCGAGAGGATCGTCCCTTGAGTCGGTTGTGCGTGCACAAGCCATTCTTCCCTCTCGCTTGGTTCTTCTTTTGCTCCCTTACCTTCTGCTTGTCTCTTCTTCCCCTGCTCTTCTTGCACCTCTCTCTTTCGGAGTGTCGAGACCTTATGAACACTCTCGAGAGATTTGTAGGAGGCAAGAAGAAGCTCAATCTTATTCTAGACCAATCTAAGATCTGCAGATTTAATCGTGGTCTAGGATATGACTTCTTTGAGGACATGAGGAAGCATCCACCGCCGTGCTCGGACCCATAGCACCAGTGTGTGATCGAGATCGAGCCAGGACCGAGAAAGTCCATTTCAAGTCGGCGGGCTATGTCCGTGGGATTTCGACAAGAAGGTAATTTCACATCTTTGCTTCTACCTCTCGAAGGTGAAGTATCACCGCACCTTCTCGGAAGGATGGACACATAGTCGATCGATGCTTGGCGCCAAGATCGCGTAGAGACCATGTTGAGTCTCTTAGGCGCATTCAGGGTCGGCCCCAGACCTTGAGTGCACCTAAGACCAACACGAGGTCTAGGCTTGTTTCTTCTGATGGGTTTGTGCAGCATCGAGGACTTGGTTTTTCCGAGTTTTCTGGTTTTCGTCCTCATGCTGCTTTCAGTCGTGACTTCCGCCGTCCTGAGGGTAGATCTCGTTTTCCCTATCGAGATAGCTACTCGCGGCGTGTTCAGCATGTTGCAGGTGCTCCGACTCGCTCCTTCGTAGCAGTCGAACCCAGCAACAGCTTCGGGTCTACTCTTAGACCTTCTGCTTTGAGTTACAGAGAGCGTAGGGTAGATAGAGGTCAGTCGTGCTTGACTACTTCATCTCGCCGGCGTGTTACTCAAGATTGGGTGCCAAAATCATTGTTGATTTATCGATCTTCGAGACTTTACTCTGTTTGACTCAGTTCGCCGGTAGGGAAGGAGAAGGTTTGGCTTGTAGACTCCGGTTGTTCTCGTCATATGACCGGAGACTCCCGTTGGTTCTCCTCCCTAGCCCGCGCTCCAGGTGATGAGTCGATCACCTTCGGAGACGCTTCGTCTGGACGCGTCATCGCCAAAGGTACTGTGCGTATTAATGCTTCTTTTATTCTTAAGGATGTTGCCTTGGTTAGTAAGCTGCAGTACAATTTGCTTTCCGTTTCTCAGCTTACCGATGACGGTTTCGAGGTGAGTTTTAAGAAAAACAATTGCAAAATTCTTGATTCTTCGGGTAGTCTAGTTTGCGGGATTTCTCGTTATGGGAAGATCTTTCGTGCTGATTTTTCCGATTCTTCCGTGATCCTCTCCGGTGTTTGGTTGCTTCGAGTCCCGCGATCTCCTTACGCATAGGAGACTTGGTCATATTGGATTTGACCATTTGACCCGAGTTAGCGACCATGATCTCATTAAGTGGTCCGCCAAACTCAAGATGGTCAAAGATCTTGTTTGCACTCCATGCCAAGACGGCAAGATGGTTCTTCTTCTCATCCTCCCACCAGATTACTATGACCGATGCAGGACACACCGCTCCACATGGACACAGCTTGGACCAAATCGAGTCTTGCAACAAGGCGGGGAAGTGGTATGTTCTTGTTGTGGTCGATGACTTCTCGAGGTACTCTTGGGTGTTTTCTTAGCCTCGAAGGACGAGACATTTACACATTTCCGAGGTCTTTTTAGTAGGTCATCTGTTGAGCTCCGGGTGCCTTACGAGCGATCCGCAGATGACAATGGCACGGAGTTCAAGAATTCCTACTTTGAGAGTCTCTGTGGTGAGGCAGTGTAGAGCACCGCCTCTCTTCTCCATCGTCCCTCGGCAAAATGGCGTTGTGGAGAGGAAGAACCATACCTTAGTCGAGATGGCGGGACGATGCTTGATGAGTACTCTACACCGAGGAAGTTTTGGGTGAGGCCATTGCGACACAAGTGCCATGTTTGAATCGAGTTTTTCTTGGGCACTCCTACACGCACTTCTTATGAGTCGAGATACTGCAAAGCCAGCGTCTCTCATTTTCGTGTGTTTGGTTGCAAGTGCTTTATCTTGAAGTCCAGGAACCTAGACAAGTTCGAGTCACGTTCTGTGATTCGGTATCTTTCTAGGCTACTCGACTTCTTGGCGGGCTTATAGGTGCAGGCTGCGAGTCTAGCAAAATGGTAGAGACTGCGAGGTGACTTTTGACGAGGCGGTCCGGGACTAGGCCAGATATCTCGAGTTCTTTAGAGCGATCCGAGACCATCTTTGTGGATGATGAGGACGAGGGAGACGATGGTTGTTTACGATCCGGCTCCTCTTCCTCCCCTTGAGATGCCTTCTTCCACGGCACCTCAAGGTGATCGCCTTGCCTTCCGTTTCCTCCGGAGCTAGTGGCTCTGTCCTGCCTCGTCTGCACACGAGGTAGAGGCCACTTCTTCTTCTCATCCAGACCTCCCAGACATATCCGAAAAAGTCATCCTTCAGGCGATGATTGGAGACCTTTTGAGCGTGTCACACGCTCTAAGTCCGCTTTTCTTATTTCTGCTCCATTCGCCTTTGTTGCCTCCTTTGAGCCCAAGGACGTTTGTCACGCCCTTTCTGATGAGTCTTGGGTCAATGCCATGCATGAGGAGCTAGAAAACTTTGAGAGAAACAAGGTCTGGTCGCTTGTTGAGCCCCCACGAGGCCACAATATCATTGGAACCAAGTGGGTGTTCAAGAACAAGCAGAGTGAGGATGGGGTAATCATCCAAACAAGGCTAGATTGGTAGCTCGGGGTTTCCTGTGTTGAGGTCTAGACTTGAGGAGACCTTTGCCCTCAGAGCTCGACTTGAAGCCATTAGAATCTCGCTTGCCTTTGCGGCTTCTAAGGGTTTCAAGCTTTACCAGATGGACGTGAAGAGTGCCTTCCTCAATGGCCTTATTGAGGAGGAAGTCTCGTCCGACGACCTCCGTTTTCGAGAACCCCAAATACCCTAACCATGTCTTCAAGCTTTCAAAAGCAGTATGGACTTAAGGGGCTCCCGAGCTTGGTATGAGAGGCTTAAGTCCTACTTGATAAGTCATGGTTTTGAGATGGGTAAAGTTGACAAGACCTTGTTCATCCGCCGGGCATGGCATCGACCTTCGCTTTCGTCGGATCTATGTCGATGACATTATCTTTGGTGGCTCTTCCCATACTCTGGTTTCCCGCTTCTCGGATGTCATGAGCACCGAGTTTGAGATGAGTATGATGGGTGAGTTGACCTTCTTCCTTGGCTTCCAAATCAAGCGCACTCGGAGGTACTTTTCTTCATCAGGCAAGTACACTCGTGATCTCTGAGACGCCGACATGAGTGATGGTAAGCTTGTGTCGACTCCCATGGCTTCTCTGAAATATCTTGACCCAGATGAGGATGGCGAGCCGTTGATCAAAAGGAGTTTCGCGGCATGATTGGCTCCCTCTTGTACCTCAACGCCTCGAGACCGGACATACATTTTTCGTGTGTTTGTGCGCTCGTTTTGAGCTTCTCCTCGCGTTTCTCACCGCCAAAGCGATGAAGCGCATCTTCGACTGCGAGCTACCATTGACTATGGTATCTGGTACTCTTCCTCATCCCGCTTTCCTTGAGAGCCTTCTCGGATGCGAACTTATTTGGTCAGAGGATAGATAGGAAGAGCACCTCCGGCACCGCCAATTTCTTGGCACTTCTCTTGTTTCTGGTCTTCGAGGAAGCGATCCGTGTTGCATGATCCACCGCAGAGGCCGAGTACGTTCTCGCGGCCGGTTGTTGTAGCCAAGTGCTCGATGACTTCGACCTGCGGGACTTTGGGTTAGTTATCGGCGTTGTTCCACTCTTTGTGATAACACTTCTGCGATTAACATTGCCAAGAACCCAAAGTCAAACATTCCGGACCAAGCACATCGATATTCGCTTCCACTTCCTTAGAGACCATGTAGAGAAGGGCGATATAGTGCTCCAGCCAGGAGAGTGACCACCAGCTGGTGACATTTTCACCAAGCCTTTGGATTGTTCGAGGTTTTCACTCTGAGGGAGAGCTTGGGGTGGTTTGTCCTTATGGATTTGTAGTGAGGGAGCTTTGGGTTTCTTGCTTTACTATATTATTTATGCTCTTGCTCCTTACTATTGCATTGCATTTTGGGTGCATTTGGGATTAGTCCTCCTAGCATAGATTAGAGTGCTTCTTTTGTCTAGTTGTTTAGATTTACTGCTCTTATCTTGTGATTCTAGGATCTTGCTTATTAGTCGCTCTCTTCTCACTAGGTTGAGCTTACTCACTTCTTATAGGTTCTAGCAAGGGTTGGGCCACCCTTGGGTAGACAGGAATGTGTTTGCTCCTTAGTGTGTTAGCCAAGCGATTGATAGTCCTAGAGTCATATGGGGTAGATGAGAGTCGATCGAGCCATAGTATTCTCTATATCTTATCTATGCTTTAAGGATCATTGTTTTATGTTTTCTTTGCCAGCTTCTCGATTTATTGTTTTGGTTCAAGGGGAGTTCATTTGGGAGCTTCTGGAGCTTAATATTGAGTTAACTCAACTTGAACTAAAAGTTGCATCTAATGTTGAGGGGGAGCTGGATCTTACGATTTCTAGCATTCTCGCATTGTAATATAACTACATTGAGCCTTGATTATTATCCTGCTATGACATGTTTACAATGCTTTACACCTTGCCATGACTTGTGCTTATTTGCTAGATTTATCATGACTTCATATGTGTAGCCTAGCTTTTGCCATGATAAGTTAATTAAAATTGCTCAACTTAAACTAAAACTTGTCATGTTAGCACTTTTCGAGATTAGTCTTTCTTGAGATATCTTTTTATGATTCATGCCATGTCAAATAGGTTTGGGTAGAGTGATGAATCTATATTGAGCCTTAGATTGAGCTGTTTTAGTCTCTTGATGATGCATGAGTTAGTACAACTTGTTAAAAGGCAAAAGATCTCTTTTGTGCTAAAAACCGATCTCACCAATTCTCTCCTATGAGACGGCTTGCCATTGCACTTGGCATGAACTTAGGGGGAGTTTTGGGTGACCTAGACTATCTTCTTAAGCTTCTTGCTTGGAGTAGTTGCATAAGGCTTGAGACCTAGCACATGATAAAACAAAAATCTGGTTGGAAACCACCATGAATTTCAAAAGAAAATATGTTTTATGTGTTCAATGTGCTTAAAGCTACAAAAAGTATCAAGTACTTTAACCAATGTTTCATTCTTGAGCATAGCACTCTATTTGGTCTCAATTTAAGCTTCTTAGCTACGCTTAGCTTATTGACATGGCCTGCATCATCCTTGGATATCTCTAGCTAGACTTTGCTCATTGATGACTTGACTTGCTCACATAATGTACCTCACTTTCAGATTGTCATCTATGTGTTCTAGCTAGCTTATACATATCTTGTCATGATCTAGGTAGCGTTTTATTGAGTTATGGCTTGGTGTATTACATGTTGGTCATTATGGATAATTCTCACGGCTCAAAATGCTTAAATAAACAAACTTCAGCCTTTTTTCATCCATTAACATGTCATATTCTCTCTATTGCATCTTGATGCGTTTATTGCCAAAAGGGGAGAATAGAGAAGAAAAAAATCTGTTGGGAACAGTTTAGAGCTTTGGAGATCAATTTGCTCTTTCGGTTGTTGCTCTAGTGTTCCTACATCGACATGGTCATTTGTTTCACTCTTCTTCTTTGGACCATGTTGGTTTCTTCAAACTCAAACTCTTCTTAAAAGCTTTTTCTGAGTTTGTCAATATTCTCATCAAGGGGGAGATTGAGAGACCATGTGGTCGTGTCTCCATGAGAGTGATGAGTAATTGACAAAGGTTTTAGGTCAGTCGAGTTTGGTTTGTGTGGTCGGACCATGTCGTTGCGAGGTTCACGCGTTTTCGTGAAGTCATTCAGTATCGTCGGGATAATCGAACGACGGCGTGTTATGGCGATGCGACCATGAGGCGGTTGTACCGATTGGTAAATGGCGGTTGAAGAATTCCAGAGAAGTTGTTTTTTCGAGTTCTGGTCTTCATTGGAAATCGGAACGACCGCAGGTATTGGAGCGGTACGACCGGAGTGCGGTTGATCCGCTGGTAACATGGCGGTTGTACCGATTGTTTTGTGAGGTTTGGCCATTTTGGTGATTTGAGTTTTGGGATAGGTCATATCCAAGTGTGTTCATGCATATGTGTTGCATATTGCATGTTTGAGCTAACGTTGGGTCAAGTTGTGAAGAACTTGTTCCCGGTTTCGTGTTTCTTATGCGTGTGGTCGCAGGGCGTCGAGTGGAGTCGTGGCGAGACACGGTGGATCGGACTAAGCGCAGTGGCCGAGGTCGAACGGTCGAGATGTGTCGAAGACAGCGTGGACTCGAGGTGGTTGCGAGGCGTGCGAGACAAGGAGCGCGGAAGCTTCCCGGAAGGTGCAGAAGGGGCGAATCGGGAAATTCGCAAAGCTGCACAAGCGGGAGCGGGCTCCGTTGGACTTAGCGGGCGTAACGGGGAGGAGACCCGTTAGCCAAGGCTATATAAAGGATTGGAGGGGCTGCATGCCCTCTTGAGCACTTGAAAAGGAATTAGGGTTTGCTAGAGTCAAAAGAGTCTTTAGTGGCTGTTTTTGCTTTAGGCTTTAGTGGTTGAGGGTTGTTGGTGGAGGCAGTGGGTGCTCCTGCTTGTCCCTTCGTTGCTTCCCTCCTCAAGAATGGATGAGTGTGTGTTCTTGAGGTTTGAGAGTGGGAGAGGATGAGATGAAAGCTTGTAATCATTCCTCTTGTATCAATCATGTATCTCTCTTCCTCTAGATCAATATGAGATGGTGTTTGTTTCATATTTGAGCTCTCTGTCATTTCTTTCTTCGATGACCTCTTTTGAAGATTTCTTGATCCTTTGTTTCTCTGGTTGTTTCTTGCCCCAATCTACCTTGCTATGGCGTGTGGGAATACATCTAGGGTGATCTAGATCATCAATCATCCACGAGCAAGTGATTGGATTAGAGGTTTGTTCTTGCGGTTTAGCATCCTTCTTCGTTCAAATGCAAAAGATAGGAACCTTGGAATGGATCTCTGAATTTTTTGATTGGAATAGGTTCCTAGTATCGTTAGGAAGGTGTGGTTCAAATCTCGTAGAGTTTGGCCAAGCGGTTCAAAAGTTACGTCGCTTTTCGTTTTGAAACCCGAGCGGATTTTGCCTGTTCCAGGACAATCGGATGAACAAGCTTAACATCTGCGGTTTATCTGGATCATGCGGTACAACCGCCGCTTGTTCTAACGGTTAGGTCTGATCAGTGGTACAACCGCCGTTTACTAACGGTTGTACCGATTGTCTGATTTGTTCGGCTCTTCCTCGTTTTTGTTTGCTGAGCTTTGGGGGTGAGGAGTGGATTCAACATAAGACTTCCTCTGTGCTTAATCTTTGATCTTCATAGTTCTCATAGCTATTGGAGTGATTTACAAGTTGAATCCATTCTTTGCGAAAAAGATTAGGTGCTCCTATTCACCCCCCCTCTAGTCGCCTTTCCGGTCCTTCATGAACTCATCCGCGTTCAAAGCGCCAAAGAGAGCATTCATAGCTTGGGCATCTAAATGAGCATTACGCGTCTCTTGATCCGTGGGATGTAGGGGATCAAGTGGCATGACGTAACTCTCATTTACGATTTTCTATACGCTTGGACTCATGGCCTTTAAATAAATTGACATTCTAATTTTCCAATAAGCATAATTTGAGCCATCAAATAAAGGAGCCTTTCCTATAGCAATTCCCTCACTAGCCATCCTTTTCTCTCTTAGACGGTTAAGTCTAAATCAATGAGAGACCAAGCTCTGATACCACTTGTAGGATCAAGGATAACCGACTACGGGGGGTGAATAGGAGGTTTTTAAAACGTTTTAACAATTTAACAATTTAGTCAATTAATAACTTAGTCTAAACAAGTTATACTTCTAGCTAGGCAAATTAATAACAATAAACAAGCTAGAAATATAAATGTGGAAAGTAAAGACTAGAGATAACCACAAAGACACGACGCTGTTTCTCCCGTGGTATCGAAGACTTGCCGGTCTTCACTAGTCCACGTTGAGGGAGCTTGACGTCTCAGGCCGGCTCCACGAATTAATCCTTCCTCAAATCACTATGGTTGTTCTTCCTCCGCTCCGGAGATGGTGAACACCGAACCACTCACAAGCTTGCACCGGGCCTCTTCACAATCTTCTTTGAAGAGATCACCGTGCTCCACCACCAACCGTCTAGGAGTGCGGCAACACTCCAAGAGTAATAGATCAAGGTCTTCACTTGACGGCACTCAAGTGCACATGGATCAACTAGGAGAATGAATGCACTTGAATGTATCTCAGCAAGCTCACAATGAATGCACAAGAGTGTTTTTGAGTGTTGAGTGAATGCAAGGGTTCTCAAGGCTCTATGAATGTCAAATGGGCACTAGCAGCCTTGACTTGAGCAGTTGGGGGGGGTATTTATAGCCCCCACCAACAATTATGACCGTTGGAGTCGAAACCAAACAAGTCAGGCAAAATCGGAACAACCGTAGTGCAAGTTGCGGTACGACCGCACTTTTGACTGAGCACAGTCAACGGCTAGAACAGATACTAAAAAAGGAAAAAGGTAGCCGTTAAAAACTCAGTCGGAACGACCTCGAACAAGCAGCGATGCGTCCGATTTGCCTCGGTCAGATTGCTTTCTCGAAGATACGACCGTTCGTAGGGTTTCAAGATTTGCTGAAGATTTGCAATGGTTCTGGAATTTTTGTACCGCCATGTAAAAATCGGAATGACCGCAGGCCGGTACGACCGTTCCCAAACGCGGAACGTCCAATTTCCAGATTGAGTTTTAGAGCAGATTTGCACTTGTTCTGTTTTTATTGAATCGCCTCACAAAATTGAACGATCGCCAATCTGACCAGATTGGCCAAGAGCGGTACGACCAATTTCCATGAGAAAGTCTGAGGCAATTTGCAATGCTTCTGGTTTTATTGAACCGCCAACTAAAATGCGAAATGACCGCGATGCGGTACGACCGGTCAAGGACCCGGTCGTTCCGCTTGAACACTTATTTGGCTGTTCCCTTCAAAATGCGGTACTACCGCCAAGTAAAGTCCGGTCATACCGCACCAAGCGGTACGACCGCAAGTATAACTGCGGTACTACCGATTTTGGACAGAAGCACTTAGAACTTTTCAAATTATTTTCAAGTTTGAAATCAAATGCATGCATGATCCTAAGTTGATCCATATGGCACAAGAATATGCTATCAAGTTACTAGCCATGATCCCTCTTATTAGTACGGCATTTATCCTATAATCCGGTCTTCCATCCAAAACACCTAGACCGATAAAATGGAAAAAGATATCCTAGACTACTTGTTCCTTGTCTTTGAGCCAAAAGATCTTCATGTAGTCCATTTGCATGCCACTTTGTATCAACATGATTACCAAAGGGAGTTAACCTTGTAAATACTCAATAAACACGTTAATCCCATATTCACACATTGTCATTAATTACCAAAACAATTTTTAGGGGCCTAGATGCTTTCACTTGTAAACACTCAATAAACACGTTAATCTCATATTCACATATTATCATTAATTACCAAAACAATTTTTAGGGGCCTAGATGATTTCAATCTCCCCCTAAACATGTGCATAAAAAGGATAGAAAATTTTGCAGGCACAAGTAGAAATTTTGAGAAATTTTGGAGGAGTTTCTTTAGCATATTTGAACTTGAGGAAATGCAATATTTAAGATATGACAATAATTAAAATTGCATTTAAGATAATAACAAGAACATAAACAGCAACCAACAAGTTCAACAAGATAATAAACAAAGATTCAAACTATTACAAGCACATAAGTAGCACAAGGACACATAACACATATAAGTCCATATATAATAGTAACAAAAGCTTGCGCTTGCTCCCCCTAAAGCTATGTCTTCTCACTTCTCTCCCCCTTTGGCATCAAGGTACCAAAAACAACTCAAACGATGGGGTCCTGAGAAGGAGGGACAAGGTCCTGGGAAGCCAGGTCCTGGGCTGGAGTAGGAGCTGAAACTGGATTCTGAGGCTCTGGGCGCAGAGGAGCTGAATCCTGAGAAGCGGTGGCCTACTCTGGAGAAGGAGCTGATGGTGGATCCTGAGAAACTGAAGCAATAGGTGCCGGATCTTGAGCTGCTGACTCTGTAGCAAGGGCTGGATCTAGAGCCACTGTCTCGGTAGCTGGTGCTGGAGGAGTGGAGACCGGAGCTGGAGCGCAAACGGAGCAACAGAGCTGAAGGCGAGGCTGAGCTCGAGATATCTGCACTACAAACAGAGCTAGAGGAGGCATGCAGTGTCGCAGAATATGTCCTGGAAGGAGGAGGAGGGCGACGAGTGTATCGCTGAGGAGTCCTCAAACTTCCCTCTAAGTAACTAATGCTCTCCATCAGGGCAGACATCCTGTTATGAGTCTCCTCAAAGAAATCATTCTGAATAGATGCCATCTCAACTAGCCTGTTGCGAGTCTCATTTTCAAATTCAGTTTGCTCAGCCTTCATTTCTTGCAAGGTACTAAGAATGAGCTGCTGATTTTGAAGTACTTGTGCAAGAACACCCTCAGAAGGAGCATCAGCAGGAGCGGGTGCCTCATCAGTATCAATCTCAACACTGGCACGACTAGGAGGAGCACCATCTTGAGGCTTATAGGACTTATGGACTGAACCCAATCCACCATGATACTTAATCTTCTGTGAAATCAATGCCATGATATATGGTGCATAGTAAATCCTCTTAACTCTATCATTCTTGGAGGAAACTATGCCCTGAAGAATTACATCTACAACATCAAACTTTATGCCCCTCGTAATATGATCTATAATGTTCCAAGCATGTCCCCTGACTGCATCAAAATTGCCACTTTTGGGGTAAAAGGTATGATTAATGATCCTGTTAATAATGCTTGGTAAAGGCCTAAGTCCAATGATGGTCTCTAGCTTACACTTGACAGTGGAGTCATAATAATCAGACCAAGCAGGAGCTAGTAAAGCAGGACTGTCAAAAATCTTCTCCCAAGAGCTGGAGCGAACTCTTAGAACTTGCTCAAATTCTTATTTTGTGCTCTGCAAGTCTCTAGTGACTGATATCCATCTGAAGGATTGCAAATCTATAGAGACATGTACTGTGGCGTAAAACTGCCTAATGAGCTCATCATCATAATTTTGCTTCAAAGCCACAAGGTCATGAAGACCTACTTCATGAAACAGCTGATAAACACCACTATACTTGTCTAAAGTATTTATATGAGACCATTTAATCCATTTGTAATCAACAAATTTCCTATTACGTCCATATAGCTGCTCATGGACTTGTTCTTGAAAAACAGTATGAAACCTTGGATTAATGTAGTCAGATTTGAAGAGATACTGATTTGCATGTCTCTTAATGGCATACTCATCTGCTGAAAGAAGGCGTAAATCAATTGGAGACGCTGGAGGTTCTCCCAAGTTGTCAAATGTACCTTATGGAGAATCTGGTTCTGATTGAGTCTCATCATCAGAATATTCTTCTTCACTTTCTTCTATTTCAGATGCAGGTGCTGGCATTTTCCCTTTGCCATGCACAATCTTCTGGCGAACAGAGCGAGACTGGTGCACAGGTGCTGCCGGTCGTCGTCGTTGAGGTTGCTGCACTGGAGCTATAGAGGATTGAGGAGATGATTGCCCTCTTGGTGGTCCATGGGATTTCCTCGTCGCAACCCTCATCCTAGGCATCTTTAGAAAGATAGGATAGGTTACAAGAAGTTTAAAGAATTAATTGGAATAGAATTTAGTGAAAAAAGAATTGAAGTTTCTGTTTTTCTGTCAGGACAATCGGACGTACCGCCGTTCAATGGCCGGTACAACCGCACTGCGGTCGTACCGCGCTAAAGAACCGGTCGTTCCGATTTTCCTGACCGAGTTCTAAGGCTGTCAAAATGTTGAATATTTGATGATTTTTCATGGATTGAATCCATGGATCTGATGCGCAATCATCATTAGACATCAAATAACTACTTTTGCCCAATTAGAACTACAGAATCAATCGCATTTTCAACAAACCCTAAAAGGGACTCCTAGGGTTCCAAATGATGATAAAACGCAAATCAAACGACGTTTTACCTTGAGATCTGGAGGAGATGAACCCTAGAGAAGCAAGAAACACGGAGGAATCAAAGAAATGCCGAGATTTTGAGTAGATTCTAGAGAGGAGTGGGTGGCGCACGGGTTGGAGAGAGAGAAGCCGAAGAGAAAATGAAACGGTAGGATAACGGTTGAACCGTTCCAAGGAAGTTAAGGGAAAAGAATAGTAACAGCAGGAAGTTATTTCCCTCTCACAAACCGTAGCGGTCGTACCGACAAAATGCCGCCGGTAGAACCGCACCCCGGAGGCTTCACCTTTGTCATCTAGGAAAAATACCCATGTATATCTAGAGTAATCATCCACAATGACTAAACAATAGCTATTACCTCTGATACTCTTATAGGTTGTTGGCCCAAACAAATCCATATGTAAGAGTTCCAATGGTCTAGAAGTTGACATGATACTCTTGGAAGGATGAGAATTAGCGACTTGTTTACCGGCTTGACAAGCACTACAAAGTCTATTTTTCTCAAACTTCACATCTTTCAAGCCAACAACTAAATCATGTTTGAAAAGCTTTTTGAGTTGAATCATTCCAACATGAGCTAGCCTTCTATGCCAAAGCCAACCCAATGAGATTTTTTCCATTAAACAAATTTTAAAATATGATTCACTTGAACTAAAATCAACTAAGTAAAGATTTCCAAATCTAAAGCCTTTGAAAGCTAAAGAGCTATCTTTTGCATTAGATATGGTTACACCTTCATTAGAGAATGAGCAAATTAGTCCAAAATCACATAATTGAGCAACGGATAGCAAGTTAAAGTTTAATGATTCTACTAAAGAAACATTAGAAATAGAAAGGTCATTTGAGATAGCAATTTTACCCAATCCTAATACCTTTCCTTTGCTATTATCGCCAAAAGTGATCTTCTCAATTCCTTGACCATTCTCGAATGTGGTGAACATCTTTCTATCACCGGTCATGTGTTGAGTGCATCCACTATCAAGCACCCAATGTTTTCCACTGGTTTTATAGTTCACCTACAAAACACAAATCAAGTTCTTTTAGGTACCCAAATTTGTTTGGGTCCTTGGAGGTTAATAACCAAGGATTTAGGCACCCAAATAGCATTCTTTTTAGCGTCTAAAATTGAAGTACCAACAAAACAAGCAATTACTTTACCATCCTTAGTCTTTCTAAGTATATAGCAAGAATCATATATACCAATGGATGGAGTCTTACCCTTAGGACAACTTTGTTGCATATGTCCTATTTCCCAGCACTTATGGCAATACTTACCATTTTGCCTCACAAATCTTGTGAGCATGTTTGCCGGCTTCTTACCTTTCTTAGGCACATACCTAAGACCTTCCTTGTTGAATGAGCATCTTTGCTCACTCAAAAGCTTGTCAAGAGTGACCTTACCCTTGAAACATCTTTCCAAGCTCTTGCTTAGCTTGGTCACTTGCTCTTTTAGCTCATTGTTCTCATGAATAAGCTTTGCATCATTTTGCTCAGCAATATCATGATTAGCATTAACATTAGAGTAACATGGCATAGCAAGTAGGTCATCACATGAAGTAGATGCACTAATCTTAGCAATTTCGACACTAGGCATATCATTAATAGTATTGCATGTAATTCCTACACTAGAACAAGATTTATTTGAATATTCTTGGATAAGCAAGTCATGAGCTTCCTTTAGCTCCTTATAAGAACCTTTTAGAGTAATATACTCCCTATTTAAGATCTTATATTTTGATTTTTCTTTTCCAAGATATTCATTTAAATCATCAAGCATATCCATTAATTCATCATAAGTTGATTCATCACTAATAATAGATTTTACCTTATCTCCTTTTGCCATGAGGCAAGTAGGAGTGGAGAATAGCGACGGAGCTTCCTTCATGGCGATGCTGACTGGTCCCTTCTTCTTGGGGGACTCTTCCTCATCGGAATCGGAGTCGCTTGACTCATCATTTGAATCCCACTCTCTAATGTGGACTTCATGCTTGCCATCTTTGTGAAGCTTCTTGAAGAGCTTCTTCTTACCATTGTACTCGTTCTTCTTGAATGACTTGCCCTTGTCATCCTTCTTTTCGGGGCAATGGGAAGCAATGTGCCCCTTCTCTTCACAATTATAGCACCGAATGTTGCTATAACGCTTCTTGTCACTTGAGGATTGCCCCTTCTTGTACTTGTCGAAGTTATAGCTTCTATTGGGGCGCCTCTTCATGACCCTCTTCATTCTTCTCACAAGGAGTGCATACTCCTCATCGGAATCTTCTTCTTCATCTTCATCATCACTTGATTCCGCTTTGGCCTTGAAAGCGGTGATCTTCTTCTTTGAGGAAGATGTCTCCAAGATATCTTCCTTGTCCTTCTTGAACAACTCATTTGTGATGAGGTTGCCCAAGAGCCCCGTTGGTGTTATCCTTGGCAACTCGGGTGAGTTGAGAAATAACGTCACCAATGTCTCATACTTGTCCGGGAGAGCCCTAAGCATCTTGCGCACAATATCAACATCAAGAAGGTTAGTCCTAAGGCCATTGAGCTCATTCACAATGTTGTTGAGTCTTGAATACATCTCATTGATATTTTCATGAGGCAACATTACGAATGTCTCATATTTGATCCGAAGCCTATGCAATTTGGCTTCTTTGACCGTGGATGTACCCTCATGGATTTTCGAGAGAGTGGTCCAAACATCATGAGTGGTTTCTAAATTGCTCACTCTATTGAACTCATTCGCGTTCAAGGCGCCAAAGATAGCGTTCATAGCTTGGGCATCTAAATGAGCATTACGCGTCTCTTAATCCGTGGGATTTAGTGGATCAAGGGGCATGACGTAACCCTCATTTACGATTTTCCATATGCTTGGACTCGTAGCCTTTAAATAAATTGACATTCTAATTTTTCAATAAGCATAATTAGAGCCATCAAATAAAGGAGCCTTTCTTATAGCAATTCCCTCACTAGCCATCATTTTATCTCTTAGGCGGTTAAGTCTAAATCAATGAGAGACCAAGCTCTGATACCACTTGTAGGATCAAGGATAACCGACTAGAGGGGGGTGAATAGGAGGTTTTTAAATTTTTAACAATTTAATAATTTTAGCCAATTAATAACTTAGTCTAAAAAAGTTACACTTCTAGCTAAGCAATTCAATCACAATAAACAAGCTAGAAATATAAATACGGAAAGTAAAGACTAGAGATAACCACAATGACACAACGATATTTTTCTCGTGGTATCGAAGACTTGCCGGTCTTCACTAGTCCACGTTGAGTAAGCTTGACACCTCAAGCCGACTCCACGAATTAAGTCTTCCCTCGATTCACTATGTTTGTTCTTCCTCTGCTCCGGAGATGGTGAACACCGAACCACTCACAAGCTTGCACCGGGCCTCTTCACAATCTTCTTTGAAGAGATCACCGTGCTCCACCACCAAACCGTCTAGGAGTGCGGCAACACTCCAAGAGTAATAGACCAACGGTCTTCACTTGACGGCACTCAAGTGCAAACGGATCGACTAGGAGTATGAATGCACTTGAATGTATCTCAACAAGCTCACAATGAATGCACAAGAGTGTTTTTGAGTGTTGAGTGAATGCACAAAACTCTCAAGGCTCTATGGATGTTAAATGGGCACTAGAAGCCTTTACTTGAGCAGTTGGGGGGGTATTTATAACCCCCACCAACAATTATGACCGTTGGGGGACCAAACCCCAACCCTCAGTGAAAATCGGAACGACCGCAGTACAATGGGCGGTATGACCGCACTTGAGTCTGAGCACAGTCAACGGCTAGAACAGATACCAAAAATAAACAATATAGCCGTTGGAAATCCCAGTCGGATCCGCAGGCTAACGAGCGGTACGTCCGAAACTCCCCGGTCGTTCCGCATTTACGAGCGGTACGACCGATTGTAGGGTTTCACAAATCACCAAAGGATGCAAGTGTTCTGGAATTTTCATACCGCCATGTAAAAATCGGAATGACTGCAGAGCAGTACAACAGTTCCTAAGCGCGGAACGTCCGATTTCCAGAAAGAGTTTTTGAGCAGATTTACACTTGTTCTGTTTTTATTGAACCACCTCACAAATTTCGGTACGACCGCACATCGGTACGACCGATTTTCACAAGTGGTACGATCGATTTCCATGAGTGATTCTGAGGCAAAATGCATCGCTTCTGGTTTTCTTGAACCGCTAACTAAAAATCGGATTGACCGTAATGCGGTAGTACCGCTTAAGGAGCCGGTCGTTCCGCATGTGCGCTCAGTTGGCTGTTCCCTTCGAAATACGGTACTACCGCCAAGTAAAGTCCGGTCATACCGCACCAAGCGGTACGACCGCAATTATAACTACGGTACTACCGATTTTGGACAGAAACACTTAATGCTTTTAAATTCAAATTCAAGTTTAAATTCAAATGCATGCATGATCCTAAATTGATCCATATGGCACAAGAACATGCTATCAAGCTACTAGCCATGATCCCTCTTAATAGTACGGCGTTTATCCTATAATTCGGTCTTCCAACCAAAACTCCTAAGACCGGTAAAATAGAAAAAGGAACCTAGACTACTTGTATCTTGTCTTTGAGCCAAAAGATCTTCATGTAGTCTATTTGCATGCAACTTTGCATCAATAAGTTCACCAATGGGATTTAACCTTGTAAATACTCAATAAACACGTTAATCCCATATTCACATATTATCATTAATTACCAAAACAATTTTTAGGGGCCTAGATGCTTTCACTACATCATCGTCAAGAACTAGGTGTTGAACGGCAACGACGGACGCGGTAGTGCGAGATTTATCACCTGCGGTGATGGCAGCTGTAGCTAGAATGGCATGGGAGGCGCGTCATTTGAGATGCTAGAGTAGGCCGTATAGGAAGAGGCGATGGGTGCGCCGCCAGGGTAGCCTCGGACGGAGACGGATCGGGTTGATCCAGGCCGGATAGGTAGAGGGAGAGCCGGAGAGATGTCGCCGAAGGAGGCGGCGGTGGTGGCTGGAGCACGACGACCCCTCCGGTCCGTGCCACAGGGCGTTAGACGTGTTGCTGCTGCAGGTGTGGATGCGAGGTGGTAGTAGCGGCGGATGATGACATGATGGAGGGGAGGCTGTGGTGGATGGAGTCGCTGAGGTCGAAGCCGGACGAACTCCCAGGGCAGAAGCAGAATCCCAGGTGGTCGTTGCTACTAGTCTACTTCATGGGCTGCGTCATCGGCGACGACAACATCGAGTCTGGGCGCCATAGAATTAGAAGCCGAGGAGGAGTACTTCCTCTTAAGGGTGGAGTTCCAGTTGTTCTGGATGGCGTTGTCGATGCGACTAGAGAGGTGCCTAGCGATGGTGGTCCACTTGCTGCCGAAGTGGGCATGGCGCGGAGGATGGTGTCATCCTCCTCAGGGGTGAAGGTGCTGTACTCCACCTACCAGAGATGGTGAAAGGGAGAGTGTCGCCGCCTTGGTTGCCTTGGTAGTCGAGAGAGGAGGTCGAGGAGAGTAGCGCGGTCGGTGCGTGCACCGGGCCCGACCGAACCATATGCCCTAGGCCAAACGGTCCAAGGAGCATAACGGTCATTTCAGGTGGGGTAAAAATAAGAAAATGAATTACAATATATGAAAATGCGAAAAATGGCAAATTATCAAACCAAATGTGAAAGATGGGGCAAATAATCAACTGCATCCAAAATAGTGGCAGATCGTTGAAGCCGCGTGAAAGATGGGGCAAATGATCAATTTTCCCTTTTGAAAAATTGGCCAACACAAAACATGTAGCCCGCTGGTTCATTTAGGGCCTTGACACAATTTCAATAATGGTAGGGGCTTTTTCGCAAAACCAGGGACGTGGGGTCCCCCCGCTCATGGATTCCTTTCACTATAAGAGGATATAGATAGATAGATAGATGTCTAGTTCATTTTTAACGGCACCTTGCAATGTAGATAAATTTCATAGGAATCGATAGATATGTTATCTATGTCTAACTTTATTTTTGTCTTTTTTTTTAATTTCTAGGTTCATTGTTGTTCGTAGCATGGAGGGTGGTGACATCGGCGGATTGCCATCAGGCATAGTACAAAAAATCTGACTGAACCACCAGTTAAACCGGGAAAAGCCAGAATCGGTGACCTAGCCGGCTCAGTTCAACTCAAAAACTGTCCATGCATTAGGACCAAGAAAAACAGGTCGAACCGATCGGTTTTTTAGTAAACTGGCGAACCAGTGTTGGTTTCATCTAAATATCCTTGTTCTTATTATTTTCTTGCTGTAATTTCAACGGTAAGATTGGGAAGATGTGAATATGAGTGTTATACTATTGTACACTAGTTTTTTTCATTGAGAATTATACTGTAGTTTCCACCATCATTGCTCTAAATAAATAGGATGATAGACAATTACAACACAACTATGTTGTTGGTGTAGCTATACATGTTTAATTCTAATGATAAATCTCTTGTTCTAAAGATTTATAATATAGATATACAAATTGATTGCAGTATTTAATAGAAAATCTCTATTTTTATTAAAAAATGATAAATAAATATAATATTCATATATATAAAAACCGAGGGCAGCTTATCCGATTCGTTTGCCGTCCGACTTTTTGCGCTATGCCTGCAGGTCGACCGGGCCTGGAAGTGTGCTTGCCCCGCCACCAGCCCACTGAGTTCCCTTGGTTGGGCCGCACGGGGGACGGGGGGCAACAGTGAGGCTCATTAGGCCACTCGGGCAGTTGGGCCCGGTGGGGAAGAGTATTAGATTGGATGGGGGAACAACTCGCATCAACAAGGGTGAACAAAATTGCTGGGCTGCTCTGATGCTCTCTTTTGCCTTCCCACGTGGAGAGATTTCGAAGTTAGTTTTTTTAAATAAACAAAAACTAACTTTTCAAGTTAGGTTGAGCCTGCGGTCGTCCCATGGCTTGTATCTTGTTTGGAATACACGAATGTCGCTGAAATTTTAAAAGGAACCATACAAGTACAAAAAATAGCTCTAGGGTACTGTATCTACTTGGGCGCTCAACGATATGGTGAGCGCTCAATGAATTCAGCTGTACAGCTGAAAATACTTCTGAAGACATCCAAATCCCATAACAACATGGTCGAACAAAACCACTGTATATCACTTTTCCTGTCCACTCTCGCCGGCTAGAGCAGGCACGACTTTGTAAGTCAGAAGTCACCATAAGACGCACCACGTACTAAATTATGCCCACGGCTAACTCAAGATCCAACAATGCAACTCCATCTGCAAAAATTGTACAAAACCAGGTACACCCACCCAGCGCCACCAGCAACAAATCTATGTACAGTCGAACGTAATGGAAGAACGCTCCGATGAAACGATTGTCCTCGACGCGCGTGGAGATCCGTGCAGGAAGAAGCGAGGAGGAACCTTCCGCCATCTATCCCGAGCCTGTCCTGTCAGAAGGAAGCGGATCGGGTCGAAGCAAAGATCCGCCTCGTCTTCTCAAGATCCGTACCGCTCGGCAGCCTCCCCATCGCCGGCGCCCTTCCCTTCGCCGCGGCGGCGGCGGTGGCCCCGGCCACCTCTATGCGCACCTCTGGCTGGGCCTCAGCAGCGGCGGCGTCCGGCGCCTCGACGTCGGCGCGACAGAGCGGGCACGTCGAGTTCCCCCGGAACCACGCGTCGATGCACTCCACGTGGAACCGGTGTCCGCACCGCGGCAGCGCGCGCGCCTTCTCTCCGGGCTCGAACTCCGCGAGGCAGACCGCGCAGTCACCGGCCCCGGGGCCGGCGGAGAGCACGGGGAGCGCGCGGAGCACCGCGGGGTCGAGCCCGCGCGGCGACGGCGCCTCGGCGCCGTCGCGCTCCTCCCCGGCTCCAGAGATGGCCAGGCTCCGGAGCAGCCGGCGGCGGTGGCGGAAGTGCTGGCGGCGGCTTCTTTTGTACATGTGCAGCGCGATTAGCGCCAGCAGGATGCCCGCGAACGCCCCGGACGCGGCGAGCAGGGCCTTGCCGGCGATGGCGTAACTCGACGGCGTCTCCACCTGTCCGGTCTTGGACATGGCGTTCGGCTGGTTCGATCGATTTGGCTTCTTTGGGACGTCGTCGGGGCCCTCTCCGCATGGGAGCTGCGGGTCCTTTGGATTGGGGCCAGGGCGGTGATCGCCGTCGGCGGCCATGGCTGCACACTGCAATTTCGTTTGGAGAGTGCTGTTTTTGGTTAGTGCAGTTACTTATACGTAAATTTAGGACTAAAATGCCCTTGGCAATGGCAATGCTGAGAGAACGTAACGAAAGCGGAAGGGTATTCTGGGGTTTTTTTGTTTTGGCGGGCCGTGAGGGACACGCTCGGCCGAACAGTCTGCAGACCGCCCGTACATGGACGGAGGTCAAACGGAGGGCCGTGATGCGTCCGGCGCAAGGGCGTGATGTGCTGGCTAATTAGGGATTACGCGCGTACATTCAAGGTCAGAGTCGACGACCAGTGGCTGCTTCTTCGCTTAATTGGAAGTCGTATTCTTTAGTTTTTTCTACAACTTTGGAAGTCGTTTCTTGTCGCGACTTGGACTTGGAAAGTTTCGCGGGGGGCGACGGAGACAGCGTGCGGGCCAGCCAACGCGGCCGCGTGCACTCCCCGGTTTCCAGAGTCGGTCGTCGTCTGCGTGGATGGATGGATTTGTAGCCTGCTTCGTCGTACCAGTGCAGGAACGTTCCTGGAAACCGCGCTCGCTCGTCGGCATCAGGTGAGCAACGGCAGTGACCCGGGCCCGGATGGGACGGCGACGGGAGCAGGATCTCTCTCCAATTCTAGCTTGCGAGAAACAAGAAACGGATCTCATCTCGCCTACACCGCCGGAAAACGAAAACCTATGGGAGTACGGACGGAGCCCACGCCGTTCCGCGTTATGCGCGGATCCGACCCGGAAACGCTAATCGAACAGATTGAGTGGGTACCCAAAAAAAAAAAACACCTAGCGGAGTCACAAATTTTTTTTGTTATAAAATAGCATCGTTGGCATGTGAAATAACAAATCTAGTTCCTACGTATCAAAAGCAAAAATAGCATCGCGGAGTCGCGCAGACACGATACATAGCGAATCCGGCCCCGGGGCGTGACAATACCATGTCCGACCCCTAAGGACGTGGTTTTGGCTCATCTGGCCCTTAGGGGCACGACAATACCTTGTCCGGCCCCTAGAGGAGCGGTATTGCCCTCGTCCAGCCACAGGGGCGTGGTATTGCCCTCGTCTACCCCCCCCCCCACCTTTTGATCTTTTTGAATTTTTTAAAACTAAAATTTTGCTTTCGACCGTCCCCGGATTTTCATTGCTCCTGCATTCGCGAAAAACCTAATGGGTCGCATGCACGTAAAACCCGGCGATTCTGTCCCATCACTTCGCGGTCGACCTTCGCGCAATTATAAAACGCAGTGACGCGCTCACATTCCTCCACACTAGAGCCATTCCGCTCTGCATAGAGAGACGATCGAGCAAGCAAGAGGTTGCGCGATTGGCCGAAGTTAGTGAGAAGTGTTTAGCGGTCGTTTTAGTAAAGTTAGTTTGACATCAATTGAAGATCTTCTAGAGTAGGTAATTTCTCTCGTATGCACTGTTTTTTTAACTGTGTAGTTAGTGTTAAAGTATTTTATCGTAATTAATAAGCCGTAGTTAGTTAATCGTAATTGAAATAGTTGTAATTAATTAGTATTATTTAATTAGTCGCATTTTACTTTGCAAATTCGTTAATTGTATTTAATGAAGTTGTAATTTATTAGACGATACTTAGTTAGTTGTAATTTTTCACTCGTAGTTAGTTAGTCATAATTAATTACTCATAGTTTGTTAGTCGTGATTAAAATTGTAACTAAAATCGTTGTATTTAATTAATGTAACAATTTAGTCATAATTTATTAGGTTTCATTAAATAGTATTAGTTAAGTAGTCGGTTGAATTAGAAAGACATAGTTAGTTAGTATTAACTAAAATAGTCGTAATTAATGAATTGTAATTAATTAGTCCTAATGAAATAGAGTTAATTAAATACTACTAACTAATCACCATACTTATGTAGTGGTAGTTAATTGGTTGTAATAAATTAATCGCAATTTATTTGTCCTAAATTTTAACCGTATTTAATTAGAAGTAATTAATTAGGCTACATTAAGTACTATTAATTATTTAGTCTTAATTAAAATAGTTGTAAGTAATAAACCATAACTAATTAATCATAATTAATTACTAATTAACTACTACTAATTATGTAGTGGCAATTAATTAGTCTTTAGTAATTACTACAATTTATTTATCCTAATTTATTAACCATAATTAATTAGTAACGTAATGAAAACATACCTAATTAAATTACCATTGACGATGATATAATAATCCTCATTTAATTATTTATCTATAATTCTTATTATGGATAATCATACCATCATATGGTTCTTGAGTATACCCCTTAACATTCGTAAGGGGGGAGCTGGAGGTCGTAAGTTCTTCTACGACCACCCTATAGTCGTAAGCCTTTCTACGACTACCTTATGGTCGTAAGTTCTTCTACGACCATTCCCTAGTCATAAGCTCTTCTATGACTATCCCTTGATCGTAAGTCCTCCTACGATCAGTCTGTGGTCGTAAGTTCTTCTACGACTATTCCCTAGTCGTAAGCTCTTCTACGACTAGTTCCTAGTCGATAGGGCTTACAGACATGTAGACCTGGTCGATCAGGAAATCTTCTGCACCATATTTAAAGATATGGGTAGTTAATTACGTTGTTATTCTCTGGAATAACTGCACGTTTAACTCTCTCGTCTCCGATGATAACTCGTATGCGCGATGTGGGACGTTATAACTCGAAAGATAATCTCCAGTAATAATCTCTAGTAACGGCTCGAACATCTAAAGCGTTGAGGAGCCCTTTGGACTAGAGAAACGGACGTCCACTTCAAGTACTATATAAAAGACAAGATCATCAAGAGAGGAGGGGGAAAAGAGGAGGACAATAAGGAGCACTAGACATTACATTTGAGTCTTTCTCTTGATCTGTAACCTACATACTCAATATATCCACATAGGAATAGGGTTGTTATTCTCTCCAAAGAAGGCCTGAACCTGTATAAAAATCCATGTGTCATTCTTTCTGCGTGATTTGAGTCTTGGAGACCCCCGGAATCAAACAATCATCACGTAAGATCGGTTCTAAAACACCGACAGTTAGCGCCGACTGTGGGGAGTTTCTGGTCAACAGGTTTCCTTTGCTTTTCACAACTCTAATGCTTCCACGGCAGGAGAGTGGAACGAGGAGAACTAGTTTGACTTGGACGATTACGCAAATATCGACATGGATGTCGGTTTCGATTACAAGCCGAGTATTGTATCATCCAATGGTGATGTCGCCTCCAAAGATCATTATCTAGGAGACCATACCATCGATGGAGTTGAGGAGGGATCCTTATCCCCTACAACGTTACGTCCAAATGAGGAACTAGCTTCCTTAGAGGGCAAGGTTCCATCTGACCACAATTAGGGCTATCCCAAGACAGGCTCAGAGCATGGTGAGGGTTCCCCCTCCAAGTGTTCAAGTCCGTCTACGACAGTCCGACCTGGCATGACAAGTCCTAGAAGCCATCATTCCGGAGCTTCATCAGCATCTTGTGGTCGTCTCTTTCCGGTTAGCCCCACAAAGGATGGGGTCGAGCATGCTTTTCCTGTGAATTCGACCATCCCATCGCAGGGCTCACCTGTGCATGGAGACGGTTATAACCCAGAATTCTCCTTCCTGGAGGGGCTTGCTCCAAGTTGCCAAACGATATCTTTTGACTACTCCTCAAGTGAGGAGGCCTCAAGCGCAAGTGGAGATCATCAATGGGAGGTCTTTGTCCTTCCCTCAGATAATGATCACTCTTCTAGAGACAGGACTGAGGACGCTCCCCGACGATCACACACTACGCCCCTCGTGGCGATGATGAGGACACCTCCGGTGATGAACATGGTCAATACTCTAATGAGCGTGCGGTAAATCCTCGAAATAATCACACTTCATTGAGGCAAGCTCAAGGATCAGATATGGACAATCCTGAGACAACTCGACGGAAAAGAATTGCAGCTTAGAGAAATCTGCCTGGGTGTGTTCATTATCAGTCAAAAGAAGCTCATGAACTCTAGCACATCAACGATCTGCTCGAGAACCCATCTCGGGAACTTACCCGAGCGTCCGGCTACGACCTCTTCGCCGAAGAGATCAGACGAAGGCTTCGAAGCATGATGACCAGACTTGAGCACCCCCGCCGACATCATTCCGGAAGTCGTAGCGGTATGACTCCATCAACTTCCAGTCGTTCGAACAACTCACCATGAGGAGATCGGTGTGACAATAGGTTACGACGCTCTCCTGATCTTCACTCCAGTCAAGAAGAGTTCCTCGAACACCTGATGATCAACAAGCTCCTAGGAGGGGTGATCGTTCACCACTCCAACCCAAAAATTTGCAATAGCAGATAGAATACGATGAGTATTTCCCTCGTAAGGTTAAGACCTACCACAGGTCGGGTCCACCTACGACCAGGTATCGTCGTGTACGATCACCTAGTGACGTCAACCCTTCTTTGCCGCAAAGAAGGCATCAAGAAGTCATTACCGGGTGTCGGGCTTTCTCACCCGACCTCCAAGCAGTTCGCTGGCCGCCTCGGTTTCGACTAATGAACATGGATAAGTTTGATGGATCTCAAAATCCCATTGAATTCCTTCAGATCTACACAACCACTGTTCGAGCAGCAGGACGATGAGAGCATGCAATGGCGAATTATCTTCCTACTGTGCTCGAGGGATCTACTCGATCGTGGTTGTTAAATCAACCACTCGAGTCGATCTATTCGTTGCAACACCTTTGTGACCTGCTCCTGGCCAATTTCCAAGGCATTTACCATCGCCCTAGGAAGGAGGACGACCTGCACAGGATGAGACAAGTCGACCACGAGACTCTACACTAGTTCATTTGATGTTTCAGTCAGGTTCATAATTCCACTCCGGAAGTTTTTGATTCTTTTGTCATCAGAGATTTTAAGCAGGGAGTCCGTAGTTGAAGGATCACGGAGGATATCGCTTTAAATCCTCCTGCCACTGTCGCCGAGCTCTTCGAGATGGTCGATCGATATGCGACTGCTGCTGAAGTAATCGAATGGAATAATACTATTGATCGAGATGTTAAATTCCTCAAGAGGCGGGCGAAAATGGCAAGAAGAAGGACAAGAAGACCAAGAAATCCAAGAACAAGGTGAAGGGTCAAAAGCCTCAAGTCAGCAGTTCCAAGGAAGTCTTGGCCGTAAGCGATAAGAAGGCTCAATGCTCCAAGCCATACTCTGATCGAGGTAAGGACAAGTGCCCCGAAAGGAAGAACAACAAGCCTAGGTGGTGCCCTTTCCATAAAAGAAGGAAGGAAATGACCTTCGCTACTGCTGAGTTTTCCCACAAAAACTTGAGGACTACTACAACGGCAAAGGACCACTTCCTACTCTCGAGGAGGTAGGGCAAGCAAGTGGTCGTACACAGTCGGACGACAACGAGGAGATGCCATTCCAAGATCCTAAGCATACCATCGAGCGTATCTATGGGGGATCATCGATATACGAGTCAAAGTGACAGCTTAAGACTGTCGAACGTGAGGTAAACCTCATTGATCATCCTCTTGTCAATAAGCTGTCGAAGTGGTCGGAAGTCACCATCTCTTTCGAGAAGAGTGACTACCCGATCCCTTCTACTCAACCCGGTCTATTTCCAATTGTGGTCGAACCCACCATCAATAACTGTCGAGTAAATCGAGTGTTAGTTGATGGTGGCAGCTCGTTAAACATCTTGTTTATGAGTACCCTGGACGAGATGCAAGTACCCAGGACCAAGGTAAGACCAATACGATACTCTTTTCATGGTATTGTACTAGGGTCTTCGGCCAAACCTATTGGCCAAGTTTCACTTCCTTTAACATTTGGTTCTCCAGGTAATTTCAGGACAGAGAAGATCTCATCTGATGTGGTCGATTTCGATATGGCATATAACGCCATACTCGAATGACCAACTTTGGCAAAATTCTTAATGGCTACTTATTATGGGTATCAATGTCTTGAGATGCCAGGTCCCAAAGGAGTAATCACAATTCACTGTGATAAAAAAGATGACGCATACGTGTGACTGATCCCTCAAGATGGTTGGCCAAATACCAACTCGAGAAGAAAGTAAGGGGCAGCCTTCGACCAAGCAGTCGAAGCCTAAAGCTGCACCAAAGCCGAACGACCAGGTCAAAGAGGTTCCTTTGGATCCAAAGGAGCCCTCGAAGACCATTCGCATCGGGGATACTTCCGACCCCAAATAGGAAGACGTCATCGTCACTTTCCTCCGGGCAAACGCAGATTTCTTCGTGTGGCGAGCATCCGACATACCCGAAGTCCCTACGAATGTGATCGAGCACATGCTAGCTTTACAACCTGATAAAGTACCCGTAAAACAAAAATTATGGAGATTTGCCCCTAATCGACGAGATGCTATAAGATCATAATTAGACAAGCTACTTAAAGCAGGCTTTATAAGAGAAGTCGACCACCCAGAGTGGTTGGCCAACCCTGTAATGGTTAGGAAGTCTAATGGCAATTGACATATGTGTGTAGACTTCACTGATCTCAATAAAGCTTGTCCAAAAGATGACTTCCTTTTACCTTGTATTGATCAGCTGGTTGATTCTACTGCCAGTTGTGAAACATTAAGTTTCCTAGATGCATATTCTGGCTACCATCAGATTAATATGTGTCTAGAAGATGAAGAAAAGACCGTATTTATTATTCCATTTGAAATATTTTGTTATGTCAAAATGTCATTTGGACTAAAAAATGTTGGTGCTTCTTTTCAACGCTTGACGCAATCGACTTTTTCACCTCAAATAGGCCAAAATTTGGAAGCCTATGTTAACGATTTAGTCGTAAAAAGCATCAATTGACTTAATCATGTTTTCAACTTACAAGAAACATGCGACAACCTTAGAAAACACTGCCTAAAACTCAATCTTGAGAAGTGTGAGTTTGGATTCTCTTCAGGAAAGTTGCTTGGAGTCCTTGTCTCTGCATGAGGAATCGAAGCAAATCCCGAAAAGATAAAGGCCATCATGAAAATGTGCCCTCCGACCATGAAGAAAGAAGTCCAGAAACTCACAAGGTGCATGACGGCTTAAGTCGTTTCATCGCATGACTGGGAGAAAAAGGACTACCTTTCTTCAAGCTTCTAAGGAAGCACAAAGGTTTCGAGTGGTCAGAAGAGGCTAACGTTGCCTTTGAGGATACCAAGAGGTATCTTACGAGTGCTCCTATTTTGGTTTCTATAAAACCAGAAGAGACTCTCTTAATTTATCTAGCTGCCACGCCACAGGCAGTGAGCGTAGTACTGGGCGTAGAACGTGAAAATGTCCAATGACCAGTTTACTACGTAAGTGAAGTTTTGTACGGACCTAAGGAGCGTTATCCTCAGGTCCACAAACTTCTATATGCCCTCCTCATGTCTTCGAGGAAATTGCGGCATTATTTTCAGGCGCATAAGATAACTGTGTCGTCTGAGTTTCCTTACGAGTGACGGGTCACTTACTTTATGTGGCTCGGGGGCTGGGGTAGTCCTGGAATCTCCTACCGGAGAGGCCTTAAAGTATGCCATTCAATTAAACTTTCAAGCTACTAACAATGTTGCAGAATACGAAGGTTTACTAGCTGGCATACGAGCAGAGAAAGCACTCGTGATTCGACGACTACTCGTGAGAGGAGACTCTCAACTAGTCGTGAATCTGGTTGAAAAAGAGTAGCAGTGCTCTAACCTGACCATGTCTCGGTACTTATCGGAAGTTCAAAAACTTGAAAAGCATTTTTTCTGTTTCAAGGTATAATTTATCCCTCAAAAGGATAATTTTCTCGCAGATCAGCTTGCTTGTATTTCTTCCAGATCACAAGTACCGAAAGGAGTCTTCTTGGAGCAGCTCTAGAAGCCATCTCTGGTCGACACACCAGAGACGACTCCTATTGAGACGGCCTCTCTAGAATATGAAGATACCTGGATGAATCCCATCTATGAGTATATTTAGACGGGTACAATACCCGATGATGATCTCGAGGCAGACCACTTATCCCGCAAGACCAAAATGTATACTTTGGTCGAAGGAGTCCTCTATAAACGAGGCGCTCAAGGGGTACTCATGCAATGCATATCACAAAGAGAAGGATTAAACCTCCTTCACGACATATATGAGGGCATATGTGGAACACATGTTTCCTACGGAACGCTGGTCAGAAAGGCCTTTCGACAAGGTTTCTACTGGCCAACAACCCTCTATGATGCTAAAGAGCTGGTTAAGAAGTGTGTACAATGCCAGTTTCATAGCAAGCAAATACACCAACTGGCTCAGGCATTATAAACAATTCCCCTATCTTGGCCTTTTGCGACCTGGGGTCTGGATATCCTAAGACCGTTCATAAAAGCCCCAGGTGGCTTCGAGTTCCTCTTTGTGGCTATTGATATGTTCACAAAATGGATCGAAGCTAAACATATAACTGGGATAACAATGGAAGCAGCAAAACAGTTTATAATGAGAAGCGTGATTACTCGATTTGGCATCCCAAGTCGAATAATCACATATAATGGTAAGCAATTTTTGAGCGCAAAATTCCAAGAATTTTGCGACGAGTTGGGTACCAAACTGTGTTACGCCTCTGTTGCCCGTCCTCAAAGCAATGTGGCAGTCGAAAGAGCGAATGGCCAAATAATGTAGGGAATCAAAACTCGAGTCTTCGGCCTGCTTGTCAAGAGCTTGGGGGCTTGGGTACAAGAATTACCCTCAGTATTATGGGCAGTTCATACGACTGCTAGTTGGGCTACAGTGATACACCTTTCTTCCTAGTTTTTGGTGCCGAAGCCATGCTTCCACTAGAACTAAAGATCAGATTGACAAGGGTTGAAACCTTCAACGACTCTACCCAAGCACAACTTCAAGCAGATGACATCAAACTACTCGAAGAGAAGAGAAATAAAGCTTTAATCTATTCAGCCGTCTACCAATAAGTCCTGCGTAAATACTATGATCGTAAGGTCCAATCTCGCAGCCTTACTATAGGTGACTTGGTATTGAAGAAGATTCAATCACAGTCTAATCGGAACAAACTTTTGTTGGATTTTATTTGTTATTTTCTAAGGCCTTTGTGATTTAACCGAATTATTTTAATCATTAAAGCATTTAAAAATCGCAAACAGTTACCAGGCCGAAATCTTTTTCCTCCGTCCGTTTTCCCGCACGGCCCATCTTCTCTTAGAACCCACTCCACCGAACCAGCCTGCTCCACCAGGCCATTTCCTTCCGCCACCCCTGACCATCCGATTTAGATCGGACGACTGACACGCGACCCACGCGCCTCACTCCCTCTCACCGTGCCACTTCCATGTGGGGCCCGCGCGTCAGGTCTTTCTTCTCCCCCTCGCTTTCTTCTTTGCTTGCACGTGCCGCCATTGCTGCACGCGGGAGCAGCATCAACGCCACCATTTTTGCCCTGTTTTCTCATGCATTCACGCGCATTTAGTCCCCATAATTCCGCCGCCTCTCTTTCGGGCCATTTCTCCTTTTTCCTCGCGCCCGTTTTGCCGGACTCCGCAATTGCTGCCGTGTTCTCCGCGCCGTTGATCTCCCTCTCCCGTGCTTTTCCGCCCCTATAAAAGGGAGCACGAGGTAGCCCTCTTCCTACTCATTCCCTCCCTCTCACTCACCCCTCCTCCCTCGCTCTCTAGTCGCTGGATTTGGCATTTCCTCGTCACCGGCCGAGCAACTCTCCGCCGCCTCTAGCACGACCGTCGATGATGCCTTGGCGACGCTAACCACACCAACGACATCACGGCATCAAGGCCTCCACGGTGCGCTCGTCATCTTCGCCGGAGCCTCGCTGGAACGCATCGCCGCCGTCAAGCCCGCACGCACCGCCGCATTTCCCTTCACCACCGGCCACCGCAACACGCCCTAGCGCCGCCATGGTAAGCACCATGATCCTCGTGTTTCCCGCTTTCTGATGGTACCCTCGCCGGCCGCCGGAGTGCCGCCATTCTACGGCGACCCTCGGGCCAGTAGCGCCGCCGCCTCTGTGCTAATGTGGCGTGCCTACGTGGCGCCACCTCCTTGCCATGTCACCCCCTTGCTCACATGTCCACCTACGTGGCATGCCCACGTGTAGCTGACGTGGCATTTTCTTCGGCCGAACAACAGAAATCCAACTGATGACATCATGCTGATGCATTAATTCGATTTTCCTTTTAAATTTCCAAGAAATTCCTATATTCATCATTTCATGTGTTTTCAAACTTCCAGGAGCTCGTATTTCTTCATACGAACTCCGATTTTGCGATTCAAATTTCTAAATTCATATAAATTCAAGATCTAGCTAACTAAACTAAAATTATTTAATTTGGAGTTCATTTGAATTACATTTTGAATTTTTGTTTGAATTTGGCTTATTTTCGCGTATAAATTTCGATGACTTCGGAGAGTCAGATTTCGACACCGTTTGAGAACAACTAATTGAGCAAGGCAAGTTATACCTTGAATCATATTTGATCCCATTATTTCAAATTATTTAAATTCTGTTTTCAAAATTTTATTGTATGCTTATTTCTATCCAGTCTAATTTAAATACCTGTTTTTAAATTATAGTTTTTCCTAATTCCTTTGTACATCCAAATTTTGACATTGAACAGACATACCTTGATGCCTTATATGAAAATCTAGTTTATGCAATAGTATGAACTAGAACATTTTGGCAAAAATTATGCTTAGCCATGCTTAGACCTGAAATATTTGATTTGGGAATTTCAACCAAAAATCAATTGATGTTTAAATTGTATCCATGGCATTGGTGTGTCATGGGAGTTTACAAATGTTTTGAAAAATGAAATAAAATTAAATGATGGTTTGGACTTGGGCAAAAATGGATGGTTGGTGGGTGTAGATTTATGCACGGGCTCAATCTGGTTAAGGTTGAGACCCAGGTTTTTGGAAGTTGCCTAAGTCAGTTAAAGACCGGTCTTCGAGCGCATTTTGCTACGCCTTACCGTACTACCACAAGTCTGGAATGGGACAGACTTGGCTAACTAATTTGCAAAATTCCGTCGTGGTTGTGCCATGTTGATGTGTGGGTGTCAGAATGACCTACTTTTATGTATTCCCACATGGCGCAAGAGGGGGCTGGAATCCGGTCGGTGGTTAACCCAATGGAAGCGAAACCTTAGCGAGGTGGGACCACGGTGGGATGATGCTTTGTAAAGGCCTCGTCACGTGCTCTAGACTGCTTACCTAAGGTAGTGAGTAGTGGTATCGACGGATGCCAAATAAACTAGAGAAGTCGTGTCTTGTGGGTAAAGTTGTACAACCTCTACAGAGTGTTAAGAACTATTTGAATAGCCGTGTCCACGGTCATGGACATGCTTGGCAAAGCCACTCAAAGTTGACTTTGTTTTTGTTTTCAAAATGTTTCATAAAAGAGTTTATGACATGGATGGGTGTCCATGAGAAAAGTTATGGGTTGAAGCCCTGGGTTGGTGCCCGTGTTTAAGTTAGTGTTAGGTTGGTGCCTACACTGTCTTTATTAATTCAAACTCAATTTTAGTTATTATAAAATTTGAGCTTTTGAACTTAATATTGTATTTAACATATCAAATATTGCTTTTGCACAAATAACCCTATAAGCCTTCCTTGTTAATATCCAAGCATGCATTAACTCTATTATTGGGTGTAACTTGCGAGCACGGAAGTTGTGCTCATCCTTGCTTAATGCAAATAAATTTTAGAGGAGAAGGACTTTGCTACCGGTGTGGATCTCGACAACTAGGCCGCTACCCCAGTCGATTGCCGGTGGCAGATCAGTTGGACTCCACTACTTCTTCGTTTTCCGCTGTGTTTGTTTATTGTTGGATTGTAAGCCTTTCTTGTAATAAATTCTATTGATTATTAATAAAGTTGTGCGATTTATGGATGTTACCATATCCATTTACTGTGTGAACTAGCTACTGATTATGGGACTAGTTTAGAAATGCACAGAGGATTTGGGGTGTTACTCCTGGGTCCGGCAGAAGTGGTATTAGAGCCATATCAACTGTAGGTCATGATCTAGTTAGAATGGTCGTTAGTTGAAAAACTTCAAAACTTATGTTATATAACAAGAAAAATAAATTGTTCTCTCCTCATCTTGGTCATCTATCTATAAGCGTCTTCATAGCAATTCTTTCTTGCCTAATTCTCTCTTCACCATTTTATAATGTTAAATGGATCCTCTCTCCCTTGGAAATTTCTATAGATAGTCAACACATTCTCTACCAATACGTTCAAGACAACAAGGCATGAAGCTGTGAATAGAGCATCGTCATACAAGAATCATTGAAGACCATGAGCAGAAGATGCGATGTCAGCCAAGCTGTATAGTCTAAGTTTGCCAAGACTCATTCTATGTATTGAGTTGTTTCACCGGATTACGAGTCTCAATCGATAGAACGTGGTATAAAACTATTAAAGTTTTTCTGGAAAGCTTTTAAATTGGTTCTTTCATTTGGGAGTGTTGTTTCGCTCTAAACCCTTAGTTCTTCTTATTTGTCTCTTCCCTATCCTTTGTCTCCTTCCCTAACCCTTTGGAGTAACCATCAGATGGTGAACACTCGTCGCTCTAGAAATGGAACCAACCAAGACAACAATGATATCCCTGGAAACAGCGGTGCCCCAGTTCCACCACCACCAGCAATCAATGGATCAGAATGGCAACAGATGATGGCCAATCAAAACTATCTGATTGAACTGCTTCCTCAGCCTATCAACAACAATCAAGCCCGACGAGCTATAGCTTTCCAAGCTCCACCTCCACCACCCCAAAGAACCATCATGTCAGAATTTATGAGGATGTGTCCACCAACTTTCTCAAGCAGCACAGAGTCCATGGATGCAGATGATTGGCTCCGGGCAATTGGTAAGAAGTTGGACATTATTCAGTGCACCGACCGTGAGAGGGTGTTGTTTGCTTCGCACCAGCTCATGGGGCCAGCTTCCGAATGGTGGGACAACTACAGCCTAGCTAGCAATGACGATCAAGCCATCACATGGAATGAATTTGTGCAAGCTTTCGGCCGTGCACATGTTCCATCCGACATGATGACCCTCAAGAAGGAGTTTCACTAGCTACACCAAGGCAACCGCTCAGTGAACGAGTACCTCCACAAGTTCAATCAACTAACACGCTATGCACCGGAAGACGTTGCAAGAGATAAAGACAAGCAAGAAAGATTCCTTGAAGGACTCAATGATGATCTGTCCATATAGCTTATTTCCTAGGATTATTCTAATTTTCAGCAGCTGGTTAACAAGGTGATTCGTCAAGAAGGCAAGCACCAAGAAATGAAAAACTGCAAGAGAAGAATGACTGCACAGAAGTTCAACTCTAGAGGTTTTCCTAAAGCTAGAGGGACTTCATCGCATCAAGTCAGATTCCATTCAGCAACATCAACAGAAACACCTGCAATAAACAACCCGAACAATTTGGAGTCTTCCAAAACACCTGAGGATGGCCAACCACAGAAGGACCCATCCTATGTTGCAGGCATCACATGCTTCAACTACCATGAGGTTGGGCATTTTGCCAGTAAATGTCCAAACAAGTAGCAGGCAGCGAATCCATTCAACTCTGAAGTTTCAAAAGACAGCACCATGCAAGCAAACAGGAAGCCACATAATTCTGGAAAAGGATGTTTGTACAACATCACAGCTCCCCCGTTCAATGAGGAGCAGCATGCAGACAACGACAATTCCAGTTGAAGACCTTGTATCCCTAGCTTTCTTTCTAGCCTCTCCGAATCTCGGGGATGAGATTCCTTTTAAGGGGGGTAGTTTGTAACATCTCAGAATTCTGTTACCAAAATAAAAATAAATAAAGTTATTATTTTATTGGATTTCCTGAATTTGAAAGAGTTTTATTGCTTTATTTGAATTTTCTAAGTTTTGAAAGTCAAAAATAAAATTTATTGAGTTTTTGAAGTTTTATTTGATTTAAATTGAAAAATAAAAATGTAATTAATTTCTCGAATTTTCTGGAATTTTAAAAGCTTTTCCCTAATTATTTTAAAGTCAAAACAATCTATTTGCAAAAATAAAAGCCAACTTTAAGTTGGAAATAATTTTATTAAGTCCAAAATAAATAAGGGAATTTCTGTGAATTTTTCCCATAATTTTTGGATTTTATTTGTTATTTTCTAAGGCCTTTTTGATTTAACCAAATTATTTTAATCATTAAAGCATTTAAAAATCGCAAACAGTTACCGGGCCGAAATCTTTTTCCTCCGCGTGTTTTCTCACGCGGTCCATCTTCTCTTTCGGCCCACTCAATCGAACCAAATTCCACCACTTAACCATTTCTTACGCCACCCCGACCATCCGATTTAGATCGACAATGACCACGCCACCCAAGACGCCTCACTCCCTCTCACCGTGCCACTTCCATGTGGGACCCGCGCGTCAGGTCTTTCTTCTCCCCCTCGCTTTCTTCTTTGCCCGCACGCGCCGCCATTGCCGCATGTGGGAGCTCCATCAACGCCGCCATTTTCGCCCCGTTTTCTCACGCATTCACGCGCATTTAGTCCCCCTAATTCCGCCGCCTCTCTTTTGGGCCATTTCCCCTTTTTCCTCACGCCCGTTTCGCCGGACTCCACAATAACCGCCGTGACCTTCGCACCGTTGATATCCCTCTCCCATGCTCCTCCGCCCCTATAAAAGGGAGTACAAGGTAGCCCTCTTCCTACTCATTCCCTCCCCGTCACTCACCCCTCCTCGCTCGCTCTCTAGTTGCCGGATTCGGCATTTCCTCATTGCCAGCTGAGCAACTCTCCGCCGCCTCTAGCGTCACCGTCGACGATGCCCTGGCGACGTCGACCACACCAATGGCATCGCAGCATCAAGGCCTCCATGGTGCGCTCGTTATCTTCGCCGGAGCCTTGCCGGAACGCTTCGCCGCCGTCAAGCCCGCACGCATCGCCGCATTTCCATTCACCGCCAGCCACCGCATCACGCCCTAGCGCCGCCGTGGTAAGCACCATGATCCTCGCGTTTCCCTCTTTCCGATGGTACCCTCGAAGGCCGCCGGAGTGCCGCCATTCTCCGGCGACCCTCGGGGCCAGGAGCGCCACCTCCCCGCCATGTCACCCCCCTTGCTCACGTGTCCGCCTACGTGGCATGCCCACGAGTAGCTGACATGGCGTTTCCTTCGGCCAGAAAACAGAAATCCAATTGATGACATCATGCTGACGCATTAATTCGATTTTCCTTTGGGAGAATAATTCTAAAACTCCAAGAAATTCCTATATTCATCATTTCATGTGTTTTTAAACTTCCAGGAGCTCGTATTTCTTCATACGAACTCCGATTTCGTCGATTCAAATTTCCAAATTCATATATATTCAATATCTAACTAACTAAACTAAAATTATTTAATTTATATTTCATTTGAATTCTATTTTGAATTTTTGTTTGAATTTGGCTTATTTTCGCGTATAGATTTCGACGACTTCGGAGAGTCAGATTTTGACGCAGTTTGAGAACAACTAATTGATCAAGGCAATTTATACCTTTGATCATATTTGATCCCATTATTTCAAATTATTTAAATTCTATTTTTAAATTTTTATTGCATGCTTATTTCTATTCAGTCTAATTTAAATACCTATTTTTAAATTATAGTTATTCCTAATTCCTTTGTACATCCAAATTTTGACATTGAACCGACATACCTTGATGCCTTAGATGAAAATCTAGTTTATGCAATAGTATGACCTAGAACATTTTGGCAAAAATTACGCTTAGCCATGCTTAGACCTGAAATATTTTATTTGGGAATTTCAGCCAAAAATCAATTGATGTTTAAATTGTATCCATGGCATTGGTGTATCATGGGAGTTTACAAATGCTTTGAAAAATGAAATAAAATTAAATGATGGTTTGGACCTGGGCAAAAATGGATGGTTGGTGGGTGCAAGTTTATGCACGGGCTCAATCTGGTTAAGGTTGAGACCCAGGGTTTTTGGAAGTTGCCCAAGTCAGTTAAGGATCAGTCTTCGAGCGTATTTTGCTACGCCCTACCGTACTATCACAAGTCTGGAATAGGACAGACTTGGCTAACTAATTTGCAAAATTTCATCGTGGTTGTGCCATGTTGATGTGTGGGTGTCAAAATGACCTACTTTTATGTATTCCCACATGGCGCAAGAGGGGGCTGGAATCCGGCGGTTGGTTAACCCAATGGAAGCGAAATCTTAGCGAGGTTGGACCACGGTGGGATGATGCTTTGTAAAGGCATCGTCACGTGCTCTAGACTGCTTACCTAAGGTAGTGAGTAGCGGTATCGACAGATGCCAAATAAACTAGAGAAGTCGTGTCTTGTGGGTAAAGTTGTACAACCTCTACAGAGTGTTAAGAACTATTTGAATAGCTGTGTTCACGGTCATGGACATGCTTGGCAAAGCCACTCAAAGTTAGACTTTGTTTTTGTTTTCAAAATGTTTCATAAAAGAGTTTATGCCATGGATAGGTGTCCATGAGAAAAGTTATGAGTTGAAGCCCCGGGTTGGTGCCCGTGTTTATGTTAGTGTTAGGTTGGTGCCTACACTATCTTTGTTAATTCGAACTCAATTTTAGTTATTGTAAAATTTGAGCTTTTGAGCTTAGTATTGTATTTAACATATCAAATATTGATTTTGCACAAATAACCCTATAAGCCTTCCTTGTTAATATTCAAGCATGCATTAACTCTGTTATTGGGTGTAACTTGCGAGCACGGAAGTTGTGCTCATCCTTGCTTAATGCAAATAAATTTCAAAGGAGAAGGACTTTGCTATCAGTGTGGATCTCGACGACTAGGCCACTACCCTAGTTGATTACCTGTGGCAGATCAGCTGGACTTCACTACTTCTTCGTCTTCCGTTGGGTTTGTTTATTGTTGGCTTGTAAGCCTTTCTTGTAATAAACTCTGTTGATTATTAATAAAGTTGTGCAATTTATGGATGTTACCATATCTGTTTACTGTGTGAACTAGCTACTGATCATGGGACTAGTTTAGAAATGCATAGAGGATTTGGGGTGTTACTCCCGGGTCTGATAGTTTCTTTTCATGTATACATACCTGGTCGCCTTGGTTTTTAGCCTGAAACGCGCTGGAGAAAAATCTGTAGCGCTGGCCTTCCTTTTCTTCTCGACCGATTTTACCAATTTTGAACCAGTAGTGTCACATCCCCAAATTAATTAAGAGGATTACTATGCATCTCATGAGCACACATCATTATTTTCAAACATTTACATTATATATTGCACTTAAAAAAATCTCAAAAAGGGATTTAAACTCACACTACAAATTGAATTCCCACAAGAAACCACTAATAAAAACTTATGTTCATCCCTGAAAATGAAATTATTCAAATACTAGAATAATTATCATGAATTAATATAATTTTTCCCAAATTTTTGGGACTAGTTTAAACCCGAAGAAAACTCAAACACAATTTAATAACCTACAGTAAGTTTGAATTTAAATTATACACATTATGTCATGAACAGTTAGGTTCAATAATTTTTATGGACACTAGACCTTCCCAGGAACCCCTGTGATTTATTTCACATTTTTAGGAATTTTATTTCTATTTATAAGGCCTTGGTCAAAGTAGAAAAACTAATTTAATTGTCAGTCAAAACCCTACACTTAACCGGCTGGCACTGTTCCTTGGGTTCAAGTCTGGCCCGGCCATTTGACTCAATCGAACCACCTAAGTGCACCTCGCGTGAGCCGCGCGATTAAGATCAAATGGCCCATGACCTTCCTCTTCTCTTCGGCCCAGCCGCGACCACCCAGGCTCATCGTCGACCATTCGATCGAAATCTAACGGCCCACGACCTCCCATTTCTCTCAGACTCACGCGCGCATGATGATTCACTGCCAAAGCGGGCCCACGCTATCAGCTCCGTCGTCAACCTCACGCAGGAGCTCTTCGCCATGCGACCGCGCTCGCCTGCTTCGAGCCGTTGGACTATTCTCACACCGTGAATCCACCGCCTCCTTAGACCACTCCTGGAACTCCCTCACTTCACGCCGCCACCACTCCGTCATCTTCCCGGGCATAATACCCCTCGCACCCCTTCATTTTTCGCCATTCTTCCTCTCGATGGCTGAGGAAGAAGAAGCACGTGCGAGCTCATCGCTTGGGTAAGCTTTGCCAGCGTGGTTCTCCTCTCTTGTACCTTCCATGCACTCTCCATTTTTGCTAATGCGAGCTCCTCTCTTTGCTTGTAGCTCACTGTCCATGTTCAAGCTCTCGGCCATTTTCTGTACGCGCTCCGGAGGACACTCTCAAGCAATCCTTGTCTCCGGGAGGTATGATCCTCTCTTTTGCGTGTCACCCTACGTGCTTTGACCTACTGAGCAAAACCCCTAAACTAATTTTGGCAATGCACGATAGATTCGTGGTGAATTGAAGATTGAACCCTTTCGGCCGAAGAACACGCCCTTTCATCTCCCACTTGTTTCGGTAAGCCGTTCATCAATTCTTTCATTCCATAGCATCCTCATAGGATCCTTGAAATGCTCCGACCACTCACTCCTGTTGGTTTTGCTCAAGGACATCTCTCCTCATGGCCGTCTTCTTGCCATCTTCTTCTCCCAAGACCGACCAGTGCTTGACCCGACTCCAAGCTCCCCGAGCACCCTTCTCTGCTCAGGTAGCTTCCACTTAGTCCCTAGACCCTCAGGCACTCGCTTGTATGTCGCTGCGGAGCTTCACATTGCTGCATGCATAATGTCCGTAGCTTTAGCTCCGCCCTTCTCTGGCTAGCCGCCGGCACAGTCCATCGTAATCACCACCGACACCGCCAGGAGGTGCCCAACCCTATTGCGCAGCTGTCCCAGCCCTTGGTTGGCTCCGCCGCGGCACGTAGTGCCGTCGAGCCACCGGGCAATCAAACGAATTCGTTGTCGGACGCGTGCACAGACTGTAGCAACGTCATTAAGCCTTAACTGCAATCATTAGTCTTAATGACTGTCTTAACCGCGGTAATGTGTCACCTACATGTGGGCCCTTGCACAGAAATCCAGCGCTTTAAGCGAAAATGAAGTGCGGCTGACAAGTGGGCCCAGCCACTTAAGCACCGTGCAACACGCGCCTGCGTCGGTGGACTTAGTCCATAGGACCTAGTCACTGACGGCGGGACCCACCTGTCAGTACACATTTTAAAATCGGAAGTAAAATGGAAAATGAACTGTTCACCGTGCTCACGAGTCATTCACTGTGGCTAGCGTAGCGGTGAGTGTAAAAAGTAATAAAAACTTTTAGAAATTCGAAATCCAATTATTTATACACTGTAAAATATGTATAACTTCTAAAATACATAACTAATTCTTCTCAACTCCAAAATGGATGGAACCCCTGCTTATAATTTTCATTTTTAATGAAATTTATATTAAAATTGGTTTCAACCTTGTCTCTGTAGCATAGAATATTATTTTAGAAATTGATCCATTAACTCCATTATTTTTACAAAAGAAAAAGCTGATAACTTAGAAAATTCATAACTAATGCATAAAAACTCCAAATGAGGTAAACTCAACTATTTTGGTCTTGTAATAATATTCCCTATCTATCCATATAGTCCTTTGTCCCACTACTATTCTGCAAATTTTGTCCAAATAATTAAGTTAGGTGAATAGTGTTAAATTGGATTTTTTGGAAATCTGAAATTCAAATTGCTATAACTCTCACATACTAAATCCAAATGGAATAATTATTTCACCTAAATTCATCTAAAATCATGAATTAGCTACTGTAGAAAAATCATGTATTTTTGAGTACTTTTAATTTTGAGGTATTTCTCGATGTTTATTCGGTGTTGTACTTGTATAGATTCCGAGCCTATCGATATTGACTTGTACGCTACTGAGGGAGAGAAATTAGACTACTAGAAAGGCAAGTATCATTTTAACTTTCTTTTGTATCATATTTGATCCCAGTTTTGTTAAGTTAGTGCAATGATAATTGCTTGCATGCTATTTTGTTAATGTCGTTTTTTTTGCGATGTGTAGATTAGTTATCTCCTATTCATTGAGGTTATCCTTGAATTATTCTAGTACCACATGCTTAAGTTAGGATGATTGAAATATATTGTTCGGGTTTGCTTAGCCATGCAAGTCTAGAAACGGTAGTTTGATTGTCGGGAATAACCCGACAATTATGGGAAACACTCAATTACTTATCTTCATTTTGTTTCAGATCTTTGTATCTGTTTATTAAGTTAAATTTGTCACTTTAAAAGAGATTTGGGGTCCGGACAAGTGTTTGCTAGTGAGGGTGCCTTCGTGCACGAGATTGGGTAAGTGGTTGACTTGTCTGAACCAACAAGGACCGAACTTTGGTAACGTCGTTGATTCAAGTAAAACTCATGCTATCACACATGGTATATGGGTGTTGTACGGTTAAGTAGGGGGAAGGTTTTATTGCGTTAAGTCTCATGGTGGTGTAAGGGCATTTGTGTTGATCATTTGTTCTTAGGAGCCGATGTAATTTTCTATAGTGTGCAAGCTAGCACCAATTATGATTTTCCTTGCATCGGTACTTCCAATACAACTTGTGAGCCCGCTTGGCAAACGCTATATGTCGCTTGAACTGGGTATGGGAACCACTCATAAGGGGGACTTAGCTCAATAGGATCTTCTTGCTAAAAACAACCGTATCTCGATTCTCCCCGGCCGGCATACCTAAGGAAGTGTGTCATTATTCGGAGGCATCCGGAGGTTTACGGGCTAGTCGAGTCGTGTGGGTAAAGTAGTACACCTCTGCAGAGATAAATCTATTTGAATAGCCATGTCCACGGTTATGGACAAGCGCTTGAGTTCGGGAGTTACTATTGTTAGATTTTGAATTTAAATGGTGGTTAATCTCGGTATTCAGCATGAATAGGATGTTCGTGCATTTTGTTATATCAAACTTGGCTGCCACTTTGTCATTTGTTTGGCTCATTTGTTATTCAATTTATTACTCTATCACATGATTTACTTTTTACTTCAAATCTGATTTCGAAATGGCACTTAAAAAACTAGTATGTGTAGGTTGTAAATTGTTGCGTCTCTTTTGCAAAACAAAGCCAATATGAGCCATCCTTTGGAATAACCTCTAGCATAACTAATTTTTATTTGTGTAAGACTTGTGAGTACCTTTGTACTCAACCCGGTTGCTGCAATTTCTGGTGAGGAAGGTTATGAGCCCGATGTGCTCGTTAGCGCCGATTTAGGCGACGCTAACGAGTAGTGCTATCATTTAACTCCTAGTCGGTCACTACTACAAAAACGCTAATACTGGACGCCTCATCACAGACGGTTGACCAAAACCATTTGTATTACATGCAATCACAGTCGGTTTTTGTTTAGAGACCGTTTGTGTTACTTGCTGCGCTAAAAACCGTATGTGAAAAGGTAATATCACAGACGGTTCATGTTGAAAACCGTCTGTGAAGTATCACAGACGGTTCTTGTTAATAACTATCTGTGATAATTCTACATATCACACACGGTTCATGTTGAAAACCGTCAGGAAGTATCCTGAGCGGTTCTTGTTAATAACCATCTGTGATAATTCTACATATCACGCATTTGGTTTTCAACAAAGAACCGTCAGGAACATCATAGATGGTTCTTAACAATAACCGCTCGTGATATTACCACATATCACGCACGGTTTTTGTTATAACCATCCGTGAGCTACAGCCCAATCGCGCGTTTTCTTCTTCGCCGCCATCCACTTCGCCCCCGATCGCTCTTCGTCGCATTGATCCACTTCGCTCCCGATCGTCTCTTCGCCTCACGCTCAAATTTATACCTTGTTTTATAAAAGGATCATCTCGCCATAATCGAAGATGTGATCATCCCCACATACTTATAAAAAAAATAGAAATGGCTGCCTCTTCCTTGTTTCCGGCATTGATGGCCTACACCGCCGCCTTCAGACGAAAGCACCTCTCTCATCAGACGTTGAACTGCGTCATGAAGAGCACTGTTTCAACAGTGTCTTCACTCCTACGTCGGCCGAGAATTTGTCGTAGCAGATGACGGCCACCTTCCGCCGTCTTGACATCCTCCTCCGCCGTGTCTTTCGGGTGATCTCCTACTTTCGACGAGTTTACCGCGTCATCGATGTGGTTCTCCAAAACGACGTTGCACGTCTTCAAGAGGCTTGCCGTCACTTGGACTGCGTAATCGAGGTGGTAGGCAACCGAGTCGACCAGGCCGAGACCCCTCAAGCAAGGGAAGAGAGCCTATGGGCTCAATTCTTCTTGGTTCAACGGTGTGAGGGTCTTCTAAGACACTTTCGAGCAATGGCGTCGTGGGTGGACGATTTCGAGCTTCGTTCACGATGATCGTGAACCATCCGATGCCGACACCGCTGCCTATGAAGTATTGAAGATGGAGATAGCGACCTACCTCCACCACTAGAAAAACTTTGTTTAATTACGAGTTTCTACTTTTTAATATAAACATGTAATATCTTCATGTCATGTAAGTGTATATACAAGATAAATATACTTGAGAAAAAACCATTTCACGACGGTTCTATTATGGAACTGTGCAGGATATAAGACATATCATGAGCGGATCTATTATGGAACCATCATGATATGTCCCATATCACGCATTTCCATAATGGAACCGCTCAGGATATTATCACCGACGGTTCCATAATAGAACCGCTCGTGATAAGTCTCTTTATTAGTAGGACACCGCCGCTAGGGTTTGCGCCGCCCTAACTCGTCACTCCCGGTGCATTTACTCTCGACGTTCCCTCCTCACCTCGACGCCGCCACTCCGGCCCCGCCGCCGTCGCCGCCATGAGTTGTGACACCACTCAGACTTGCACAAGATCGCATGCGATAGTCGTAGTGTCTTGTGCAATGTTAGGGTCGTGCCACAACCACGGTGACGCCGCCACCCAGCGTGTGCTCGCCTGCCCGCCATGGCTTGGTTCTCTGCTCGGCCTCCTGGCTCGGGCCTGGCGGCTTTGCTTTCCCATCCTCCCTCTATTCTCCTCTAGATCTGTTAGCTTAATGTCTTTTGTTGAGTTTGATTTTTATGCTTGAGCCTTAAGTTGTGTCCTCGATGTTTGTGTGATTTATGCAAGGTGAAGGAGATGGATGAGAGTTGTCTTTGGTGGTGGGGTCGCTCACCGTGGTTCTTGCGCTCATCGAGGTATCACTCTACCTTACTCCCTCTCTGTCTCTACCCCGCTTGCTCTGTGATGAAAATGGCTAGTGCTCTGCAATGGATGCCGAGGGCTACTACTGGTGTGGTGGGTTTGGACACCCTTGGTCTTGTTCTCTTGCTGATGAACTGCTCAATGATGTTATAGTCTTATGCTGAAATTGAATTGATAATTAGTTCATATTAATAGTCCCTTGCTCGTGATGCAATGATGTCAATAGTCTTATGCTGAAATTGAATTGATAATTAGTTCATATTAATAGTCCCCTTGCTCTGTGATGCAATGATGTCAATAGTCTTATGCTGAAATTGAATTGATAATTAGTTCATATTAATAGTCCCCTTGTTCATGCCGGTCAAGTTCTCCTACCTCTTGCGTGCAGTGCACGCCCTACCATTCCATTCATGATCTCTTCTCTATAAAGTCTCAGCGTTGGTTGCTTGTGCCATTAAAGACATCATATTATTAGTAGTCCCGGCCACTTTAGGAATTCGTCCATGACATGAGAAGGATGAGGCGGTATCCACAAGCAACCTCATTGAGCCCTGCAAGTTTAAAAACTATGGATGCAAGGAGAGCGTCAGGACATCCAATTACCCGGATATTGTCGATAGGTAATTGGGCGTCGTTATGTTGAAAGTGGCGTTGATCGCGCCTTCTCCGGTAGGAAGTGGCATCATCTATCGAAACCAACAATTCTTGAGCATGTAATTGTCTTTAAAGCCAACAAGAACACGAAGCAACAAGTTGAGAATTCTTTTGAAATATGAGAATGGTTGTTTGGTGTTCTTGTTGAGTTTAAAGACGATTACATGCTCAAGAATGGTTAGTTGCCGATACATGATGCCACTTCCCAGTCGGAGTACATGCGCATCAACGTCACTTTCTGAACATAGCGACGTTCAACATCCAGGTAATTGGATGTCCTGACTCTCTCCTTGCATCCATACTTTTTAAACTTGTAAGGGCTCAATGAGGTTGCCCGTGGCTACTGTCTCATCCTTCTCATGTCAAGGGACGATCCCCCAAAGTGGCCGAGAGACTATAATATATATATATATATATATATATATATATATATATATATATATATATATATATATATATATATATATATATATATATAAAATATATATGATGCCGATTTTAATGGCATAAGCGGCCACCGCTGGGGCTTTATAGAAAAAGTCTATCATGATTTGCGGTTTTAGCCACAAACCATCTATGATGCATACTTTCCTGAGGCGGTTTGTGGGTCAAAACCGCTCGTGATAGTACTTATCACGATTTGTTTCAGCCACAAACCGCTCAGAAAATATACATCACGCATTTGTTCAAAACCGTCTGTGATGACCTCATGTCATCAGTGACCCATAAACTCAGACGGCTCACGAAACCGTCTGTGATGACGTTTTTGAACCGTCTGTGAATACCTTTTCTATAGTAGTTAGTGGGTTGCCGATGGGATATGGGCATACCATTGCTGGACTTTTGGTTTATTTACTTGCTTCCGCTGCTACTTTATACTCTTATTTGAATTTGGCCGGTCGGCCACTTGTAATAGTTGTAGACTTAAACTATTATGATGTATGTCTTTTGAGCTATTAATGTATGATTGTTGAATGAATGTGATCAATGTTGCTTGAGAGTACGATCATATTTGTCGTTGATCTTGGGAGCCAATATGATTTCATGCTCGCTGTTCGTGGCTTCCCATTTAACTCACCAAGCGTAGGGCTTGGCCTGTTGGAGAACCGACAATCATGTAGTGCTCGCAGAGGAGCAGCGCGCATGATCGTCGAGGCTCTAGTTTCCAGTTAAGCCTCTCGCTTAGATGGAGTTAAGTTGGAATCAATTTACTTGAGGCCCAGAGTTATGTCCATAAGACCATGCTTAGTCTCGGTCTTAAGGAGATAACCCGAGGGTCCTCACAAGTAGGGTTGGTCGTACCCATAACATCCCCTGACCTCTGGTCAGAGGTAACTTTCTCGACTAGTCGATCGAGGTCCTTGACCAGTTGGTCGAAGATGGTGTCTTTGTTAGCCTCTGTGACAGTTGCTTTGGTAGCAACTGTCAGGTCGTGAACAACCATCTTGGGGCTTACGACCCTTGCAGCTCCACGTTGCGGGTTCGTTCTCTTTTCCACTTAAGTCACAAATCCAATTTAATTAGGTGATGAAGTATACCATCTAAAAGTATATACTTCATTTCTGTGCTTTTTTTACCTCGGGAGGAATGTCCTCTTGTGTGGTCTCCAAGTAGGAGTCGGTCGGAACAATGGTTGGGTCAGAGCCCTCCTCAGACTCTTTCTTCCTAAACCCGACCGCTGACATATAAGAGCATAATCAAATACAAAATGGAGAATATATAAAGGATGAAAAAAAAGTTGTTATCAACCTTGAGTCTCCTCAGTCTCTCTTCTTCAGAGACGACCGCCAAAATGTTAGGAAAAGCAGCCTTGGCATCAGGCTCCCCAACGTAGATCATTTTGACCCGTTCCCTGATCTCACCAGAAGAAAGGGCTTCAAAAGAACAAATGGGTCCCAAGGTTAGGAAACAAAACAACTAAATAAACCATACCGGTCAAAAAAGTTTTTACGACTTACTTTCCCTGGTATCCTTGGTCGCCTCGTCATAACCAATGTACCAGAGCAGAGGATGTGATCGAAGCCTCAAGGGACTTATTCGTCGCATGGAAGTCACTCACCATGTGCCAAGCCGTCAATCCCCTAGCACTGAGATCTTAAATGGCGTCGACCACCCTTCCGACCCTTCCTTCTTTCTTCTCAGTAGACTGCCAGTTGAGATTCTCGCTCGCCACCTTCCAAGCGAAGTAGAGGCCGTCCTCTTTCGTGACCGTCATGTAGAACCAACTCTTCTTCCATGACGACCACGAGGACTTCGGGTACATCCGAATGTACTCATCGGCCTTCCCGTCGTGGATTTGCAACGAGCAATCCCCTGGCCCAGCCGCCAATTTCCCTAACCTCGCCATCTTATAGAAATATGTGAAGACCTTCAGACTTGGTTGAATCCCTAGGTACGCCTCGCAAAGGTAGATAAAATTGCTGAGGTTGACGATGGAGTTGGGAGCTAGATTCACTAACTCAACTCCATAGTACTCTAAGATCTTCAGGAGTAATTGGTGTATTGGTAACCAGAGCCCGCACTCGATGTAAGCAAGGAAAATTGGGATTTCTCCTTCTTCGCGGCTCGAAAAGTGTTCTCTAACCGCAGACCTCCACTTGATCAGATCCTTATCAGGGAGCATCCCGGCCTCCTCCAGCGCCTTGAGCTTCTTCCCACTCAGATTTGAAACCAACCATTTGGTGATTGAGTCCGACATGCCTAGGTTTAAGAACATTGGTCGAAGAAGATTTTGGGTGAGAAGAACAAAGGAGGTCGAAAGAGATTCTTCACGATAAGATGAAGAGGGATTGAAGGAAATCTGAGAGCATAAACACCCTAAAGCCAAGCGCAATGGGGATTTTTATAGCCGCAATTCTTTAACTGCAAAGAGTAGTTACTCAAAAAGTCTAACGAATATAACCTTTTATCCAACGAACATAGGACTCTTCAGTTCCCAAGGCAGTTTCTCAACTTTAAAGTGAATATAGATCACCTCATTTATCACGATATTAAATGTGGGTCTGCCCGATACGACTTCGTTGGGAGAGAGTGTTCACACAGCCAATTCATTTAAAGTTCGGGGGCTAGCTGACAAGGATTAAAATCTCTATGTATTACTTTAATACATAATAAAAGACCATATGTCTTCGTGGTCATAACCCCTAAGGCTAATGACCTCTGTGGTCGTAAAGATTCCAAAGGTTACTTAATGGGTACCCTAGTCGGATGAAGTCATGTACCCAATCCCTGACCAGATGACTATTCATAGAAGCGATGAACTAGCATCTAGATTTAACTCCAAGTATATTCCATACCATGTGATAAATGGAACACATGTCATAATTGCTCCATGCCACGTGAGGTTTCATGGTCCTAAGACACTGACAACAACCACCATACGGTTGAGTGTCTCACATACATCAACCGACGATCAGTTACTGTTTTACTAACTTTAACCGACCCTCCGACTAGATGCATCACTTCCAACTGGCATCTTCTCCAGGAACAACTGCCACCTCTTCAATGGTTCTTTAAAGATGGTGCATGGAGGAATAAGGGCATCAGATTGAAGCACAACAATCGATATTAGATTCATGTTTCAAGCCTGATTCAATAGTATAGCAAGCCTTACGCCCAGTGTAATTAGGATTAGTCCACTGCCTTGTCGAGGGCACCCCCGTAAAGAATCTAGTCCATATAAATAAAGAGCAGTCACATTCTCTCCCAAGAACTCTTTGCCATTTTCTTCTGTTTATTTCGTAAGATCGACGACTCGATCATTGACAGAACTGAGGGAATCGCTTGGCATGCAGATCATATAATACAGTTTGATTGGGGTACGTGTGATAATACCCCCACCCTCAACTGTGTTGTGTCGTGATTTCATGTGTAAAAATTTGTGAATTTTTTTTGGGTACATGTGATAATACATTTCTGGAATGAAGATAAAAACCGTAACAGAATGTTGCCGTGAAGTCGGAGTATGATTTCCTCAGGTCTACTTCAGGTACCAATATTATTTTCCATCCTACTCCGAGTAGTACTAATTATACTACTGTCGGTGTTTTAGAACCGATCTTACGTAAAGATTGCTTGATTCGGGGGGTCTCCTAGAATGGAATCATGTAGAGAGATTGACACGGGTATTTTTATACAGGTTCAGGCCTTCTTTGGGGAGAATAAGAAACCTACTCCTGTGTGTATAGTATTGAGTGTATCTTGTACAATCGGGAGAAAAGACTAAGACTATTATAGAAGATAGTGTCTGTCTTCTGGATTGCTTGCTGTGTTCTCCGATTGCCCTCCCTTTTCTTCTCTGATCGCCGCCTTTATATAGTCGTGAAGGAGTAGCTGCTTTCTCCGTGAAGAGGCGCTTCATCATGTCCTCAGAATTCGCGATGTTTGCGAGAATCACCGGAGTGTTAACTCCTTCATGTCGTCTGGCAGTTACTTGTCAGAGATAATGGGGTATTATATGCTATTACTCAAGTAGAATAACAACAGATGTTGATCGCTTGGATTCTTTAATCAATTGGACCCACTCGCCTATAGGTTTTATTGATCATAAGGTGGTCAGATGACACGGTCGAGAAGAGCTTACGACCATAGGGTAGTCGAGAATAACTTACGACTGGATAGTGATCGTAGAAGAACTTACGACCATACAGTAGTCGTAGCAAGACTTACGACTATGGGGGTGGTCGTAAAAGAACTTACGACCATAAGGTAGTCGTAGCAAGACTTACGACTATGGGGGTGGTCGTACAAGAACTTACGACCACCTGGTAGGCTTCTCCCTTGTAACTATAAGGGGTATACCTAGGGACCACATGACATCATATTTACCCATAATAAGAATTATAGATAAAAGATAAAATGAGGATTATTAGATCCTCGTCATCTAGCCCCCTAGTTTCAAGTGAAAGTAACTTACTTGGTAAAGGAGTTGTAGATGATCTTATGACCACGAGAGGGTCGTGGAGAGATGGTCGAAGGAAAAACTCTTCGACATTTGTACATCATTTTGACCAGGAATATACTTGGTCAAGAAGGTTACTTACGACTATCAAATAGTCGTAGTATGGTGATCGGAAGTAAAACCTTTCCGATTGATATTTCATTTGGCCAGAAAAGCTTGGCCAAGAAAGTAATTTTGCTTGAGGTGTAAAAACGAACCTAATTTTCTTGGGCAGACAAACTTAAAGAATCGCAATCGACTCTTATATGTCTGTCTGTTGGAGCGGTGCCCGAAACGGTGGCAACCCTTGGGTTTACACACTTTCAACTCAGGCATATGGTTATAAATACTTACCGGGGGGTGAGACTTGGGTTTCTACTTTTCCCCAAATCACTCCCGCTGTTCATCGAGTTCTTGTCTTCTCCGCCACCAACCCAATTGTACTTTCTCCTAAGACCTTCCTCAATCCAAAACCTCCCTTCTCTGAGAGAGATGGCCGGAACAGTTTCCGAGTGGGCCGAGTCAGAGATGGATGCGGCGAAGATTCAAGCCTTGGTCGACACCGGGAAGATTCCAGAGAAGGTTCTTATGAAGTGGATTACGGCGGTTGGGCAGCATTGGCCGTCGGGGGAGATTGGGCAAATCCCCGTCTTCTAGGCATATTGTGAGTGTGGCCTTCGATTGCCTGCTCACCCTTTTCTCACACTCGTACTCGAGCACTTGGGGGTGGAATTAGTGAACCTCGGTCCTAATTCCATCACTATGCTAAGTGTATTCGTATATCTGTGTGAGGCATACCTGGGAATTCCCGCAGACCTCGAGCTCTTTCAATATTTTTATGGAATGGCTCGACAATCTGGGATTGCTGGGAGTTGTGGTCTGAAGCGCCATGACGGGAAGTCGAAGGAGTATATTCAGATGTTTACTTGTCTTCGTGGGTCGGATGGAGGAAGAGGTGGTTTTATGGAAAACCACCCAAGATGACAGCCTTACTTTCGTGGGGAAGGCTGCCGAAAAGAATTCTTCCTGGGATTCGACTCCCAGGGATCTTGGTCGGATTGCTCCCTACATTCAAGCCATCAAGGACTTGAAAGAGGATGGACTGACCGGATGGCATGTGGTGAAGGATTTCATCACACGTCGAATTAGCCCTTTGAAGAAATGAGTACCTCATATGTGGAGGTAGACGGGGCCAAAAGACCCGACCAGGGACTACGAGGAGAGTAGGTGAATTTTCGACTTAGCTCTCGGTTTGGTCTTTATCAAAGTGGTTTAATGAATGTCTTATCTGTCTGCACAGATCTTTCACAAGTAGAGATTGACGTTCGGGTCAAACTTGTTTGTGAGAAATCTCCGCCACCTAGAGTGGCGGTTCCTCAAATCCTTGCGGTTTTATCCGCAGAAGAGAAGATGGAGCACCTAAAGGTAATCAAGGGTTGATTTTATCCTTAGGACTTTAGAGTCGTAGAAAGACTTATGACTGGTTGCTTGTCGTAGAAAAACTTACGACTTGGTAGTGATCGTAGAAAACCTTACGATCAAGGAAATGTCGTAGAAAAATTTACGACTGGTTGTTTGTCGTAGAAAAACTTACGACTTGGTAGTGATCGTAAAAAACCTTACGATCAAGGAAATGTCATAGAAAAACTTACGACTGGATACTGGTGGTAGAAAATCTTACGACTGGTCAGTAATTCTTTTTCTGTTTTTCTCACAGAAAGTAGGCATGGAAAATCGTTAGGACGACTAAGAGGTCGAACTGATAACCATCAGCGCAGGGATGACAGCGGAAAAAAGTCCAGCTCCTCCGTCTAAGAAGCGTTGACTCGTGAAAGTCGCCGACAAGGGAGAGGCAAGCTCAAGTTCTTTTATTTCGACCAGATCTTCTGCAAAATCTATTGCAGATACTGACCACAAATGGCCGGGGAGGTTGAAGCAATGTCAAGAGATCGGCAACCAACCTCTTAAGCGCAAAGCCCACAAGGCCAAGGTACCCTTCTATTATGACAAGAAAACTTTCGCAGTTTCTGCCTCTCCTAGTTTTGTCAAGCGACTAGAAAAAGAGAACTGGGAGGACTTTATGTCTTTTATGAAGGACAATGCTGCTCCAGCAGAACCTGTGGTCAAGGGAAGCGCCGATCTCGGAGTGGTCGAGACTGATCTCGGCCATCCGGAAAGTCAAGAGATCAGAGAGGTGGCTCCTGTTCAAAATCTACGACCAAAAGTGGTCGTGGCCGAGCCTATCCTTCAACTTGAAATCCGACTAGAAGTGGTCGTAGAAAAGAAGTCGAAGAAATCTTCCGTTGCGAAGGTGACTCATAAGTTCCTGGTTAAGTCCAGAGTGCAGAGGTATGTGAGAAAGACTAAAGTGTAAGAACAACATTTATCTTTTGCTTTTCACAAATTAACGTGCTTTCTTTTTATTGCTCTTAGCAGACTCCTTCAAATTTCGAGGATGCTTCTATTGAGAAGCCTATTGTCACTTCTCCAGCGGATAGAGAGATAACAGCAGGAGTGGTCGAAGGATCACCCACTACTCGAGTGGCGGAGGAAGTCGTGGCTTCTGAAGTGGTTGCTAAAACCACTGAGGTAGTTGCTATGACTGCTGAGGTGGTCGTGGGGGCAGCAAAGGCAGCGGTAGAAGCCTCTAGCCAAGGTGGTGATGTATCTGACCACCCTGCTGGGAAGGGAGTCGTTGCAGACGTACCTCCCAGTCTCCAAAGAGAAGCCGCAGTTACAGAATCAGAAGACGAGGAGTACCTCAACTTCTGTGCTGATTTCTTTGGGTCTGCTTCCATTGTGGGGTCTTCTGCTTTTAGATCTCGCGATCAAGTCCCTCATCCCAAAGATATTCCCAACAGAGGGGAAATTTCTGACAACGAGCGTCTCAAGAAGGTTTGGTGGGATCAAGTCGCGAAGATAGATAAGCTGAAGAGTTCAACGATGGTTTTCTCGATGTTTGCTCGGACGACCATGAATGTAAGTATTTAAGGATACTTATCTGTGCGGCCTTCCCTTGATTCTTACTGTCTTTCTATTTGCAGAAAGCTCTAGAACAAATTGCCACTGTTGGTGAATATCACTGACAACTTGTAGAGCTATGACAAGAAAAAGCGGAACTGTGTGAATAGGCAGAGAGGTGGGAAGTCACTGTTATTCGTAGTCGTTTTTGATTTGACCACTTATACAGTGCTTATGGGGTTTGTCGTGGAAAAACTCACGACTAGGTGCTAGTCGTAGAAAGACTTACGACCAGTTAGATAGTGCTCATGTCTACTTTTAACCTTTATAGGTTAAATAGTGACGAAAAGACCTTAGCTGACTCGCTCAATTATGAAAAAGACGAGACGAGAAAGCTAAGGGAAGAGAAAGAAGACCTCTTGAAGAAGAAGGGTAACTCTGCAGCTCAAAATTTGCAGGGAGAGATAAACAGTAAGTGCTGAACTTAAGACTGCTTATGTCGTTGATCTTTACTTTTTTTAACTCTTACTTCTTTTCAGAAAAAGAGGACGAAATGAGAAGGCTCCAAATTGAAGTTAAAGATAAAACTTTGGTCGTTCACGAGATTTGTCGTATCGCCAAAGATAAAGATCAAGAGATTGAAAGGGTGAGATCTCGGCAAGCAGGTAAGCAGTTCTTTACCTGTAGTCGTTCACGAGTTCTTTTCTTATTCTAACTCTCATTTCTTTTTAGAAATTGAGCTTGAGCTGGGAAGGCTCGAAACTAGGGATCAAGAAAAAAACCATGATCCTTAACGAGACCCTCCACATCGCCAGAGAAAACGCAAAGGACATCAAATTATGGGAGAAGTGACATGCTGAGACCATTGCTTCCCATAATAAGGAAATCGAGAAGTTAGATTCTCGACTAGCAGGTAAGAAATTCTTTACCTGTGAACTAGTTCTTTCCTCTTCTAGGAATTATTTTTGCTTGACTAGTCTTACCCCTTTCAGAGCAAGTAGTCGAGAATGAACAACTCCGCGAGGCTTCAACTCGTAACCAACAGGAGATGAAGTCGACGAAGATTAACTCCTAACTCCTCATTCTTACAAAAACAGGAGATGAAGTCGATGAACAGCTCCTAACTTCTCATTCTTACAAAACTTCTCCCCCTTAACATCCTGAACTTCTCCCCCTTTTCTTGAAGGCTCTTTTTCACATTTTTACCAAAACTTCTCCCCCTTTGACAATGGATTCATCAAGGAATCATCCATTCCTCTAATCCAAAGATGACTGATGCACAAGCAAGGAAGAAGCAAAAGAAAGAGCATGCATGAAATGCAATGGGGTGGCTTCATTTTTGTTTTGATTTTTTAATTTTTAAGTAAAAGAAGCTTTGGGGATTACTCAAATGAACAGGCTAGCATTTCTATTAACACTCAATACATATCAAGCCTGACAAGGCTAGCAAGATCATGTCAAGACATATATAGCAAAGCTAGGCTAAAGAGCTCAATATACCACATGTTGTTGAATTAAATTAAGCAATGCGTCAAAATTAGCAAGTTCAATAACAGGTATCCTAGAGTGATAATGGCCATGTCAGAATGTCATTGTGAGATCCAGAAACTAGTAAAGGCCATCTAGGAGACAAAAGTCATGAAATGAATCATTTTGCTCAAGTTTTTGTCAAAATCCCAAATTTCAAATGTTCTTCATTTGCAATGAATATTCAAGTTGATAAAAGGTCTATCTTAGTAAAGAAGATTCTAGACTAAGAGCCATCCACAATCTCTTCCTAAGCTTCAACCAATTTTGACAAATTGTTTTCTTAGCCATGTGCTAGATCTCAAGCCTTGCCGCGACCATTCCAAGCAACAAAAGCTTAAAAGAGTGGTCTAGGTCATCCAAAACTCCCCCTGAATTCATGCCTAGTACAATAGCAAACCGTCTCATGAGAAAGGATTGGTGAGATCAGTTTTTCGCACAAAAGAGATCATTTTTTATTTTGCACAAGGGCTGTTTTAGATTCTTTAATGAACTGAAAGCTCAAAGATGTTCAATTCTAGATTCCAGAGCTAACAAAGCAATTTTGACAGGGCCAATGTCACAAAAGGATCACTAATTGTGCAACTAGCTAAAAGATCCACAAATTGCAATTTTCAGTTCAAGTTAATTAACAGTTCTAGCTCATTTAGCAAAGACATTGCTGCACATGTGAAAGCATGATAATTCTAGTAAGTCAAAGAACTAGACACAATCTTGAGCAGGAATTGAAATACTAAAGCTCAAGTGGATAATAAGCAAAGCTTCATTAATTCAAAAAATGAGCAGTAAAGCTTATATTATAATGCATCTTTTTGGATTTTTCATATGTATGCAATATGGTACAATGAGATGCACAAAAGACTTAAAAGCCTAAAAAAAAGATCAAAAGGATCTGAAGAAGATACCACTTGAAGAAGGTATCAGAAAAGATCCGCAAAAACTCAAATGAACAAGGAAAGTTCAGATGAACAAGGAAAGTTCAGAAAAGAACTAACTCCCCCTTAAACCAACCCATAGGGATAAATTATCCCTAACTAGCATCTCAAGGTGGCAAACCTTGATGGGTCTAAAGGCTTGGAGAGGGGACCTGCCAAAAGTGCTATGGACTCCACAAAAACTAGCACAAGGACTTCAAACACCACACGATCTCTAGGGAAAGCAACTCGAAGAGCTAGGGAGCGAAACACCATCACCAAAAAGACCTACAGGTAGCTCAAAAGCTTGCTAAGGACAAGTGACAGGAGACAAGCTCGACCTAGACAGTGAGAAGAGTGCATCCTATTAAACCATGGGATAAGAAGAGTGCCTAGAAAGGACACATGCTAGAACAGAGCATCCTATCTACCCTGAACACAACAAGCCCAACACTTGACACGAACCAGATGCTATGCAAGGTAGACTAGGGATACCATACACAAAATTAAGGTATAGAAGCTCGAACCTGAGTCGTACTGCTTGGCAGTGAGATGTAGCAATGATGGATGAAGATCTATTCCTTGAAGCTCCAGAAAGTAGTTGCGCTCACCCATCATCCTCATCTCAAATTCCTTTGTCTCCAAGAAGTGATAGCCAGCATTGAATACACAAATGAAGAAGAACCAACAGCTTGAGGTGATACCACTTATTAGACCACATTTTCTTCTTCTCAGCTGAAAGAATACACCAAAGAGATAGAAAAAGTCTATGCCTTGGTGCTGAGTTAGTGAAACAATATCTAGGGAAAACAGTACCAAGACACATGACTAACAAGGATAGCAGCCAATGATCCAAAGCTCACTAAACCACATAATCAACAATTTAAGATATGGGCATGGAGATAGAAAAATCAATTGCATCACTTGCCATCCAAGATATGATAAAGCTCAAACTATCCTTAATTCACAATAAGGCATAGGAGCAAGCAAACAAGCACATAGCATATCACACATCATATATATAGTCAAAGGTAAAGCATACTAGCGAAAGCTATGGCAAGCCTCATGCATCCACAATTAACAGTAAGGCACAATAACCATGTAAGCATAAAGCATGTTATAGAACAAATCATGAATAATGAATGTTAACATGGATATGGAGTAAGCAAGTGGATACATAGCAAAAATCAACAGAAGCAAGATGATAAATGTATCAAAACAATACAAGCTCATATTGACAAAACCAAGCTCATACAACCATGGAGATAATGAACATCAATATAACACATGGATATATAAGCAAGGTAAAAGCATGATGAAAGATATCAAGGAGTAACACATGCCAATATGGTACAAGTGAGCACAAAGATAAGCACAACATGCCAAGATTGAATAATCATGAAGATACATGCATGAAGGTATAGGATTGCTCACAAAACAGATGTAGACGCCGATCATGAAAGCACATGCTTCTTGGAGGCCCATCATGAGGGTGAAGAACCATCAAGTGTCCCGATCACGTGATGAAGCAAAAGACCAGAACCTCTTAAGTCCATGTTCTCCAACCTGCGTTCTCGGTACCTACACATGAGAAAGGCAAGGAGTCCAAGTCTTGGATCCCGAAGGGTTAGAGAGCAAATACTTGGAAACCCAAACCTTGGACACACCACCACTAGAGGCAGTCGAACCATTATGTGAGTTAGCACGATGCGAATGATGGTCCATGCAAGAAGATCCAACATCAACCTTGAAGGCACGCCGCGAGTGGACAACTCGATGAGGAAAACGAGGTCCATCTCTAGGAAAGCGGCGATGACCTTGCTTGAAAGCACCATGATGAGAACCAACAGAAGCATCAAAAAGAACTCACACAACCTCGCCGTGGGTGTGTACCTCGATGAACAAAACGAGGTCCACCTCTTGGAAAGCGGCGGAAATCCTGCCTCGTGGCAGCTCGTGGACCAAAAGCAAAACCACGGAAACCAAGTCCACGATACTATCCAACACCACTAGAAAAGGTGTCAAAGAAGCCATCAATAAAGCGAGTCCTCTTGCTAGGCTCTTTAGTGTGCATGTCATGAGAAAGACTATGCCCACTAGGAGACTTAGAAGCATGAGCTCGACGCAAATGTTTTGCACGCCGAAAGCAGAAATCCACATGATGTCCATTCTTCTCACAAAATAAGCAATGGTGTAAAAGTCTACTAGTAGACATGGTCCGAGAGGACAAAGCACCATTGTCGCTCAAAGAAGAAGTCCTTTGGGACAAGCTAGAAGAAGCAACATCATAAATCGTTCTCGTATCGGCACTAGACTCACACATGCCATGAGAAAGACTATGTGTGTTCCTAGAGGTACGACGAGGTTCATGTTTCATACGGCGAAAGCAAAACTCAAAAGTGTATCTATTCTTCTTACAAAAGGTGCAATGGTACTTCTCTTTTGAAGCTTTAGTACCATTTGAGAAAGAAGCACCATTGTCTTTAGAAATCCCTTGGACAACACAAGAAGAGTTTGAAAGAGTCAAACCTCCCAAAGAAGAGCTATCCAAAGCGATGGCACAAAAACCAACATCAAATGACTCACGTTTAGCATAAAAATACTTCAACTCCAAGTGCAAAGAAGCAAAAGAAATTTTGAGAACATCAATCTCGGAGTGAAGGCAAATACAAGAGTCACATGATTTGGCGCTCATATCACCACGCAAAGACTCAATCTCGCTCTTCAAAGAAATGCAAGATGTGCAAGAAATTAATGATGCTTTTGAATTAAGCATGCAGTTCAAAGCATCAATTTCAGTTTCTAGACAAGCACAATTCTTGTAAGAGACTAAACCATCCTTAAGCAATTTTTCATGTTCTAAGCACATGCTACAAGGCCTAGCTTCAATTTCAATAATCTCAGCCCTAGCATTTTCTAATTGCTCAAGATGCATGGAATTAGTCAATTTCAACTTCTCAAAATCAGCAAGCATGCCTATACAAGATTCACAATCATTTCTAGTCATAGATCTAAGATTGTCTATTTCTAACTTAGCATTATCAAGCTCATTACGTAAGGCAATACAAGAATCACATGGCATAGAAGCATTTAATTTCAATAATTCATTTTCAGATTTTAAGCATGCAAGAGAGTTATTCAGGTTCTCCATGTCTACAAGCAATGAATCATAAGCATTCATGGACATTTTCAACTTTGTGAGCTCATGAGACAAATCACAATTTTCTCTTTCTACCAATTTCATTTTCTTCCTAAGAGCATGCAATTTGTACTCATATGAAATCAAGCCATCAATGAGTTTTTCTTTGATCACCTTGCTTAGCTTGAGTAAAGGATCGTCCTCGGGAGAGTCATCACTATCATCCTCGAAAAGCTCTTCATCACGCTCATCCTCAAAAGCTACTGCGCATATGCCACCGGGCTCCTTCTCCTCGGGCTCCAAGCGTATCTCATCTCTGAAACTAGGACAATCAAAACAAAAGAGATCGCCACAAATATCACAGGAGACTTCCTCCTCAACTGCCATCATAACTAATGCACGTTCAAACATCTTGTCATGAAGGATCTCAATGGTAAAACAAGCCTGACAAGATGCAAAGAAGCGCTCACAAGTCCTCATATCAGTCGCCGTGCTCAAAGATCGGTTAAGATCACAAAAGAACAAACGAGGCTCTGATACCACTTGTAGGACCGGAAACAGGCGACTAGAGGGGGGGGGTGAATGGGAGCACCAAATCTTTTTGCAAAGATAATGGATTCAATTCAAAAATCGCAAATCACTCCAATAGCTACAAGAGCTATGAAGATGAATGCTTAAGCACAGTGGAAGACTTGTATCGAATCCACTCCTAAACCCCCAAAGAGCAGCAGCAAAGAATCAGAACAGAAACTGCACTGACAATAAAATCGGTATGACCGACGGTTTAAGTGCGGTCTTACCACTATGCGGTATGATCGGTGTACATACAGCGGTATTACCGATAAACCTAAGAGGAACCCAAGAGCTTGCAAAAATCTCTCCAATCGGTATGTCTGGCAGCTAGCTTGCGGTATTACCGCGTAGAGGTACTATTGTCTAATAACCTGCGGTACTACCGATTATCCTGGAGGATGAACCCGAGAGATGAAAACCAAGACAAGAAATGGCACAACTTATGATCTACTCGGGCAAACTTGATAAAACTTGAACCACAGCTTCTCTATGAGGTTAGGCACCTATTCCAAACAAGGATCGAATAGATCCACACACAAGTTCCAACCTTTAACGAATTTAGAGAAGTCTGTTCAAGAACTGTTCAAAATACGAAAACTAAGATTCATATGATTTGGGACTTGTTCGTGGATGGTAGATCGACAATATGGTCACAGATGTATACCCACTTGTCACAACAAGCGAAAGCACAACAAGAACACAACAGAAAACTCACAGATCGAAGAAAGCCCCAAAAATAGCAAATAAACAATAAGAACTCAAAGGACTGATCTTGAGCAATCTGGTTGGATTGATTGAGATAGATGGATGATTGTTGTTTACAGCCACTCCAATATAGGAGGACAAAGCTCACCACGTGAGCACACACTCAATCCAAACCCTAGAACCTAACTCTCTCCTCTTTTCTCCTCAAAACCCTAAAACCAAAAGAGGGCACATCAAATGGGGTTTGGCTCTGGCAGCTCTCTCCAGCGGCCACACCCCTCTATTTATGTGGAGACTACCATCTAAGGAATATTCTATTAGGGCACCCATTAAACCCTAACACACAATGGGTTAACACACGCAAGCATCTCAAAGCGCCGTCTTCATCATCATCTTTGATTGGCCTAAACCGCTTCACCATGCGCCGACCCGCGCCGCGGTTTAGCCAAAGGCCACCAAGGCGGTATTTGGTGAAATTACCAAAATACCTCTTCTCGATCCTTCTCCAAGAATCGAGTCCACAGATCGTGAAGCAATCCCATGCTTCGCCACGTGTAGGTTGATCAATGGCTCCATGTCGTCAAGTCTCTCCCGTTCGGATCCCACCAGCACCACTGAGCACTTTCAACGACTCCCGCGCCGCTTGATCCAACCAGTCGCACCGAATCGTCCGTTTGGTCATCCATGTCCATTCTGCGCCCCGCTTGAGTCCTCTGACCTCACCTGGCATCCTTGACCGTTCTGGACCTCAGCACTCCAAGCTTAGTCCCGATCCACCTCGCCGTTGACGGTCATAGACCTGCAAGTCACCTGCACAGCAATAGACCAAGAAACCATTTCCGGGAACAAGTTCTTCACAACTTGACCCACGTTAGCCAAAACATGCATCATGCAACACATATGCACTGATGAACATGAACTTGACCTAACCCAAAATCAAATCTCCAAGAAATCATCAATTCAGCTCAATTCAATTCAATTCACAAAACGGTACTACTGCCACACAATCCCTGGAATTACCGCCATGCGGTCATACCGCTCAAAGCACTGCGGTCATACCGCCACTCGGAGAATCCCAAAATCTCCAAAAATAACTCCTCTGGAAAATCCATGCCGCACACACGCGGTCATTCCGCCATGCGGTACTACCAGCAACCAAAGCACGGTCGTACCGCTCCTCAAGAAAATCAGAGCACCAGAGACACCTTCTCTGGAATTTTCATACCGCCGTGTCACAAACGGTTCTACCGGGACACGGTACTACCGCCACTTCCCAAGCGGTACTACCGCACCACTTGAACGCACAAAGGGCCTCAAACCAATCTGGGCCGTCCAATTCTAGTCGGACGCCACAAGAAAACCAACGTGGCCAAGGACTCGCGGTAGTTCCGCTCACACTCTTGCGGTCATACCGCCCTCCGGTAGTACCGCAGCTTCAAAGCTGGTACTACCGCTTCCCGAGAAAAACCAAGAATCCAAACAAGACTTCGGGAAATTTATACCGCTAACACCCTTGAGGTTGAACCGACCTGTGGTAGTACCGCAGCTTCAACGCCGGTACTACCGATTTTCCTGACACTTGCTGAAAACTCCATATTTCTACAAACTCTTAAAGCAATTGCCAATTGTTACATCACCTAAGATCATGAGCATGTCCACATGACATCCAAAATGTCCTCATGACATCCACACAACATTATGCTCCTGAACAATATACTTGGTGAGCTGCGTGGTGAGGGAAAAACTCCTCCAGAAGACACGATAGCTGCTCACATAAGTACTATTAGGGAACAAGTCGGGACTTTGCAAGAACTGGTGTAACATCCCAACTGTATAAACAGGGTTTGTTCAAGTATAATTATATGTGTAGAAATTAAAACTTTTTCTCACATCTTGAAAACCCCTAATCTCTCATGTAATTCTTGTCCAAGAGTTGTGTAATCCAAAAACACAAAGCTCTTGTTGACCAAAAGTCAAACTCCTTTTCCAATTATCTTAAATTTTGTGCCAAACATTTGGAAAATATTTTTCTTGGTCCTAAAACTGATGTGGGACCCCTCTGAAAAATATCACAAGTTGTAAAACTTGTTTGATAAATTTTGGAGGTAAAACAAATCCTTGAACAACCTTCATGAATTTCCTGAGAAAAATGCATTGCATAATAACCTCTGGAAATTTTAGGTAAGGTTAATCTCATTGTCAACAAGCTCCTGTTAAAATTTCATGAATTTTGGAGTTGGATTGCTATCTCAAATAATTCTGCTAAGTTTCGGCTGTTAAAAACTAAATTTAAAAGCCTACACTGTTCCTTGGGCTAGCCGCTGTGCAAAGCTGGTCCAGCCCAACCGTGTCTGCACTTCAGCAGACCTCCATCTCCACCTTGGTCAGGTCGCAGCCGTTGGATTAACATCCAACCGCCACGACCTCCTCCGCGGTTAACACCGCCAGGACCTCCCCACCTCATTAGGTCTTGGCCGCTGGATCAAATCCCACGGCTCTGACCTCCCCTTGTTATCAAACCTCAAAGTCCACATCCCACCTACATGAGGTCACAGCCATTGGATCAAAAATCCATGGTCGCGACCTCCTCCTCTCAACCTAACTATCAGACCTCCCTTTTGCCGCGGTTGAGGTCGTGCCGTTGGATTCAGATCCAAAGGCCACGACCTCAGCGCAAATCATCGCAGACTTCAGACCTCCTCTTTAATTGTTGTGCGCCATTGATTTACATCCAACACCCCACAACCTCCTGCGTTTTAAGCGCTCACAACCTCCCCATCTCGTGTTGTGCACCGTTAGATTAAAATCTACGGTCACGACCTCCTCCTTTCCTCGTCATGATCCGACCTCCCGTGCACGTGAGGTCGTAGTCCTTGGATTTAAATCCAAAGGCCATGACCTCCCCTCATGTTCTTAAGTTCATGTGCGGTTAAGACCTCACAGAGGTCCAAGACTGCTGGATGGAGATCCAACGCTTTGGACCTCTGTCTCATTTTCCCATGTCTTTGCGCATTAAGGAAATCGTGAGGCCATGACCTCCCATCCTTGATCGTGTGGTGGGACCTCCTCCCATCATTTAGGCGAACGGTTCAAAACCACATCGGAGGGCCAGACCTCCCAAGTCTTATCCAACGGTCATCAGACCTCCTGTTCTTCTCCTTCCTCGGCGGCGCTGCAGCTCTGGCGGGGAGTTAATGCCCAGCCTGTCACTGTGTACCTTCAACCACTCCCTTGCTGACCCGCATTAATTGCTGCTCAGCCTTCCGCCTCTCCTGTCCACACAGACCTGTCACTATGTCAACCTCGTGTCTTGTCCAACCCCATGGACCGAGCCATGGGCTAAGCTCACCATGAGCTTAACCCCAGCTCGTGTGCCTGCTTCTCCCAAGTATAAAACCCCCATTGGGTTCCTCCCTTAGCTTCTTTGGCACACTTCTAAGCTTTAGCTTGCACCGTGTCATTTGAGCTTTTCTCTCCTCTGGTCTCCACTCTTGGCCACCATTGTTGAGAAGCTTGAAGCCCTCGGTGGTGAAGGCTTGCTCCAGTGGCTCCCTCTCAACCTCTAGCTCATTTTAAGCTCCCCCAAAATCTCCTGAGTTGAACCTAACTCATTGTTAAGTTGACCTTTTCAGGAGGGGCTAGTGGAGCTTGAAGCTTGGAGTTGGAGCTTGGACTTGAAGCGGCGAGCTTCCCATCTTCTCCAACTCGGGCCATCGCCATCCTCGACCTCCCGGCATCGTTAGGACCTCCAGTACTCCTCGATAGTCCTAGGCGCTGGGCACCCGCATGTATGATGTCGCGAGGCGTTTGTTTGGGCACCGCTGAATGGCAACGCGAGCTTTTTTGCTTCTTGCTCTTACCGTGTGATCTCCTTCGCGTTCCTCTCGGCTCATGGCGTTTAAGACCGCCGCCGCCGTTGAGAGGAGGTCCACTGGCGCGCAGTTATTGTGCACTCGGTGGTACCATTGATGTCGCCATGAGGCCTACATCGCCATGGCGAGAACCATCTTTAAACTCGAACTTGTTTGGACAAGAATCGCGGCGCTATTACCGCTTTTCGGACCAAGATCCACTGGGTTTAATCGCTAATCATTTGCTCAACCTCGCAAATCATTGGGTGTCTTAACGCATTTAATCCTCCGTGTTGCGCATTTAAGACCTCCGTAGCGACCTCCTCGTTGTCCCGCGCATTTATCTCTTGTCCAAGCACGCGTGCGTGCACGCAAGCACGTGGTCGCGAGCTCGGGGCGCCCATGACCTCCTCCGAGGAGATCTGGAGCGCCCAAGACCTCCCTTGCGCTTATCGTGGCCGTCCTGACCTCCCCGGAGGTGCAGCGGACGTTAGGACCTCCGCTGGGACCTCCTCGAGGTCATCCCGACCGCTGAGGACCTCCTCGTTAGATCTGGTCCGTCCGGACCTCCCCCATCGTTGTGGTCCGCTGATTCCCCATCTACGGCCACGACCTCCCTCACCTCGCGCATGTGCGTTGCTAGGAGGTCCAGACCTCTGGACCTCGAGTGCACGCAGGCAAGTTGTTCTCTGGGAGGTCTTGAGCCGTTAGATCTGAGATCTGTGGCTCACGCCCTCCCATGTCCTTGTGGGTTTTAGAAATGCCAATGAACTCTTAAGTATAAACTGAAATAAGGTATAACTTTAGAATTTCATATCTTTTTTGTTTTAAATCCAAATGAGGTCATTCAAATTGTGTTAGCTCTGTCTTGAACTTGACTTTAATCCAAAAATGATTGTAAGTTGAGTTCAGCTCTAGAGCACAGTTTTGCCATTAGATTTTAAAACTCACTTTAAATATACACTCAAAATAATGTCTAACTTGTAAAATACATAACTAATGCTCAGAGATTATTTTTGAGTGAATCCAACTTTGTTGGTTTCCTCTATTAATGAACTCACTGTGAAAATTAGTTTTGAGCATGTTGCTGTTATAAAAATGAGAACTTGTGCATTATAATTTTGTTCAAGTTCTTGTTTTTGAAAAATTGTAGAAAGTGCATAATAGCTCCAAATGAGGTGAACTCAATTGTGTTATTCATCTCATGAGGTGCTGGTTTTACAGTAAAATCTCAGTATCACCACCATTCTAGAAAATGTTGCCTCATAATTAAATTAGTGAATAGTGCGGTTTGGTGTTTTTAGGGCCGAAAGCGTAATTGTTTTGTCCTTGATTACTTTCGCCGTTCTTATCGGTTCTTTATCGCTTTTCCGTTAGGTTTCGACATTTGTGGTAATCCCGAGAGTGACCCTCTGCCACAACTTGAGCAACGACAACAAGGCAAGCGGTTTGATCATATCCTCTAACGTCCCATTACTTTAAAGGTTAATATATTGTTTTACTTCTATGTATGCATGCTACTTTGTGTTAAATGTCGCTAGTAATCCTATAGTTGCATAATCTGTAGGAGTTGTTTATCCTCTACTACCAATGAGCCTAGGTTATTTGTTTGTGGTTTGAGCTCGTTGGATGAGCTCTTATCACTTAGTAGTTGCGTTTTCTCTTAGACATGCTTAGTAACGGTAGTAATGGGCGATCATCGACTTAGTCGATGGTCTTGATCACTCAAAACTGATTATTACTCCTATATGTCCAAAGACTTGTGCTTTGATTAATTTGTAAAATCAAAACTGAAAATAAAAGATTGATTTAGACTTGGGCATATTGGATGGATGGTGCGGTTTTGGAATGTGGTGGTATGCCCGGGTCCCTAAGGACCGAGTTACTTGGGTCACTAAGCCAAGCGCTTTTATGTGCTAACCACACGAGGGGATATGGGACCTCTCTTGGCTAAGTACTTTGGGAGGTGTTAATTATGAGCTGGTCGGTGGGTATGTTTTAACAAAATGTGTGTGTGTGGTGTTGGGAGGAGCATTAGCGAGCCGGTTAGGTGCCTAATGTGTCCTTATCCCGTGGGTTCTGACTCGTAATTAGCATCATCCATTGGAAATGTCTCGTAGGACTTAGCTGCGTGTAAGCATACCAAAGGAAGTGTGCTAAATCATGTGGCGAAAAGGCGGTCGGCGACGTGGGTACATTGGTACACCCTGCAGGTTAAAACTATTGAATAGCCTCGTCCTAGGTTATGGACATGCTTGGTAAGGTCGTTCAAGAACTAGTCTCAACCATTTAATTAAAACTTGATGGGTTGGTATGAATGGATGTTCATGCTATTGTTGTGGTGACTTGGGTTAGTCACTTCCAGGTTGATCTTGTTGTTGTTACTATGTTATTATCTCGTTGTTATTTCAAAAATTAAAATGCTTTGCCAAATTGCCTTCAATCTATTATGTTATTGCAAATGAAACTTGCTTTATGCTAAAATGAGTCCAAAGCCTCATCCACTTAAATAAAGCTTGCATGTAGCTATTTATAGTTCTGTTATCTTACACGTAAGTCTTGCGGAGTACTTTATGTACTCATCTGCCCGTGGTTGTGGCATTTTGTGGCTTTTGTTGCAGAGGAAGGAGGTGAGCTCCAAGAGCCTCTCTTTTATGCTACGTGTTGCGACTTCTTCGACGACTAGCTTGGCGGTCCTGTCGAGATGCCTAGGGTTAAGGCACACCGATTAGCTTTGTGTTATAGCCATCTTTATGGCACTTTTGCTTCATTGTGTATTCTTAGTAGTACTTGTTGTTATTTGGCCGTAAGGCCCTCTTTTGTAATAGCCTATTCCTTATTAATATTAACTTCGGTTTGTTGCTTATGTACTATGTGTTGTATGGAATTGATACATTCTTTTGTTGTGAGGTATGTATCTTGCGTCAGGGAGTATACATCTCTCGAGACTGGGTTTATTTGGTTGATAATACTAGGGTCAATTGGATGACTAAGTATTATGAGCTTAATAAATCCGGGTGCTCACAACTGGTGACCACCCTGAAGGCCAACCAAGCTGACTCGATAAAGGAGGTGGTCGAAGGTGCAATAAGTTATGTATTGGCAAAACTTAAAGCTCATGACCCCAGCCTTAATGTGCAACTAATCAACGCCGACTTCGACTGCCCTGAGGTAGAAGCAAGTCGTTTGATTGAAGAAATGCAACCAGTCGGTAGGAAGGTCTCGGAGGAGATGCAACTGGGATCTCCCTCTTCAAAGTAGTTTGTAATAAAACCCTGTGAAAACAAGCTTTTGCTGATGTAATATATAATCCATCTTGTTTCCTGCAAATTATCTTGTCGAGCAGTTAGTAACTCAAAAAATAATTGATGAACAAAAGACTAAGAATTGAAGTCAAATTAATAACTTTATCCTAGCCCTCGACTATTTGCTTAGTTTATTTAGATAAACTAAGTAAATAGTGTTAAAAGGGTTTATGAAAACAGAGAGGTTTGATTAACTTGTAGTTTTTTATCACGATTGCCATGCACTGGTCAAAAGAGTAGTAATGAATTGACTCTAGGAAGTTTCTTCTAGTGGGCAGGACCACGTGCAGAGAGGAAAGGCTTCGACTAGGTGATATTACCATCTCCGATCAAATTAATTAAATCGAGAACGGCAACTTGAGTTAGTCAAACGTCTAGAGGACTTTAAAAAATTCGTTCATCCTTCTTTGGTGGACTCGATAGGTCTGTCCTGGTAGCAAAAGTAGAAAACTGAACAATGCTAAGAAGTTCCTTCTAGTGGGCAGGACCACGTACAGAGAGGAGAGACTTCGACTAGATGTGTTTCTTCCTCCGACCAGTTGGGACGGAACGAGTACACCAAAGGCGGTTGAATAAATCTAAGAAAGTGCACTCTGCTTAGAGTATTTTTCAAAATAACTGAAGAAATAAACTAAGGTGGAAAAGAGCTGGCTTTAAGAATATTCCGACCAAATAGAACCCGAGCTCTTTGCATTGGCAGCAAAAGTGAGTAACGAGTCGACACTAGGAAGCTTCTTCTAGTGGGCAGGACCACGTGCAGAGAGGAGAGGCTTCGACTAGGTGATGTTACCTGCCTTTCGACCAGTGTAAAGAAAACTGGGTGTTTGGAATGTAGTCGAAAGATTATGAAAGCACTACTCAAAAATAACACAATAGAGGTAGAAAGAACCTGAGGCTTTATTGTCTGAATGGTTTGTTACACATAAAACTTGCGTAACTGGTCGATGTTTCAAGAATTCGAGAGAATCTGGCCGTCTTCCATTGCCAATTGTACTGACCCTGGCCGTGTAACTTCGACCACAGTGTAAGGACCTTCCTACTTGGGAGAAAGTTTATTCCGATTAGACTTGGATTGGCAGAGCCTTAATACCAAGTCACCTACAGCAAGACTGCAAGGTTGGACCTTACGATCGTAGTATCTGCGCAGGGCTTGTTGGTAGACTGCTAAACGGATTAAGGCATGATTTCTCCTTTCTTCGAGTAGGTTGATGTCATCCGCTCGAAGTTGTTCTTGGTTGGAGTCATTAAAAGTTTCGACTCGTGTTGAACGTATCTTTAGTTCCGGAGGAAGCATGGGTTCGGCTCCGAAGACTAGAAAAAAGGGTGTTTCACCTATAGCCTGACTAGTAGTCGTACGAACTGCCCATAATATGGAGGGTAATTCTTGCACCCAAGCCCCCAAGCGCTTGACGAGCTGGTCGAAGACTCGGGTTTTAATTCTCTACATTATTTGGTCGTTTGCACGTTCGACTGCCCCATTGCTTTGGGGATGGGCAACAGAAGCATAACATAACTTGGTACCCAACTCGTCGCAAAGTTCCTGAAATTTTGTGCTCGAAAATTGTTTACCATTATCTGTGATTATTCGACTTGGAACTCCAAATCGAGTAATTACGCATCTCATCATGAACCGTTTTGCTGCTTCCGTTGTTATCCCAGTTACATGTTCGGCTTCGATCCATTTTGTGAACGTATCAATAGCCACAAAAAAGAACTCAAAACCTCCTGGAGCTTTGGGGAACGGTCCTAGGATATCGAGACCCCAGGTCGCAAAAGGCCAAGACAGACGTATCATTTGTAATGCTTGAGCTTTGGTTGGTGTATTTGCTCGCTATGAAGCGGCATTGGACACACTTTTAACCAACTCTTTGGCATCGTCAGGTGTTGGCGAGAGAAACCTTGTCGAAAGGCCTTCTGACCAGCCGCTCAGAGGAAGTATGAGTTCCACAGATGCCACCGTGTATGTCGTGAAGGAGTGTTAATCCTTCGCTCTGCGAAATGCATCGCATGAGCACCCCTTAAGTACCTTGTTTATAGAGGACTCCTTCAACCAAAGTATACATTTTGGCTTTTCGGGATAAGCGATCTACCTCAGGATCGTCTTCGGGTACGAAACCCTTCTGAAGATACTCATAGATGGGAGCCATCCAGGTATCCTCGTATTCTAGAGAGGTCGTCTCAATAGGAGGTGTCTCTGGTTCTTCAACCAGGGACGGCTTCTGGAGTTGTTCCAAGAAGACTCCTTTTGGTACTACAGATCGAGAAGAAGCCATTCGAGCAAGCTAGTCTGCGAGAAAATTATCCTTTCAAGGGATGAATTGTGCCTCGAAACTGAAAAAATGTTTTTCTAGCTTACGCACTTCCGATAAGTACCGAGACGTTGTCGGGTTAGAGCACTGGTACTCTTTCCCGACTTGATTCACGACTAGTTGAGAGTCTCCCCTCACGAGTAGTCGGTGAATCAAGAGCGCTTTCGCAGCTCGTATGCCAGCTAGCAAACCTTCGTATTCTACCATGTTGTTAGTGGCCTGAAAGTTTAATTGTATGGCATACTTTAAGGTCTGTCCGGTAGGAGATACCAGGACCACCCCAGCCCCCGAGCCACTTAAAGTAAGTGACCCATCAAAGTACATCATCCACTGGTCGTGGGAATCATACTAGGGATCCTGAACAGGTTCAGGATTTGTCCATTTGGCGATAAAGTCTGCTAAGATCTGGGATTTAATGGCCGTTCGGGGCACGAAATGGAGGTCGAACTCCCCAAGTTCGACTGACCATTTTGCCACGCGTCCCGCTGTTTCCCTATTCTGGAGGATCGCTCCCAAGGGAAACTCAGACGGTACAGCTATTTTCTGCGCTTGAAAATAATGCCGTAGTTTCCTCGAAGACATGAGGAGGGCATATAGAAGTTTTTGGACCTGAGGGTAACACTCCTTAGGCCCGTGTAAAACTTCACTAACGTAGTAAACTGGTCGTTGTATGTTTTCACGTTCTACGACTAGTACTGCGCTCACTGCCTGTGGCGTGGCAGCTAGGTAAATTAAGAGCGTCTCTTCTGGCCTCGGAGAAACCAAAATTGGAGCACTCGTAAGATACCTCTTGACATCCTCAAAGGCGACGTTTGCCTCGTTCGATCACTCAAAACCTTCATGTTTCCTTAGAAGTTTAAAGAAATGTAGTCCTTTTTCTCTTAGTCGTGCGATGAAACAACTTAAAGCCGCCATGCACCCTGTGAGTTTCTGGACTTCTTTCTTTATGGTCGGAGGGCGCATTTAGAGAATGGCCTTTATCTTTTCGGGATTTGGTTCGATTCCTCGTATAGATACTAGGAATCCAAGCAATTTTTCTGAAGAGATTCCGAACACACACTTCTCAGGATTGAGTTTTAAGCGGTGCTTTCTGAGGTTGTCGAATGTTTCTTGTAGGTCAGTGATATGATTAAGTCTCTTGATGCTTTTAACGACTAGATCATCAACATAGGCTTCCAGGTTTCGGCCTAGTTGAGATGAAAAGGTCGATTGCATCAAGTGTTGAAAAGAAGCGCTGGCATTTTTAAGACCAAATGGCATTTTGACATAGCAAAATATACCAAATGGTGTAATGAATGCGGTCTTTTCTTCATCGTCTAGACACATATTGATCTGGTGGTATCCAGAATATGCATCTAAAAAACTTAACATTTCACAACCTGCAGTAGAATTAACCAACTGATCAATACGAGGTAAAGGAAAATCATCTTTTGGACAAGCTTTAGTAAGATCAGTGAAGTCTACGCACATACGCCATTTGCCGTTCGACTTCCTAACCATTACAGGATTAGCCAACCACTCTGGGTGGTCGACTTCTCTTATAAAGCCTGCTTTAAGTAGCTTGTCCAATTCTGATTTAATAGCATCTCGTCGATCAGGGGCAAATCTCCATTTCCCCCAAACAGATATCAGTGGTGTTATGCACCGTTTTAATCCAACATGGTTTAATAAATATAGTAATTGCTTGGAGTATAGAATAGAGGAAGATGCAACATATTGTCTTTGCTGCTACTTGTTTCAAAATGAAACTTTGGGACAAGGTGGGGGAGATGCATTTTCAACCAAGGGGTTTAGGCAGTGGAAGAAATGTGGTAGGTTTGATATTCATGTCGGTGGCCCTTCCATTCTTCATAATCAAAACATGAAGAGATGTGATGATCTCATGAACCAAAAGCAATCCATTCAACCTGCTATAGATAAGAAAACAAAGAAAGATAAGAAGGACTACAAGACTTGTTTAATTGCATCAATTGATATTGCTAGATTGCTTCTTATTTTGGGCTTGCCGTTTCGGGGTCATGATGAAAGTGGAACTTCTAAGAGAAAGGGTTTCCTTACTTTTTATGAATGGTATGCAGCACACTGTAAACAAGTGGATGCTATTGTTTTAGGAAATGCTCCAAGGAATTTACAATTGGTTTCTCCTATTATCCAAAAAGAGATTGTGAGCGCTTGTGCTAAAGAAACACTAAAAGCTATCATAGAAGATATTGGAGATGAGTATTTTGTTATATTGGTTGATGAGTCTCGCGATGTATCTCACAAGGAACAAATGGCTCTTGTTGTAAGATATGTTGATAGAAGAGAGTTCATAATGGAGCGACTTATTGGACTTGCTCATGTTACTCAAACAACTGCTCTGGCACTAAAACAAACTATTTATTATTTGCTTGCATTGCATTCACTTAGTCCATCTCAAATCCGTGGCCAAGGTTATGATGGAGATAGCAACATGCAAGGGCATTTAAATGGGTTGAAAACTTTAATTATGAAAGATTCTAGATCTGCTCACAACATTCATTGTTTTGCTCATCAACTTCAATTGACACTAGTTACAGTTGCCAAAAATCATAAAGATGTTGTATGGCTTTTTGAGTGGATGAATGTTGTCCTAACCACAATAGGAGGTTCTTTCAAGAACAGGGATATGCTTCGAGAAAAACAAGCAAAGACGGTTGAAGAGGCATTGCAATCAGGTGAACTTGAAACTAGGCGCGGTTTGAATCAAGAACGTGGGCATAAAGGGGCCGATGATACTCGATGGGGTTCTTATTTTAATTCTCTATTGAATATGATTGTCATGTTTCCCTCAGTAATTGGAGTTATTGATGACATTGCAGATAATGGCTCCAAAGCTATTGATAGGCTTAAAGCAAAAGGAGTCCTGGATGCTTTACAAACATTTGATTTTGCTTTTATGTTGCACTTAATGAAGCTTATACTTGGTATTACTAATGAATTGAACTTATCTTTGCAAAAGAAGGACCAGGACATTGTTAATGCTGTTTTATATCTTGGTACAACTAAAAGAAGGTTGCAAGATCTGAGAAATGAAGGTTGGGAAGGTATGTTTACAACAATTATTAACTTTTGCACCAAACATGATATAGAACTTCTTGATATGGACGCCAAGCATGTTCCTCAGGGATTAAAATCTAAACGTAGAGTTCAATTTCATGGCATATCAAGTGAGGATTACTACAAGAGTGTCATGTATGTTGTTATTGATTTATTACGTGTGGAGCTTAATGACCGTTTTAGTGAGAGCAGCATTACCTTGCTTCTTAGAATGGCTTGTTTGGATCCTGCTGGCTCATTCTCTAACTTTGACAAGGACAAAATATTGGAAATGGCCTGTTTGTATCCTGATGATTTTGATAGTGAAAACAAGATTGAAGAACTTAGTTGCCAACTTGATAATTTTGTTGAGAACATTCGTGGTGATTCAAGATTCTCCAACTTGAAAGGGATTGGTGATCTCTGCTAGAAACTAGTTCAAAAAAAGAAGCATACTAGTTTCCCTCTAGTGTTTCTATTGTTGAAGCTAATATTGGTTTTACCTGTTGCCACGACAACTGTCGAGAGAGCTTTTTCTGCAATAAAATATATCAAGACCGATCTGCATAATAGAATAGGTGATGATTTTTTTATATGATTGTATGGTTACCTATGTTGAAAGTGATGTATTTCAGATGATTACTACTGACTCTATTATGTGTCGCTATCAAGCCATGAAACGCCGTAGATAGGAGCTGGAATAAAATTGTGATTTATGTTCTGGATGTTTACATGCATGTGGCTTAACCATTAGTGTGTGTAAAACTTGACCCCACAGGGTTTGAATCCTGGCTACGCCACTGGACAGGACAGCTCACCAGCTGAGAGGGGTGCCTGGGACACCAATGTGAGCAGAGGCGCAGCCGCCCGTGGCCGGATCTGGTGACGACGGGGATGGAGGATTGTGATTCTGCCGCGATGAGCTTAGGGAGAAGTGCAGCCATAGAGGTAAATGGGTGTGCTAAGCCATTGGGCTCATCGGCTCCCATCGGTTGCAGAACTGAGGAAGATGAAGGGGAGTAGTCTGCTCCACTCGCCGGCGGTTACGCGACATGAAGGGGAACAAACATTGAATGCGAAGGTTCCTAAATCCTAACAGTGCAGCTCGTCGTCGATAGTGGTGCCCTGGTGGGACCGTGGAAATGGCAAAGATGGATTGGGTTGTGGGAGGAAAGAAGCTGGATTGGGCTGGGCTGGGCTGGTTGCGTCAACTATTACTTGACGTGGGCTGGGCTGGTTGCATGCAAAATTGAAACGTGGAGCGCTGCGAGGAGATAGAATTACTACTGCGAGGAGATAGAATTACTAAAACTAATGCTTGGTGGAAAGCACGCCCTTCAGCCCTGTCCACGTCACCCGGGATTCGGCTGTCATCCGATCGCACCACGCTCGGCTCCAGACCGTCCAATTCGGCCTGCTGCGCTTGCTGGAAAGCGTTGCCACTCACGCGGGACACGTCACCCGCACCACGCGATTGGGTCTGCATCCTCCAGCATGGCTTTTGTCTAGTTCTCTCCATCGACAACCACGCGTCTCCCTCGCATGACCACGCACCGCCTCTTCTCCCTTCGCTACTTTCCCCTTCGCCCATCCTCTTGGTCTCTCTCCATAGCCACCGCTGCTCCCTCCCTCTTCCTTCCTCGCCGCCCTCACGAGCTCCCTCCCCGGTCGGACCGTACGATTGGATCAGCGTCCTCCAGCACGGCCTCTCTCTGGTTCTCTCCATCGAGCCTGACAGACACTATCCTTTTCCCCTCCCTTCCTCCACCACCGATCCTCCCTCCAACGCTGCGCAGCTGCGCCTCTCTCCCTCCCCGCCTCCCATTCCCCTCCCTCTCCCTTTTCTGCCTCTATCCCTCTACACCCAACCCCCTACATCTCCCTCCCCGCCGCATCTCGAGGCTCGTGTTCCCTCCCCCCATCTCCTTTTCCACATCGCCTCCTGTCCTTGCTTTCGCCGTTGGTCCTCCCTCCAACGCCACGTAGTCGCACCCCTCTCCTTCTGCGCCTCCTATTCCCCTCCCTCTCCACCCGTTGTCCCCTACCTCTCCCTCCCCTACCATATCTTGAGCCCCACTTCTGCTCCTTCTCCCCACGTCTGCCCTCCTTTTCCCCTTCTCCTGCCGTCCCTGCCTCCGCCGCTAATTTGAACTCCAACACCGCGGGCCGCGCCCCGATCCCTCTTCGCCTCCCAGTCCCCTCCCTCTCCCTTCTTCGCCTCCCTCCCTCTCCACCCGCCGTCCCTTTCCTCGCCCTCCCCGCCGCTCTAATGCTGATAGATGCTCCTCTGGGTGTTCTATTGTTCTTGCGTTTAGCGTTCCAGTCAACGAAAAAATGCGGCATGGTTTCATTGAAGATGTCCATATTACGTCCTTTTTGTGCTATTCGTCGTTGTGTTTCTGTAAAGGATTGAAGAGCTTGTTTTTCTAAACAATTTGCATGTTGTCTTGCTGAGTGGAACTCCGGTAGATTTGGCAAATCTGCATGAATATGTTTTCTATGGAGTATGTTGTGGTTCTATAAAGGATTGAAGAGTATGCTTTTCTAAAGAATTTGTGTGCTGTCTTGCTGAGTGGAACTCCGATAGATCTGGCAAATCTGCATGAATATATTTTCTATGGGTTATTATCAGATTCCATATTCACTATCTACATAACTTTTTTGGTGTCCTACCGTTTTCCCTTTCATGAATGTAGCCACCATATTGTATGTTGCATATGGCTAAATCTATTCAATTGGTTTCTTTTGCAGCTTTGCTTATTTAGGATACTGGTCCTCTACAAGAAAGGTACGACTATAAACTCTTTAGAAATTTTAACAGCCCAAACGTGCTTCTCTTATTACTTAGGTTTGCCGTTAAATTATCTTTTGGATATAGATTGTCAGGTCATATTCTCACATAAACTTCCTTTTTTGCGAGCATGGTGTCTCCTGTATATAGTTGTGCCATGTTTTCAACAATGGCTTAGGCTGATAACTATTGGATTGGATTGGATATATGTTATGTCAAAATGAACAATGGCTCAGGCTGACAACTATTGGATTGGATTGGATATATGTTATGTCAAAATGGTTTGCCTTCTGAAGTATCGGGTAAAATTCTTAATATCCTTTAGGGTCTCTTTGAGTGAGAATCTCGGGAATGTCACACACGCTTTAATGTGCTTCAATCAGATTTCATATTCACTATCTACATAACTTTTTTAGTGTCCTGCCATTTTCCCTTTCACGAACGTAGCCACCATACTGTATGTTGCACATGGATAAAGTTGTTCACTTTGTTTTCTTTTGGAGCTATGCTTATTCAGGATACCGGTCATCTACAAGAAAGGTAAGACTCTGAACTCTTAAGCAATTTTTACAGCCCAAACATGATTCTCTTATTGCCTAGGTTTGTCGTTAAATTGCCTTTTGGATATAGATTGTTAGGTCATATTCTCACATAAACTTCCTTTTTTGTGAGCATGGTGTCTCCTGTATATAGTTGTGCCACATTTTCAACAATGGCTCAGGCTGACAACTATTGGATTGGATTGGATATATGTTATGTTAAAATGGTTTGCCTTCTGAAGTACCAGGTAAAATTCTTAATATCCTTTAGGGTCTCTTTGAGTGAGAATCTCGAGAATGTCACACACGTTTTAATGTACTTCAACTACTTCTACTCAGATTAGGGTAGTGAAAGCCTAACAAACCCATGACTACTACCTAATATAGTAACATTACTCTATAGTTTTTTTTTGTAAAGCTTACTTCGAAGCTTACAGAATCGTGCCCCAAAGTTTTCATGAAGATTCTTTTTATTTTAGGCTAAGTTCAGCTAGGTCATTCTCCACATGATATTTTTCTTTTGGTGTTATCGTTGATTTATGATGATGTTAGTCCTGAGCGGTGATATGATGACATGTTAGATGGTTCACACATGGGACCTTCGTAGGTTCGTGATCGTTGTTTTGTTCCTTTTTGGACACCAGGTCTGATCAACACCTTCAGATATTTATGCGCGATTAGTTATTTGATTGTGTTTCTATTTCTGTAGTTCATTTGTAAAGGTACCTCAGCATTTCCTTTAGTGGTGCTAATCATAGCCCATGTCCACATACTAGCTACCATGGCAACTTTAATGGTGCTGGTCATAGTCCATGTCCATATACTAGCTACCATGGCAACGATACTTCCCAAAAAAACTGTGCCATGTGTGCCATCTAGTAGACTACTGCAATGACACTGTGTGTTCTTCAAATTTGTACTGATCAGTTAGATTAGGCTACAGATGTATTTGATTTGTGTCATCTTCATTCTATATTTTTAGTTGTTCTTATTAGGCCCTTTTTTATATTTGAAAACATAAAAGAAAAAACAATAGTTTCTACAGCATAAAACTAGCATATTTTGCTACCCTAGACAGAGATTGAGTGTTGCTAGATCCTATCCTCTTAGTCTTTCTGTTTGTCTTTTAAGGCTCGCTTCTTTTATCTTCCTTTTCTTTTACTCAAGGAAGATAAGAGAAGCTCAAGGAGCATAAAACGAGCGCATTAATGTCAGGATTGAGGATAGAAGATCCTTGATGATCCTACAAAGCTTGCCGTCTGCTTCTTTTACTTTCCTTTGCGTTCCTAGCGAAACCTCACACTTTACTGTTTACGTCCCTCCATTCTTCGTTCATCAGTAGTTCATACATGGCACTTAGCCTGACGCGGCTGCAACACACATTCCTTTTATGTGTACTACTTTCCTTGCAGTTCTCCCATTTCCATATTCTGTTTCTCACCCTTTCTCTTTCTTTTTTTTAGATCGATTGAACCTGCTTTCCGATTCCTAAGGCCGCACACCAGCCAGGTACGAGGCTTACATTTTTCTATTTTTGTCTCTCCCTTTTTTTTATTCTATTAACGTCTCAAGGCCGAAATCAAAGATCTGTTCCATTTTTCGTTTTCTGTCTTAGTCTATCAGTACTTCTTTAGTGTTTGCGCCGTATTCGCGTGCTTCATTTTCCAGATCAAGTGTGCATGGTATTCTTATTTTTAGCTTTTACGCTATGTGTTTATCATATTATTATGCCTTAGGTCTACAATCTTTTACCTTGCGTACTTTTTTCCCTATTTTTGTCTAGGTCACTTCGGCTGTTTTCACCGTCGTACGCCGCTTCACCAGGTAGGTCAAATCTTGATGCTCACTTATTTAGTCTCTGTCTTTTTTGGTCTCGGTTGTTTTCGTGCGAGGTTGTTCCTTTAAAGTTTTTCCTTTTAGATCGTTCCATCTGTTACTTGCCATTTTTTTCTATTGGTGCTTCTTGTGTCCTCTCGCCGTTTACTACGGTTGCTCTTGGTTATGATGTTATATGGATTTATCGACTCGATTTGTTGCACTACCCTTCTTGTAACATCCCCAAAATGACTAAATATAAAAATATGAGATTTTAAAAAAAAAATTATGTTATCTGTTGCCGTTTTATTTGCTTGCCTTTTTGGAAGTTATTCTAGTTACATTCTCTCCTTTTAGCCGGTGGTGTAAAGGCATAAAACTCATAAACCCTAGAAAACGAGAACCCTAATATCAGGAAGTGCAATAGCAAAGTAAACCTAAGTTGTTGCCCTGTTAAATATTACTGGAATATAAAGCCTAATTAGGTCGACAACATAAAGTATAAAACTTAATTCTCCAAATGATCAAAAGCCCAATTAGAATTATTTAACGAATATCATATTATGAACTATCATCACATGAGAACTTCTTAAAACAAATTAAAATGGGGATTGATAATTAAAAGTCCAAATTAGGTATAATTGTACTAGTAATAAAAATGGGGAAATATTATCTAACACATGTCTATACTTTTCTCAAATCAAATAATAGAGTGCCAACAAACAGGAGCTTAAAAGAATTTTATAGAAATATATAGAGAACATAAAATTCTGAAACAATTACCCGATAATATACACGATGTTAGTAACCTCTCCTAAAAACTTCATAAATTTTGGAACTATAATTCTATGTCAAATAAATCCCTTAAAGTCTCAGCCAATCTTCTGAAATCTGAAAACCCAATTGCCTTTCTTCCTCCCACTAACCGGCTGGTCCCACTAGCAGTCATCTTCATCCACGAAGCCCTACCCCTATCCATGCATGCCGCCACGCCTCCCCACTCGCCCATGCTGGCCACCATTGTGCACTCTACCCCGCCTACCTACAAAAGGCAGCGCCGAAGCCACCGAGCCTCTCCCTGCTGTTTCCTACCTCTCCCTCTTTTTATACCGAGCTCAAAGAGCCCCGAGATCACAGAGCCACTCATGGCCGCACAAGCCGCCGCACACCACTTCGTCGTTCCGGCTGCTGTGGTGATCTCCGTCGCCAACCGTCCGCATCACGCCATGTCCTAAGAGCCCACAAGCAAAAGCCCCCCCCCCCCCAAGTAATTGGAAGATCCATTCACCGGAGCACACCGCATGGACATCTTCCCCATCCCCAGCCGATTCTGCCGCTGATGCCTCCGTGCCCTATCCAGTGAGCCCCAAATCGATTAATTTTGTCCGGAGCATCTCCTCGCCTCCCTCTAGCTTTCCCCCACATCCACCAGGGCTCTCCCTCTCCCCAACGCCGCCACCACGATGCCCCACTACGCCGTGTCAAGCTCTTGTCGCTGAGCCACCTCGGCCTCTCCAGGCCTCCACCAACCACCCCAGAGGGATCCCCACACCCGGTCGGTGCCCATGCGCACACTACTTTCCCTCCTCTCCCACTCCGACGCCGTCGCACCAACTCCTCCTCCGGCTCCGGCCGCCATTTGCCATCGTCCGGCCGCTCCATTCCTCCTCCGACCGCACCACCACCATCCATAGGATCATCTCCCCACTACGGTTCCATTTTACCTACCTCCGGCCGCCGCCATGCCCTCATTCGTCGGTGTTGAGCCATGCCCAAGCCTTCTCCTCTGCCCTCTATTCTCTCACTCTGTATGTCTCTGTGCGTGTGTGTTTACATGTAGTTAACTGACGGTGAACCCATTACATTTCAGTAGATGGTCTTTAGACGTTAATTAGTAGAAGGATTAGTAAGTAGTGTAAAAGTACTCAGTGGGTTAATTAGAGTTTTTAAGGATGATAGCCCACTAATAGGTATGGAGTCTAAACCAAGTAATCAGATTCTTAACTAGATAATTAGGGTATCAGAATCGTTCAAATGAATAGAGCAAAAGCTAGAAGGGATCATATTGGTGTGTCGATTAGTAATCAGTGATCAAGAGCTAAGTGATGTTAATTGAGAATGGTCAGACTTGTTGTTAGTATGATGCAAACGCAAGTCTGAACTAAGGGCCATCTGTTAGTAGCTAGCTAGTGATATTGTAGAGTCACAGATCAATTAGTATTGCAGATAACAATGCATAGATAGTTAGGTTAATCAGAGTTAGTTATTTAGGTGATTAGTGAATAAGTGTTGCAACTGTCAAGTACATTAGTGAGTCAAGTAAGTAGAGGATTAGTAGAAATGATTAGTGTTTAGTTAGCCAGATAGTGCAATACCAGTAGGTCACATTGTAAATAAACATATGATCATTGTAGGTCATTGGCAATACATGCAGCGTAGGTTTGGTTAGGGATAAGTTTACATGAAATAGTGAACTATGTCCTAGGAGCATTGCAACCATAATTGACCTCCACTTAACAGTATGGCATAAGATCAAATAGTATGTTAGTTCATATTAAAATGCAAGTCCACTGGATCCACCATCAAAAGTTGGTTAGTAAAATAATTAGGAAGTTAATTAGTAAGTGTTTTGCAGAGTAAATTGCAAGGACAAGATTAGTTAGAAATTTCCAAAGAGGTCATTATCATCTAGTAAGCATATGATGATGCCTCCCCCGGGAAGTTTAATTAATTAGCCTAAAAGACATTAGAAGATAATATAGGTAATTATTGAATAATTTAAGCAATTAGTCTAAGGATATTAGAAGGTCAATTAGTTGTAGACATTTAGCTAGCCGACTACACTTTCAGATAATGTAAGCAAGACAAGTAACTAAAAGGATAATTAAATGGTTGATGAGAATGGAATAGTCTAATTAGATAAGTAATTAGAGGGTAGTGAGTGTCATTAGTAGATAAACTTGAGGAACCAGATTTAATAGCATATCATATATTATAAAATCATCACAAGTGTCATATGAACACTAGACCAATGCTAAAGTGATTATAGAAAAAATCAATGTATCATTATATAAAATGTGATGTCAAGTGATTAGTAATCAGCTCAGGTAGCTGGAACCTAGAGTGATAGATATGTTTAGACATACACACACACATGATCTAACACTAGCAAACCCTAGACCATTATTGTAATAATAAGAAATGTACATATGAAAGGTGTCTAGGTGACCAATTAACCCCGGGCCATTACCTACTGTCTAGTAAAGGTTGCTTTACTCAACAAAGATCAATATCGACTAAAACAATAATATGACCAGTACACTTCACCTATAATTAGGTCTTATCGGCAAATAGGACTAAATTGAGTCCAAGTCATGTGAGACCTCTCATCGAATAAATGATTAGTGAACTAGGTTAATTACTCACTAAACAAGAATTAGCAACCAGTGGTACAACTGGTTAACTCACAATGTTAATATCTAGCCAATGCATGGAAATTCCAGCTAAAGCTCATCGAATTTCCTTGATAAATATAAAATGATAACATAAACTATTAAATGCGCTAGGTCCCATGTGTCAATGAGACTTAAGTCTGCCAGAGCGACCCCCACACTTATGATTAGGTCTCACCTGACTACCATGGAACTTCATCGGTAAATAGGAAGTAAATTCTAAAATAATCATTAGAGCAGTTAGGCGTTGTGTGAGCAACGATGGTATGCTCTCATATAGATGATAGAAGTTCATCCACCAAACAACATTGTCTAAACACTAGCTATCATCCATAAATATACGTTCCTAGTGATCGGGTGATTCATGATCCGAAAGCAGATCTGAGAGTATTACCTAACCAGGTAATCTCTCCCATCTCAGTAACTATTGAGGAATGTTCATACGGACATTCTCTCTCTCCCTGTTAGATTTATCTATTACGTCTACAGTATTTCTTTCATCAAGTCCTTTGGATATATTTTGTCTGTAGTATTTTCTTCATCAACTCCTTGGTTATACTTCGTCTAAAGTATTTCCTTCATCAACTCCTCTGAATATAATTAGTCTGCAGTATTTCCTTCATCAACTCTGCATGAGTATATATTCATGTCTCATCTGAAGTACCCCCCCCCCTTCTTTCAAAACACCGGTAGGTATGTTTAGTTCTGTTTGAAGTGTTTTCATTTGTTTGAAAGTATTTGGATTTATTGGATTTCATTTGGTTACTTTCAATCGTTCTTGAGTTCAAGCATATTCTGCATAGATAGAATCTAAAGCTATGATGGAACAGTAGTCCGAGACAGAACAAGAACAAGACCAGGATTATCAGAATATTGGGCTTTATCAGAATATTGAGCAAGGCGATTATCAGTATATTGAGCGTGGTAATTATCAAAACATTGAACAAGAGTAGGATCGAGGTTATCAGAATATTGAGCAAGGCGAGTCAATACTTTGATCATATTGCACCTAATTTTTTCAATTATATTATTTTAAATTATGAAATTGCATTGCTATGATTTATACAACTATTATGGTCTAGCTCATAGTTAATGCCTTAATAATAATTGTATATAAAATTTCAATCCTTGAACTTGGACATTATCATTTGTCACCCTGGAATTAATGGCTTACATACTAGTTAATAAGTATGTATCTAAGTGTTATGCTCAGCCTTGTTTAGATACATCGTTATGTGGGCAATGATTTGCCCAAAACATCATTAAAAATATTTGAAAATAAATTTGGGCAGTCGAGGCCGGAAGCCTGGCTGGTATGTTGGACTAAAGGATATTTTAAAAACAAAGAAAAACCTAAAAAACAGATTTAGACTCGGGTGGCCGGAAAGAGTGGCTGGTGCTGGGTGCACGAGAGAATCTTGGTATATGGATGTACCGCTCGAGTCAACTAAGGACCAAATCTTGTAATGACCTCTCATGTAAAAACAGTGCAACCACAAGTCTATAATGGGTACGACCTGGCTAACTAATTTGTTCGTCTCAGCGTGGCTTTGCCATTGGGGCAATGCGGTGTGGGTAGTCGGGGGAGAACGAAGCCACAGGAACTTCATGGCGCAAATGGGAGACCTGCTAGCGGGCAACGGGAGTGCCCTAAGAAGGTGATACCTAGTGGTGTGAAGTTGCGTCGAGGTGGGACAATGTAAAGACCTTGTGATAATCAACTTAGTTGCACACCTATGAAAGTGTGTATGAGACATTATAAGTTGAATATCTCTTGTGGGTAAAATGTACAAACTCTGCAGAGTAAGAAAATTATCTAGATAGCCGTGCTCATGGTCAAGAGTGGTGCTAAGAACTTGCTTGATCTAGCTTTCCTTTTTATAAAAAACAATTTATGGATGGAATGGAAAAGATGGGGTGGGACCCCCAGGATTTGTGATGGCCTGGTCGGGGACTAGTGGTAAATACGGGATAGCCTGAGCATTGAGTGGACGAAGACACTCAATGATATAGGAGACAGAATCTCCACTAGTACTTTACAAAGAAAAACTCAGTTTATAAAACCTGTGCTGGTTAAAATGCTAAGTCTCAGGATTTGCTATTACTAAATCTATTTCAATAAATGGCTTTGTGCAAAATAAAAGAACCAAGAGCCTTCCCTTTGATTAGCCCTGCATGTATAATGATTGCATTGTGTGTTGGCTCGTGAGTACGGTTGTGTACTCATGCTCGCTATTTATATTCTTATAGTCAGTAAGCACAAAACAAGACTACAAGGACAAATATGAGCATTGGACAAGACTGAAGATCAAGAAGACCGAGAACTAGGTCGCGAGCCTAGAGTCAATTGCCAGTGGGCATATCGTGAGGGTTCCACGCGTTATACTTTGATTCTACTTCCGCTGCTGATCTCTTAAAGTATTTGGCCTATCCGGCCATTCTGCAAGTCAAAAGTCGTAAGGTATATTTACACTTTCTTTAATATTATGCAATAACTTTACATTTTCATGATATGTGTTTGAACCAACAATGTAACTATGTGTGTTATCTACTGATCCAAGGAATGACACAAATATACATGGTAGGTCCCAAGTTACAAATTTGGGGTCCGACACTTCTGCCCTATGACCGTTTCGATATTGCTTCATTGATGACAGTCAACGGTTGTGCAGCTTATATGTAGTACGATCTTCTTACTGACCGATGCCTACGGTGTGCTTCTGCCTCTCTATCCTGCGCCAGGTTACTCAGCTTTCAAATAGATTCTTGCAATAAATACCTAGTTAGTTACTTTCAATTTCCCTCTCTTATGATGCCTATCCTTACTTCCCTCACTCTGTGACCTCACTATACGTCTATGTTCTACCAACACAGCTTGTGTGTAACTAATTAATCCTTTCCCTCAGATTGTCTATCTCTTCGCTGCTTTACCATTGGCCATCTCATATTAAGTTCACCGTGTAACGAACGAGCCGCCATTTGCAATTAAAGCCTTCGAGCCTCCTTCTTAGGTATGTGTTCGTGTCACTTCTACCTTACATGTAGATTTACGCGTGTTTATTAGACACAAGTTTCCAGTTTTATCTGACATTGTAACTGCTGGTTTTGTCATTTTTGATTGTCGATACAGGCTACGCCAAACCTGTAGTAGACTAGGTTTACAGCGTATGCTATTCTATGCCATTAATCTTCTACCTTATCCTTGCAATTTATTTGGTTCTCATTGCTATATATTGATGCCTGCTGGGTAGTTACAATTTTGTAAGTTCAGATGTTCTAGCTATGTGCAGTCTTATGTCGCTAATCTAGCTGCTTTTCCTAGCACATTATTTTCTTATACTACATCCTTATTTACTACATCCTTAAAATATCTGAAAACAATACTTATCTTATGCTACGTTTCTCATTATGTGTGACTTCTTACAAGTATCCAGTATGCTACCACCATCTAGCTTACATGCATCAGAGAAATGCGAATCAAAACACCTCGGACAAAAAAAAACCTTGCATGTACATCTTTTATGCATTCATTAGCATTGTAACCTTTTACATGTTTGCTTACATTACATTACCATTGCGTTTAAACCTCTTTGGCAATACCTATTATGTCTCTCCTATTGACATTCATAGCGCCAAAAAAAAAAACTACAAAAACTGTTTCATCACCTGAGGAAACTCCAACAACTTTTCCATCTAAAAGGTATGTTACCATAGCCAACTAAATCACACACTGTGTCAGGTTTCTTACATAAACTTCTTATATTCTATCAAAGGTTTCTTAGGTTGAACTCTTTGTTTACTTCAACATAATGCTCAATCATAGTTGCTCACACAGATCTGCATCGCCTCCTACCCACTCTATGACCGATCCACCTACAAAGAAAACCCGGTCATCTACAAAAAAAAAGCTACTGAATGATCATATTACTCTACACATCAACAAAACCTCAGGTATAATACGTAGCCAATTGTACAAAAAAAAATAACAGTCTCTTCTAACCCACTACTGCTCTATACAGTTTTTGCATAACACATTTCCAGTCACCACAACGATCAACGCTTCCCAATGCTTCCCCATGAACATCTATTTTTTTTGTGTGCTCACGTTTATCTGATACTACCTATCAATGTAGTATTGTGCATCAACCCGCTACCCTGTAATACTACTCCTTTCAAAGCCTGTTTTGTAAACATTCACAGCTCAGTTATGTTAGTTGGCAGTAGCACTACATTTGTACACATTTTAGAATCTTCTTTGCTCTTGATGTTATATGAGACACATAACTTCCATATTATATACTGCTTAATCTATTCCGTTCATCCATACAAAGTCGTCAATAGTTACAGATATTTTCAAACTAACATAGATGCTGCTTAGATCAAAGCTTCGTTATCATTTTACATAAATACTCATGATCTAAAACACAATTTGCCAAACTAAGATAATAAAAAAACGTCAACGTTCGTACCCACGCTAGGAGCTACGGGTTATCTTCTAGTTAGCAATAATTGTAGTCGGTTAGCGTTACGACAAGTTTATTGTGGTCTGGACTACTTGGCAAATGGACGTATTGATCTGTATTTGTTCGTTGAATTCAAAGCTGAGGTCGTACATTTCTTTGCGTCGAGTCTGAAGCCAAGTTCTTGTCCTACCAAAAGTTGAAGTGGAGTCACATAGAGCACTTGGCCTACCAATCATCTACAAAGGCTATCGCACAAGTGGCCAGATAAGAGCCGAGAAACAAAATAGCAAAAAGTTGCTCAGCATCAAACCAGAGGTGAATTTGTTGCTTCGGGACGTCATCTAGCAAATTAGCCTCCTATTCTTCAAGTACACACAAAGTGTACCAGGGATCCTAACAAGCATTGCTACGTTTACACAATATTGTACTAGTAAAACTATGGTTTCGTCTACTTGGCGATATTGAAGTATGATATTCCGCTGTTGGATCAAGACACGAGGTTTTCTCTATGGCAAGTCAAGATGCGAGGTATTCTTTCATAGCTCAATTTGGATGACTGGGATCGACAAGATGCCCGTTGCATGGTCACTTGAGGAGAAGCAAAGAAAAGATTGTAAGGCCTTATCACAGATTTATCTCCATCTATCAAATAATATTCTATATGAGGTTTTGAAGGAGAAGACCATCTCCGCATTATAGTTGAAACCGGAGCAGATTTGCATGACCAAAGATCTGACTAGTAAGATGCACTTAAAGTAGAAGCTTTATTCGCACAAGATAGTAGGAGGCATGTCATTATTGAACCATCTGACAGCGTTCAAAAAAGTAGCCTCGAATCTCAAATCTCTGGAGATAAAATATGATGATGAAGATACAAGACATTCTTTTATGCTCGTTGCCTAGTTCATACTCTACGTCCAGAGATACTATTATATATAACCGAGATACTCTTACACTTAAGAAAGTCTATGAAGCACTGCATGCGAAGGAAAAAGATAAAACTTATGGTTCCAAACGAATGTTCAAATTCACATGCAGAAGCCTTGGTTGATCGTGGCAGACAACAGGAGAGGAGTTCAAATGGCGATTCAAGAGGCAAAAGCTCAAGCATAAATTACAAAGGCATATCGAATTCTAGAGGCAGGTACAAGTCGTGCAAGTATTGCAAGAAAGATGGATATGACATATCTAAGTGCTGGTGGGTAAAGAAAAATGAGAAAATGAATAACAATTTCAAGAAGTATCAACAAGAGGATGATGTTAAAGCCACCATTGTTATTAAGCAAGATTTTGATGGAGATGTTCTCGATGTCTTTGCTGGTAATTCTAAAACTAATGATGAGTGGATTATTGATACGACCTGCACTTTCCACATGAATCTAAATCGAGATTGGTTCATGAATTATGAAGCCATGTCAAGTGGTTTTGTGTTGATAGGTGATAATTCACTATGCAAGATTGCAGACATTAGTTCTATCTAGATTAAGATGTTTGATGGCACCATCTGAACTTTGTCGAATGTTTGACACATTCCAGGTTTGAAGAGAAATCTTATCTTGTTGAGTACTCTTAATGCCAAAGGGTACAAGTATTCAGGTGAAGGTGGAGTTCTGAAGATCTCCAAAGGCAACTTATATCATCTGCAAGGTATTGTAATTTCAGGTAATGTTGTTGTTCCGTCAAATAAATCATCCTATTCTGATTCTACTAATCTTTGTCATATGCGTATGGGGCATATGAGTGAAATTGGCATGATTGAGTTATGACAAAGAGGACTCCTTGTAACATCCCGATTTTTGGGTCTTTTTTAAAAAAATTCAAAATAAAAAGAACCATTTGGTTTTGTTGAAGTTCTAAAGCTTAACTTGAGATTTTGGAATTAAAAGTGTTTAAAATGACTATATCAAACTTCAACTAATCCAAGAGTTTGGTTTATTTCGAGTTTGCTAGAGTTCTCTGGTGTTGTTTTCCATTTCTCTATTCATTCCATGTTCCCCTCGGCCCAGCTCTTTCTTCTCCAGACCTCCCTCTCGTTTGGACATTCCCCTTGTTCAGACCTCCCTCTTGTTTGGACATTCCCCCTCTGTCCAGACCTCCCTCTCGTTTGGACATTCCCCTTGTCCAGACCACCCTCTCGTTTGGACATTCCCCCTCTATCCAGACCTCCCTCTCGTTTGGACATTCCCCTTGTCCAGACCTCCTTCTCGTTTAGACCTTCCCCTCTGTCCAGATCTCCCTCTCGTTTGGACATTCCCCTTGTCCAGACCTCCCTCTCGTTTGGACCTCCCTCTCAGCCCGAGACCTCTTGGGTGGTCTTAGAAGACCTTCTGGGTGGTTCTGAGAGACCTCTTGGGTGGTCTTGGGAGACCTTCGGGTGGTCTTGGAAGACCTCCTAGGTGGTCCTGGAGACTGGTCACGACCACCTCTTTGGTCACGACCTCCCCTTTGGTTTGACCATCCTCCTGAGTTTTGACTAGCCCCACCTGTCAGCCCTGCTCACCTTCTTCTTCCTTCCGCTACGTCACTACTGACGCAAAAGTCCGCACGCATTAAATGCTGTTGTGTCGCATTAAATGATGTCACTTCTGTAGTACCCATTCCCCCTCTTGTCTCCTCCCCTACCTGCCCCCATCTCCTCCTTCACCTACCCTTGATCGTGTGGGCCTCTGAGTCTTTCAGTGACTCTCCTCGTCTCCTCTGGCTATAAAAGCCTAAGCAGCCCTCTTTCATCACATTTTCCGCACCCAACTCTCTTGCTCTCGCCCAGTTCCTCCGTGCTTGAAGTTTCACCACCGCCTGCTGGAGCCTACGTCATCGCCTCCTCGTCGCCAAGGAGATCGCCGGAGCACCTACGCCGTCTTCGACCACCGTCTACCATCTTCCCCTCCCCCTTCAGTCTCTCTCTCTCTCTCTCTCTCTCTCGGCCCTGGTGAGTTTCTTTGTGCCCTGTTCTTACAACCACGTTGAGTAGTCTTATCCTTTTGTATTCTTCCTATGACCACATTGAGTAGTCGTATCCTTTTGCATCCTTCTTACTACTACGTTGAGTAGTTGTATCCTTTTGTATTCTTCCTATGACCACGTGGAGTAGTCGTACCCTTCATTCGACCTCCTCCCGACTTGTTGGACCTCGGGACCTCCTCAGGACCTCCTCCTCGGGACCTCCTCAAGACCTCCTCCTCAGGACCTCCTCCTCAGGATCTCCTCAAGACCTCTCTTGCTATTGGTTCTAGTTCGCTTCATTTTGGAGTCCATTTGGATTTTTTTTTTGTCTTTATTTGAATTAGCTTTGTTCTCACGTGTAGATTTCGACGACTCCGAAGAGCCTGAGTACTTCGAAGAAGTAGACCCTCAAGCTTTCGAGCAAGGCAAGTTACACCCTTGATCATATTGAATCCTAGTATCTCAAATTATTTAAGTTCTGTTTCAAATTATTATTGCATGCTTATTTAAATGTAAATAATTTAAGTCCCTGTTTTAACTTCACAGTTATTCCTAATTCCTTTGTACATCCAAACTTGATTATTGATTCGACCACCCCTTGTCACCCTAGATAAAAACCAAGTTGATACGATAGTATGAACTAGAGCATTTTGAGAAAAATCATGATTAGTCAAGCTTAGACCCAAAAATCTTGATTTGGGGAATTTCCTGCCAAAAGACCAATGCTGTCAAAATATTTTAACCATAACATTGGGTTGTCGTGGAAGTTTGCAAATGTTTTTGAAAAGCAAAGCAAATGAAAATTGGTTTGGACTTGGGCGAATTGGTTGTCTAGAAGGGTACATGTTCATGCACAGGCTCAACTCGAGTAGGGTTGAGGCCCGGGGTTTTGTGGAAGTCGCCCAAGTCAGTTAAGGACCGGTCTTTGAGTGTATTTTGCTATGCTATACCATACTACCACATGTTCTGAATGGCAAAACCTGGCTAACTAATTTGCAACATTTCACCGTGGCCGTTCCATCCGGTTGTGTGGGTGTCTTGACGACCTATTTTTATGTATTCCCACCTGGCGCAAGAGGGGGCCTGAACCCGGTGGATGGTTAGTCCAAAGAGGGTGAAACCTTAGCGAGGAGGGACTGCGGTGGAATGGTGCATTGTAAAGGCCTTGTCACGTGCTCTAGACCGCTTACCTATGGTAGTCAGCTGTGGTATCGACAGATGCCAAACAAACTAGAGAGGTCGTGTCATGTGGGTAAAGCTGTATACCTCTACAGAGTGTAAAACTATTCGAATAGTCGTGTCCACAGTCATGGACATGCTGGCAAAGCTGCTCTAAGTTAGATTTTGGTTTTGTTTTCAAAAACTTATGAATGGTTTTGGATGTCTATCCAAATGGGTTCTAGGCAGGTAGCCCTGTGATAGGAGGGTATCCTTCACCACTTGTTGATGAATGTTATCTCCCTGTGTTAGGAGGGTATCCTTCATAGCTTGTTGATGAATGTTATCCAACTATAAAACTGAGTTTTGGAAAATGAATTTTAGTTATTGTATAACTGCTTTGGAACTTAGTACAAGTATTTGGAAAGAAATATGGCTTTACGCAAATCAACTCTATAAGCCTCCCTTTGAGATATCCTTGTATGCATTCAATCTGTTACTTGACGGGTGTGACTTGCGAGCATGATTGTTGTGCTCACTCTGCTTAATCTAATCATTGAGCAGGAGAAGACGTCTACGAGGAGCCTGAAGACCAGGACGTCTAGGCTGCGACCTCCAGACGATTGCCTGTGGCAAATTTTGTGGTCTACTCGCTTTTGTCTTTCGCTGTATTTTTGGTTTTGTCGGCTCATAAGCCGTTCTTTTAAACAACTTTGTTGTTATTAATAAAGTTTACGTTGATGGTTGTACCACCTTTGTTTGCTATGTGAGCTAGCCACTGGTCCTGGGACTAGCTCGGTTTGCACAGAGGATTCGAGGTGATACCAGGTCCGACCGCATCAGGAGTGGTCGTGACTCTCCTGGAGTGGTCGTGACAAGGTCCGACCGCGTTGGGAGTGGTGGTAACTATCCTAGAGTGGTTGCGACACTCCTTCATGGTCAAAGCATCGACAAGTTGAAGTTTTGTGAACATTATATCTTCGACAAGCAAAAGAGGGTGAAATTTAGCACAACAATCCACTCTACAAAAGTCATATTGGATTATGTTCACTCTGATTTGTGGGGAGAATCTCGTATTCCACCCCATGGAGGTGCTGACTACATGTTGACCATTGTTGATGATTATTCAAGAAGAGTTTGGCTATATTTCTTGAAGCATAAATCGGATGTGTTCAAGATATTGAAGGAGTAGAAGATTATGATTGAAAATCAAACTAATAAGCATGTCAAGAAGCAAAGTACTGATAATGACTTGGAGTTCTGTTTTGGAGAATTTGATGCTTTATGCAGATCAAAGGGCATTGTGAGACATCACATTGTCCCAGGTACTCCTCAGCAAAATGGTGCAGTCGAACGCATGAACAGAACCATTATGGAGAATGTACATTGCATGTTATCCAACTCAGGCTTATCTTGGAGTTATTGGGCTAAAGCCGCGTCCACTACTTGTTATCTGATCAATCGGTCAACAGACTTGGCAATTGATAAGAAGACTCCAATTGATTATTCAAATTTGATAATATTTGGTTGGCCTACTTATGCTCTTGTTTAAAATGGTAAATTGGAGCTTATAGCTACTAAGTGCATTTTTCTTGGTTATAAACCTGGTGTGAAAGGATATAAATTGTGAAATCCTGAAACTAGAAAGATGGTTTTTAGCAAATGTTACTTTTTGATGAATCTACTATGTTGCATGGTAAACCATCTATTGATGTTCTTGTTGAAAAGCTATAGAAATCAAGCATGCAGGTAGAGCATGTTTTTGATTTAAGATCTACACCAGAAGCTGAAAAGGAAAACATATCGGATGTTCCTGTTGTCTTTCAACCACCACAACGTTCCATTGCAACCAACTTTCCATTACAGAAGTTGATGTTGTTGCTTATGCTTTGAATGTGGCAGAACAGATTGAAGGTACTGCAGAACCTTCCACTTATTTAGATGTTATCTTTTTTGGTGATTCAGAGATATGGATGGCTGCCATGTATAATGAGATGCAATCTCTTGAGAAGAATGACACTTGGGAGCTGGTCAAGTTGCCAATTGATAAGAATGATACTCGCTGCAAATGGATCTTCTAGAAAAAAGAAGGCATTTTACCAACTGAAGAGGTTAGGTACAAGACAAGGTTCGTTGATAAAGGATACAACTAAATTCTAGGTATTGATTTCATATATGCATTTTCCCTAATTGTGAAGCATAGTTGCATTCATACTTTACTCAACATAGTGGCTATGTATGATTATGAGAGATTGAACAATTAGACGTGAAAACTGCATTCTTACATGAGGAATTGGAGGAAGACATTTATATATAGCAACTAAGAGCTTTTATCTTTCCAGGAAAGAAAAATTATGCTTGCAAATGAAAGAAATCTCTTTATGGTTTGAAGCAATCACTTAGATAGTGGTATAAGATATTTGACTCATTTATGATATCTTAGGATTTCAAAAGATATGATTATGATAGTTGTATTTATTTGAAGACTGTTAATGGTTCAACTATTTATTTGCTCCAATATGTTGATGATATGCTAATTGTTGCAAACGACAAGGCAGAAATTTCAAAGTTGAAGGCACAATTGAGCATTGAATTTGAGATAAAGGATCTCAGTACAGTAAAGAATATTCTTGGTATGGAAATTACCAGAGATAGACGGTTTGAAAAATTATACCTAAGTCAGAAATGGTATATTGATAAATTTTTTCGTATTTTAACATGCATAAGGTCAAACCGGTGAATACTGCATTAGCTGCACATTTCAAACTTTCTTCAACATCATGTCCATAGTGAGATGATGAAGTTGAGTACATGTCTAGAGTTCCATGTGTCAATGCAGTTGGTTCACTTATGTATGGCATAGTATGTTCTCGCCCCGATTTATCTCAATTATTGAGTGGTGTTAGTATATATATATATATATAGCTAATCCTAACAAAGAGCATTAGAAGGCAATTCAATGGATTTTCATATACTTGTGGGCACATCTGATTCTTGTTTATAGTTTGAGAAGACTAAAGATGGAATTATTGGCTATGTTGACTCATATTTTGCTGGACATTTGGATAAGCGAAGATATCTTATTACTTATGTGTTCACTATTGGAGGATGTGCCATTAGTTGAAAAACAAGCCTGTAAGCTACCATTACCTTGTTCACTCCAGAAGCCAAGTATATGGTTATTTCTAAAGCTTGCAAGGAAGTCATTTGACTAAGAGATTTGTTTACTGAGCTTTGTGGAAGTACGTCTTGTACTACAATATTCCGTGACAGTCAAAACGTTGTTTTATTTACCTTATAAAGAATCAGATGTTTCATGAAAGAACGAAGCATATTGACATCAGATATCATTACATTCGAGGTGTCATTGCTCAATGTGAAATTAAAGTCATCAAGATAAGTACTAATGATAATCTAGCTGATATGATGACAAAGTTAGTTCCTACTGCTAAGTTTGAGCTTTGCTCAGACTTAGTTGGTATCATTCAGTGGTCCTATGGACGTTCGGCGCACAAGGTGTTCATGCTAATCTGTTTCGAGGAGATCACGTTTTGTTTTGGTTATAGGAGGAATTTATCTCAAGATGAAGATTGTTGAGTTTCAGTGTGATATGAATTTTGTTTCTTACTCCAACTCATAGTTCTATTCCTACATGAATTCGTTCATGTACAACTATAAATATCTTTGTAGTCCATTGGGAAGTGCAGGAACTTTTCGTAAATAACGTTCATATGTATACACCATTAGAAACCTCTAGTTTCTATCTCCACCGGTAGGATGATCCTGTAGGGGTAATCTTCGAATCGTTTTCCTTCTTGGAGGCCTCTAGCTTTTTGTTGTTTACTTGTTGATTCTGGCTTTGTACCTGACGGATCATGGATGGATGTGCTAACTGAGAATTTGCTGGTAAAACCTAGAGCTGTAGCATATAAGAGCATGCACAATGTGAGATTGAAAGGGGTTCTTAGAGGAGAGAGAAGAGGAGAAAGGGGGTACTACACCTTGAAACAAGGGGGTCTTAGAGGAGAGAGAAGAGGAATGGGGGCCTAGCTAGGAACGGGTTCTATGGGAGGAGAGAGAAGAGGATTGAGGCATTGTGGTGTATGGGAGGGAGAGGTTTTTATTTGGGTGTGGGTCCCACCAATAGGTACTAAACATTGTGGCATTTTTTGTTTCTTAGACCCCCTCACATGTGTCACCTTAAGACCCCTTAAAGGGGTCCATACACTATGGATGCTCTAAGACTCTGCCTCTAAAGGACTGTCTAGCTTTCTACTTGTCTAACAGACGAATATGTTTTGACGGATAGGCAGTAGTCTTATATATACCATATTACCATCATGTAAGTTCTGAATAAAACTCGGGTCTGAATGTCAGAAGCTTTTCAGTTTCTGAAAAAGAAAATTTGTCCTGGCTACTGAGGAAATTTGAAATGAGCAGGTGTAATCACAAAAACTCTAGGCTCTCCCTTCCTGGGCTAAGAAACTTAGCTTCAGCTACACCATAAATTGATTGCAAGCAAAATGTCTTACACAATGTCCTGCCCCGCCTTGCAAGCTTCACAGGGAAACTACATCGTCCCCACCCTACTGGGGACTTGAGCCCTGTGGGGATTAAAATTATGATTTACTAGTAGTGTGTCTGTGCGTTGCAACAGTATTCTAAAAGAGGGTGAGATGTACCAGCAGACATGATCCTAAACCGTGCAGTAAATATCAATTTTTGGCGACCACATCGATGGTGACAGTGGTGGCCGACCAGAGATGTGGAGCAGAAGCAAGATCAGGGCTCGAGCCACTGCTGATGTGGGGCCGGCGTGACAAGCCTCTGCCTCTCGTCCCCCTTCCCTCTCTCCGTCGCCGCCCTCTCCACTCTCGTCCCCCTCGCCTCCCTCCCTCCCCCGCCCTCTCCACCAGACCCTCCTCCTTCTACTCCTCTCCCTTCTCACTAGTGCCTCCACACGCCGGCCGGTGTGATAGTGGCCGGCCAGGAGATGTGGAGGCGGCGAGGTCGGAGGCGATGGCTGATGGGGATGGGAAGTGGTAGGCGGTTAGAAAGGGAGGAGCGGTTGGGGTGGGTGGGGGACTCACGAGTAGTTCAAGTTCATTGGATTTTTTCGTATGAGGAGGTGGGACGATCGTCCCGCTGCATGGGGTAAACCCTTCTTTTATTAGTTAAGAAATATAAATTTTAACTTGTTAATATGACTTCACCTATTAATTTATAAAATGCTTATGTATATTTTTCACAATGCATAGCTTGAAATTTATATCTTAATATAAAGATTCAAGTTTTTGTCCATATATATATATATATATATATATATATATATATATATATATATATATATATATCATATTAAAAATCTATAATGTTAAACAAAATAATGTACTTTTATTTTTTGTTCTTATATTATTATGTGGGACACCTATGATTTATAGATCAACACATGTATTGATTGATGATCATAGATATGAGATAACAAATCAATAATGTGGACATATGTTGAAGAACATGATGTTGGATAGACCCACCTTAAGACAATACGGGGATTGTTATATTCTTAAGTGTCATCAAGTGGTCTCAGACATAGTGTCTGTAGAATAATTATACCTAAGATCGTTATGGTTTTCTACATGTGTAATAGTTTACTTAGGAGTTGTTGAACACTACTCGGTAACTGGGTAGTCATAAAGGTAGTTTTTCATGTTTAGTATGAAGCATGTAGAGGAATGTGAATGATCAAGATAGAATTTACCCTTCCTATTTAACATGAGAGATATCTTTGGACCTCTCAATGTGGTTGGATCAGAGGAGTGCAAGACCATGCTGAATATGGTTGAAGAGTCAACTACAAACGAGTAATCCACTATAAGATTGAGTGAAGGATCAAGCTATCATAGTATTACACGCATCTTGCCTTGAGTTTGATCCAATATCATGACACAAAAGGATCAACAAATGAGCACTACATAGGTTCGTCTGATATGATCTTTATGTGCATTTGAAGGTCATTGTGTTTTGCTAGTGACCTTTATCAACTTGTGGATCGAAAAGGTATTTCCAGGTCGCGACCGAGTATATATGAACCTACAAGGTCACACACTCAATGGGTTTAAACATATCAGTTTGGATAGGATCTGTTGCTAATAGGTCATGCAAACTTCGCACCATAATGACCCCTAACGTAGGGCTCCACTAAGGGACCTCTATATAAAGAGAGGCATGGTGGCTTTTCGACAAGTTACAGAACACCTCGAAAACCTAGCCGCCATCTTCTAGAAGGCCTTGTCGTGCACGCTGATTCTAGCACACGAGCACACAGCGTTCCACTGGGAAGTGTGGATACCGTAGAGGTGCTATTATGCTGATTGAGGACGATCTGTGGTGCACGTGAGGAATGCGCGGTGTTGGAGTTTATGGGCTTGGCCCAAATAATATTCTTCATAAATCCTAGAAAATCCCAAAGGCCCCCTCATACATGGTGGAAGGTGAAAATTTTAGTACCATATTGCTAGTCTAGGTGGGAGGAGACTAACTTATAAGGTGGAGTTTATCTTACCTAGTTGAAGCAAGCAAAAGAAGACTACACGCGCGAGCTCGTTCACCCGCTCGCTCGACACGCCACATCATCGCTCGCTCACGTGGCATGCGCGTGAATGGTGCAGCGATTTCGGGTCTGGTTGTATGTGGAGCGGTAGTTTCTTTTTGCACCTCATAATCCTGCATGATGGCATGGCATATCTACAACCAATAAATTAGAAAGGAGAAGAACAGTTCAAACTGAATGTTTGAATCTCACTAATCCTGCAAGGCTATTATGGCACGCATTAACTGTGTTTTAATGCAGACTTCAATTTTGTTGTGCGGTGATTTGCCTTCCATCCAAGCTCATCAGTGTCTACATGAGGAGACGTCTTCTCCATCCAAAGAAATTCGAGACAGAACCAGAATTGTCGTTTTGTTCCTCTGTGCTGCACTACCTCGACTACTCCATCCCAATGCCAGCGTGCACCGTCGCAGGGAGAGCAATGTCTCCGAAGCTGACGTCCCTCATGATCTTGTACGGGTTGGGGAAAATTAGGTTTTTGGGAAGCATTCGCGCAACTGCTCACAACTTCCATCATTATCTACTACGCATCTTCTTCTTCACATCAGGATTTACCACGACCTTCGCTGAAGCGATTCTCTGTAAGTCACAGTGATATCTCTTGACATGGCTAGATCTTGCTTCTTAGAAATTAGTCATGAAATGGTGATGATTTCTACTTCTATTAGTAGTTTTCTTGTTCTAGACTTTGCCCTGTTAACGCATATATATGATATAGGTGTATTTGAGACGATAATCATGTTGCTGTTTGTAGTTGCTAATATACCTAATATATATGTTGTTGTTATATCAATTATTGTTTTAGGAATTAAAATAATCACAACAGTGCATATATATCTAACACTAGGTATTGCTGAAGGAGACGATTGATAGTCAAGTTTGTTAGATGATAGAATACTTCTAAGCCTTTTTAAATAAGTCCTAACGGGGATGGATTTGCAGAAGAAAGTATTCAGAAAAAATGCAAAAGAAGGCGGGTATTTTCAAGTAAACCCTCACTGAGCTCTACCCCTGGCTAGAGTAGACAGAATCAAATCTCAGAAAATTCAAAGATAAATGTATGGGAATGACTAGGAATCGGACATAAGGGTGGGAGCCTCCCACCGTACGGTCTGAAAATGCAACATCTCTAAATAATAGTTGTAACATCCCCAGACAACGGTTACAACATCACCGGACAATGGTTGCAACATTATCGGACAATGGTTGCAACATTACAAATCAAAACTGTGGGAACCCCCGGGTTACTCCCGTAAGACTGAGGCATACCCGGCCTTATGGAGGTAACTCAGGGCTTCCAAGTTAACAGATTCTAAATTAACTCTATCTAAGTAAGAGGCTTAACCGAAACTAGGGCCCCGACGATCATGCGCGCTGCACCATTGCGAGCACTACATGATAATCGGTTCTCCAACAATCAAAGACCACACTTAGTGAGTTAAAATGAAATCCATGAACAGTGAGCATGAGGTCATGTTGGCTCCCAAGATCAGCGACTAACATGCCCAAACTCACATACAACATTGATCACATCCATACAACAATCATACGTTAATAGTTTAAAGGGCATACAACATAATAGTTCAAGTCTACAACGATTATAAGTGGCTCGGTCAGTAGATTCAAAAAAGAACAAAAAGTCACAGTGGAAGCATAATAAATAAACCAAAGTCCAGCATGGTGTGCCCCATAACCCATCGGCAACCGACTGGGAGTTAAACAATAGCACTACTCGTCAATGTCGCCTAAACCGACACTAACGAGCTCTCGGGCTCGCAGTCTTCCTCACCTGAAATTGCAGCAACCGGATTGAGTATAAAGTTGTACTCGCAAGTCTTACACAAATAAAAATTAGTTATGCATAGAGGTTGTTCCAAAGGATGGCTCATATTGGCTTAGTTTTGCGAAAAGACGCAACAATTTAACAACCTATACATACTGGTTTTTCAATTGCCATTTTGTAAACAAATTTGAAGTAGAAGTAAAGCATGTGAATAAGTAATAAATTGAATAACAAATGAATCAAACAAACAACAAAGTGGCTGCCCACTTTGATACAACAAATTGCATGAACATCCCATTCATGCCCCCACAGTTTAAATACATAGTCTAACAATAGTAACTACCGAACTCAAGCAGTTGTCTATAACCGTGGACACGGCTATTTGAATAGATTTATCTCTGCAGTGGTGTACTACTTTACCCACACAACTCGATTAGCCCGTAAGCCTCCAGATGCCTCCGAAAATAGCACACTTCCTTAGGTATGTCGGCCGGAGAGAATCAAGATACGGTCGTTTTCAGCAAAAAGACCCTATTGAGCTAAGTCCCCCTTGTGAGATGGTTCCTTGCCTAGTACAAGCATCTGATAGCACTTGCTAGGGGGCTCATAAGTTGTATTGGAAATATCGATGCAATGTACATAAAGAAAAATGGTGCGTCTCTTGCACTCTATAGAAAAATTACATCGGCTCCTAAGGAACATAAGATTTCACAGTCGCTATGTCCTTACACCACCATGATACTTAATGCAATAAAACCTTCCCCCTACTTAACCATACAGTACCCATATCCCACGTGTGGTAGCACGAATGTACTTGAATCAACGACGTTACCAAAGTTCGGTGCTTAATGGTCCGGATAAGACATCCACATACCCAAATCATGCACGACTAGCCAACACTTGTTCAGACCCCAAAACTCATTTAAAATGACAAAATTTAACTTAAATAATAGATACGAAGATCTGAAACAAAAAGGATATAAGAAAGTGTATGTTTCCCAAAATTGTCGGGTTAAACCCGACAATCAAACTACCGTTCTAAACTTGCATGGCTAAGCAAACTCGAATAGTATAATTCACACATCCTAACTTAAGCATGTGGTACTGGAATAATTCAAGAATAACCTCATGATTTAGGATATAGCTAATCTACACATCACAAAAATAGCGACATTATCAAAATAGCATGCAAGCAATTATCATTGCACTAACTTATCAAAACTAGGATCAAATATGATGCAGAAGAAAGTTCAAATGATGCTTGCCTTGCTGGTAGCTTAGTTGCTCACTCTTAGTAGCGTAGGAATCAATATCGATTCCTCCGGAATCTAGAGAAATAACGATATTGATAAACACCGAGAAACACTTCAAAAATCAAATTGCTCAAAACTGCATGATATTTCTACAGTGACTAGTGCATGATTTTAGATGAAAACAGGTGAAAGATTTATTCTGATTGGAGTTAATGTGTGAAAGTTATGGCTATTTGAAAATCAGATTTCAATATATTCAAGTTCAAGTAATTTAATTATTTGACCAAAATTTGCAGAACAGTAGGGGATACAAGGATTATATAGATAAATAGGAAATATTTTTATAAGTCCAAAACATTTGAGTTTAATTTATTTGGAGTTTTTATGAATTAGTTACGCATTACTCAAGTTAACAGCCTTTTCCTATTGTAAAGATAATAGTTTTATGGATCATTCTCCAAATTAATAATTTTGTCTACAGAGAAAAGTTTGAAACCAATTCCATAATAAAGTTCATTAAGAATGAAAATTATCAGATTTGGTTTCATCCATTTTGGACCATGCTCGTGGGCCGTTGGATTTAGATCCAACGATCCACAATCGTGGTGCGTTCGGACGGTTCGAACAGCCCAATTGATCTGGATCATTCATTTTGCATCGGACGGTCTAAATTCGTGGCGCGTTCGGATGGTCCAAACGGCCCAATTGATCTGGACAGTCACTTTTAAATCGGACGGTCCACAAAGGTTCAAGTGAGTTTGGGCTGTGCGCAACTACAGGGTGTGGGGTTTAAGGCTTGGGTCCACAAGTCATTCTCTGAAGGCTAAGTAATACGCAGCTAACCTCTGGGATTTCCGACAAAGATCTCGCAATTAAAAGCTAATCATTACCATTAATTCCTAATGATGTTGCTATTGGATTGTCGGGCGTTCCGACAAAAATGGCCCGGTGATGACTGGAGCCTCGTTAGCGTTCCTGGCCACGGCGGCATGATCCAAAGGTATGAATGAGTTCGCAATAAGCTTGCACACCTAAAGGAAGTGGTTACAACACCTGAGGCGGCCTACACAGGCAGCTAGCCGGAGAGGGGCGGCGGTGTTTACTACGGCAATTATGTAAAATGCGATAAAGCTCCGCAGCGATCCAGATAAATAGGTGCCTAACATCTAAAGACTATTATCAAGCTACCTGAGCTAGGAGAGTGCTTGAAGAAGCTCAAAGATGATTGGAGCAACGTCAGCGCCAGAGAAGACAATGGTGGCGGTGCAGCTCAACGAGGAGAACAAGTCCTGAGCATAACCACAAGGAGTGAGTGCTCGGAATAGCTCAAAAGGGGCTATAAGGATGCTAAGGAACCAATGGATTAAAGAATGGCTTACCGAATCTAAGTGGGAGGCGAAGAGTTAGTTCTTTGACCATAATGGTCCAAGTTTCGATTCAACTTGATCCTGTCGTACATTATCAAAGTTGATTGAGGGGTTTTCAATCACATGGTAAAAGACACGAGATGACGCGAAGAGTTTAGGATAATACCTCCCGGATGTGAAGGTTGACACGGTGGTGTCCACGGAAGCGCACTCTAGAGCTGGCAATGGCACGACAGTGAACCGAAGGCTACAAGCAAAGACAAGGGTTGAGCTTAGCTAAAATGAACACGGCATTGAAGGTAGAAGATAGGAAAACAACATGGTTGAAACTCACCAGAGTGATGAGCTCGCACGAGCTTCTCTTTCCTCAGACTCGAGAGGAAAGATGAGTAGAAATGGAATCAAAGGAGTGGTTTTATGCTCGGGTGATAACTGAGATGGAAGCGGCGTTACTAGGAGGAGCTCCAGGAGTGGTCAAGAAGAGCGGTGGCTCATGGTGGTGACGACATGCAGCAGGCCTCGCACGGCATGTGGCGCTCACGCTCTGAGCATGGCAGCACGCTAGAGAAGACGCCTCCGACAAGTGGGTCCAGGCGGTCAGAAGTACAACAAGGAGCGGCTCGGGTTAGGTGCGACCGGTGTGTTAGGTGGGTTCACTTGGAACCCTTCGATCACAATTGAACGGTTTGGATTTGATGGGCCGTTCGGACTGTCCAATCAGGCGATCCACGAGAGCCACACGATCTCGAATGGAGGGTTGAGATTAGTTGGACCTTTCGGACCGTCCAAACAGCCCGCTGATCTGGACCGTTCAAAATTCATCAAACGGCTTGCGTGAGGAGCGCTTATTTGGTTTGGCCAAAACAGTTCACCGAGTCGAAACGAGCCCGAGGAATAGTATCGGCCGGTTAGGTTTAGGGTTTTTGACTCGTTTAAAACAAATCAATCCTAAGTTGACCAGGCCTCTAAAGATAGGAATAAATTTCCTAAAAATCTGAAATAAAACAGAGGAGTTCCTGGGAACGTCTAGTGTCCCTAAAAATTAATAAACCTCACTGCTCATAAAAATATTTGTACACAATAAATCCACAACCGAATTAGGTCATTGGATTAAGTTTGAATTTTCAAAAGTTCGAGAATAATCCCAAAAATTTGGGAAAAACTATTTTAATTCAAAATAATCTTTGTAGTATTTGAATAAATTATTTCCAAAGGAACTTCAGTAGCATTAGTTTCAGACTTTCTTTTGAAGTTCACTTCTTTAAGTGTGGGTTCGAGACTTGCACAAGATTTTCCAAGTACAATATCTAATGAAATGCTCGAAAACAATTATGCATGCTCATGAGATACAAGGTAAACCTCTTTATTAACTTGAGGATGTCACAAAAATAGAGCATCTGGAGAAAAAAGCGTTGGAAAAAATGCAACATCGCCGTAAACCGTATGCAATATTTTTTTTCTATAGATGCAACATTTTTTTTCTATGGATGCAATATTTTAACAAAATTCGAAAATCAATAAAAGGAGAGAGGGGAACCGAGCTATAGCGGCGGAGACCACCACAACGCTAAGCCAGAGCATGAGGCGCTGCCCCCCGTGGGAAGTTGACCCACCGGCGTGCGCATGTGCACCTGCACACCCCTGCTGATGGGCTCGGAGGCTACCGACGAGGGCCAAGGAGGCGTCGGCGGAGCAGGGACGCGCTCCCGCGGGGTCGACACCGCAGAGTGTGCTAGTGCTGATGACTTCTTGAGGACCACTACGGTAGATGCTGCGTCATGGTGCGAGTGGGAGGCTGGCAGATCTGGCGGCGGGGGCAGGCAGAGGGGAGCATCCGGCATCGGCGACTGGGCGGGAGGGGTAGCGTGTGAGAGATGAGCGTGGGGAGGGGAAAGCAGTGGGGAGAAAGGGGAACGGAGAGTAAGGATAAGAATATGTGGCTGTGAGAGCGTGGAAGAAAGAGAGTGAAGTGTCCAATGCTATTAGTTTATATTGGACGTAAGAGTAGTACTATTTCTCTAAATATATCTAACATGCCAGCCTTAAGCTAGACAGCCTAGCCACGCTACAATTTCTGTATGCTAAAAAACAAAACAAACACAAAGCTTTCGAAGGAAAGCAACCGGGAAACATTAAAATGTGGCGCAAGACAAATACATGTACCAATCTCCCTCACGTAAAGCCAATCCCCCAATCAAGCAAGATGCGCGTCGCCCCCGATCGCCAAATCATTCGCGCGAGCTGCCGTTCCCGCAACTCGCGCAGATGGTGTCTTGCAAGGAATGATCTCGGCACCAACTTGCGTAAATTCTCGCGCTCCTTCATGTGATCCCCTAAATTCCATCGGTCCGTATCATTCATATCAGAGCACTTAATTAGCATGCCTTTTGCTTCTCAAATCACTGCTGCTTGCGCTTAAAGAAAGACGAATGAAATTAGTTTCTGCTTGGATTTTTTTTTACCATATTAGCCTCCTCTCGTCCATGGGCCATGAGCTAGCCGTTGCTACGGTAGATCTGAAACGCTGTCCACGTGTTCTACAGTATAAAACAGTGTTTGTAATTTGTAAAGAAGGACAGGGAGTGTCTGGGAAGTACAGGGACAGTTCTGGTTATACCGACAATACTGAAGTTTCTAAGCTTGCAGTGCCATTTTGGTCGGTTGAACATCTTTTCTAGTGTCACGTAGCTTAATTAGAGCCAACTTTAGATAGGTGTTTCTTGGTGTACACTTAAATTCATCTATTGTAATGGGAGTATTCGGGATGTTGAAATTTATAGGGTGCTACTAAAGAAAATCTGCATTGAAAAGAGAAATAACGTATGAAAACGATAGTTTTTGAGAAATAGTATGGTCTCCTCCTTAAGAAGCAATGCCCTAAAAAAACATCTCATATATTACTCTTCTGTATCATATATATTTAATAAGACCGTGCATATCACACGACTATAATCAAAGCACCGCTCGATTGCTTCTGTCATAAAAAGCCGATAAACTCCTGGCGCGCCTTGTTAAAATAGACTAGTAGGCCTGCCGTGCGTCCTTGCGCGCGGTGTGACTCCCGTGCATGAGGCCCACACGTGGACAGCGAAAAAGGCATGCACACGTGCATAGGACCTGCGCGTGGAGAGCGGAAAAGGCACGCACGGCAGCAGACAAAGGAATGGAAAATCGCACAGCGAGGACGACGTCCAGCGCGGGATCGCACAGGGCAAAATAAAAGGGCGACATGGCCATCAGAATCGAGGCTAAAGTTTCTCTTGGTTTATGCCGAAGGATCTTCGACTTCGATAACATTCAGCCCTTACAGGAACATGAAAACTGTATACATGATTACTCAAAAAAAAACTGTAGACATGATTGGATAAAGCGTGTAGCTTCCAACTTTATAAAAAAGATGAGTAAAGTACACTGTGGGTCCTTAAACTTAGTTGGTTGGATCACTTAGATCCCTCATCTATGAAACCACATATTCAGGTACCTAAACTTTTTTAAGCGTGTCATCGGAGGTCCCAAAGCGGTTTGACCGAGGGACCTAAGTGATCCAACCAGCCAAGTTTAGGGATCCATAGTGTACTTTACTCTAAAAGTTTTGTACAAAATTTGCATTCAATCAACCAGCTACATAAAATATTATCACAAACCATAGATAATCTAATTATTCACAGAAGATCCTTTAAATATGTTATACATATGTGCATATATTTATCCATAAAAGATTCCACCAATTCAAAAGAGAATAGATTCACCATCACCACCAAGTTCTTTTATAATAGTAAAGACGAGAATTACATAACTTGAATAGCTAGTGCCTGAACTGACATTGAATTGACAGGTATGTTCTGAGTTTTTTATAACCTAGTTTGAACTGAGCTACTAGTACTTACTGATTCGAGATATTTGCGTTGAATTGAGCTAGATGCACTGAGCTAGTACTACTCTTGAAATGTACATATACCGCCACATCTGGAAAAAAAAATCTCGTATTTTAAAATATTTTGCAAAATTAAATATATCTGTTTAGATTTAGCAAGAGGTGGTTTGCACTGGAAGGGTGGGAACTTGGATGATGTCTTAATTTTTGTAAAGCCCACTTCAAACTACCATGTACTGGAAGGGTCAAGGCTTGAATGACGTCTTTAGTGAGTTGTGTCCGGATAGAGGATTTCACATGCCCTAATAGTTCATAAAACTTTCCTAAGAGCATGTACAATGGTATAAACAGCTGCTGTCTATATCAACTCTTCATGTTATCTATAGACAACACTAAAGACAACTCATACAATGGATTGTGGTGATACAGTTGGCTACAGGATTATAGACAACACACAGTCTTTTAATGTTTTTCTTGGTTCTAGTGCTATAGCCGGCTACAAGATTGTAGACAGCACATTTCTCTCTCTTTATTCTCTTTCATCCACATCAGCTTAAATCCTACGTGGCAAAGACTATAGACAGCGTCTGCTAGTAGTTTAGGATTCTAACCCTCGACACTCTTTTTTGTGCCGTTGCGCAAAGTTCTTTATGTTCGGATGCACTTTAACCGATGAAAACAAGATAATTGCTACGTACCATTAGGTAATGTCAGTTCAGGCACTAGCCATTCAAGTTATGTAATCCTCGTCTTTACTATTATAAAAGAACTTGGTGGTGGTGGTGAATCTATTCTCTTTTGAATTGGTGTGGAATCTTTTATGGATAAATATATGCACACATGTATAACATATTTAAAGGATCTTTTGTGAATAATTAGATTATCTATGGTTTGTGATAATATTTTATGTAGCTGGTTGATTGAATGCAAATTTTGTATGAAACTTTTAGAGTAAAGTACAATGTGGATCCTTAAACTTGGCTGGTTGGATCACTTAGGTCCCTCGGTCAAACCCAGAAAAACCGCTTTGGGACCTCCGATGACACACTTAAAAAAGTTTAGGTACCTAAATATGTGGTTTCATAGATGAGGGACCTAAGTGATCTAACCAGCCAAGTTTAGGGACCCACAGTGTACTTTACTCTAAAGAGATAATATATAAGGCGATTCTAACAAAGAGCATGTAAAATAAAACTTGTAGCTCTAAGATTGTAGAAAAGAGCATATCCAAGTGCGGGACTCTAAATGTCACCAAATCATCTAACATTATCCCCAAGCTTCCTTAACCAATAAAACACTAACACTAGAAGTCAACTCGCACTAATGGGTGCGGCTGTGACTGTTGTACGCGGGAGGAACGTAGGTTGACATACACATATCTTCAAAAACAACTTTACATAGATATAATAAGGGATATCATATTGTGCATATGTCTGATGGAATGGACGCTACATCACTCTCTTCAGTCTCTTGCCCCACGGGGCGCTCTCACAACCACACACATTCTCCTCACACGCCGCCCCTCCCAGTTCTTATCCTCTCGCTCTCCCCGTTCCCCTTTCTCCCTATCCTCATCCTCACACGCCGCCACCGCCCGCCTGACCGGTTGCTCTGCCACCCAGCTCTGGCCTCGCCCGCCTCCGGCTTTCCCTGGCCTCCTGCCCTGGCCTCCTCCTGCTGGCAACCCTCACGTGTGTTGGCCGCTACTTTGGTGCCGCCTCTCCTCCCACCTCGACCGGTGTTGCGCTTGGCCACCGCGCTCCGCTACCCCCCTGCCGCTCCGGCTCTTCCTCTCCGGCCTCCGGTTCCCCTCGTCCTTGGCCCGGTTGTTGCTGCCACCGCCTCCTCCGGCTTTCCCCAGCCTCACGGCAGCCTCACGTCTTGTTGGCTGCTCGCTTTGCTTCGCTCGGCCTACGGATGGTGTCGACCAGGGATTTGGCCCTATCATGGCGCCGGCGAGCCCCATCGGGCGCCTCCCGTAGTGTTGCAACCGTGGGAAAAACTTGTTGCACACAAAGGGAAAATTTGTTGAATACAATGGAAAAAATGTTGCATACAAATTTCTGAGATGTCGCATTTTTTTGATATGTTTGATGTCTCCAGATGTGTTTATGTGTTTGATTCTGAGAATAGTTGTGTTGTTTTGATTCTGAAAATGTTTTGTTTGCTTAATTATGAGATTTTGAGGTAATGTTGCATATGAGTGTTTGATATGTTGCAATAAGAGAAAGAAAATGTTGCATCTAGTATTTCTTGGTGTTGCATGTCTTTGTGTTGTGGATCCGGACCGTACAGTGGGAGCCTTCCCACCGTGCGTCCGAGCTGAAGCAGCGCCCATATAATAATGGTAATAACTGTGTAGCCGCTTCACTTGGAAGGCTAGAAATAATAAGAAGCAAAACACCATAGCTAAGAAACGCAACATGTACATTCACTTAAGAATCGTGCCTCAATGTATATCTATATTTTCATAGTAGAAATGTGTTCTTAACTAACATTTGATGTGGCTACCTTACGTGGACTTCATAAGAGAACATTCAGATATAAACCATCATAGGTAAGAAAATGAGGTTGAACGAATAGTCGGATTGAAGTGCACAAAAATTCACCGCAACTAAGATGCATGCCCTCCCAAAGAAAGGAGGGTACGTCATTCCCATGCCCAAGCAAGTCCATCCTTTTATTCAACGAAGATGAACCTTGAAATTAACTTAGCTCGTGGCCCATAAAGCATCCAACAAAATTCCCTAAGTTGGGGTACGAGAACTACACAAGGAATCAAGAGCTCGCATTAGCCAAAATGGAAACGGCATGTAAAGTAGGAACTGAGGGACTTGAAGGTGAGGATTTTACCCAAGCAAAGAGCAAATGCGAGTCTCCTTCTCCTCGGCCGAAAAGAGGAGAAGTGAGAAATTGCTAGGGTTTGGGGGTGACTTATGCTCAGGGAGATGATGGAGTGGAGGCGGCGTGAAGTAGAGAAGCTTCGGGAGTGGTGGATGGAGGCAGTGGATCCACGGCATTGACGGGGCGGCGCAACATGTGGCGGTGACGTGGCGTACGCGCTCTGCGTGAGCCAACAGAAGGAAAGAGATGAAGTTGACATGCGGGCCCGAGGTGTCAGCGACACACACACATGCGCGCGTCGAAGCCTGGCTCGGCTGGTGCAGCTAGGTGGTTGAGTCGAGTCAGATGGCTCGGGTCGAAACATTTGGACTGTCCGGAGCGCTTGGTCGGTTCCGTTCAGACTAGTCCGAACGGGTCACTAGGTTTGACTGTTTAGATTTCAATTGATTCTACTTTGACTAAGCCACTAAAATAGAAATAAAAATCCTAAAAATCTAAAATAAATCAGAGAAGTTCCTGGGATGTTCTAGTACTCAAATAAAATCTTAAACCTCACTGTTCAAGATTTATTTGCTTAATCTAAATTCAAACCTAACTTAGGTTATTGAATTGAGTTTGAATTTTCTGTGGTTCGAATTGAGTTCCAACAATTTAGAAAAAAAATTATATTTATTCTTGATAAATATTATAGTATTTGAGTAAATTATTTCTCAAAGGTCTTTATAAAGACTTAATTCTATTTTCTTTGGAGGAGTTGAATTAGGTTAAAGTTTAATATTTTGATTTAAGATTTTCCAAGTGCAATATAATATGCAAATGCTTCCAAAAACACTATGCATGCTGATGAGATACATACTAATTATCATTAATTAACTTGGGGATGTGACAATAACCTCAGGCACCTACATGAAAATGTTATGGCATGATTATTAGCTGCATCGACTTACACAACATTGTATTGAACTTATGCGCTTCATAATGATCATATAAAAAATCTACCTGTGATGTGGTTATCTTGGTTAGGGTGTTATTTTCACTACCTAGGCTTTTTGGGAGTTAGTCTTTATCCCGGAGGTTGGACATAATAGGTTGATCAGCTGTTGATGCAGGCCTGTACATTAGGTAAAAGGGTAAGATCAATATAAGTCAAGAAAGAAGAGTGAACACGGTAATATAGGTTAGCACTTGTAAAAGTAAAACTGAGTGGATCAAACCTACTACTTCTAATAGACCGTGAACTTTGATTAGATGTTGTGGTTGCCTTTGCAGTTTGAAAGGCGTGAGTTGTTTCCTTTGTTTGTGTTGTATGTAAAAATAAAAGGAATAAGTCCACTTTACACCCTTGAACTATGGCCCGAGTCCAAAAAATATCTTCAACTACAAAACCGTTCACTTTACACCCCTAAATTATTGAAACCAGAGCAAATCACCCCCTCGCCCTAAACTACCCCGGTTTTGGATGACGTGGCGTCCACGTGTACCTATTTGGTTGATGTGGCGTCCACGTGCTTCTTCTTTGGCCAGACTCTTCTCCCTATTTCATTCTCGAGGACTCCCATCTGTGGCGAGGGGGTAGGGGGCCTCGACAGTGTCGTGGTGAGGCTCGAGCATCCCGAGCTTGGCAGTCTTGGTGAACGTGGGCGAGGAGGCGCTCACTGTGGAGAGCGCCATCGTAGAGTAGGATGAAGGTGGAGCCGGTGACCTTGCAAACGCCCTTCCCCTTGAAGTCTAGCGCCATGTAGGTGAGCTCGAGAGTCTCGCCACGCTTCAAAAAGTAGCCCTTGCGGGTGGGAGTAGGTGCTGGGGCTTCCGAAGCAGTAGTCGCGATGGTGAGGGGCGAGAATGTGGCGGTGGTGGTGGAAGAGAAGGTGGCGTTGGAAGGTGGCGTCAAAGAGGGGCGAGAATGCGGTGGCCTTCGTCGATCCGAGTCCAACGCGCTCCGCACCACCATCAAGTAGCTCTCCAAGCTTGCTTGCTCCCCCGAAGCATCCACCTCTGCGCTCTCCAGGGGGCCTCCTCGCCGGTGTGCTCCATGGATACGCCGCAGCCTCTGGATGCGAGGTGGCCTTCTTCGAACGCCACCTCGAGAAGCTACTCTCCCCATCACCGTGAGCTCGCCATGGATACCGACGAGAAGCACGAGGCGATAGCAGATCTAGCCATCCCGGTGGCAGAGACAAAGGGGCTGGCACAATCGACGCCACGACCTCAACGCCATCGAGATTGGGACATGGCAGATGCATCTCACACTCCAGCTCCGTCCTCCATCATCACTACTCCTCCACCACCGCCGTTACCGAGGCCATTCCCCACTCCCCTGCTCCTGCTCCCCCGCCCCCGCTCCTCACCTGGACCGACCCCTCGCCCCCATCGGGTGGACCATCGTTTGGGCGCTCAAGGACCAGCGCCACCGCCTCCACCGGATCTAGGAGTGCAGCATCGCCTAGAAGCGACCTTCCTCGGAGGCCAACGCCACCTCCGTCGTCTTCCACCTCGACCATGGCGGAGAGGTCGAGGCTGACGGCAGGAGCCGGGAGCGGGGGGAGTTGGTGGCGAGCCAGAGGCCAGAGGGGAGTAGTCGGGTATGGGCGTAGGCGGCGGGGCGAGCAGTGCCGGAGCCAGGGGCGGCACGCGAGAGAAAGGAGAGGGCGCAGGGAGGCCAACGATGGTAGAGGAGGCGCCGGGGAAAGAAATGGAGGAGTGAGGATGGAGGTGAGTAATGAAGAATGAAATGGGGAGAAGAGTCTGGCCAAAGAAGAAGCACGTGGATGCCACATCAACCAAATAGGTACATGTAGATACTATGTCATCCAAAACCAGGATGGTTTAGGGCGAGGGGGTGATTTGCTCTGGTTTCAATAATTGAGGGGTGTAAAGTGAACGGTTTTATAGTTGAAGGTGTTTTTTGGACTCGGGCCATAGTTTAAGGGTGTAAAGTGGACTTATTGCAAAATAAAATAGATATAGATAAGAAAGAACACATGACAATAGAGAAGGCTCCACAGCGAAAATGAACAAACAAACATGAATAAATTAAAATCATAGTCTTTGTAGTCAAATGACCAGTAATGACCTGTGAATCAATAGCTTCTTTCTTAGTGTTTTGATAATCAAATACGCTTCTTTGTGGAGCCAGTGCTGAAGAGCCATCTATCTTTTATGCTGTAAATAAGAAAGTGTAGGTATAAGTCATGATGAAAAAAATAAGAGCATCAACAAAGGTCGTGTAACTAAACAACAAAACTACTTCTTTAGGATGGAAAGGGAATTTCATACCTGCACAAAGTCATAGGTAGAACATGCTACTTAATTTGTCACTGAAATCGGTGTAGTTTGAGGATGGTCTGACCCAACTGGTATGATGGAAAACAACAAAGTGTGTTGTACTAGTAATGGCGGACACAAAATAGTGGGAAGAAATGGTAGCGTGGCAACACAGTGATTACCATGGGTAAAAATGCAGGCAATGCTAACAAAATAAGGAAGAGACAACAGTAAGAAGGTACATAAAATAAAATATATAATAATGACGGTAATGGTGCCGAAAATACATAGGCATGATAGAAGCCTAGATGATGTAGCATAAATCAAATAAACTATGTTTTGACCGGACAAATATCTCTGTAAGGTTTCATAGACCAAGGAAAAAAAATAACCAACAGTCTAACACAATAAATAAACTATGTTTCTATACTTTGTTGGCAGGGGAAAAAAGTGACGTAGCTGCATGTGCAATTGAGACAAAAAAAAAAGAGAGTAAGAGTCATGGTATTAAGTAAGGGCAAAAGAATTATCGAAAGATCAAGAGTTGTCAATAAATCTTAATAGCAGTCAACTCAGAATAGTGTAACACTTGGAAAAAAAACTAAGAGAAAGTAAGGCACGGTACTAAGGGAAGAAGAATTAACGAAAGATCATGACATAGACCATTGGAGGCATCGCTAACCTCGATAGTGGTTGGCTCAGGAGAAATATTCTATTCTGGTTTGCTAAATCTGTCAGGTGTCTTTGTTTTCATGTGCACACACTACACAGTAGAGGATATTCCCGGTTGAAGATTCATTGGAGGCATAATGAGTTGAGACAAAGATACATTCTTCATATAGGATGACCACGAGGAGCTGGAGCTACCATAGAAAAGAGAAGAACACAACTGTTTGTCAAAGAAAAGTATGAACCTGGAATGGCTGCTATTGCAGAAAATTCTTTTTTGTGACTGATACAACAAATCTATATTTCTGTGAGACAATCAAAGACACCTCACTTAGTAGATCAATTCTCACGAGAGCAGCGCAAATGATCTCACGCAGGGTCTCATGAACTGGCAAACCTAAATGCAGAAGGCTAAGGAGATGTTTTCCAACGATTTGTTGACCAATTTTCCCAAAAAGAATAAACTCACCCCCGTCAGTTCCATCTGTGCCCATTAAATAGATGTGATACCTGCGGTAAAGGAGGATTGGCATAGCAAATAGTATCGTCGTATAAAGAAGAGGTAAAGGGTAAAGAGATTTGGATTGGAACAATAGAAACTATGCCTACCTAATCTCTGCATACGTGGATGTACATGCTGGAATTGTTCTTTCCTGGCCCCTCATGTATGCACTTCATGTCAATTGGAACTATTTTGACAAAAAAAACTAACATTTGTAGGGACAAAAAAGTTTCATAAAAATAAGTGAAAGAAAATCCGCAAGTGATCAGTTTTCCATTATACATGAGAGCAAACTATTCATAATTTTGTATAGACAGTTCATTTAGTTCCACAAAGAAAAAGATTATTTAGAATGGTGTGGGTCGAGAATGTTTGTGAAGAAAAAAACAGTCCAGCAAGAATATCTACAGCATCTTGAATAACTCTCTGCCTCTACTTAATTATTCAGGGACATAATACGAATGCCAGTTGTATGATCATAATCTCTCTCTGCATTTCTTTTTTGAAATAATGATTTGCCTTACTAAAGCATATGTGACACCCTAATAGTACCAAAATCATGTACACCGTTCTGGTAACAAAATAATCATGTATGCTGGGTCCAAACTAAATCGAGGCATGTGTACTTTAATAATGCAAAAGGATAAGATAACTTTGTTATTCACTTTGTCTTTCTTTTCGTAAGTAAGCTATTTACCTGTTGCATCTTCAGTTGTTGCATAGTTGTCTCTCCCCACACGAGTTCAATACCAACAGTAGATAATTTAGTAGTATATAAGTATCTAAACTTGAACCTACAACATCTATAAATTAGCAGTAGATAAGTATAATGAATAGAGATCTGAAATAAAAGGAAGGCTAGAGAAATTATAAAACGTGGGCACTTAAGTTGATACATCCATCACCATGGTAATTTTTTACTTTTGTGCAAAGAAAAATTCCAACATATCCAGACTGAATAAGACAATTCTACAATAAAGAAAATAGATCAAAGTAACAAAATCATAACATCCATCTTAGAATAGAAGGAGGAGGAGAATTAGAGATGCTCACATCGAACTCTTCGAATATGCTGCTGGCCATGGCCATGGCCATGATGGCGAGGAGGAAGGCGATGACCTCGCCGCACGGGTGCTTCATCTAGCCTCACTCGCTCATCCCGACTCTACACCGCCCTAGATAGCGCCACATCGCCGCGACTTCACTCCTCCTCCCTCCTTCGCACTCTCCACTGCCGCCATTACACCCCCCGTGGTCGCTCCCTCCTCCCCGTAGTCGCCAGCCACCGACGCTGCAACTCCATCTATCCTCGATCAACCCTACCCACTCTCGTCTGTCGTCAACGCCACTCCACTCCTAGGGGAGAGGGAGGAGGCAGAGGCGAGCGGTGCCTGTAGCGTCAACAAGTGGGCCTGTAGCATCAACAAGTGGGGAGGAGGACATAGAGGGAGGGGAACGGGGGCACGTGGAGGAGGCGGGGGCAGCGTGGGGAGGAATGGGCGAAGGAGGAAGATAGGAGGGAGAGGAGAGGGAGGAGGCAGAGGCGTACGGTGCCTGCAGCGTCGACGCGGGGAGGCGGCGATGGAGCGTCTGGAGGAGGACACAAAGGGAGGGGAATGAGAGCGTGTGGAGGAGGCGGGGGCAGCTTGGGGAGGAATGAACGGAGGAGGAAGAGAGGAGGGAGAGGAGAGGGAGGAAGCGGAGGCGTGTGGTGCCTGCAGTGTTGGCACGTGGGGAGGAGGACGCAGAGGAAGGGGAATGGGAGGCAGGAAGGGAGGGAGAGATGGTGGGGATCCTAGGGTTTCTGATTAAGGGGCTCTCCACATAATCCATGTCGCACGTTCACGATCCAACGAGTGGTAAAATCCATGTGATGTGGCTTATGTGGCTGGAGTAAAATGGAGGCAACATGGCCTGCGCAGCCGGCGACCCTTTTCACCCACTATTAAGTATATTAATTCCCTAAGATACACTCCTCAACTCACACATCTCATAAATTGAGCTTTGCACAGTTGGCAGGGAGCAGCTTCAGCCACTTTGCCCACCCGTGCATGAGCCCAGATGCCCACTCCTCTTCTCATAGTAAATGCTAGAGCTCCTACCTATTTTTTATATAAAAAAACTCACACCTATCTCCCTCCTCCCTCTCCCTCTCCCTTTGTTTCCTCCCTCACTCTTCCCTTCTCAACTTAGCCTCAAAATCCTCACCGCTAACCTTACACTATCTTTTGTCCTCACGACATCGCCTCCTTGCCCTCTCCTCCCCAACCTGCTACCTTCAACAACCAAATTTGTTGATGGCAACGTGATTCGGTTGCTTCTCGATGCTTCGATGTATTATTCCTACTTGTTCTATGTCCATAGTGTTGTCTTTACGCCGCCCAAATCTAGAGAGGACTTCATCGTTACAGTCACCGTAGGCTTCGCTTTGACCCAAATTCCTTGTTCTATAGTTGTCCTCATGTCGTCGTTGCCATTATTATAATGTCAGCCAACTCTCTAACCAAGTGACTCTCTTACATGTTAGTATGTTACAGCGCCAATTAACCCATATATGCTTCATAGTTCATGTTTGCGCTGTTAAGCGTGCCCAGAGATCCACCATAGAGCCTGACACTTGCCTATATGACAAAGTGGTCCATTGGAGTGTGACTATTTTTTTGCCTCTAAGAAGAGAGAGAAGCCTTGGAGCTTGCCTCCAAACACCACACGTAGGGGTGGGTGTGGGTCGGAGCGGGTCGACCCGAACTTGCCCCATGTAGTCCATGTCTCCTAGTGTGGATATCCTGCCAATCCATTGACTCAAGCCCCAAATGAACCTTGGGTCCATTGGTTCTTATGGATATACCCTGTCATCTGCTCCTTAGGTTCCATCTCTCCTCTCCTTTCGTTCAGAAATGAACCTAGCGCATAGGACTACATCGACAACCGACACCACATCCCCCACCTCGATGGTGCCCAGCCACAGGCCCTCCCCGCCAGCTACAGCTCAACATTGGCCAGCCAAGACTCACAGTTGGGCCCCTACGAACGTCGTCGCTGCGGAGGATTTGGGCGATGGAGATCATGGCTTGAGGTTTGGGAGGGTCCCATTGCGTCGAGTCGAGGTGGGGCTTCGCCAGAGTTCCCCTACATGGCGGTGAGGCGAGGAGGTGTCAGATCCGCTACCATGTTTTTGGTTTGTTTTTGTTTTTCATGGATACTTCTTATCGGCACAAACTTCTTATCGGTTTATGCCGTATTTGGGGGAGGAAATGGGGATGGAATGGATTGGGGTGGAGAAGATAGGGGAGAAGACGGTGATGGTGTGGAGCTCGCGTGACCAGCGCGTTGGATGGAGTTTCGGCGTAGCGAAGCTAGGGTCGAACCCTTTATACCTATGGACCAACAGGTTGATGAACCTTTTGCCCCTAATTTCTTTTGGGTTGAACCTCCGGTCCATCTTGCTAAAATTTGTGGAGTGGATTGGTGATCCAATGGGTCGGTGTGAACCACTCCCACCAGTAATTGCACGTACCAGAAACTCAAAATTTAAACTTTCAAAATTCGGATTTATAAAATTTAATTATCAGAATTTGAATATCTAAAATCTAGAATTCAAAATTTGAAAGAAAAAAAAAGATTTTCGAAACCCAACCTTGAATTTTTGAATTTTAAATTTCAAATTGTCTGAATTTAAGATTCCAAAATTTAGGATTCAATTTTTTTATATTTGGATTTGAAATTCATATTTTGAAAAAATGATTTTTAAATTCCATAATTCAGATATTTGAATATTAAAATAAGTCACAATTTGGATTTTGAATTATGAAAGTTCAAAATTAGACTAAGATGAATCAAAAGCATATGATAAAAACGCAATAACAAAGATTCCTTTCCCTTAGTAATCTAAGATAGACATCCTTTTCTACGGGAAACAGATTCCTAGAATTGATAGTAATCTATTTCCCAAGGTAATCTTAGATTCCTATATGTTTTACTAAATAAGGTAATATCATAATATTACTGAATGATTCCTAGTAATCTTCGAAGGACTCCGCCAACCAAACGCAGCCCAAGGTTAGGGGCTGCCTCCGGCCAGTAAAAAAATTATATGACCCCACCTGTAAGCTGGGTTGGATTATTTTATTGTTTTTTAATTATAGTTGTGGGCTCTCTCTGTGGGTAGAAAATTGTGCTAAGTTTTTAGTGGTTGCACGTGAATCTCAGCTTAGAGGCCGTACAGCCTCGGCCACGTCTGACAGTCGGCTCCACCAGTGGGGGCAAACACTGAAACATGTCCATCTGTCCAACCACACACTTGTGAGTTCAGAATCCTGACCCCAAATTGATCAGAAATCCAAAAGCAGAAAAAGGAAGCGGAAAACCCAAATTTGGCACACACAACTCTCCCCTCTACCTGCCGGTCACCCCTTCCATCAAAACTGCCACTTTCCGATTCGTATCTCGCGTTCGAAACTATGTAAACTCCGCACACCCCATCCTCGCACGCCTTCGCCCCGCAAATCCCCCGCAAAATAACTAGCGGAAATAGCTTATTAGCGGGGCGCGGATTTGAGGTCGGATTCTATGAGCGGGGAGCGACCCGAGGAGGAGGAGCGGCAGCAGCACGGGCACAGGTACGTGCGGATGCCGCCGGAGCCGGAGGGGGACCCGGCGGTGGCGTCGTTCCGGCTGCCGGAATCGGCGCGGGCGTTTGACGAGCTACCGCGGGCCAGGATCGTGGGGGTGTCGCGCCCCGACGCCGGGGACATCACGCCCATGCTGCTCTCCTACACCATCGAGGTCCAGTACAAGCAGGTCTGCGGGCTCCTCCTCTTCTATTTTTTTTTATCTCGTTTTGCAGTTAGTGGTTAGTAATGCGCGGTTTGGTGCTACGGGTTGGATTCGGCGGCGTCCATGATGCTTAGCATTGGGCGTTTGGTGATGTTTTTTCTCCGATGCCTGCGCCTTAGTTTTTCTAATAGATTTCCAATGGATTTTTTTTAATAAAAAACTTACGCGGCTTAAGGTAGGGGGAGCCTCAGCCTTCACTGTTCAAAGAAGAAGAAGAAGAAGAAAGAAAACAAAGAAAGGCCGCTTTCTGTTTTGGGGATGGAAATGATGTCAGCGAGTAGCTCAATGCTTGCACGAAAGGGTGGTTGGTCCTTCGTTTCTCCGATTCGTGGGCTCTGAATTTAAGGCGACCTGAATTTGACTGGTTTGATGCAAATTCTTTGCGTTGGAGTTAGATTCCATGTTTGTTGGTATAAAAATTTGTGTTCTTTTTGGGCAATTTTAAGGCCAGGTAATTATGCAAATGTAGTAATGTGGAATTCAGTTTTTTTTTTGGTGCTCAAAGGAAGGTTGCTTTTTTTATTTGTGGTAATCTTAAGTTGCGATCTGGTGGTGGAATGAATAAGGTGTTTGGTGTCATGTTGTTAGGCATAACTGCGGGCAAAATGGTCGATTGAAGTAAGCAGTATGTGAATTTGGGTGCTGGTATTTGAAATTAGAAGGAATATATTTTCGGCATCTCATTCTGCATTTTTATGTGGTTAGGTGTGGTTGAAGCAGTTTGGTAGGTTGGGTTTTTCTAAAAAAAGATTGGCCTTTTGCATCTGGACTAGTGTATATGTTTACCGGCATGAATTTTAATACCATTTGTGGGTTATAATGCTGTTTAATTTTATGTTTGATTAAAGCAATTGTGGATAGAAGTCCACACACTGTTTTTTTAAAAGCTAATTGTGTAGGCAAAAGAAACACCAAGTGACTAGTGAGAGCTGATGGACTAGGAAGTTTCACCCAAAATTACATATTTAGCACCATTACCACCGATCTGACTGGTCGTATTTAACCCCAACCATGTACTATATGCTTTAGTTGTGACTACAATTTATGGTCTCCGACCTGGACAGGCTATCATTGCCTCCTTTGTGAAGCATAAATCAATCACTTAAGTAGTGTGAAGCCAATTAAACACACACATAAAACAGATAAACCAAAAGGAGGGAAATTTAACCAGGATAAATAGTACAAGTTAGTTCATTGGGAAATGCACAACTCATCACAATTTACAGTTCCTTTTATTGTATACCTCTGATCTGGATCTGCCATCATTAGCTCCTTTGTGAATCATAATTCAACAAATCAAGTATTGTGCAGCTAATTAAACATGCACATTAAAAGAAAACAAAAGGAGGTAAACTTCAGCAGGATAAACAGTACAGCTACATCATTCGAAATTGCACAACTTATAAGAGGTCATCATTTGTCTAGTTGATAGATGCTGTAAAAACTGATCCCAGGAGCCTAGAGCCTATGGAAGCACTTTCTCTAACCTCTGTTCTATGAGGAGACATGGTTTATCTTTGCTGTATAAAAAAATCTCTAGTTATTTATCATGCTGAACTTGCTGTTTTTATTTCATCTGTTGCATCGTTGAGGTTTTCTGGTCCTGTGAAATATGAACTTTTTAAATGCATTCAATAATGTTAACTTGTTCTTCTACCAGTTTAGGTGGCTTCTATATAAGAAGGCCTCACAGGTTCTGTATCTACATTTTGCGTTGAAGAGACGCGTATTTCTTGAAGAATTCCATGAGAAACAGGAGCAGGTTGGTTACATGATCATCACAATTAATTTTAACTGTATTTGAATTGATGTGTCCTTTCTGGTGAAGCACTGAAAGTGAATGCTATATTTGGCTATTTGCACATTATCTGTTACAGTTGAAGAACTTTTGGAACACTTTTTCTTGGGAGTTATTCGAATATTTAACCTGTAACCACATTAGAAATTTAGAATTGCCTCTCGTTTACTGTTTTGCACTTCATTCTGCATGTTTTCTACCATTTCCCACTTGCTTGGGTAAACATATGTTGATTTGTTACAAAATTATCTAGGATTCCATGCCTTTTAATATTATAGCCATGCAATGATGCCTTCTAAAAATGAGGGCTTCCTCTGATCTTTTTTCACTTGCTCTTTATTTGACTGCCAATTCATACTTGGAGAGAGATAAATATTCTTGGAGATAGCTTCCTTTTCAAGCACAAAACACCGAACTAATCTCCAGATTTTCTTTTTTTTTTATTAAAGGTCAAGGAATGGCTTCAAAATTTGGGAATCGGGGAGCATATGCCAGTTGTGCATGATGATGAAGAAGCAGATGATGTGCATGTTCCTTCACAACATGATGAACACTCTGTCAAAAATAGGTAAATTGTTGTCCTTATTATTGATGTTGGCCTTAATGGACTAAAACAAAGATGGAATCTTCAACGATCAAATCTTTGCAAACAATATATTGATGCACCTGGAGATGCCGACTTCCCATAAGTTCACCCATGCATATGCTACATGCGTTCCAAGATAAATGTCATTTCAGAATGTGTTCAGTCAAACTTTTACAACTAATATACATAAAAGTATATAGATTTGTCGCATAGAAATGATACCAGTAGATTTGTCATCAAAAGTACTTCCAAATCATTCTTTTATATAAATTTACTAACGCATAATTAGATAAAGTAATGGTCAAAGGTGTGTATTGGAGAACATGTCTATCCAAAATGACATCTATTTTGGACACAGAGGTCGTAGTAAGAAAGGAACTTAAAATGTTGTAGTGTTGTTGCAGAAATGTTCCCTCAAGTGCTGTTTTGCCTGTCATTCGACCAGCTCTTGGCCGTCAGCAATCCATTTCTGATCTTGCAAAGGTTGCCATGCAAGCATATCTGAACCATTTCTTGGGGAACTTGGATATTGTGAACTCAAGAGAGGTACCAAAATGCCTTTGTCTCTATATCATTTAGTTTTAATAGAAATGTCTATACATCACCAAAACATTGTATGTGTCAATGAGAACGGATAATCCTGCTGCTCCTTTCTTTCAGACTGTAACATCTGCTAAAATGCAGGTTTGCAAATTTTTGGAAGTCTCGCTGTTATCGTTTTTACCAGAGTATGGGCCTAAGCTAAAGGAAGATTATGTTACAGTTAGACACTTACCAAAAATCGACACAGAAAGTAAAGACAGATGTTCATGTGGCCGTTTTAATTTCTGCAAAAGTAGCTGGCAAAAGGTATAGAGCAATGTACTGTTGTTTTATTCTGTATCTTACCATGATGCTGTCCTTGTATTTGAGTTGTGAAGTTGAACATTTTTCAACAGGTTTGGGCTGTACTGAAGCCAGGATTCTTGGCTTTGCTCCAAGATCCATTTGATCCAAAGCTTTTGGATATAGTTATTTTTGATGTGTCAACTCACACAGATAGAAATGGGGAATGCCAAATCACTCTAGCAAAGGAGATCAAGGAGCGCAATCCATTGCATTTTGGATTTGAGGTACCACTTTCCCTTTATAAAATCTTGGTCTAACAGCTGGATGCCTCCCTCCAATGAAACAGTAAAAATTTGAGCGCCTTCCCCCTAACCTTAAGACTTAATTGACTTAAAGGCTTCTTTAGCCTAACTAACCTAGATAAGCTTAAGTTCGGTCAAAACAAAATATTTTGTGTTGGGCTCACAGGATTGTGGATGCGATTGTAAAATCTTGTTTTATTGTAACTTCTGAATGAGCTATAACAAGCATGCTTGTGAGTTGTCCAGATAAACTCAACCATTAAATCCCACTTTCCCATTTTATTGTAACATTTAGTCTTTAGTGCGGTGGTGACATGCTTGAATAAAAGGCGAGAATGTTGTAGACAGACACTTTGATCACATTTCGCCTGCCTGGCACTTCACAACAAGTTATGTTGTTTTTCTCTTTTTATCATGATCGAGAATGATTGTGCTCAATGCCTCAAACATTGTTGATTGGGTCTATGTTTTTGTAGGTAATAGCAACGATGAGAAGCTTTATATCCTCTTTGCCTTTTAGTCGAATGTGATCAATACATGGATCTAATGTTAATTAGACCAGGGGCCTATAATTGTTCAATCTGTACTATTAGAAATCCCTTTCAACAATATAAAGTGAGCGCACTTGAGTCTTTGTCTCATGAGGAACCTTGTATAGACTGAACCATCATTGGGGTCGCATTGGCATGATATGAACTCCCTCCTAGGGGTTGAATCTGTATGAAACCATATGAACCACCCTGTCTCTTACCACTTGTGCTTGTTTCTTGAGAAACTAGTGTCACAACAGGTTTATTTCTTGCTTTTCTTCTGTGTGCCCACCATTTTTTCCCTCCTCTTTTCTTCCATGTACACTTGTTCTACATATGCTCCCTAGTTGACATATAGCTAAAGATCCTGTTGCAAATAAGCTGTCCATAGTTCTGTCCTAGAAAAATTGTAGAAAATAATGTTTAGCAGTCTTCTGACATTGCATTTATGTAGCTCAAATAGAAGAATAAAAATTACTCAAGCTCTTATTTGTTAATGGCCTTTATTTTTCTATGGGCATTGGGCACAGGGATTGAAATCCCGGCCGGTAACCGCCGGTTACCGGCCGGTTACCGCTTACCGGAGGGGGGCCGGGATACGGGATCCCGGCCGGTAATCCCGGGCTATTCAAATTTAAATTCAAATTCAAATGATTTTTAATCAAATTTGAACGAATTTCATCCGGGAGAAAAACGGTTTGACCGGTAACCGGACCGGTAACCGGCCGGTTACCGGTACCGGCGGCTGGCCGGGATCCATCCCGGGACCGGTTAGATGACCCTTGATTGGGCAAGCAAGATGGTAATATGGAATAAATATGGCATCTTTTTTTTTCGATCCAATTTTCTTAGTGCTGTTCCTTGTGGTAGGTATCTTCCGGGGGCCAGACAATAAAGTTGAGAGCAAGAAGTTCTGCTAAGGTAAAAGATTGGGTTACTGCAATAAATGCTGCTCGGCGACCCCCGGAGGGCTGGTGTCACCCACATCGTTTTGGTTCATTTGCACCACCTAGGGGCTTGACTGAAGATGGTAGTATCGTACAATGGTTTATAGATGGGCAAGCTGTGTTTGACGCTATTGCTTCTTCCATCGAAGAAGCCAAATCAGAGGTCAGTTTACTTCAATTCCACTACAGTTTTTGCAGAAAGTTAAAATCTTGGCCATGTCATGGAAGATAATTAAATGTTGAATGCAGATATTTATTACTGACTGGTGGCTCTGCCCAGAATTGTATCTTCGACGCCCTTTCCACTATCATGGATCCTCTAGGCTTGATATTCTTCTGGAATCAAGGGCAAAGCAAGGTGTACAGGTATATGATTGCTTTATGGTGTTTTTAACCAGATGAGCTGTTATAACCTTGTTCAATTGTGCACTGTGTCTTAGAGTAATCTTGCTGCTTGGCAGCATTTATTTTGTTGGTACCAGGCATGGTGCTGAAACTTGAACAATCAACTTGCAATAGTTCGTTTCTATTGAATCAATCAACTTTTGCAAATAACATGATAGCATGATTTATATTCTGATTGATGACAGTAATCAGTTATAATATCAAATGTTAGTCTCATATGACTATGAAATGTGATATTGTTTTGCAGATTTACATTCTTTTGTACAAGGAAGTTTCTCTTGCGTTGAAAATTAACAGCATGTACAGCAAACAAAGGTTACTTAACATTCATGAGAATGTTAAAGTTCTGCGCTACCCTGACCATTTCTCAACTGGCATATACTTATGGTACAATGAGAACTTTATATTTGTTTTAGCTGTTTGCAGAAGTTGCTTAAATTCTTATACTTCAACTCTTTGCTAATGGCTTGAAGGTCTCACCATGAGAAAATTGTTATTGTTGATAATCAAGTATGCTATATCGGAGGTCTTGATTTATGCTTTGGTCGTTATGATACCCCTGAGCATAAAGTTGTGGACTTTCCTCCTTCAATATGGCCAGGAAAGGATTACTACAACCCCAGGTAATTTTTTTTGTTCATCATATTTTTAGCTAGGGTTTGAGGCATGGCGTTTTCTAATGACTCTTTATTCAGCTTGTTTCTCTATATTGTTGTTGTTTTTTTAACTTGTTAAGGGAATCTGAGCCAAATTCTTGGGAGGACACAATGAAAGATGAGCTTGATCGTACTAAATACCCTCGCATGCCCTGGCATGATGTTCAGTGTGCTCTTTATGGCCCAGCTTGTCGAGATGTAGCAAGGCATTTTGTTCAGCGCTGGAACTATGCAAAGGTCAGTCTACTGGCTGTAGAAATAGTTTTCATCTCTATCATTCTTGAAGTTGACAATACCACCTTTTGCAGAGGAATAAAGCACCAAATGAGCAAGCAATTCCCTTACTGATGCCTCATCATCACATGGTAATTCCCCATTACATGGGGAAAAACAAAGAATCAAATGGTGAGACACAGAGTAAACAGACTCATGATAAGGATATTAAAGTTAAGAGGCTAAGCTCCTTGGCAACAAAAGCGTCATACCAGGACATTCCATTGCTTTTGCCTCAAGAGCCTGATCACCAGGCATTGCCTAATGGAGATTTAGCTATGAATGGTTTGGATATTAATCATGGTCTTTCAGATCATCACGATAAAACTAATTGGACCCAGCCACTGTCCAACAGAAAGGCCAAACAAGATCTTTCTCTTCAGGATTTACAGATGAAAGGCTTTGTTGACAATCTTGGTTCCCCTAAGGTTTCACTTGTTACAGATTATGACGCCTCAAATCACATGAATAAGGAGTGGTGGGAAACACAGGAGCGAGGTGACCAGGTTGCCTCTGTGCTTGATGTTGGAGAAGTTGGTCCCCGAGCAACTTGTCGATGTCAGGTCAGTTTATGCCATTTGCACTGGTGATTAAATAGACAATAATTTTTTGATGTCTATACTGTTTACCTAAAGTTATACCAGTTTCTCACAAATTTAGGCACCCAAGACTTTGTGCTATACCATATGCAGCTCAGAATTATTCACCATTACACATATCACCTTTAGCAATAGTGGTTTGACAGGCAGAAACTTAACTGCTTTCTCTTAAAATAGGATGTCATGATAAACCGCTTATTAGTGCTATGAATAGCGCTTGTATTCATTATGAGGCTAATGAGCCAATATATATACAAGTACAGGTATGTCATATATGCAGGTAATCCCTTATGCAGCAGGGAAAATAAACAGGTAATAATACACATTTAACACCCCCCTCAAACTTATGGTGGATGAACAATATGAAGTTTAGAGATAGAAGTCTACTGGCTCGCCTCATGCCTTTGTAAAGAAGTCTGCTAACTGAAGTTCTGAAGGTACATACTGAAGAGCAACAACCTGGTCGTGCACCTGTGTCCGCATGTAGGAAACATCAACACCAATATGCTTTGTAAGCTCATGCTTCACCAGATCTTTAGCAATGCTAATAGTACCTGTACTGTTAGACAAAAGTGGAGTTGGTGCAAAAACAGAAACACCAAAATCCTCAAGTAACCACTGTGACCAAGTAATCTCCGCAGTCAACAAAGTCATAACTCGCAACTCAACCTCAGCACTTGAACGGGAAACTACTGTCTGCTTCTTAGTCTTCCAAGCAATAAGAGAACCACCAAGAAAAACACAATAGGTAGAGAGAGACCGATGATCAGAGTGATCACTAGCCCAGATGGTATTAGAATATGCCTGGAGCTGTAAAGAGCTGGAGCGAGTGAAAAAGAGATGACGAGTGATGGTTCTACGAAGATATCGTAGAACACGAAGAAGATGACTATAGTGGAGCTGAGTGGGAGTAGAAATAAACTGACTCAAGATATGCACAGGGTACAAAATGTCAGGACGAGTGACACCCAGATAAACAAGACTCCTAACAAGGTGATGATAGCGAGTAGAATCAGTAAGAGGCTTATCATCAGTGGGCTGAAGATGAACATTAAGCTCTATGGGAGTCTCAGCTGTGCGCTGATCAATAAAAGAAGCACGATCAAGAAGATCCTAGATATACTTTTCTTGGGACAGATAGAAGCCCTCAGGTGTAGAAATAATCTCAACCCCAAGAAAGTAGCGAAGAGGACCCAGATTAGACATCAGAAACTGCTCACTAAGACGCTCCTTAACAAAAGTGATGTACTAAGAATTATCTCCAGTAATAATTATATCATCAATATATAAAAGAAGAAGTGTCCGACCGCGAGACGAAGTGTAAATAAAAAGAGCAGGATCATGAGCACTGACGGAAAAACCAGCTGCAGTGACAACAGAAGAGAAACGGTCAAACCAGGCACGAGGAGCTTGCTTGAGGCCATAAAGAGATCGGCGAAGGCAACAAACCACACCCTCAGGAACAGAATATCCCGGTGGTGGCTGCATATAAACCTACTCACGCAGCTCACCATTGATAAAAGCATTCTTGATATTAAGCTGAGAGATGGATTATGCCCGAACAGACGCAACATCAAGAAGAGTGTGCGAACAGTGGACATGTGAGCCACAGGAGCAAAAGTCTCATCATAATCACGACCATGCTCCCGCTGAAACCTACGTGCCACGAGACGAGCCTTGTAACGCTCAAGAGAACCATCAGAGCGGGTCTTAACTTTGTAGACCCACTTACACGTGATAGGAGTAACACACGCGGGAAGAGGGACAAGATCCCACGTGTCGGTACACTCAAGGGCAGCAATCTCTTCTGCCATCGCATGCTGCCACTCCTGATGAACAATAGCATCACGATAAGAGGTCGGTTCAGCAAGAGAAGTAGCAGCAAAACCAAAGCCCGCAAGAGGCCGAATAGACTGGCAACCGCGAAGAGCAAGTCGAGGAGAGGCCGAAGAAGATGACCTATCAGAAGAAGATGGTGCATCAGAAGAATCCTCAACTCGTGGACGACGAGTGTAGTAGAGAGGATAAGAAGGAATAAGGCCAGGAGGAACCTCTGGAGAGGGTATCGGTGGCGAAGAGGTGCCGACGGTGAAGGAGATGCTGACGGGTAAGGAGGCACAGTAGGCCAAAAGCTGTAGTGGAGGTGTGGTGACTATGGGGGTGGTAGGAAAAGTCAGGAAAGAAAGTGGTTCGGCGAGAGATGCTAGAGTGGTGGAAGGAGAAGGACGAGGGTAGAAAGGACGAGACTCATCAAAAGTGGCGTCCCGAGAAATCCGTGTCCGTCGGCCAACAAGATCCCAACAACGATATCTCTTATGCTCATGGCTATAGCCCATAAAAACACACTCAATGGACTGAGCGGTTAGCTTGGTGCGCTCACAAGGTGCAAGAACATAGCGCACACATCCAAAGAGGCGAAAACCAGAATAATCAGGAGTCTTGCCACAGAGACACTCAACTGGGAGCCCTCCCTGAAGAGCAGAAGAAGACCGAATATTGATCAAGAAAGTGGCAGTAGAAACAGTTTCAACCTGGAAGTGTGGTGGAACAGCAGAAGCAAGCATAAGAGCACGGGCTGTCTCAAGAAGATGACGATGCTTTCATTCAGCCACACCGTTATAGGTATAAGCACTAGGGCAAGAAAACTGAGAAAGAGTGCCTTACTCAGCAGGAAAACTACAAAGAACTCCAGAAAAGTATTTTCCAGCAGAATCAGCACGAAAAACATGAATAGGAGAGTCAAACTGAGTACAGATCATAGTGGCAAAATTCTTGTAGATAGATAGAATCTCACTACGAGATGATATAAAGTATATCCATGTGTGTCGAGAAAAGCCATCAATAAAAATTATATAATATCGATGACCTTTCAAAACGAAAGGAGTTGGACCCCATACATCAGAATGAATAAGATCAAAAGGACGTTGTAACACTGACCCACTGGAATGATAGGGGAGTTGAAGCTGTTTACCAAACTTACAATCCTGACAATTTAGAATAGCATACTAGACACAGACCCTAAAAGACCACGATGAAGTAAAGAAGATAGACGCGATCCGCAAAGATATCCCAAACGATGATGTCACTGAACAAAAGACACAATGGAGGATGCAACATGTGAGAACCCAGAAAATCAGACTAATCTAAAACACGCTAATCGCTAATTAGTAGGAAATAAAATTCTTTTAAACAAAGAACAAAGCATAAAGTCAGTTGATATTGAACACCTTGCAAAACAATAATATTCGGGATTCTTTATTAGGCTTACAATAAGTTTCCCAAATCAATATCTCATCATCATTATAAAATCCAAAGTCGATTACAAAAGGACATACAACATTAATTCAATCACATAATTAATCACAATATGATTTCATTTCAAGCGAAAGTAAAATATTACAAACTCGGAGTCATTTACAAGAATGCATTACAAGCAGAAGTAAAACATTAACTTATTACAAGAATTATTTACAACAGATCACAATAATAAATTACAACTCTGAGTATAATACAAAAGGAAATAATAAAATCTTGCATTACATGTCGCCGAAGCCTTCCTTGTATCTCTGTTCGTATATCGCTAGTCCGTCAAACCCTTCCTCGATCCACATTACATCGTCCGTCAAAAACCACAGAGCAATAGCAACCAAAAGACCAACAGAAAACCAAATGCGTTTATGTAGAGTTAGAGTAAAGGAAGATTGCCGTTCGAGTTCAGAAAGATCATCGAGGTTCCCAGACCAACCTAAGTTAGTCGGCAGTGTCTCACTTCCAGCGGGTTTCATCACCCGGCAATTTTAGAGAATCCGACACCCACTTTTTCCGACTTACCTTCGCCGTAGAAAATCCGAAAATAGTAGCAGAGCCCACCTTTGGACCAGAGGTCCATAGCCTAATAGTGAGATGTGAGAGCAATATGGATAGGGCAAGGGCAAAATGGGAATGAACATGGCCAAGGGAACAGCCAGCCGAAGCTCCCTCCCCCATAAAACCATTTTTCCTTCACAACCAACATCACAAGCCCCTCATTCTCTCAGGCAAAAACCAAGAGAGCAAACAACCGAAGCAAGGTAACCCACCATTTGCACCCACTTTCATTTTTGCCAAAAAATGAAACCCACGTTATGAACAACAATAAATGCACAGAGAGTACACATACAACAGTAGCCCACCATTTCCCCTCCCATTCTTTCTATTTTGCCCAAACTGAATAACTCAATATGAGCTAAGCTTGGCACTTAGCTCCCCCAATAATCACAAAACCCACCATAGCAAGCCACAGTAGATTTATCATCCATCACCCACACCACAGAACACTAACAAGAGCCCACATCTTTCATCCATTTTCATCACAGAGCAAATGGGGGGAAACAAGTAGAAAGATTGGTATGCCTTAGTGCGATGCGGCAACGGCGGTAACACCAACACCAGCGCAACCCACCCCATCACCTTCACCATGTACATGCATCAACCAACACACAGAACTTGCATCAAGCAACGCAAATCAAAAGGAATGAATCAAGCTCAGCTTGCAAAACCAAAATATCAGTAGGGGGAAATAGAGAGCCAAACCCCGACCTCAAACCAGAACGGGTCCGAGCCACAAGACAAGAAAGTCGAACGGAGCAAGGAGAGAGAGGCGGGAAAAGCGCGCGGTGGCACAAAGGCAAAGGCATGCATGCCGTGCAATGGCGGCTGCACTAAGATGTTCATGGCGCCAAGAATGCCATGCGGCCGGGAGGAAATGGAAGAACAAGAAATGGAGAGAGAGAGAAGAAGAAATGAGTGGGGAAGAAAGGAATGGCAGCCAGGGAACCATTCGGCTGGATGGGGAAATGGATAAGGAGAGAAAAGAATGGAGGTTAGGTGAAGAGATTAGGTGATTAGGTTGGGGAGGATTAGGAAAAAAAAGGTAGAAATTAGTAATTAGGAAAAAGGGGGTAGATAAATAAAATCTAGGAAGGATTAGATTTAGTGGTAGTAAATTATCAGTAGAAATGAACGCTAGTAATAAATTGTGTCGACGCGGTGTATAGATCGAACCAAACAAATATATAAACCGCGTGAGAATAAACAGCCGCAAACCGAGCGAGAGAAAATAAAAGCAGAAAAAGGTGTAAAATTAATCTAAGCCTATAGGACGAATTTATTCGCCGATAGAACTCCCTAAGTTAAGCAAATAATCTGATAGTTAGAAATAATTTAATCAAGATAAAATGATTAACTTAAACAGCATTCGAGTAAAAAGCGATTAGGCATTTTTTTGCATATTAGACCTAGTTGCATATGAGCACGTGTAGTATTTTACTTTCGTACGATAAAACGTGAGTTTATGCAGCCTCGATTCTAGAGCTAGTAGACCGTAGAACAATCGCAGTTGAGGAGTGCTAACTTAACAGGGATCCGAAAAATATTATTAAATTAAAATCGGCCGACAAAAGAAATCAACTAATTTATGTCCGCATAATATCACCCAAAAGCAACTAAATATTTATTTACGTATTATTAGCTTCTGCCGTATAATTGCAGAAAACGAACCGACGCAGCAGGAGTATCTGATTCGTTATTCGTCGATGCTGATCTTTTCTACGACTATGAAGACAAACTTACCTCTTGAACATCAATCTAGTTATATTAAATGTAAACTGTACTTTGCTGTATCATATATATACATGCATCAAAACTATGTTTCAAAATCAAATCGGATAAAAGAGATAAAGAGAACAAATGAAAGATGAGCTCGAGGTCTGTGGCGGATCCGGCGGCTTGAGCTCGAGGAGTTCAGGTGGCGGTGGCTCAGCTCGAGTTCCGAGGCGGCAGCGGCTCGGGCGACCAGTGACGAGCGCGAATCGGGTTGCGACGAGCTCGAAGGTGTGTTGGCGGCGAATTAGGTCAGTTGCACGATGAAGACGAGGAAGCAGAGGAAGATGAAGCACGAAGACGCAGTGAGCTTCAGGCGAGAAGACGACAAGCAGAAGAGGATTGAGGCGGTGCCGATCTGGGCGGCGTCCACGGGCAAGCGACGCGTGGAGATGGCAAAGCAGGCGGCGGCTGGAAGAAGAACCAGCGGCTGCTTGACGAAAAACAAACCCTAGGTTTGCTCTGATACCATGTTATGAATAGCGCTTGTATTCATTATAAGGCCATTGGACCAATGTATACACAAGTACATTTATAGCATATATGCAGGTGACTCTTTATACAACAAGAAAAATACACAGGTAATAATACACATCTAACAATTAGAAGGCAACAAACTTGGCAAGTCATATTTTATGTCAATTTTCACTCTGTCTACGAGATTATAACTTGTCTTACCAACAGATAAAACACAGTAATTGACATTCATAGACATATCCTTGCATGCGCACATTGTCATTTTCATTTTAGGGTGTTATCTATCTTACTATGAATATATTTTTCTCCTCATAAACATCTTACTGGAAAATCTTGAAACTAACTTGATTTGTTTTTTTGTGTTCATATGCTAGTGTTTGTTACATGGAGTTGTTTATGGTATATAATCTTCATAAAGAAAGTCATTTGATTTTTATAAAAAGATAAACATATTTCAAGTTTCTATGAATAATGGAGATAACAGGAGCAACTTGAGACTCCATTTTGCACTATTTTCTTGCCAAGCTATTATTGCCATATCCAAATCAAATAGGCATCAGTGGTTCTCAGTTAGCACTTAGAACCCCCCCTTTCAAATTCTCTCATTCAATTTCTGTTTTATGTCACTTTTCTATATTTCCTCTTTTTTATTGTTTGGGTCATGTTATATGTCATATGGATAACATATAAGCAATTGAGCTATTTAATTCGATGGTTGATGATAGACAGATATTTTGTTGAGACATGCTGGAGAGGCCTTTGATGAAATTTGAAAATATGGGTGTCATATGAGAAAGTGAGAGTAAGGGAAGCTATTGCTAAAGCTACTTAAACATGCGCTCAAGATCCTTCCATGTCTTTGTGCAGTTGGTGTCTTTTGATACCTATTTAGCAGCACAGAAACGTCATTTGACTTTTCTACTTTGGATTGTACCAAATAATGTAGTTTAATGCTTCTCTGGTAAACAAAATGTGGTTTAATGCTTTCATGTTGTTTGGCTAGAGGAGTTGGACCATTCTGCAGAATGTTATAGGAGTTCCCTTTTATATATGATTTTCCGGGTATAACAGGCTTTTGCATCACTGTAACACCTTGGGTACATCCAACCCATACCAAGTTTTATATGCAACTACAACAATCCTGGTGAGACTAAAACCTCCACTTTCAGCCCGAACGTGGGCAAAATGGGCCGAGGCGTAGGCGCATAGCAACTGCATTTTGGTGAAATGCTTCGGCTACTCTCTATAGCATGAGTTTTGCTTTTAACACGAGTAAATGTGATACTGATACATAAACTGAACCTTTGAAACATTAAATTGGTGTATCTTATTCAACAGAGGAACTTCAAATTGAAATGATGAAACATGATATTATTGTCCTCTCAGGCTTAGTATACTAACAGAGTAACAATAGAAACTATTCTCAACTGTATTAAATATGTCTGACTAATCAATAAATTTCTATTGCTTCAGGTTGTTAGAAGTGTTGGACCGTGGTCAGCAGGAACAACTCAAATTGAAGGAAGCATCCACAATGCCTACGTTTCTCTCATTGAGAAAGCAGAACATTTTGTCTACATTGAGGTGCTGTATCCTTTTTCATAATTTTTGAAACGTCCAAACTGCAACCTAATACTTGATATTGAGAGTATTGTGGTCATATATTTGAGAATCAATCGAGCATTGACATTTCTATATGCACATTACAGTACAGACTCAAATAACTGGTCTAAACTTCTGCTGGTGTTCGCAGAATCAATTTTTCATTTCAGGTCTTTCAGGGGATGACACAATAAAAAACCGTGTATTAGAAGCATTATACAGGCGTATACTTAGAGCAGAAAAGGAGAAAAAGTGCTTCCGGGTTATCATCGTCATACCGCTTTTACCTGGTTTTCAGGTAATGTGCTGTTGTAGCAATTATTGATGTTTGGACTCTTCGTAGTGGCAGGTTATTTACATATTTAAATACAGGGAGGCATTGATGATGGTGGAGCTGCATCTGTGAGGGCAATTATGCACTGGCAACACCGGACTATTTTCAGAGGGCCTAATTCAGTACTTCAGAATCTATATGACGTGGTTGGCTCCAAAGCACATGATTATATATCCTTTTATGGCCTTAGAGCACATGGCAGACTAGGTGATGGAGGCCCTTTGGTCACCAATCAGGTAAATAAGCCTACCAGTTTATGAGCCACTTTTTCTGTTCCAGAGTGTTCTGTTACCCTCCCAGGTCATGTCTTTAGGGTAATTGTCAAGCTCTTTTCTTTCTCTTTTTTCTTTTGCTAATGGTCTAAATTTTGCAGATATATGTACACAGTAAGTTGATGATCATTGATGATCGCATGACACTGATTGGCTCAGCTAACATAAATGATAGAAGCTTGCTTGGATCAAGGGATTCTGAGGTATGGCTTTCTCAATTACCATTTCTTTAGTCTTCTGTAGATTTCCATGCTACTTCAATATTATTAGGTCAGACAGGGGAATGCTCTTAAGGCATGAAAAACAGAAAAACTAATTTTCTGAATAGAAATTTTGCTTGTGTGTTCTAAAAAAAAGAGTACATTTTTTGCTTTTGTGGAGAGCACTTTCTTTCTTGGTCAGGTGCAATTAGTCAACATGAAATGACATGCTTATTGGGTTAATAAATTATTTGGGTAATATGTGCTGGTGCCTCCTGTTAACTTTATAATGAGCTGTTTTCTATCCTTTTAGATTGGTATGATTATTGAAGATAAAGAGGTTGTCAGTTCAACAATGGACGGAACACATTGGGAAGCTGGGAAGTTCTCTCTCAGCCTACGACTTTCTCTATGGGCAGAACACCTTGGTCTTTGTCCAGGAGAGGTTTGGATAATGTTTCACTTGACTTAAATCACAACTTGATGCTTTTAATTGAAAGCTACCGTAAATTTATATGCAATGGAATGAGGGAAAGTATGACTTATAGTCTGTTTTTGTCTTTTAATTTGTTTTTTGGACTAATTTATGTGATATCTAAGCCGTGTTCAAATGCCAAAGTGGAAACTTCAACCTAATTTTCTTTTGGTTTGCTGTATGGCCTTCTTTTTTTCCTCTGCAACCTGCCTGTTTTGTGTACTTTCCATTTGGTATCAATTGTTAGAGCATGCCTGATTAGCTGTGTTGTTTCGACTGCTGACCTAGATGCGGCTATCCTCTTTCCTGTTCCACTTGTTTGCTGACTCTGTCAGATTTAACCATGTCACCAATTACATCCATTTACTTGGTATTAATTGTACCTGAAATGTCTATTCTGCTACCTTGCCCAAGATGCCAGGGGTTCCATGTCATTAGTGGGAACTTGTGCAGCTGTGCCACCTGTTTTCTTGTTTTGAAGGGGGAAATGAGGGAACTTCTTGCATTCTATGGTTGCTTAGTTGAAAATTTAGGCCCCAGGAAGGGTGGGGCCCGGGGTATGTAAAAAACCTTCCATACTGTGGTTGCTTCAGTCAGCCATTCTAGAAGAACATTCTACGTAAACTTTACTTTGAGTGGTTCCATATAAAGGGATTCTTGTAGGAAGCGTATATGTTTTTGACAGTATATAGCAGTGTTGGATGGTGCATATGCAAAATAGAGATGTGTAAGTTTCATTCCGCTCAATATGCTTCTTCTCACAAACAGATTAGCCAAATTATGGATCCTGTGGATGATTCGACCTACAAAAACATCTGGATGGCCACTGCTAAGGTGAGTGAAATGGAGATATGGTATCTTGAAGAACTAGTTACCATTTGAATATGACCATCCTGGCACTGCACGGTATTCCAGAACTTTTCCATCTTCAAGAGCTGACAATTTTCCTCTCCATTGTCTGCTCATAGGATTGCAAACATCCTGAAAACTTTTACCATTTGTACTCTAACTGAACAAACTGAATACTGTATGGCAGGCGAACACCATGATATACCAATATGTGTTCTCATGCGTTCCCAATGATCACATCCACTCTAGGTATGGAATGAAGGACCTGGAATGAAGGACCTGTCTCCCCATCCGCTTGGGTTTCAGTCGGAGCATTGTGTTCTCTGATCGCTGAACCATGTTTGACCTCTTGCAGGGCCCAATTTCGGCAAAGCTTTGCACACCGGAAGGAGAAAATTGGCCACACAACCATCGACCTGGGTGTTGCCCTAGAGAAACCGGAGACCCACCAGGATGACGACCTGGTAGGCACCGACCCATTGGAGAGATTGCAGGCCGTGAGAGGCCACGTTGTTTCCTTCCCGTTGGAGTTCATGCGCCAAGAGGACTTGAGACCATTCTTCAGCGAGAGCGAGTTTTATACGTACCCACAAGTTTTCCATTAGCCTTTTTTAGATGCATTAGCTTCTCCTTTGGTAGAAGTTTTCCCATAGGATCTTAGGCTGTACATGTTACAGGGTTTTTTACAATGTAGATGTAAATCATGTCTTACCAAAAATAGGAAGAGAAAAGAAAAGGGCAAAGGAAGAATCAGATCCTTGCAGGTATAGGAAATAGGATACGATGCCCAAGCGATGTATAGTTCGTTCGGAACAAATATTTTGGGCCACAAATGTTACACTGTTCAATTCATTCTTCCTCAGAGCAGAAGGAACTTGCGTTGAAGCTGTCTTACACGCACCATTTTAGTAATTCTTCTTTTTAGTTTTGCTCAGTGGAGTCTGATGGGTATATTCGGTATTTCGTCTCCAGACTTTGCTCACGACAATGGATCTAATTAGCTAGCTATGTTTTCTCTCTAAAAAAAAAGCTAACTATGAAGCCAAATATATTTCATTTATCACTTAAACCCATGAGGTTTAAAAGTCATAACACGACACAGTGTAGTAGGATGCAGCAGACTAGCCTAGTGTATATTTGCAGAAGAAAGTAGAGATCAAAGCTTAAATTCGAGCAAGTTAAAAAAAAACACAAATTGAGCAAACTCGTCAGCTAGATCTAATAGTGGGCCAGGCCCAGGTTTGTCCGGCCCGTATTATTTTAACAGAGGGTGCCAGAGCACAGAGCCGTCCGCGGCTTGTTTGTTTACTGGTTGGATTTTAGTACCACATCGTGAAGCGAAGCGAGGCGCCGGGTGGTCGGGGCTCTATAAGAGGCGCGGGGGCACGAAGGAAAACCTAACCCGTCCCTGCGGGGGGTGAGAGGCGGCGCGTTGATGATCGTATAGAGACTGACGCGTCGCGCCGACACCCACAAACCGAACACGTTTTGCCAATGTGCGAGCGATGTCCCGCTCCTACTTTGGGTGGGCTCGTGCGCCAATTTTTGGAAGGCCCAGATTCCCTCTGGGAGACGGGGCCTACACGACAAGACAGTTGCAACGTTCAGCGGCGAGCCATTCTTTTCCAGATCAAATAATTAAACGCATTTAGAAACTTATTTGATGATAAAATATTTCGAAATTTTATAAATGTATAATCTTTATTACTTAAAAATGGAAGTTGTTGGTCTCCTTACTGTGTTTTGTTGGATAGCCGATGTACCCCATGAGCGCTCTCCACGCCACAGTCCCTACAGCATCGGTTGCTTCTGGCACGCCGAATCCGCCCATCAGGAGGTCGGCAAAGCACAGGCACCTTTTCTCTAGAACCCACTGTGCCATCTCCTTCTCTGGAACCCGAGTCGGACATCGGCGATACCTTCGGTGGCGTCGCTGTCTTCTCCACGGCCACTGGCGATCCCGTGATGGTGGTGGGTGACGGCACCGGCGGCAGTTGCACGGGGCGGGTTTAGGCCCAGGGGAAGAGCACGGCCAAGCCAAACCGCACACGGGCGCACCAACAAGAACGATGCGATCGATTGGGAGATGCAAAGTAGTAGTAAATCGAATTGGATTCTTGGGCGCGACACACAACTTGCGATGGATGGTACGCCTGATGGATTTGCGATCATGGAAGAGCATGTGGACGAGGCCGGCGACCATCCTCTTGTCCCGAGCCATGCGAGGCTGGGCGAGCCCTCGATGATGCCCTCCATACTCGCGTTGCGCGCTTGCCGGCGTGAGTGGTCGCTTCTTGACTCTTGCTGTAACATCCTGGTTTTCAGAGCATTTTTGAAAATTTTTAAAATAAAAAGAACCGTTTGGTTTTGTTGGAATCCCAAAGCTTAACCTGAGATTTTCAGAAATTGAAGTGTTTAAAATGACTAAACTAAACTTCAACTAATTCAAAGTTGGTTCCCTTTGGTGTTTGCTTGGTCTCTAGTCTGCTCTCCTCCTTGTCTGTTCGGACCTCCCTTTTGTTCAGATCGTCCTTATGGTTTTAACCCTTCCTTTTTGTTTGGGCACTCCCTAGATCTAGATTTCCTTTGTGTTAGCCCTCCTTGTGTTAGGAGCTCTCCTGTGAGTCTAGATCTCTTTCGTGTCTAGACTACCCTTATTTTGAGACCTCCTCTTTGTTGGTTTGAACCTTTTTGTAGTTTAGACCTCTCTTCTTGTCCAAGACCTTCCCTGTGTCTACTTGAACTCCCTTGTGTTCCTTTGGACCTCCCTGTGTTTATTGGAATTCCTTCTATGTTCATTTGAATCTCTATATGTTCATTTGGACCTTTCCGTGTCCATTTGAACCTCCTTGGCACTTCACCTTGACCACCAGGACCTCCCTTGGGTTCATCCTAGTCGTCAAGATCTCTCTTGATTTCCCCTTTGGCCGCCAGGTCTCTCTTGGGTACATCTTGACCGCCAAGACCTTCTTTGATATTATCTTAACCGTCAAGATGTCCTTTGAGTTCATCTTGACCGTTGAGATCTCTTTTGGACCTTCTTCTGTGGATCTCCTCCGCCGGACCCCTCTTCCTTTGAAACCCCTCCGCCTGGACCTCCCCTCTGTCTGGATCTAACGGTCCAGACCTCCCTTCATTTGGATCTAAGGGTCCAAGCCTCCCTCTGCCTAGATCTGACGGTCCAGACCCTCCCATGGTCTAGACCTCCTCCCAACCTAAGACTTCCCCGTGCGGCTCAGCTCTGCGCCTTTATTTGGAACCGTCCAATCTGCATTGGACGGTCTGATTTTGTGGCATGTTCGGCTGGTCCAAACGTCCCACCCTCTCTGAACCCTCGGATCTTTACTAGACTGCCCGATCTGATGGAGCGTTCGCCCGGTCCGAATGGCCCAACCATTTCAGACCGACCGATCGTAATCCAACAGCCTAGCCTCCCCGCGCTCTTATCTCGCTATTGCTGACCTCCCTTGTTTAGATCTTGACTGTTAAGACCTTCCCTTTGGAGAACTTAGCCGTCAGGACCTCCCCTTATTAGATCTTGACCATTAAGACCTCCTTTGAATTCATCTCAACCGTCAAGACCTCCTCTGAGTCATCTTGACCGTTCAGATTACCTTTGATCTCATCTGAATTGTTTAGACCTCCCTTATGTTGATCTTAACTGCTCAGATCTCCTTATCTGGACTTCATCCCGTGGGTCTCCTCCATCCAGACCTCCTTCCCTTGGATCTTGATCGTCAGGACCACCCCTTGTTGATCTTGACTGTCCAGATCTTCCCTTGAGTTTTCTGTGCCCCTTGGACCTCTTTGTCCTTGGACCCTTTTGCCCTCTGGACCCCTTGACCTCTAGATCTCCTCGTTCCCTGGTCTTTTTGTGAAGATCACCTCTTGGTCTTTTGCAAAGACCACCTTTGCGGGTCAGATCACCCTGGTGGTGGTCAGGGCCTCCGGTCTTTTTGTAAAGACCACCCTCTGTGGTCATTTTGCCAAGACCACCCCCTGCGGGTCATGACCTCCCGTGGTCATGATCTCTCCTTTCGGGTCAAGACCTCCTCTGAAGGTCACGACCACCTCTTTTGCATGGACCACCCTTCGAGTCCTTCTCTGGTCTTTTTGTAAAAACCATCATAGTGAGTCGGACCTCCCTTGACCCTTTGGTCCAAACCTCCTCAGGACCCCTTGTCCTCTAGATCTCCTAGTTCTTTTTGCAAAGACCACCCTTGCGGGTTGAGACCACCTTGTGGACAGGACCTCCGGCCTTTTTGCAAAGACCACCTTGGTGGGTCATGACCACCCTTGATTGGCCACGACCTCCCCTTGGCCGTGACCACTTCCTTTGACCCGATCAATCCCTAAGGTGGACTGGCCCCATTTGTCAGTCTTGCTCATCCTTATCTTTCTCTGCCCCATGGGCCTATTGTGCGTCTAATAACCGGTCATGTCGCATTAAATGTGGCCAGATACGTGGTTACTTACATTATATGTGGTCACTTATGTGATCACTTACGTGGCACATTGTTTTCTCCCCTGTCCCCTCTCTTCATAGCCAACCTTGTCCTATTTCTCTTTCACCAAGACGGGCCGTACCCTGTCTTATCCATCACCTACCTTTGACCCATTTTTCACACTCACCTTTGACACCTGTGCTCCCAAGTCTTCCAGTGCCTTCTTCACCACCCTTGGCTACAAATAACTTGAGTAGCCCTTCTTTCATCACCTTTGCCCAAACTCAACACTTTTGCTCTTGCCTAGTTTTCTCCTTGCTTCACCTGGAGGGCAACTGGAGCTCGCATCATCACCTCCTTGTCGCCAAGAAGACCACCAGAGCTTCTACGACGTCCTCACCGCCACCACCAGCTAGATTACCGTCCAACTGTTGGACCAACTCCTTCGTCTTGTCCTCAAATTCGTTTTCAGCCTTGGTGAGTGTCTCTATGCTTTGTTCTTTGTCCTTTGAGTCATGCGACCACCTTAGGAAGTCATGATTTGTGCTGGACCTCCTCCTCTAGATCTCCTGGGAGTCCTCCTTGCAGGTGCGACCTCCTTGGTCTTGTTGCATAGACGACCCTTATGGTCATTTCGCAAAAGATGACCCTTTCGGCCTCTCTGCAAAGACAAGCCCCTTGGGTCCTTCTCTGGACCTCCTTCTTAAAGACCTCCCTTGGCCTCCTCGGGACATCCTCTTCAGGACGTCCTCTGAGCCTCACGATCTTCCCTTTTCGCAAAAGACCACCTCTTTGGTCTTTGCCGCCCTCCTGGTCTCTTGCAAAGACCACTTGCTTTGATCTTTTGCAAAGACCACCCCCTGGCCTTTGCTGGTCTCTTTGCAAAAGACCACCCTCTTTGGCCTTTTGCAAAGACCACTCTCTCCAGAGGACTTCCTCCAACCCATTGGACCTCTCTTCAACCTGTTGAACCTCCTCTTGAGAGCCCTTTTCTAGTTCTTTTATTTCTATTCTTGCTGTTTAGTTCTTATTTGGTTACTTTGGAGTTTATTTGGATCTTATTCGATCTTTATCTGCTTTGCTTTGTTCTCGTGTAGATCACGACGTCTTCGAGAAGTCAGAGCTTAGTAAAAGAGTAGATCCTTAAGCTTTCAAGCAAGAGGCAAGTTACACTCTTGATCATGTTGCGCCCAGTATCTCAAATTATTTAAGTTCTGTTTCAAAATTACTACATGCTTATTTACGCTAAGTATTTCAATACCTGTTTTAAATTCATAGCTATGTTGAATCCTTTGTATGGCCCATGTTGACATTGATTCCACTCTGTTGTCACCCTAGTTAAAATCTGGTTGATGCAATAGTGTGAACCAGGACCTCTTGAAAAATATATGCTTAGTCATGCTTAGACCAAAATCTTGTTTTGGGAGTTTTACTACCAACTGACCAATGTTGTCTAAAATGTTTTGATCCATGATATTGGGTCGTCATGGTAATTTGCAAATGTTTCTGAAAAAGCAAAGAAAAAGGAAAATGGATTTAGACTTGGGCGAATTGGTTGTTCGGTTGGGTGCATGTCTATGCACGAGATCGTCCATTTCTATGGACGAGACCCAGGGTTCAGTGGAAGTTGCCCAGGTCAGTTAAGGACCGGTCTTCGAGTGTATTTTGCCATGCCATACCGTGCAACCACATGTCTAGGGTGTGGTGGACCTGACCGACTAATTTGCAAAGTTCCATCGTGGTTGTCCCTGTTGATGTGTGGGTGTCTCTTATGACCTACTTTTATGCATTCCCACCTGGCACAAGAGGGGGCTTTTTCGGCGGGTTTGTATCCAATGGAAGCGAAACCTTAGCGAGGGGGGACTGCGGTGGAATGATGCATTGTAAAGGCCTTGTGATAATCTCTTAGTCGCACACCTTTGGAAGTGTGTGGGCGAACAGTATAAGTTGATTATCTCATGTGGGTAAAGCTGTACACCTCTGTAGAGTGAAAATCTATTTGAATAGCCGAGTCCGCGGTCAAGGACATGCTGGCAAAGCTGCTCCTAGTTAGATGTTGGTTTTGTTTTCAAAAAGTTTTATTAAACTGTTTTGGATCTCTATCCAAATGGGTTTTTGGGCGAGGAGCCTTGTGATAGGAGGGTATCCTTCACCACTTATGATGAATGTTATCCAACTGAAAACTGAAATTTAGAAAATGAATTTTAATTATTGTTATCTGCCTTGGAACTTAGTACTTGTAATTGGAAATAAACTTGGATTTATGCAAACCAACCATATTATGCCTTCCTTTGTGATATCCATTTATGCATATCATTCTGTTATCTAACGGGTGTAACTTGCGAGCACGGTAGTTGTGCTTACTCTTGCTTGATGATGTTTATAGTAGGGAGGAGAGCTGAGGTGAGCTGCGCAGTGGACCAAGTGGTCCTGGTCAGCTAGGATGCGCCCTCTAGCCGATTGCCTGTGGTGTATCGGGTGGCCTAATGGTTTGTCTTCTGCTGTAATTTTGTTTTCTGGCTTGTAAGCCCTTTTGTAAACAACTCCTTGTTATTAATAAAGCTTGCGTTTGATGTATGTTACCACTTTTGTATGCTGTAAAGAGCTAGCCATGGTCCTTGGGACTAGCTTGGATCACACAAAGGACCCTGGGGTGCTCCCCACCCTCCACGACCACCCTCGAGTCTGGTCGTGGGAGGTCTTTGGCGACGTCCTAGGTCTAAGACCTCCTCGGGCCAGATCGCCAGGCCTCTCGGAAGTCCTGCTGGACCTTCTGCTGGACCTCCTGGGAGGTCCTGGTGGACTTTCCGGGTGGACTTGGAGGACCTCTCGGGTGAGCCTCTGGTCAGGTCGTTGCCCAGACTAGGAGACCTCCTGGTTTAGCCGTGATAGGACCTCCTGGGTCCTGTTGCAGCTAGGCCTAGAGACCTCCCAGGTTGGGTGTTTCACTGTCCGCGACAGCACGCGGCCGACGACACCATAACCATGACGGTGGCGACTAGCACGGTGCTGGACCTGGACCCGGACCCGACCGTCTGCATCGATCTAACACCTCTCCGGTTGAACAGCAGACGGGCACACCAAATGCATGAGGTCGGCCGGGGCATGGGCGCAGCGGCAGGCACTAGCGGTGGTGGCGGCAGGCTGGGGCGCCGACGATGGGGGCGGTGCAAGAACCATGGCGCAAGCTTCGGCTGAAATCACCAGCCAGCAAGAAAGAATGGAAGTAGGGGGAAAAGAAAAGAGGAATGAGGAAGAAATGAAGCAATGGGGAGAAGGAAAGGAAGCCAAGAGGCAACAGGAGGTGCCATAAAGGAGCTTCGGTAGGGAGCAACAACATCAGGAGAAAAAATAATGGAGGAAAGAAGGAATAGAGAAAAGAAATGGGGAGAGAAGAAGAACCAGAAAGAAATGGGGAATGGGAATGCCAGGGGCAAAATTGACAATTCACGTTATTTCTCTCTCCCCTCCGGACCGGAAACGATATAATAGTGCCATCGATGTCCTATGACAAAATTACACGTTTTTACGGTGTGTTCTGGTGAAACCATGTTTTTTTTGGATATCCATTGGTAAAGGACTCAAATTTGCAGTGTCCTATAGCCAATTTTCCTATTCCTTTTGTAGATTGAAACACTAAACCCCATTTAATTATGAATTATTTGATGACACTACGAGAATTTTGTCTGAAATTGATGTTGTACAAAAATAAAATGTGGGAGTGCTTTACTACTTGTGTAGGGAATGGCCATCATTGCACTGCTAAGCATTTTGGGTACCCTTGCTGGTGAGAGAGATAGTTGCTCCTTCTGTAGATATGGTTTTCCCTAAAACTTATGAACTGCTACTCGGTAAGAGTTTGTGCTTGTTGGTTTAATTTCTTTTTGTGTGCTAATCGTCAACTCCGCTCGTGTGCTGTGTAGTTGGGAGTTGGCCTCTGTGTTGAGGGATATGAAGGAGAGAGTTGATTCAGCCAACGTCAAACTAATTGTTGTTGGTGTTGGCACTCCAGATAAAGCCCATATTCTTGTTGAGCATGTATGTAGTACGCTTTAATTTATACCTTATCTCTTACCCTCTTAACATACACACCGTGAACTATTCTAACTTATCCCTCTTGTCTGTCGACTTGCTAGAAAAAATCAATCAATCATGCATATATGTTTTCTCCAGAAATTTTCATGCCTAGGTAACTTTGTCTAAAATATGTTTAATGCAGTTGCCCTTTCCATTGGATTGCCTCTATGCAGATCCTGAACACAAGGTACTAATTTGCGTGCTCATGCATTAATGAATCTATTGGATATTGCTATATTGTATGCTAAAGAGTAACTATTTGCATATGATATTATGATTGAACTTTTGAATATACGGCCTTCTTTCACACTATATCGGTTGAACTTGTAAGTATCTCCTTGTCATTTTATTGTCTGGATTGTACCAACAAGATCTATCCCATAAAAATGTGTAGTTACTATTTTGGAGAAAAGGTTGTTGGAAATTATTTTTGTTGTGGCCAGTCAGAGAAATGTTAATTCATAAGATGCAAGTATTATTGGCGGCAGTTTATTCACAAGTGGAAGGCCTTCTATAGTTACATAACATGATATCTGTCTTCTAATTGTAAAAATGTGCAATAATAAGTTGTTCCACAAGTAAGGATTGCAGTAGAAATGATATTTGTTGCAACTGGGATTGCACTTAATAAGTGTATGATGTATATCTTTTTCTCCTCTTTTCGAACTTAGATGTTAGATATCTAAGTGAGTAGATACATGGATATACCATATTTGGTACGTGAGGATCATTTATCTGTGGATTGAAATTTGATTATCCATCAAAAATATTTTCTTTCTTCTGCCCTAAGCATATGACTTCCATTTAACCTTTTCAGGCTTATGATCTTTTGGGTCTGTATTTTGGTATTGGTCGCACATTCTTCAACCTAGTCAGTGTAAGCATTAGTTTTCTAGAAGTAATTTTTCACTTGTGTAGTTGTTTTGTCATGAAAAATGTTTGGAGCTTTGGACACTGTCATAAACAGTTAAACATATTTCTTTGAAGGCGAAAATGTTTTCTCGGTTTGACTCCCTCAAGGAGGCAGTGAAAAACTATACAATTGAAGCAACCCTAAATGATAGGGCAAGTGTTCTACAACTGGTTAGATCATTTACTCATACTTAACTGCTCCTGCCACCATCATTTGAACTTATTTTGGAATTTCACGCAAGTCTTGATCAATGGAATGGTTTGTTTTTTATGTGTGTTAGGGTGGAATGTTTGTGTTCAAAGGGAAAGAACTGTTATATGCAGGGAACGATGAGGGCACAGGTGACCATGCACATTTAGATGATGTCCTCAATATCTACTGTAGAGTTCCAGTCGCCTGATGTTGAGTCCTACAACTTGGTATGATAGATGCTCGTGCTCTTTTATCCATTGCCAATTTGAGTTTTTTTTTTGGATAAATAGCTACTTCAGTTCCATGTTAGCTTATGGCAGCCTGGGCATAAGAAATTGGTCAAGCCGCATCTGAATTGCTTGATGACTGTGATACTTTTCTCTATACTGTGAGGGATTATTCTTAGCAGTCACTCAACTAAGAAAACTTTGATTAATAATTTGTAATGATATCATCTACCAGAAGTTGGAATAATTCAATCCTCTTTTCATTTTTTGTAGATGCTCAAGCAATGACACCAACATATGGTTTTGGTGAAAATTCGATGATTACATATTCAAGTGAATAGTATGCTTTGATACGGTTAATACGCACTGCATACTAAAATTTCAGTTAAGTGTGAGTTTCTGTTACAACGCACAGACACATGACTAGTAATTATAAAACTAATAGTAAAGGGTACAACTATTGACTTCGAAAATCAACTATTGACTTTGAAAATTCCGAAACGCTCTACATTTATATACACTACGTTTTGAGATTCCGAAGGAACATACATTTATAAACCCGAAAGGAGAACATGACTGAAAAGATGTTAAATTACTAATTCTAGTTTCTTTTACATTTACATATTACACACAATCCTAACTAAAATCTGTTTGGACGGATAAGGACAGCATATCTCCTGTCTATTGTAATATCAGATAATGGTTAATGACAACTAAAGAGAAATGAAACTATTGTACACTTATGATGCATAAGTCATCCATATTATTCTACTGTAGCATCTGTACAAAAGTTGTCGTCGTTCGCAAACTTCTCAATCAATATTTCCATCGTTTTCTTGTACATTGGCATGTAATGGTCATTGATCATGGTATTCGATAGTCGGATTTTACTGTAAAGATCTCTCGGAGTCTCGTAAATTCCAACAGTGCACTCATCAGTAGCAACTGGATCATCTGGACCAGCATCTGAAGGAGGCATGGCAACCATGTGCATGATTCTACCAGGGGGGTAGAACTGCTGCCTCTCCAAGCTATCTGATGAAAAGGATTGCCTGTCCTCTACATTTTTTAGTACAGCACTTTCCTCCTCCATTATTTCCTTGGCAGCAGCTGCCTCTTCCTCCCGGGTCCGTGCCTCCACTTCAGCCTGCCGATCGAAGTCCTTCTCAAACTCAAACCACAACTCGCCCTCGGTTATTCCATCTTCTGAATGCTCCCTAGAGGTTTCATGCTCACTCAGAAGAGCCTCTTCCTCTGTTTCCTCATGAACTGAAACACTAGTTGCAGTATACTTCAACTCCTCCACGATCTTGGTGCAACGTTGTTCTACAACAAAGGACTCTGATTCCACTGTAGATGTAACATGGGTTTCTGCGGTCATTTCCTCCTTAGGGCTTGCAGCAACTATGCCTACACCTCTACGGCGTGCACCCATGCATGACCATGAAGACAGTGCTGACCGACTTCTAGCAACAGCCTGTGCAACATTCTGTGCTTGTTTCATCACAACCTGCGTGGAAATCTTTATCAGGAATGTTGCAAATTTGCAATAACTCTTTGGGTTTGGTGGATAATGACAGAATGCACATCTTTCATGCACTGAGTTTGTATGGTATCCTTCAGCACTTTCAGTTGGTTAGTTGAAACAGTCAAACAGCCATATCAAACTTCATATTGTACAACAGAGCATGCTTAACCTGACAATAGGAAACCAGTAAAGTGCAAACAACACAGTAGGTCCTAACACATTCCCACTAAGCAACACAACATTATGCAGTACAGAATATTAATTCATCTACATATTACAGTTTACCAGCTTTTGGTTTAAATATTTTACCTGGGTTTTGCTTGAAACAGGACGTAGCAGTGCCCCAGCACCTGCAACCCTATCTCTGGCACCAGAGAAAGATTGCAGGCGAGTTCCAAAAGCAGTAGCAGACCGATAAACAACATTTAGGAAACGTGTCTGCTGTATCTGATCCCTCAAATCATTCAACCATGAAGATGCTGTTACCTGGATGAGGGATAAAACAGGAGGATTAGAGGCAGTGAAATTCGTTGCTTCTAAATTTTGAAAAAAAGGAAACCATGGCATTGTATTCTACCCATGTAAACAGTGCATTCAAATGGACCATAAATATAACAAAGGAATTACATTTCCCCCCGGAAAAATAACATTACTAAAGGAAACACATCAGCAGGGGGATAAATAGGGGATAAAATAGGGATAAATAGGGGATAAAATAGGGATAAATAGCAAATCATGAAAATGGAGCTACCTCAGAACGTAGATCATCAATAGATGCAGTTGATACTGTAGGAACCAGATCAGCACCATTGACAATAGTGGTCACAAAGTGCTTGCCTGATTCTGCTAACTCCCATGTCATGCATGAAGCTGACAACAAAAAATCAACTGTTACAAAAATCCTCAACTCAATTTAATGCATACCAAACAACGGTGATATACCTGGTGCAAAGGCAACACAAATAGTTGAAGAGAACTCTTTGTGTTCTCTCAGGATGTAGGTCAGTAATGCAGCAGTACCACCACCCAATGAATGACCAACAATCTAACAGAAGAACTTCAGCTAGTAAAAAAACAAAAAAAAAGAGTAGAGGATGTATGATTGAGACAAAACGACGAGACAACTTCCATCATCCATACCATATCCTAATGATCATATGAACATAACCAAGTATGAACAATTTGAATTTTGCAATTCTCCTATCGACCGAAAATGTGTATGCTTCTTATACAGAGAAATTGTTTTTTTGACTTGGATCACCAGGTTCAAGTTAATTTGTATGGTAAATGGATATCCATGATAAATATTTTGCTTCTGGAGCCTTTTATTGCCAGCATAGAAACAATATAGCTTTTTTTTCTTGAGGAAATTCCTTATTTGCCATAGAAAGTTGGCACAATCCCTCTTATGCCATCAAAAAAAATGCTCATCCCTTTATTGTCATTGGATCTCAACTTTCATCCCTTATTTGCCACCCCCGTTGGTCCCCAGTGAGTTGACTATTAAATGTTGCGCGAAAAGACTGTTCTATTCATCTTCTTCCTCCACACCTTCCTTTTGCTCTTTTTTCTCCAGCCAACAAGAGCCCAAGGCGGCCAAGTAGCTCGTCCACTGAAGGGAGGCCGGCCGACGACAGCAGCGCCGCCACCATGCCCCGCACGGTCACCTGCTCACACCACGGTTGCACACACTTGAGCTCCCGCCATGGCCGCCCACTCCTAGCCATTCGCCTCCCCTGCCACCCACGTCCTTCCCCATGCTGCCCCCTTCATCCTCGGCAAGCGCACAGCCTCCTCCGCAGTGGTGTAGGTGCCCTTCCTGGGGTCCCGGATCTCCACTGCCCAGTGTCCCTAGGGCCAGCCGGCGGGTGGAGGGAGGAGGCCAGCGGTGGGAGGTGGGGATGCAACGGCACCAGTAGTTGCAGGGGAGGCCAGCAGCGGGATAAGGGAAGGAGGCCGGCGGCGGCGGGTGGAGGGAGGAGGCCGACAGGAGAAGGGGGAGGCCGACAGTGGGAGGTAGGGATGCGGCGGCACAGGCGGTTGGAGGGGAGGAGGCCGGCAGTGGGAGGTGGGGATGCGGCAGCACCGGTGGTTGGAGGGGAGAAGGCTAGCGGCAGGACGAGGGAAGGAGGCCGGCAGCGGGACAGTGGAATGAGGTTGGGATTCTCCAGAGAGAGAGAGAGAAGGTTGAAGAAGAGAGGAGGAAGAAGATGTCTCAGGGTAAGTTAGACATTTTGATAAAAATTTGACAAGTTTTCGGGGTTAACGGTAGCTCCTTCTAACGGAGTTGACTGCAATGGCAAATAAGGGATGAAGTTGAGATCCAATGGTAATGAAGGGATGAGCATTTTTTCGATGGCATAAGAGGGATCGAGCCAACTTTCAATGGCAAATAAGGAATTTCCTCTTTTTTCTGAGGGAAACAACATAGTAAATTGACCAGAGGACCAAACAAAAACATCATGAGCTAAAACAATTTCACGTGCCAAACAATACTCTAAGGACTAAGGTAGGATCCAACTAAGTATCACTTGAGTTTTGTAACCATAAACCAAAAATAAGCACGCACCTTGATTTGGTAGTCTGGGCATTGACTGACTGCTTGACGGAGGCATGGTGTTATACCTCTTGCAATCCAGCGGGCTGCCGCAACCATCCCACAGTGCGCATATCCTAACACTAACTTGCTGACACCACCTTCATCTAATAGTGAGTGGTGAAATGGTACTACAGCACCAGTAGCAGCAGTCAGAGTGTCTTTCATGCTATGAGTCCCTCGAATCAAAACAAGAAAGGATTTGGTGCACTCATCACGCAGAATTGTAAGAGCAGGCTTCAAAATCTGTAAGAGTAGGACGGAAGACAGGAATTGAGAAAAATACCAGGCAGTTATAGTTCTATAACCACTAGAAACTAATCATACCTTATTAAATGAAGAGAAAACAAAAAATGCTACCAATACTTACTCACCCCCGCCTTAGGTTCCTCAATGAGAACATCCTCTTGGGAAAATCCAGCCAAATCCAGGAACACTGGAAATGGTTTCTTAGAGAAAAGAAAGCACAAGTCGATCAAACGTCGCAGAACAATCAGCTCTTCCATGATTTCAGGTCCTTTCAGTTCAATGCAATTGCTTCCAGCATATACACTGGCGACATGTAAATTTCCCTGAAAAGTAACACCAAGATTACAATCAACGATTAGTTACACACCGAAGGCTTTTATGATCTACCAAGGTACTACTAAAGTTGCATTAAAGAATCAGTAGTTGCCACAGAATACACGAAAAAGAATAGTACATAAGCTCTGATTTCCTTTGTTGAGCTATGTGAATAGTAAATCAGCTCTGCATCCCTCAAATAAAAGGTTATATTCAGCTCTACATCCCTCAAATAAAAGGTTATATTCAGCTCTGCATCCCTCAAATAAAAGGTTATCTCACAGTCATAAGCCATAACCATCTCCTCTTCAGCAAACCATCCATATGAACACAAGTATAATTCTCCCAGCCGTGGACTCGCCACTCGCCAGAGACAAAGATTCACCAGCAAAACAAAAACCACTTCAACCTTAACATATCGATCACCTACTGCTGTACTGCATAACACTAGAACTAGCCCTCGTTCCTGCACAAAACCCACCAGCTCCAAACCTCCAAAGTTGCGATTTTTATTCGGTATGGAGACAAATCAGCACCGAATTCACCCAATTTTAAGCACGCGACTCTCTACTTCCGATCAATCTCTCAAAGCTTCTACCCCAAAACCTGCATACTAACAGCAACGCAGCACGCAGGTTCGGAGACGCAATTCGAACAAAAAGAACTCGCATTTCAGATCCAAAACACATTTATCTCGAAATGCATCCGAAACGAAGCCGCGGCATTTCTCTCGGATCCGAGCAGCAAACACAAACGAGGGCTCTCTCACCTGGCGGCGCATGAGGTACTTGATCCCGAAGGCGAGGTCTCCGATGGGCCACTTCCCGAGCGTCTCCGAGTAGGTGAATCGCAGCGTCTCCGCGAGCGTGCCCACCGCCTCGAACCACGTCGCCGGCGGCTGAGCCGGCCGCCGCACCGCGCGCCCCCTCCGTCGCTTCCCCCCTCCGCCTCCGCCACCGGCAGCGTCCTCATGGGCCAGCCGCCGGCTCAGCACGAAGTAGAGCACCATGGCCGCACCCACCGCAGTCGCCATCGTCGCCGTCCCCATGGATACTCACCCCTCACCCCTGAATCTCGACGCCGCGAGGGGCTCCCTATGACTCCAAGTTTTTCCTAGGGGCTAAAGTGCAAATATTCCCCTTGGGTTTCTTCCCCGCCGCGCGGGCGTAGGCATTGGGGCAATAATGGGCTGCTTTGGTTTGGTTTGGTTTGCTTCGCCGCGTCTGCTGGATAACAATTAAGGTCGTGTATAATGTGTTTACATCAGGTCTTTATAGTTTCTGTTACGTAAAATTTAAGTTAATATGAATAAAAAGAATAAAGAGAGAGAGAAATATGTTATCTATAATCTTGTAGCCGACTGTAAGTTCGAACCAAAAAAGTATTAAAAGATTGTATGTTGTCTACAATTTTGTAGCCGACTGTATCATCACAACCCATTGTATGAACTGTTTTTAATGTTGTCTATAGATGATATAAAAAGTTACTATAGACAGTAGCTGTCTGTACCATTGTACATGCCCTAACAATCACGAGGAGAAGAGTGTTTCGCTTTACTATCAATTATTTAAGGCTAATGAAGCGGTTAATATTAATTAGTTGTCCTAATCACAGTGGCTTGGATACAGCTCCACAAAGAGCTAACGTCTACGCTAAAACCGGACATGCCGTTTCTTAGACGAATAATTTTTCCAAGTTTTGCTTGCGACAGAACCCACTGGCTAGTACCCATCATTAATCTACGAGACATTTCTTCTACAGTGGAATGTATGATTGATTTGCCTTTAATACGCTTGGCTTCTGCTAGTTGCTTCCGATAGAACCCATTAGCTTGTACAATCATTAATCTACGAAATATTTCTTGCGTTGTCCAAAATATATAATTGCTTTACCCAACCTGTCGGAGTTCAATCATATTAAGGTTTACGACTCACATGTCGCGAGTTCAACCCATTAGGCGAGGATAATTGCTAGTATAGTCGTATTAAGGTTTACAACTCATATGTCACGGATTCAAATTCTGAACAATTAATGTAGAAAATCTATACGAATAACCCACCATATCTGTGGTTGGTGGGAATCGAGCTTCAATCATTAGTCAGAGAGACAATATGTCACACCGCTAGACTATACTAGGGTCGGCAATAACACACTTTACTCGTAAGACTACATATCTCACGGTGGATGAAACGGATTGAGTTTGAGTTGGTGTAACTACACTCCAACTAACTTGTTTATATTCTGACTTGTCGTGCTACATTATGGATAAGATTATTACATACAAAATATATCTTATCTTGACTAATAAAAGAAGGAGTTTACTCCTGTGTAATGGGACAATGTCATTTCTCCTGTACGTGCGGTTGGCATCTCCCACCCTTTACAAATTCCTCATCAAGGCGCACCAACATATGGACCCAATCTAACAGGGATAAGGTCTCGCCCCGCCACCCCCCATGACTCGCGAATATATCTATGACCCCCACTTCTTCCGCAATCACTCAAATCGTCGCCGCCCCCACTTCTTCTTCACATGCACACACAACGAAATTCGTTGCCGTCTATAGGATCAAAGATAACCGACTAGAGGGGGGGTGAATAGGAGATTTTAAAAACTTATCGACTAAATAACAATATTAAACAAGATTGTCTTAACAAAGCTTCCTAGAACAAATGTAGAGAAGAAACTATTAAGCTATTTAAGACAATTATGAACTATGTCAAAACTAGATACAATTTTAGCCAAGCAATTCTACAAAAGTAAATTGCTATAAATGTAAATGCGGAAATAGTAAAGACAAGAATAAACCACAATAGAGACATTGAAGTTTTTCTCGTGGTATCGAAGAATTGTCGGTCTTCACTAGTCCATGTTGAGGAAACTTGAACAATTCAAGCCGGCTCCACGAATTAAGCCTCAACCCTTGATCACCAGAGTTGATTTTCCCCCGCTTTGGAGTTGGTGAGTACAACACTAATCACAATCTTACCGAGACTCTTCACAATCTCCTTTAAGAGCTCACCGCGCAATTTCTTCCTCCAAACCGTCTAGGTGCCAGCAAGCACCAAGAGTAATAGATCACAAGTTTTGCTTGAGGAACTACAAGTGCCTAAATAATCAACTAATGAATCAATGCACTTCAATACTCCCAACTACCTCAAGAATGAGAAATCAATGTAAATGAGTGGTTGAAGAGTGTATATAAGCTCAAGAGAGTTCAATGCAAGAGTATAATGCTCAATAGTCTCAAGAGTTACTATTAGAAGGCAAGTAGGAGGTATTTATAACCCTCACTAACAAATCTAGCCGTTACAACCACTTTCCTGAAAAAAAAAATCAGGATTTACGGTAGTACCACCGTTAAATACCTAGTACTACCGATTTTTGCTCAACGGTTGGAATAGTGACATTTAATGCTTTGAACTAGTCGTTACGGAAAAGGTTGCAGTACTACCGCTAACTAAAAATCGGTACTACCGCTCGGCTAGAACGGAACTACCGTTTTCCAGAGCTCAAGAAATCTCAGAAATACACCTTCTCTAGAAAAAAATGTACCGCCATTAAAATATCGGTACTACCGCACTCCGGTAGTACCGCTCAACTCATGCGGACATTCCTATTCTCAAGGGAGATCAAAACTCTCAAAAACACACTCTTTGTTATTTCCGTACCGCCATGTAAATATCGATATTACTGATCTACGGTAGTACCACAGTTAAAATGCGGTCATTCTAGTTTTTAGAGAGAATCAAATACACTTAAAATATGCTCTCTGAAAAATACATACCGCCATATAAGTATCGATGCTACCGATCTGTTGTAGTACCGCTTCTCACTTGCGGTCATACCGATTTACAAAAATATTTTTCCAGAAGCTCAAATCAATACAATGCATCAACCCTAGTTGATCATTATGGCACAAAAATAGTCTCTCAAGCTACTAGCCATAATCCCTCTTTATAGTACGACGTTTATCCCATAAACCTAGTTTTTTCTCCATACACCGAGACAGGTGAAAACTACCAAAGGGTCCTTAGGTTTATACAATACCTTTTTCTTGATTCATGTTGATCTTTCATCTTATTCGCATTGCCATTAGCCTTGTCATCAATAAATCATTGGGACTTAACCTGTAACACATCTTAGTACACATGTTAGTCCCTTAACAATATTGAGATTAATTACCAAAAACAAAACTGAGGGCCTGGATACTTTTGTTGTCCCACTCCTTTCTGTCTCACGCCGTGACTCACTACCTACGCCTGTCCGGCATTCGTTTCATGCCTCAAATATCCCAACTCCCTCCGACACTTAGTCCGCTTGTTGCAATGGCGGCGTGCACGAAGATGAGGGGATCCGACAGTGTAGGAGGCAGTGACGTGGGGAGGTAGTGCCAGCGACGGGAGGAGGTAGCGAGGATGGGAGGTGGCATTGGGGACGAGAGAAGGCACTAGGAGGAGAGGGGGGAAAGGAGGAGGTGGTACCTTGGAGGAGAAGCGGTGGCATCAAGGAAGGAAGGGGAGGCAGCGATGGCGAACGAGGAAGAGACAGAGATAGAGACGAAGGCGTCATTCCCTTGTCGCGCCACCATCTCGAGTTCATCGCACTGTGTCCTCTTCATCTTAATTCTCCCCTACGCTGCCTCCGCCTCCTGTTCCACACCAGCCGAGCAAGCATCACCACCTCCTCCTCACTTACCACTGCGCCGCCACCGCCACCTCGTCCCCTGGCCTCCCACCTCCTTGCCGCAATGTGCCTGGCGAGGGTTGCAGAGGCCAATGGCCGTGAGAATCAAGTCGTAGCTTGGGTTCATGGTGGAAGAAGATGACCATTGACGCGTAGCCATCTTCCTTGTCAGTCGACAATGGTTGAAAATGGGCAGCACATAGGGGAGAGAAGTCGGCATCAACTTCAACTTTCAAAGGTAAACAATCTATGAGATCAAAAAATTTAATTTTTGGGTAATAGTAGTAGTAGGTGATGCAACAGGCGGAGTTGATGTTTCTGGTTATATGTGTGTGAAAGTAAATTGCTATTTATTATGCAATTTAGGATCCGTGTGCTGATATGTATCACTCTTTTTGGGGTTTCGTTGCAACGTACGAACACCCTATTAGTTACGACCTATTAGTTACGACTGAAATTTGAGTTTTTAAACCCAATATATATCTAAAGTAACCTATCAAGAATTCATGTGGGAATTTAAATTGCATGCAAACAGGTGCATGAGTATTTTAGTTGGCAGCTAGCATCGAAGCTGACTAGCATCAAAGGTGCGCTCTGATTCATATTCTTGAGGCCAAATCAAGCTTTCATTCCTGTCAGTTCTCAACTCAATTTCAAATGGCCCACGGTCACACACACACAAAAAAAACCTTTATATAACTTCTCGAAAACATTAATACGGAAATGAACAATATTTATTAAATAAAACTTAGGAACGACTAATTTACGGTTACCCTTACGGGTCACTTCTCACGGACACCTCCTTCGAGCGACACGTGGTAGACATGAGCGTCGTGCTAACACATGCAACATGTCCGGTTGATCTCCTCGGCTATTGGCTCGGGCTCGTGTGGGCATGAAACTACATTGCCCCGCGCCCAATTGGATTGGGAAAAAAATCAAACCGGAAACTTTCAAATCAGATTACAAAAAATTCAAACTGAGAACTTTCAAATCACATTGAAAAACTTCAAACGAGAAACTTTCAAATGGATTGCAAGAAAATTTCAACTCAAGAACTTTCAAATCAGATGGCAAAAACTTCAAACCGAAAACCTTAAATTGGATTGGAAAATAAATGAAACTGAGAACTTCGAAATCAGATTGCAAAAAAATGAGAACTTTCAAATCAAAATGCAAAAAATTCAAACGACGGTGTGGTGGTACGATCGAGGACAGAGGTGAGGTCTGCCTTGCGGAGCAGATGGCAGCACAGAGCTCATGAATGGCACATGGTGCTAGGGAAGAGAGAGAGAGAGAGAGAGAGAGAGAGGCGAGAGATGACAGGATGACGAGACAGTGCTCGTGGACAACACCCAGTGCTTTGGGGGAGAGAGAGGAAGAGGCACAACCAATGACGCAGAGAGAGAGAGAGAGAGTAGACCAAAGAGATAAAGGAGATGGGAGACAGCACAGCAGTGAATGGATATGGAGATGGGAGGCAGCTAGATGTGCTGTCACATGTCGAATCGTCGGTAGTGTTCTAGCCTTTTCGATAAAACTTTTATTTCAATAATAACTCTTGCCATAACTTATTTTCAAAAATGAACTTAGCTCGCTACATTGGTTTGGCAATTGAACATTGCCGTTCCACACGTAAGTTCAATCTTGTAGGTTTGTTTCTAATATATTGTTAAAATGATCAATAATACAAAATAGAAATTAATGGCAAAAAATGAATCTTCGAGGCCATAAAAGGTTTTTAACGATCTCGAGCTTCTTGAAGCTAAGCTTGACTAGCTGGTAAGTTAGAGTAAAGAAAAATCAATCTGATCTTGAACCGAGCTTAATACACCAAACAAGGAAAAAAATCTATTTTCCAGAAAATAATGCTCTCAAGAAGTTAAACTAGTCGCACGTGGAACTCAGTGTTCTAAAGGAACATTTATATGTACTATTTAACTGTCGTTGCGATGAAAACCAAAACTTTGTACGGAGTATTATTTGTTTGCGTGCATTAAAACTGAAAGTGTAGAATTTTTTTATTTAATCTTTTTTAAAAATTATTCTTAATTTAATCTCTCGCGAACTTTATTTCCAATTCTGACCCCTTTAGCTACGCCACCACCCGTAGCGTGGCCAAACCGTTGTGTCATGTCACATACCGTGGCGTGGCCAAAACTACCACGCAAGCCCTCGGCCACGCGTCGTGCCAGCGTGGAGGGCTTGCGTGGCATCTGTCACGTCGGAACTATTGGTGTGACAAAGTTGTATTGTCACGCCAACGAGAGTGGCATGACAGTGACTATTTAGGTGCCGTCGCCCGTCCAGTTCTTCAGTTTATCTCTAGCTCGTTTCTTCGTCTCGACTTCTTCCCTCCCCAAATTTGTCCTCGCCGCGCCGACCTCGCCTCTCACCGGCCCCCTATGCCGGCCTCATCCCTGCGCCAACGTCCTCCCCCTCGTCGGCCTCTCCCCTGCGTCGTCCTCTCCCGCGCGCCTGGCCTCTCCCCCAAGCCGTCCCCTTCCGCGCTGGCATCCTCCCCCTCGTGCGCTCCTCTCCCCACACCGGCCTCACCCCCATGCCGGCGTCCTGTTCGCCGACCCCTGCTCCCTGCACTTGGAAGGTAAAATTTTATGTGCTATTTTGTTTGCACTCTGGAGGTAGGAATGGTCTGTGAAGTCTGATAATATGATATCAGCACGCTCGGCTAAATAGAAGTAGAAATAGCTTATGTTCATATATGTGTGTGTGTGTATATCCTAACGAAAGAGGTAGATGATTGATGAATCAGAACACCGTTGGCCAACAAGTGCATATCATTGGACAGTGGAAGAAGTGTGCATCATTACCAAATCTGTAATTAAGGCATGATAAAGGTGGAGAGTATTTAGCTACACAATGCAGCTAACCTCAATGGATGATCTGGAGGTTAATTCTTAGTAGTAAAGATAATTTTACTAGTAGGAGATCTCTAGGAGACACTAATACTGTAATTTATTATTTTTCTCCTATCCCTTCCTCCTTTTTTTTTTGAGAGGATCCTAGCCCCACGCCCACCCCTATATATAGGTTTGATCCACATGATCTTATGGGACAAACGGTTATGTACAATTCATAACTCCGTTCGATCAATAACTTCATCCTATGTAAAATGGTCATGTAGGGCGACGACTTCAGGTCAGACCGATCCACCCTAAGCCCACCCCTAGTTAGATGCACCTATCCAAAATGGTTATTGGGACATAGATACCCTGTGGCCTGGTTATTGGGTGGCATTTAACATTTGTGATGTCCTGGCAGCTAGGTGGCATGTAGAATCATAATGAGTTTTGACATTACATCTAGAAACCCGAAGCATGATGTTCCGATTAGAAACAATTGAGATCTGTAAAATCAGAATGGCCCGTCCGCGTTCTAAAGGTAATCAAGTGTAATTAAAGAAATCAATATAGGCTGAAGGCGAAAAAATACGACTCATCTCCTTTCTGCATATCAGATTTTCTGAACGAGTAGTTCGTGGCACTCCGAGCGTGTAGCTTTGGTGTACTCAGGAGCGAAGTCCTGGGCGTACTCAGGAATGGGCCCTGAGCGGTCCAAAACACGTGGTTTGGGCGGTCTCGAGAACGGGATCTCAAGCATGACTGAGCACGAGAGACTCAAATAGTGTAGGATTTGGATCTTTTTGCATCTCATTATTTCTTAGTGTCATTCGTCAACTATGTATGGCCTAACACACTTCAATAAAGGGTTAGTCTCTGCTAGAGAAATATGAGAGTTACAGATCACAATTGCCCCTATTCAAAATTGACAACGGAGTATCTCTTTCTCAATCATTGTTAAACAACCCGAAAACTTCATTTAACAAGACGAATTGTTTCATGTTGACTGTAAACCATCATGCTCATTACTGTAACTACAATATAGTATTGTCATAGTACAAAACTACAATAAAGTTGTAATTAACCACATGTTTGTATCTTCAAACTGCTAGCATGTGTCAACTGAAACACAACTTTTGTTATGTACAATGTTGATTGTGATATTTCGTACATATGGCATGTGGTACTGACTTTGCAATATTTTGTTAGATGTAGATGGATAAAGCTGTACGTGTATTTGCTGGTAGGCCGATTAGCCAAACGGGTAGTGATGTCGAATTTGGTGGAATGGAAGTGACCGTTCTTTTGTTTCACGAATCACCAGACTTTCGAACTCTTCTGACTAGGATTAAGTCGACCTTTGGATGGGATGAGCCCGGGGTCATTGTCAGACTGCAGGGGAGATATGATGCTGGTGTGGGTTGTAAGGTGCACCTCTGTTTGGTGCCAATCTTATCTGACGATGATTGGGATGCGTATAAGGATCTTGTGCTCGCATCTCAAGTCCGGTTGTTGGAAGTGGCGGTGGAGAGAAGAATCGTTGTAGAGGATTTGCCAAACAATTTGGATGTGATGGATGGCAACATGATAGAACTATAATCCGCTCTTCATCTTTCGCAAGGCCCCCCAATGGAGGAGCCACCTTCCGAAGAGTTCGTTGCCGTCAGTGTTAACAATGATGCCCCTTGTTGGTGGATCTGTCACACATGCATGTTCTTTCCCCGCAACATGTTAGTGACCCCGTGACTGATTTCAATGGCGCTGTAATGAATAACGAGCTTGAGGAGGAGGTGTTCCGAGATAGAACAACCCGTGAATTAGAGTCCGACGAAGGATGGAGCTCGACCGAAAATGAGGTTCCCGCACCACTTTTCTCCTCTAAGGAAGGGCGGGTTCTTCGCAGTGTTTTGGGTGAGGTTCCGTCGGTGCACGCATTCGATGATGTCAGAATGGTTGATAAAGCAGTTTGTGCTAATGGGTTGAAGAGCAGGAATGACATTGTGAACCAGGATAATGACCTAATACGTAAGAACATGTTGTTTCCAAGCATGGATGATACGAAGGTTTGGTTGCAAGAATACTCAGGGCAGCACCATCGTCCGTTCGTAGTGACACACTCCGATGTGAACAAGATGTACACCGCGAGGTGCAAAAAGGGGTGCGGATGGAAGGTATGTGGGGCTCAAAACTAGGGACAATCAATGGAAAATAGCGAACGTGAAGCAGCCTCACTCTTATGGGACTGTTCGAGTGTCGGGGGCGCACCTTCAGGTGACCGCTAATTTCATTGCAAAACGCATTACCGGGGTTGTGGCTATTGATCCTGATGTGACCGTCGCCACCCTCATCGAGGTTATATTTGGGTTCATTAAGTACCGCGTGAAGTATGAGAAAGCATGGAGAGCTAAGCAGAGAGCGATGCAGTTACTGTGGGGTGACTAGAAAGAGGCTTGCGGGTTGCTTCCTCAAAATCTAACTGCTATGCAAGCCAAGAATCTGGCCAAGAATCCTGGCGTGACAGAGCAGTCTTGTCACGCCAGTTTACATGGCATGACAGGACTTAGCCCCACAGCGATCGACTTTTATAGCAACCCCTCTGGAACGGAAGGTAATTTGGTGTGGCAGTACGGTTTGGCCATGCCAATAGGCATGGTGTGACACAACACTACGGTCATGCCATGATAAATGGTGTGACAAAGGATTTGCCCGCCCGGGTCTGTTCGGACCATCCGATCGGAATCAGACTGTCCGATCGGAGGGTCTGTTCGGACCGTCCGAACAGCTCAGTTTGTTCGGACCGTCTGATCGGAATCGGACCATCCGATCGGAGGGTCTGTTCGGATAGATCGTCTGTTCGAACAGGCCCTCCAATCGGATGGTCTGATTCCGATCGGACGGTCTGAACAGATCCGAACCAAAATAGAAATAGAATAACATAAAAAATGCATAACTAATTCAAAGTAACTCCAAATCAAGTGAAACCAATTTTGATAATTTTCTTATTAACTAAACTTTAATTTGGATTAGGTTTCAAACTTATATTTGTCCCAGAAATTATAGTTTTTGGAAATTAATCCAAAACCGAATTATTTTTTTTACACTAGAAAATGCTTTTAACTTTGGAAATTCATAACTAATTCATGTGAACTCCAATTGAGGTGAACCAAGTTATTTTGGTCTTATAATTTTATTCTCTATTTATATATGTAATCTTTATCTCCACCACTGTTCTACAAAATTTCACTAAGTAATTAAAATTGGATGAATAGTAACCAAAGTGTATTTTTCAGCCTTTTTGCAAAACTTGATTTTCAAACTATTATAACTTTCACTTGCTAACTCCAAATGGAATAATTATTTTACCTAAATTCATCTAAAATCATCATCTAGCTACTGTACAAAATTCATGCATTTTTTAGCACTTTGAATTTTTAGGATCGTCTGAAAAATGAAAAACATTTTAAATGAATAAAATAACCTTCAATTAAATTCAAAAATATTTTATTACATGTTCCAAGCATATGGGTGACACAACATGTTATGCCAATATTTAGGGTTTACGGTTTAGGGTTTTAGGTTTTAGGGTTTAGGGTTTTAGATTCAGGTTTACGTTTAGGTTTAGGTTAGGGTTTTAGGGTTTAGGTTTAGAGTTTACGATTTTAGGGGTTAGGGTTTTAGGGTTCCGATTAACCAACAACTCTCTTTACTGACTGCAACTATGACACCACTCTTTACAAAGTAAGACGTGATAACATTCTGCCTTGCTCGCATTTCAGATCGACTTGACAACACTGACCTCCTCGGCTTTTCAGACTGAAAAGAAAGGACTCTACAAAGAAGGACGTGACAACACTCTGCAAAGTAAAACATGACAACACTCTGCAAAGTAAAACGTGACAACACTCTGCCTCCTCAGCTTTTCAGACCGAAAAGACATAACTCTGCAAAAGCAGGACATGACAACACTTTGCAAAGTAAAACATGACATCACTCTGCCTCCTCAGCTTTTCAGACCAAAAAGACATGACTCTACAAAAGCAGGACGTGACAATACTCTGCAAAGTAAAATGTGATATCACTCTACCTCACCAGCAACTTTTCATAAAAACAAGACAACACTCTGCCTCGCAGGCTACTCACATAAAATTAACCACACCACGCCAAACATGTGGCTTATAAAAGGAGGTGGAAGAGATCTGGGAGAGAACACTACACAACCAAACCCAACACTACACTAGAGCTTGCTTCACCACGTCGGGATGGACAAGATGCAGAAGAAGCAATAGGACAAGATGAAGAAGCAATGAGACGAGACCCGCGAACAAGTGGACCGGGATGAATAAGCAAGGGCTGCTGCGGCCCAGGACAAACAAGCAGAGCGTGCCAGGAGGTCACCTCCCCGCAATGACGCCCCCCGTAGCAACAACCCCATCCTGAACGTTCCAACCGAGCGTTCGCCGCAATACTCACCCGAGGGGGAGACGGCACCCCTCTATTGGTGCAAGCACCCATGCAAGTTCTTCAAGTCCAAGCAGCGGCTCAGCTTGTGCATGTGTTACTGGGATTGCGTGAACTACTCCTGTGACTATCCCGACCACTGTTGGGACACGAGTAGCTATCGGCAGCTGGTAAGGATCAGTTACAGTGTGTTCCCTTACTATTTCTCTTTCAAAGTACGCACTAACAACCTCTCCGATCTACCCGTAGTCCCCGGATCCGTTATGTGGCTACCGCAAGTGGATCGACCTAGAGATCCACCTACATGACCAGTGGACTCTCGACTACGACGAGTGGGATGCCAAAAGGGCCCACGAGATCCGGGAGGAGCACCGCAACGATAAGCAAAACGAGTGTATACGTCGAAAGACGAAAGATCATCTCGAGGCGTGCAGGTGCAGGGAGCACAAGGCTCGCGAGAGGGAGTGCAAGAAAAAGAGGGAAATGGCGGCCGAGGCCAAAGAGGCCAGCGAGGAGTTCAACGCCGAGCTCGCAAGGTAGGGAAAATGGCCTCGGTCTACGTAGTAGGTCGAGCCATTCTGTACTAGTCTCTCGAAGGTCGAATTTGTTTCCATTCCAAAAAGGCGCATATGTATCGTAGGAGTACTTGGGTTTGTTGCATCGTGCATGATGTTGTTTCTTAAGCACGTAACCAAACCATGTGCGCCGTCTAATTCCCAGCTTTATTATAAAGTCTATTTTTATTCGCAACTTCAAATCTCGTCGTCTTTTCGCATTCAGTTCTTCGCGTAGCAAGGCATCCGACAACATAAAAAAACGAGTTCTGGAAGTAGGCACGAAATGGTCTATGACCACAAAGTGACGAAGAGCACCACCTATCATTCCAGTAGAATGTCTACGTATCTTTCATCAGCGGTACTGTTTATCATATGTCCATCCTTGTGCCTCATGTTGTACCACACAGTCTACATATGAGTCATTTTTTTCAGGATGCAATATGTATCACTTCTACCAAATACGTTTCTATGCCATGCCCTATATTTTCTTTCTACGTATATGCCATGCCCTATGATGACGATGTTCTAATATTTGTCTTTTTTGGGTGCGTGCCTTTTGAGACACGGCCTGGAAATATTGTGCGGATGTTTATGATGGATATATATGCTGAAGTGTCAAAGGTTATGATGGATATATATGTTGAAGTGTCGATATATACTCTTAGTTAAAAGGTTGATGTTATATTTGGTTCATAGATAGATTCTCTATTTTTAAGTTATGGATTGTTAAATGTTATATGTACATAGTGTTATGTATCATTGTAGCTATATATCACTGTACCTTCAATTGTTTTTGATCTTTCAAAAGGAAGTCCCTTTGTTGCCATCTTACCACCAAATCCTAAGGTTTCAAATCCATAAATCAAGTTTGAACTAAATTCAACCATGACCTTGATTCATAATTTAGAAACCAACTGCATCACGCATGCAAAAGCAAAGCACGTTAGCCCCTGTCACACCATAATTTTTTTACCATAAAAACCAGTGATCATCTCTGGAAAATAATTTATTTAAATACTATAATACTTATCATGAATAAATATAATTTTTTCCAAATTTTTATATCTTAATTCAACTTTGTAAAAATTCAAACCAAGTTCTAAAAGCCCTTGCTGTTAATGAATTAAAATAAGAAGAATAAATCTTGAACAGTAAGGTTAGAAATTTTATCTATGTACTAGATTATCTGTAGGACCGAATAGGCGACTAGAGGGGGGTGAATAGGAGCACGCCCACTTTTTCACTTCGATCGGATTCAACAAGAGTTTCACTCCGATAGCTATGAAAGCTATGAAGATCAATATACAAGTACATCAGAAGACTTGTATTGAATCCAGACCAAAACCCTAAAGCAAAAGACCAAAAACCCTAATAAGAGGTGCGGTCTGACCGACGACCAATGTGCGGTCTGACCTCTCCGGCCGGACTGACCGGCGGCAAAGAGGCGGACTAACCGGGGGCCAGACTGACCGAAGGCCAAAGCTCGGACTAACCGACTTCACGATGAACAGCGCAAACAACCCAAAAACCAAAACTCAAATTGGTCTAACTTTTGATCCGTAAGGCCAAACTCCACGAAATTTGAGACACACCTTCTCTATGATAATAGGAACCTATTCCAGTCAAAGATCGCAGAGATCTATGCCAAAGTTCCTATTTTTTTTAGTTTGATCGAATTGTGCTAAAAAACCGAGTTAGAATCGAAATATGATCTAGAGACTTACTCGTGAGTGATTGATGATCAAGATAATCCTAGATGGGTTCGCACGTGTCACAGCAAGTTAGATCAAGGCAAGAAACCAAGCAAAACTCGCGGATCAAAGAACGACTCAAAATCACCAAAATAGAGGGAAGGAACACAAGGAGACTCATCTTTGAGAAATCATGCATAGATTGATTTGAGACTGAGAGGATTTACAGCCACTCCAACCAGGAGGACAAGAGCTCAATTCATGAGCACACACTCAACTCATCTCTCTAGAACACTAAGCCTCTCCTTTCCTCTCTAAGTCCCTAAAACAAAAGTAGGGTTTTTCAAATGAAGTCCTTAAGGGTGCTGGACAGCAGCCACCCCTATTTATAGTGGAGGCCTAGTTTCTAGAAGAGTAAACCCTAATGGGCTCCCGTTAAGCCCACACACAAACGGGTTACACACGCACGTATTTTAAAGCGCTATCTTCAACTCCTCTTGACCTAAACCACTTCTCCATGCGTCGTCTCGTGCCGTGGTTTAGCCAAAAGGTTACCAAGGCGGTATTTCGTAAAATTACCAAAATACCCCTTCCCGATCCTTCTCCGAAGACGAGTCCAATCTTGGTGAAGCAAACGCCTGCTTCGCCACATGTAGGTTGATCAACGGCACTCATTGTGTCGGCAAATCTCTCCCGTCCGGCTCCCACCGAAACCACCAAAGAACTTACACCGACCCCTGCGCCACTTGATCCAACCCGTCGCACCGAATTACCCGTTCGGTCACCTTTATCCAATTTGCGCCATACTTGAATCCGTTGACCTCACCCGACATCCTTGATCGTTCTGAATCTCAGTTCTCCAAGCTTAGTCCCGATCATCCTCGCCGTTGACCGTCATTGACCTCCAAGCGTCCTGCACAACAATAGACAAAGAAATCGATTTCGGCAACAAGTTCTTCACAACTTGACCCACGTTAGTGAAAATATGCATTATGCAACACATATGCACTGAAGCCCATGAACTTGACCTATCCCAAAAATCATCGCCACCGATTGGCCGATGAACAGCACAAAATCGGTCAGACCGCCATTTAATGGCGGTCGATCGATCTTAATTTTGAACACCGGCTCGACCGCCACGGTCTCGACAATATTTGAACGCCGCTCGACCAAGACTTGACTCGACAAATTTTCAACCTTTGACGAAAACGTATGATTTGACAAACTGAAAATACCATTTGCCAATTGTAACATCATCCTAAGATCATGAGCATATCCCCATGATATCCATAATCTCCCCCTTGATGAACACATTGGCAATCTCCTCAAAAATGCAAATTGGAGGTTCGAAAAGTAAAGAAACACTCGTTTTCGCGCAAAGGCATAACTTGGTTCAAATGAAAGAGAAAGCAATGAAAATGACCAAGCTGGCTCCAGAATAGCATAGTCAAGTGAGATAAGGCAAAAGAAAGCAAGAAAGCTTCAATTTCCAAAAAGTTTCAAAATCTCACTTAAGGTCCATATGAAAGAACAATTGTTCAATTTTACATTTGATCAATGTGAGGAACCAAGAAATGCAAATGAGATGCTCCCCCTCACTATAATCATCCTGAAAATTTCATTTTCTCCCTATTTCTTTATTTTTACCATTTCTCCCCTTTTGACAATGGATTCATCAAGATGCATAGAGGAAGATAGAGCACGAATGACATGGAATGACTGCAATTTAAATTAATCAATTTTTAGCAAAGGGGGCCATGAGAACTATCCAAGAGGACTGTACAAGTATTACACCAAGCCATATTATGTGAAGAAGCTATTGTAAATCATGGCAAATCATATATAGCAAAGCTAAAGCCAAAAGAGCAATAATCTGTGATTAAAAGAAAGTTTAGCATGTTAAGGTGCGCAAGATCATAGTTCAACCAAAGGTATCTAAAAATGAGTCAAGCCATGTCAATAAATTAAATGGAACCAAGAAGCTAAAATTGAGCCAATTTAGAGCGCTATGAGATCAATGTTGAATCAATTTGTTCAAGCACTTTGAAATTTAGCACATTAAGCACTTGCTAAAATTTTTATTGGTTTTATCTTAGCAAAGCAAGTCCTGGACTAGGAGCCATCCACATCTACCTCCTAAGCTTTAACCAATTTTCACAATTTGTTTTGTTTTTAGCCATGTGCTAGATCTCAAGCCTTGCCGTGACCATCCCAAGCAAGAAGCTTAAAAGAGTGGTCTAGGTCATCCAAAACACCCCCTGAGTTCATGTCTAGTACAATGGCAAGCCGACCCATGAGAAAGAATTGATGAGATCAGTTTTTTCGCACAAAAAATATCATTTTTCATTTGCTTGACTTAGGAAATAGCATAGCTCAATCTAAAACCCAAATTAGATTCAAGACTCAACTTAGCCTATTTGACATGGCATGAATCATGAGAGGATCACTATGGCAAAACTAATCAGAGTTAGCATGGCAAAAGCTAAGCTAAACATGGAAAGTCATGATAAACCTAGCAAACTAGCACAAGACATGGCAATGTATAAAGAATGAAATCATGTCACACAAGGATAATAATCATAGCTCCGTGATTTTATATTACAATGCAAGTTGCTGATTTTAAAATGCAATATGGTACAATGAATGCAAAAGATCCAACTCCCCCTCAAAACAGGCCAAGAGGACTAATAACTCCCAACTCTCCCCGCAAAGAAGCAAAATGAGAAGAATCAAGAGCCTTAGTGAAAATATCCGCAACTTGCTGCCCAGACTCTACAAAGTGAAGCACAACAACACCCTTCTCTACATGGTCTCTAAGGAAATGATATCGAATGTCAATGTGCTTGGTCCTAGAGTGTTGCACTGGGTTTTTGGCAATATTTATGGCACTAGTGTTGTCACAGAAAAGAGGGACACTCTCCAAAAACAACCCATAATCCTGCAGAGTAGACAAGATCCAGAGAACCTGAGAGCAACTCATCGGTCATAGCCTACATACTCTGCCTCAACAAAGGATCAGGCAACAGAGGATCGCTTCCTAGAAGACCAAGAGATAAGAGATGTGCCTAAGAAATGACAAGTGCCAGATGTACTTTTCCTATCCACTCTACACCCCGCAAAATCAGCATCAGAAAACGCTCGAATGGAGAGAGCAGAATCAGAAGAATACCAGAGTCCAAAATCAAGAGTGTCTTGGAGGTACCTGAAGATGCGACGCACTGCTTGACGATGTGAGGCACGAGGGGAAGCCTGAAATCGAGCACACAGACACACAACAAACTGTATGTCTGGCCTCGATGCCGTGAGGTAGAGGAGGGAGCCAATCATGTCATGCAGACTCTTCCGTCCTCGGGCTCTCCATCCTCATCAGGATCCAGCACGGTAGAAGTGGCAATGGGAGTAGACATTGGCTTGCTGCTTCCCATGTCGAAGTGCCAAAGATGGTCCTTTGTGTACTTGCTTTGATGAATGAAGGTTCCTTCTTTGAGTTGCTTGACTTGAAGACCAAGGAAGAAAGTAATTCGCCCATCATGCTCATCTCGAATTCCCTGCTCATAGAATCTGAAAATCTGGACACAAGGCATGAGAAGAACCACCGAATATGATGTCATCCACATAAATCCGAACCAGTAAGAAATCACTGCCATGCCTGAGAGTGAATAAGGTTTTATCTACTATTCCCATTCTGAAATTATTTTTAAGCAAGAAACTCTTAAGCCTATCATACCAAGTTCTAGGGGCTTGCTTCAATCCATACAAGGCTTTGGAAAGCTTAAACACATGGTTTGGGAATTTGAGATTTTCAAAACTCTGGGGTTGCTTGACATACACCTCTTCTTCTATGAAACCATTAAGGAAAACACTCTTGACATCCATTTGAAAAAGCTTAAAGACCTTAAATGTCGCGAAAGCTAGCAATATGCGAATGGCAAATCTCTAATCAAATCTTTGCTATTGATTCTGGTCAAATGGTCGAAGCCTATATGTCCAAGCCTACGGTGCCACAACACTAGATCACGAGAGTCTGAAGCCACAAGACACCTAGGGCTGGATGAAGAAGAGATGCTAAAATCAGTACTAAAGATCTTCTGAAACCAAGAGATCCCAAAGACACGCTCACCCGAGAAGTCTAGTACTCTACACTCATCATTCTTGAACCTCACTTCCAAACTCTCATCAAGAAGCTGAGAAATAGATAGAAAATTATACCTCAGCTTACTTACCAAAGCGACATCCTTAAGCAAGAAGTTATTATTGATGCGCACTGTGCCCTTGGCTGTCACAGTCCCGGTAGAAGCATCCTCAAACGTGATCAACTCATTGCCAGATGCACGTGTGAGGGAGGAGAACCATCTAGAATCTCCAGTCATGTGTCGAGAACACCCAGAGTCAACAAGCCATATATCCTCCTTCCTCGCATCTACGCACCTACATGGCATAAGTAGGGAACATCTCGTGCCTCAAGATCAAGTTAGTGATAAAAGACTTGGGAATCCAGTACTGAGTCACACAATGCTTGGAAACAGCAGTAGAAACAACAGTAAAATGGTTAGAGAGATAATCATAAGAATGCACAAGTGAAACACCTAGACCTCTTCGAATCGACCTACCAAAAGGTCGGTACTCCCCCTGTCTAGATGCTACCTGTGGTCTCTCCTCACGATATCCTAACCCAAAATGCCGCCTAGAGCCACCAAAAGAGTCAAAGAAGTCATCTACGAACTTAGGCCTATGTCTAGCAGAAAAGACAGACTGTCTAGCTCTAGAGACAGTAGAAGGTGAAGGAACTCCTCTAATAGACCTCAAAGCACGCACTCTCTCCTTCCTCTCACTCTTAGCTCTACGGAAGCAAAACTCAACTATGTGGCCATCCTTCTTGTAGAAGATGCAATGATACTTGACCTTTTGATAGGTCTGATCTGCTGACTTAGAAGTATCTGTCTTGCTAGAAGGGGTTTGGTCAAAACCTGTAGATCTAAAGACTATCTTAGATGGCTCAGGGGGTTCTACCTCAAACAAGCCACTCTTAACAGTTCTCACAATCTTAGGTGGGTGATTCTTAGAATTCTCTAAATAATTAAATCCTAGGCCACTATTCTTCACACTCACCTTAGATTGATCAAGGATCATATTAAGGTTCTTCTTCCCACTAGAAAATCTCTCAAGAGTCTTTTTGAGGTAATCATTTTCTTTGGTTAGGTCCTTACAGGTGACACACCTATTCGACTTGATTGTCCTAGCAAGTTTTTCTTTAACAAGAGCTACTACAACCTTTAAAGCCTCACAAGACACACAAGAAGCATTCTTAATCCTACTCACTTGCTCTTTGAATTTGACTCTAAACGTCTCTTGTATCTCATCTAAATTTGTTCCAATTTTAGTACAAAAAGCACAAGAAGCAGAATCAATAACTTTCTTGGAAACAGTCATGGATATGGATTGTTTAATTTTAGATTTCTCCTCTAGAGTCTTATTCAAAGCATCATTCTCAACTATGAGTTTATAGCAATTTTCACATGAAGCAGTCTAGAATGAAGAACCATTTCAGTCATTTCTTTCATTTTAATTTTATTATCCTTACAATAAGAGCAAGTGTGACTAGCATCAAATTTCAGCAATTCTTTTGTAGTACTATCTAACATCAATTCAAGCAAAGCACAATTTGAGCAAGGTGAAGGAATAACATCTATAGCAGTCACATCTAGAGCAATAGCATCCATGCAAGCAGGACTAGATTTGAGAGATTCTAGTTCATCTAGAGCATCTTTAAGTTGATTAGCAATAGAGGAATGAGCAGATTTCAGTTTGGTCAATTCATGATGCAAGCTAGAGTAAGAATCACAATCATCAGCAGGATTAATGGATTTGAGCCTAACCACCTCTAGGTTCAAGTTGTCAATCATGATATCCTGTTCCTTAATCATTTTAGCTTACCTTTTCAGATTTCGTTCAGCAACAACTAAAGCACGTTTCATCTCATCTGGTGAAACGCATACCTCGTCGGGATCGCTGAAAAGCTCATCGTTGTTGGAGGAGTCGATGTCGTGGCTGTTCTTGGCCATGAAGCACATGCTGATGAAGTCCTGGGCCTCTTCTTGCCATGGGAATCATCGTCGTCGTCCTCTATCCCCGAGTCCACATCTGTTGGACCGAAAAGGCGACTAAATAGGGGGTGAATAGGAGCACGCTCACTTTTTCACTTTGATCAGATTCAACACAAATTTCACTCCAATAACTATGGAAGCTATGAAGATTAATATACCAGTACAGCGGAAGACTAGTATTGAATCCAATCCAAAATCCCCAAAGCAAAAGACCAAAACAGAGAAACACAAACCCTAATGCAAAGGGCCGGACTGACCTCAGGCAAAAGTGTGGTCTGACCTTGGGCCGGACTGACCTCAGGTAAAAGTGCGGTTAGACCTCAGGCACGATGAACAGCACAAACAGCCCGAAAACTAAAACTCAAATTGGTCTAACTTTTGATCCGTAAGGCCAAACTCCACAAAATTTGAGACACACCTTCTCTAAGATATTAGGAACCTATTCCAATCAAAGATCACAGAGATCCATGCTAAAGTTCCTATCTTTTTCAGTTTGAACGAAGGTGGTTCAAAAATCGAGCCAAATACGAAATATGATCTAGAGATTTGCTAGTGGGTGATTGATGATCAAGATGATCCTAGATGGGTTCCCACATGTCATAGCAAGTTAGATCACGGCAAGAAACCAAGCAAAAACTCACGGATCAAAGAAAGACCCCAAATCACCAAATAGAGAGAAAGAAAGCAAATGAACTCATCTTTGAGAGAACTTTCTTTGGATTGATTTGATATGGTATTGGTTTACAGCCACTCCATCAATGGAGGACAAAGACTCAATACATTAGCATGAAATCAAATCCAACTCTCTAAAACCCTAACCTCCACTAATCCTCTCCCTAAGCAACCAAGCAAAACTAGGGTTTTCAAATCATGAAAGGGTTGAAGGGGGTGCAGCCACCCCCCTCCTCTATTTATAGTGGAGGCTTAGACCTTCTAGAAGATTGAACCCTAATGGGCTCCTATTAAGGCCCACACACAAATGGGTCACATACGTACGTATTTTAAAGCGACGTCTTCATCTCCTCTTGACCTAATCCACTTCATCATGCGCCATCTTGCACCGCGGGTTGGCAAAAGGTCACCAAGGCGGTATTTGATAAAATTACCAAAATACCCCTTCTCGATCTTTTTGCAAAGACCGAGTCCCATCTTCGTGAGGCATCTCCATGCTTCACCACGTGTAGGTTGATCCAACGGCTCTCATCATGTCGGCAAGTCTCTCCCACCCGGCTCTCACCGAAACCACCATGGCACTTGCACCGACCCCCGCACCGCTTGATCCAACCCGTCGCACCGAACTGCCTGTTCGGTCACCTTTGTTCCTTTTGCGCCATGCTTGACTCCATTGACCTCACCCGGCATCCCCGATCGTTCTGGACCTCAGCTCTTCAAGCTTAGTTCCGATCATCCTCGCCGTTGACCGTCATTGACCTCCAAGCAACCTGCACAACAACAGACAAAGAAATTGATTCCGGGAACAAGTTCTTCACAACTTGACCCACGTTAGTCAAAACATGCATCATGCAACACATATGCCATGAAATCCATGAACTTGACCTAACCCAACACTCATCACCACCGATTGGCCGATGATCAGCAAGAGCATTCCAAACTTCGACGAAAACTCGTGATTCGACAAACCTTTAACGACATTGCCAATTGTACCATCATCCTAAGATCGTGCACATATCCCCATGATATCCACAACATCGCTCATATCAACATTCTCAAGAGCGGCAAGAACCCGGTTGACGAACTTCCTATAGTTGGGCTTCTTGGCTTTTGTATCCCGAGCTTGAGGACACCTCCGGAAGTTCTTCTCCTCCTTACCCTTCATCTTGGGGCATTTAGCCTGAATGTGGTTTGGCTCACCACACTCAAAGCAGGTAAAAGGGCCACCTCTCCTTCTACTCCTCACCTTGTTGTAGACTCTCGTGAATTTTGTGGATAGGAGGGCTAAGTCATCCTTAGGTAGCTTCTCTAGCTGCTCATCGCTCAAAGAGTGTAAAGCGGACAATGAAAACCCAGATGAGCCAAAATCCAAAGTATCAGAAGAACTACCCTTAGATGGGTCAATCACTAAAGTCATCGACTCTGTCTTGGGGAGACGCGAGATGAAGTCAATCTCATGCGTGTTCAACCTCAAGTAGAGCTTATCCATGGTAAGCTCACTCATGACAGTGTTGTCATTGATGGAAGTGATTTTCATCCCCAGACTTTCACATCAAGAGCACCCAAGAGCTGACGTGCATTTTCAGATTCAGTGAACACAAGATGCACAACACGTAAGTCATGAAGGATTTTTGAGAATCTTCCCCACAACTCATCCAAAGATTCACCAGGCCTTTGTTCGATCTTTGAGTATTCTTTCTTGAGTTGGTTCTGTCTCACTTCCTTGATCGCAGTAGAGCCCTCGTGGTAATCACAGAGGGTCTTCCAGATCTCATGAGCAGACCTCAAATGAGCGACACGCTCAAACTCAGATCGACTAAGCCCTTGAATCAAGAAGTTTCAAGCCCTGCTATTTGCCTCCACATCTGGAGTGATCACATCGACATTGGCTGGTACAACATAAAGATTTTTGACCTTAAGCCAAGTTGTGTGCCCTTGAGTCTCGATGTAGGCCTGCATGCGAGCCTTCCAGTAAGCAAAATCGACTCCATCAAACACATGTGGTTTGGTGGAATACTTGTTAGACGCCATGGCTCCTCAGACCGGTTAAGATCTATGAGAAGAGCTAACCGTGCTCTGATACCAATTGTAGGACCGAATAGGCGACTAGAGGGGGGTGAATAGGAGCACACTCACTTTTTCACTTCGATCGGATTCAACAAGAATTCACTCCGATAGCTATGAAGATCAATATATAAGTACAGCGGAAGACTTGTATTGAATCCAGACCAAAACCCCAAAGCAAAAGACCAAAAACCCTAATAAGAGGTGCGGTCTGACCGACGACCAATGTGCGGTCTGACCTCTCTGGCCGACTAACCGGAGGCAAAGAGGCGGACTAACCGGGGGCCGGACTGACCGAAGGCCAAAGCTTGGACTGACCGACTTCACGATGAACAGCGCAAATAGCCCGAAAACCAAAACTCAAATCGGTCTAACATTTGATCCGTAAGGCCAAACTCCACGAAATTTGACACACACCTTCTCTAAAATAATAGGAACCTATTCCAATCAAAGATCACAGAAATCCATGCCAAAGTTCCTATCTTTTTCGGTTTGATCGAAGTGTGCTCAAAAACTGAGTAAGAATCGAAATATGATCTAGAGACTTGCTCGTGGGTAATTGATGATCAAGATGATCCTAGATGGGTTCCCACATATCACAGTAAGTTAGATCAAGGTAAGAAACCAGGCAAAAACTTGCGGATCAAAGAAAGACTCAAAATCACCAAAATAGAGAGAAGGAACACAAGGAGACTCATCTTTGAGAAATCATGCATAGATTGATTTGAGATTGAGAGGATTTACAGCCACTCCAACCAGGAGGACAAGAGCTTAATTCATGAGCACACACTCAACTCATCTCTCTAGAACCCTAAGCCTCTCCTTTCCTCTCTAAGTCTCTAAAACAAAACTAGAGTTTTCCAAATGAAGTCCTTAAGGGTGCTGGACAGTAGCCACCCCTATTTATAGTGGAGGCCTAGCTTCTAGAAGAGTAAACCCTAATGGGCTCCCGTTAAGCCCACACACAAATGGGTTACACACGCACGTATTTTAAAGCACCGTCTTCAACTCCTTTTGACCTAAACCACTTCTTCATGCGTCGTCTCGCACCGTGGTTTAGCCAAAAGGTTACCAAGGCCGTATTTGGTGAAATTACCAAAATGCCCCTTCTTGATCCTTTTCCGAAGACGAGTCCAACCTTGGTGAAGCAAACGCCTGCTTCGCCACATGTAGGTTGATCAACGGCTCTCATCATATCAGCAAGTCTCTCCCGTCTGTGGTTCCCGCCGAAACCACCAAGGCACTTGCACCGACCCCCACGCCACTTGATCCAACCCATCACACCGAACTGTCCGTTCGGTCACCTTTGTCCAATTTGCGTCATGCTTGAATCCATTGACCTCACCCGGCATCCTTGATCGTTTTGAACCTCAGTTCTCCAAGCTTAGTCCCGATCATCCTTGCCGTTGACCGTCGTTGACCTCCAAGCGTCCTGCACAACAATAGACAAAGAAATCGATTCCGGAAACAAGTTCTTCACAACTTGACCCATGTTAGTGAAAACATGCATTATGCAACACATATGCACTGGAGCCTATGAACGACCTATCCCAAAAATCATCGCCACCGATTGGCCGATGAACAAGATAAAATCGGCCGATCGCCATTCAATGGCTTGGCCCGACTGCCGCTTTGAACGCCGGTCTAACCGCGCCTTGAACGCCGGTCTGACCACACTTAACCTGATAGCCTTTCAACCTTTGACAAAAACGCGTGATTTGACAAACTAAAAATGTCATTTGCCAATTGTAACATCATCCTAAGATCATGAGCATATCCCCATGATATTCACATTATCCCAAGAACACTTCTGAAATTTTTTATAATTTTAGCAATTTATTTGCTATTTTTTTAACCCGGTCAAACTTGAGGTGTTTGAAGTCAAAACAGTAATCCTGGCCCCGATTGGACCGTCCGAACATTCATTTTAGGTTGATCGGACTGTCCGACCAACCCTGTCACGCCACATATCAAGGCGTGATAATGCAGACTTGTCATGCCAAAGGATATGGCGTGACTACTGCCACGTAAGCCTCCACGCTGGCACGGTGGGTGAACGAGGGCTTGAATTGCATATTTTGTCATGTCGTATTGTGTGGCGTGACAATACGTTTTGGCCATGCCACGGGTGATGGCGTGGTCAAAGGGGTCAGAATTGGAAATAAAGTTCGCGAGGGATTAACTTTAAAATAATATTTTAAAAAGGATTAATAATAAAAAAAATTCGAAAGTGTAAACCAAAAGTTGCATCATAGAACCATGTTGTAGCTCTATACAAATTCTCCAGAGTTTTAAGTAATCACGATGTTCGACAACTTATTTAGTTGTACTCTTTTTATTCATACTCAAAATCTCAATGGCTACAACGTTGAGGAATTAGAGCACCGATCACTTAATTCTTTCTCCTAGCAGAGTGTGACGATCAAGGATACCATAACACAAACCCGTAGCACGAGAAACATTATTTGCAAAACTGCTCCTAATATCAGCAACGGTCACTCAAACATTTATGTTTAGTTAACCATGTATATAGCACACGTTGATTCAACTAAATTATCCATGGGGAAATGGGGACAAAAAAAATCACCAATTATGTATTGGGTATGATTAAATTAGCTTAAGCAACATTCTGGTTGGTAATATAAAACTATTGAATTAAGCACAAGAGTACCAAAAGCAGCAATTCAATACAACCCTCACCTCGCCGAGGTGCTTCTTATCGCGCACCTGTAACATACCAAATTTCCAGAGTTTTCAAAAAATTTCAAAATTTTAAAAATAACCATTTAGTTTTATTAATTTGCTAAAGCTTAATTTGAAATTTAGAATTTAAAAGTAGTTTAACTTGAATTAATCCAACTTCAATTAATTCAAAAGTTGGTTTAATTGAGCTTTCTGGATTTTATTGGATTTAAAAGTCAAAATTATTATTTTAAGTATTTTCTTGGATTTTCTTGATTTAAAGTTGGTTTAATTGAGCTTTCGGATTTTATTGATTTAAAAGTCAAAATTATTATTTTAAGTATTTTCTTGATTTAAAATTGGTTTTTCCTTTGTCCCTAAATTAATATATATTTTATTTGCAAAATTAAAAGCTAAAGCATAGTTAAAAGTATTTTTATTAAGTTCCAAATATTTCTAGGAATTTCTGTGAATTTTCTTGGAATTTTTGGACCCTATTAGCTATTTTCTAATTAAAAAGGCTTTGTTTCCTTCTTCAAAAATCGAAAATGCATTGAAATTCCTTTTTCTTCCCCGGGCCAAATCTCTTCGCCCGCTCTTCTTCTTCCTCCCGTAGCTCCAAATTCTCCCTGCTCGCTCTCACAGAGGGCTGCTTCCGCCCCCATCCATCGCTTCCCATCGACAAGGCGGCTTCTTTCCGCCAAGCCGCTTCTCGCTTCCGAGGCCTCACCATCGCCCACTCGCCCGCCTCGGTCATCTTTCTTCCTCGGCAGATAAAGATCCATTCCGCACGGTTAACGCCTGCTTTTGCGCCGCCACCACCCACTTCGCCCCATCGCTACATAAGGCCACCTCCCGCCTCCCGCCTGTTAGCCGCCCACCCACTGGTCATCTTTGTCGTCGAGCAGACAACAGGTTGCGTGGGAGCGGTGTCCACGCCACCAAGATCTTCCGCCGACTCGCCTACCCTCAGGCGCACTTAATGCATCGTCCTCCGCCATGACCACCGCCCCCACCGCCCACTTGCGCACCACCACCCCGACCGCCTTCAAACTCCGAAGCTCACGAAACCACCGACACCCATACCGCCACCTCTCCTCACTCCCTACGCCTAATAAATATATGACCGACGCGCTCTTGCTCTCCATTTCTCTACCCCTCTCTCCCCGACTCGACTTCATGGATTTCACGATTTCCCACCACCGGCCGCCATTTGCGCCATCGCTTAGCCCGCCGCTTAGGCCTCCTCCCAGACGCCGCTTCCACATACGCATCGCAGATCGTGAGCTTCCCGCTGCACACTTCGCCCCGGAGTTTCACCGAGCGCCGCCGCTTTCACCCGCCGCCGCTGCTCGCCTCGCCGCCGGCGTTTTCTTCGCGCCGCCACCGAGTCCGTGGAGCTTCGTGGTCACCGCGACTCTTCCTTCCGCGTCTCGCTCGGCCTGAACGCCGCCAATCGTTCATTAACGCCCACTCGAGCCACGGCAGTTGCTTAATCGACGTGGTTTTGCCACTTCAAAGGTTCGGTCAATGCCAAGTCGCCATGTCATATCTAGTGCACGCGTGGCAAGCCCACGTGGCGCCCAACCCCAAACACCCTTTCAAAATAGTGTGAACCCAAATTACATACACCCATCTCATCGACAAGGCCCCACATGTTAATTTCATTTATTTTAATTATTTCGCTGAAAATCCTCCGATGACGCCACCGACGTTAAATTTGTCTTTTCCTTTGCAAAAATAATTCCAGAAAATTAGGGAAAACCCTAATTTCATCATTTCATGTGTTCTTCAAACTTTGACCATAACTTCCTCATTCGAACTTCGATTCGAGTGATTCAAATTTATAAATTCATCTAAATTCCTTGTCTTCCTACTAGTATTTATTTGGATTTTATTTGGAGTTGTTTTATTTATTTAGCTTTGTTCGCACGTATAGATTCCGGTGTTTCGGAAGACTTCGTGGACCTGACGTCCGAAGCCTCTCTACTCTTCAACGAAGGCAAGTCGTAGACCTTTGATCATATTGAACCCAATTTATAAAATTATATGGTTTTATATAAACATGCATTGCTAATTTTATAACAAATTATTTCGAGAATTAGTTAATTACCTAATTGCCATTATGCCTCCTTGATAATTTGTGAACAATATGTACCCTTGAATGACATAAATCCTTGGACACCCTAAAATGGATTATTTTAGTTGGACATTATTGAAATACCAACATGAGTACCGCTTTTATGCTTAGCCAATGCTTTAGTTATAATGACAGGTTCATGATCACATACTCAAGAATGATTGAATTTGACTAAAGGAATTATGGACCGTATGAGCCACTATTGATAAAAGATGTTGTGCCATGGCAAGGGTCATTATTTGGCCGGCCTAACAAAATTGATTTATGCTCTGGACGAGTGGGCGGTGGTAAAGGTGGGTGCGGAAGCACATTTGGAATGCGGAACGCCTCGCTTGAAAGCACCAACTAAGGACTTAACCTTGAACCATTGATCTGGCCTTAACTGCATAAACCACATGTCTAGATCGATAGACCTCGCTGAATAATTAGCAATATTTTGGTCCAGCATCGTCTTGGTTGGGAACGGCGCAAGAGGGGGCCAGAACAGCGAAACCTTAGTAGGCGTAACCGAGTTAAAACAGTAACTTTGTAAAAGCCTTGTCACGCGTTTCACGCCGCTACCTAAGGTAGTGAGCGGTGGCATAGATATATGTCAACAAACTAGAGAATTCGTGGTCTTGTGGGTCAAGCCGCATGTACCTCCGCAGAGTGTAAAACTATTCAATAGCCGTGTCCTCGTTATGGACATGCCCGGTGATTTCATGCAAGGGGTAGACTTTTGTCAAAATTTTTGGAATGGGTTGGTCGAATCTTGTAGTTGGTTGATGGTTGGGAAGTGAACGAGGTGTTCACTAGTTGATTTAAAGAAACTCAATTACTTATGTATTAATCTTTTAAATTGTGCTTTCAATCTACTTACTATATTTACTGTCAATACTGTTTTCTGCAAAATAGCCATAAAGCTATCCTTGTCAAGCCTTGCATGAATACTAGTTGCATACATTTCTCTGCGACTTGCTGAGTACATTCAAAGTACTCACGGCTTTATGCCCTCTCGTTGATCAATCAAGAAGAAAACCTGTGGAGTTCAGAGTTCTATGAAGAGGAGTACTTTGAAGACTTTATAACTAGGTCGCGTCCTCCACTCGATTGCCTGTGGGCATGTCGGATGGCTTTCACCAGATGTTTTGTTCTCCGCTGCAAGTTTATCTTTTGCTGTTAAGGCCTGCGTGGCAACTCTGTAAGACTTGACCATAAGGTCTTTTGCTACTATTAATATTAATTTGTCTGCTTCATCTATAGTTTGGTTGTGTGGATATGATTACACCAATGTTGCAACTGTGTGAGCTAGCTACTGATCATAGGACTAGTTCAGAATACACAGAGGGTCCTGAGGTTGCATACTTAGGGTCCCGATAGCACCCTTTCCTCGTGAAAAACTGAAAATGCAGCTAGCATCAACCAGGAGATTTTTAGACTGAAGAATGCAAACTGCTATTAACCATTGCTTGTTGAAATACAACATATCAGTATGCAATTCCATTACCACTCACGTTCAGATCGCGGTTATAGACACCTTTGCTATGGCAGCAATCAACAAAATTGAACAGCTACTGGAAATACTTTCTTGTATCATCCTCTTTCAGCCTTACATGTGAAGCCTAACCTAGCCAAAAAAAAAGTGAAGCCTTAGACCAATAATTGAAGCAAATTTAGCACACCTGCACAGAAGAAAGCACAATACACGTATCGATATAACAAGTTTTTGGCCTAAATGGCACTGTTGGCGTCGGTATTTATAAAAGTAGTCGTTCTCGCACCGTATTGCCAAAAATGACTCCACGGATGTGCCAGCGACCGACACATGTCCAAAACCGTGCATCTGGCGCCTGGATTCAACCACCACCGTTCATCTGCCGCCCAGACCTGCCTCCTCCCGCCACGTGGCCGACGTCACTCTTCTAGTGCATGGACATGCCTTGTCGTGCGCCCAGCGCCTAGATGCAGTCTTGTCCACATCTCCCTGCCCTGGACGTGCCAACTACCGCTTGTTTGCAGCTCCACGGCTCGGACGTGCCTCGCCCGTCCACCTGGCGTGCAGATGGCCTCCGTCCGCAGCTCCCTGGCTCGGATGCACCTCGCCTGTCCACCTAGCACGTGATGGCCTCCGTCCGCAGCTCCCTGGCCCAGATGCACCTCACTTGTCCACCTGGTGCGTGGACGCCCTCCATCCGTGGCTCCTTGGCCCGATGTGCCTCACCCGTCCATCTGGCGTGAGGAGGCAGTTCGTTTCCGGCTCCCCCTCCCACAGACGAGCCACATGTCGATGCCGCGCCACCCTGGCCCAGATGCTCCCGGACACATTTATTCCTACCCGTCCATCAGTCTTGTCACTCACATGCATGCTGCCCGCGTGCGGGAGGTAATCCGATTCCTCCCTTGCTCGCTCTCTCATTCTCGCTATAAATTCCGAGTAGCAAGCGAGATACTTCACTCACTATCCTTCTCACTTTCTCTCTCACAGCCTCAGTCGATTTCGTTTTCGCACACGCTTAAGTATTGTTTGGAGCCGTCATTAGCGATCACATTAACATGTAATTTTTTTCTCATTTGTATTTTCTTTATTAAGTGTGTAATTAGTTAATTAGTCATGGTTAATTAGTCGTAGTTATTTAGACGTAATTAATTTAATTGTTATCATTTAGGCGTAACTAAATTTGTGTTAGTTATATAGTTGCAATTAATTAAGTCGTAATTAATTAGTCATAGTTAAATTAATCTTACGTATTTATTCGTGGCATAGTTAATTAGTTACAAATGAATTAGTTGTAATTAGTTAGTGTTAGTTAATTAATTAGTTGTAGTTAATTAAGTCTTTACAAATTAGTCGTACTTAATTAGTCATAATTAATTTAGTCGTAGTGAGTCACTCGTAATTAATTTAGTAGCATTGTTAAGTCGTGTGATGTTGGTACTTGTTGACAGGTGGAGACCCGAGACACACACCTTCCACTTTTGGTGGGGAGAGATGCTGGTCACTCTACAGGATGTCTCATTCTTTACTGGTCTCCCGATCAGAGGTGAGCCATTTGTTCTAGGATGTCCACCGGCAGACTGAAAGGCCCGGTTGGGGCATCAGTTTGGTATACCTTTCCCAGACAGCGCCTGTGGTGTCCCTCGAACATGGCTTAGGAATTTCAGTCAATGCCCTATTTCTCACTACACAGGATGATTGGGTGTACCCCAGCTTCGTCCACATCGCCGAGTCTTTAACTGGCTAACGCGGAGGCTGAGATGATGCCTCAAGATAAAGGCACCCGCATTCTCGAGTTGCACGATTCGACAGACGGCCCGCTTATGGGCTACCATTGACTAACGCCAGCCATACGGGTGAAGGACATACCGACGAGGTGCTACTCATTGTTCCATAACGAGTTCGAGTTGTTGCACAACAATGACATCATTTGGGCTCCATAGTGCCCAGATTTCATGAACACCATAGCACCTCACAGACTGTCCGTGCAATGCACCCAGGACGTCGGATTATGGGCAACGACCTGCCACCTGATGTTTACTCATAAGGTGGAGCCTTACGAGCCGCAGCACGGAATGCGACAGTTCGATTTGTACCAGTTTGTGCCCCATCCCGATGGCAGGATCTTGTAGTGAGCCATCCACTTGTGAGTCCAACTCCATTCGAGTAATGTTTGTACTTCACACCCACATCCACTGTTCTGACATGAATCCTTCTCGAATGCAGGCAATCGAGTGCGGGGCAACATGCTAAGGACTGGCAAGCAGTCTAGCATCAGTGGGTTATGGCTTGGACGGAGATAGCGCACATCGAGATCCTACAGGAGCAACGACTGTACGACATACAAACATACCGCCAGTACATCGAATGGTACGTACCACGATCGCGCACCAGACTCACCCGTCATCCACCAGATCATCCAGAGCAGGTCACACACCAAGAGAGGCTCTGTCACTCGTTCGATTGACACAACGCTTCCCAGCGTGATGACACCATAAAACACTGACAACCTTTGCTCGTTTCATTGATGATATTCATACAGTTTGTTATTGAACAAGTGTTGTCTATTACTTCAATTCAAGCGGCTGTAGTAGATCGCAAGCGCATCCAAAATCGCCATTCGCAGCCCAGAGCACACCAAACTGGGGTTTCTGAGTACTATGAAGTACATCTTCGCGGAATCGAAGAATATAATAAAGAACATGAGCTGTGATCGGTTGAGACACGACGTCCTACATGCTGCGCACCAAGTGGGCCGACCGTGCTCACCTGCTAGGTCGGCATGGCCTAGTCAGACTGGTAGGCATTGTATCGGTCCCCATCGGTCATCCACGCTGCAGATCGGCGGACCGTGGCACCCAAGGCTAGAGCTCCTCCGGGGTCGCTGGTACATTGTACGATCAAGGCCAGAGCTCCTCCGCACTGAGGGACATGCAAACATTGTACCTGGGGCGGACGATCCGGGCACGGATTTCTTGATTCATTCATTACTTACATGATTATAGGTGGTAACTAGTTTGGCATGACTCAGTTGGACAACATTGATGTGGGACAGACTAATTGGGCTAGAGTCAGCTTGCTGATGCACCTCCGCCCACTCAACGGTCTCCGTACCCCCTCTGAACCGATATGCGCTCTTCGGACCAGTTAATGTATCCCACGGGACATGCTCGACGCAAAACCCTAATGCGTACGCAAATGCAGACACAACAAGTAGATGTGGCTCAGACGAGTGAGCCATTGTATCCCGTGTGTAATTGCACTGCATCGATGTTATGCTTTTTGTTGTGCTATATTTGTATGCATATTTTGTATGTTATGTGCCTATTGTCGGAGTAGATTGGTTCTGGATTAACATGAAACCAGAAAACACCGAGGTTCACATGAAATCACGAAACCCCATAAGCGGGGGGGGGGGGAGGGGGGGTCACGTGAGTTTCGACATTTCATGTGGAGTTGCAATCTAATAGTTGGAAAAATAAATCTGACAAAATTTTGGAATACACGTTGTAATTTGTGAACTAAATATCGTGTGTGGTTTAGTTATGTGCATTACAAACGATAACAAGCATGACTAAACAAAACGGAAAACACCTAACATACATGCGTGACTTTTTTGAAATCAGGAAAAAGGAGGATTGAATTTAGTCTTCGCGCCGCATCAGCCCCTTCCCTATGTCTCGGGAATACCCACGGCGGCGGTGAGTGCCAAAGTCATCCATGTTTTGTGCGACGGGCTGGACGATTGCATGATGTTAGCACAAGGTAAGGCCAAATACATAATCAGGATGCAAATTGGACATAACTCACCTCTTTAATATGGAGTGTGCCTGAGCGACGGGAAACGCTACGACGACCATCGGTCTCAGTGGCAGGAGCCTTCCCCTTGTCTCGGGACTACCCATGTCGGTAGCGAGTGTTGAAGTCATCCATGTTTTGCGAGACGGGTTGGACAATTGCATGGTGTTAGTAGAATGAAAGGCCAAATACATTATCAGGATGCAAATTGTACATAACTCACCTCTTCGATATGGAGTGTGCTCGTGGATCGGAAACGCCACGACAACCGGTTTGCCTCAGAGAGTGAGTCTTCCCTTGTCTACCGCCGCCACGCCCAACAGACTCAGCTTCCTGTTCAGGGGTCCTCCTCCACCACCTTGTTGTCCTGGGCTCCTCCGGTGCCTGTTCAATAGGGTCCGGTACATAAGGTTTCCATCGCTGGAAGGTCTCGGCTCGTATCGCGTAGTTCAATATGTACTTCTGCTGGATGAACGCCCAATCGTACATCTCCATGCCGTCGATCCATTGAAAGAAGTTGTAACACATCTCGAGCTGCCATTACGCGTGGATGAAGTTAGAATTTTGTGGACTGCAATGTAAGGTGTGAAAAATCGATATGTGGTTAAGATTCTCTTACGATGATGTTCTCGCACGTGTAGTACGCCCAGGCGGCGGTGGCCGGGTGTGTGGACTAAATGATCTTCGCCAATTGTTTGCACACATATTGCAGCCTTGAAAACTCTAGTGGTACCAGCGCATCCTTCATAGAAAAATCTGGGTAGGGTTGAGCCCTCTTGGCAAGTCACTTGCGCTTCTGCAGTATCTTCGCATAAAAGTTCGACGATGAGTCCGACATATTCAAGGCTGACCTAATGTTTTGCTATTGTACACAAAACAAGGGCGAGTCAGTTCGGAACAAATAGAATGTCGAGATACGTACGCATTAAGAAAGAATGACGTACAAAAATGCACAAATATGAGTAGACTACCCATTTACATGACATGATGGTTCCCGTACAGTCATACAATACAATAAATTGTGACACAGAATGACGACTAGATGAGCTCGATCTGTTGAGGGCAATCCTTCATGGAGTGGCCAAGGGTCTTGCATATCTTACACTTCAACGTGTGGCTTAGGTCCCCATGCTGGCAATTATTCATGTCGTTTCAAAAACGCCATGTCTGCCAACGTCCCTTCCTAGTTGACTTCAAGGTCTTGTTCGGGCCCCATTTCATCCTGACTAGCCAAAGATCTATATAGTTCATATCCACGCCATACGAGTGAAACTTTGCACCCCATGTACCTAAAAGATGATGCATGTCATAGTACTAGGAGATATACGGTGTAGACATTTGCCTCAGTTGCGCACACGCCTTGTACATATGTGAGCATGGCTTGTGCAGGAGCTTCGGCTTGTTACAGGTGCAAGTAGGGCCACGTCACCCAGGGTGCTTGCATATTTTCTTTCCCCCCTGGCATGATTGTTGATATATTTTTGCCTCTGCCTGATCTCGTACTTCCTCCTGAGGCCATCAATCACCCGGATGTTGTGCATTCAGGTCTTCTGCATCTTTTGGTCTATATACCTCTGCATGTTTTCGGACCACTGCTTCCTTTCTTTCGGCTATCGCCTCGCTGCGGTGGCTCGATTGACGAAGTAACCAACTATGCGAATTCATGTCTCCTCCATGGTTGCGATGATAGGGAAGCACCACACAATTTTCAGCATGCTGTTGTACACCTCAGACATGTTGGTCGTTATAACTTCATACCTCGCACCGTCTGTGTCATAAAGTAGGGACCATTTCTCCAACTCAGGAGCCTGGAGATTAATCCACTACATGAAACTTATGGTGCTCCTAGATTGCCCGCTCATAGCCTACTGTCCCTCATGTGCCTATGGAGTAGACTCCCTTGTATGTCTCGTAGTCCAATGTTCGAGGTCTGTCCAGATAGATTCGAACTTCCGCCTTTGGTCCAGCATCCACAACACCTTGAACGCCTTCATTAGTTCCTGACTACGGAACGGTGTGAAGAAGTTCGATGCAAGATGTCTCATGCGCCACCGGGTTTTCACGTCATTCCACTGGTGAGGAGATTTTGTCCCATTCTTCATGGTGTTTAGAGCCAACAACATCCCAGCATTGCGGTCTGTGTTAAGGCATACGTTCGGCCAGTCTCCCGCAACTGTCCGCTTCACATTTGCTAGGAACCATAGCCAACTGGATGTATTCTCATTCTCTACGATGCAAAAGCATCCGGGAGAAGCTAGTCATTCGCGTCCGCCACCACCGCGGTGAAAATGGTGCCCTTGTACCCCCTCCCCCCATGAGGAAAGTGCCATCCATCGTGAGTGCAGGACGATAGAACTTGAAGCCCTCTATGGCCTGGGTGAAAGCCCAGAACACCCAGTCCAATATGAAGCAGTTGGGGCCTCCATCAGCATCTTCAATTTTAACTTTGTTTATGTACGTGCCGGGGTTTGCTTCGACAATCTAGTGAAGCATTCTCAGCACAAGGTTGTACGCCTCTTCGTATATCCCATACATGAACTCGATAACCTTCTACTTGGCTCATTGGACCTTGTTATAGCTCACTAGATAACCAACTAGATTGGCGACTTCTGACAGCAACATCTTGGGGGAGACGGACACGTCCTCTGCAACTAGGTGGCTGATGAGGCTTGCCTCCGCAGTGACTCGCTAAGCTCACAAGTATGGTCGGTCACCACCTTGACCGTGAAGACCGAGCCGAAGAACTTTTCTCGGTGAGAGCTGCGTAATGTCCTGAGTTAGACTGGTGCACCCGGTATAATGGCTGATGGACAAAACGTATCGTGCTATAGCTTGTTGCACGGCAGCCTTCCTTGGGAAGTGCTGCCCAATTAAGAGGGTGTTAGCATCAAACCCCTACTGGGACTCTTCTTTTTGCGGCAGTACGAGTGACCGCACTGTGATATCATCAAGTCTGTATGCCATGTACGACACCTCCGAAGACATAATTCTGCCGATAGGATCAACACCCTAGCGTGCATCCCCCTCGCTACCATCTGAGCCTGGGTCAGCGTCCTCGTCGGACTCCAACCCGAGAGGCTGGTCCGATAGATACTGGTGATTGTCAATGCGGGCCGACTACCACAGTCCCGTCCCCTCATTTTGCACAAAATTATGCGCAAGTCTTCTCTTGTTAATTTCCTCCCAAACAACACATTTCGTGCTATTGTCTTCAAGCTTCGCTTGCGGTTGCCCGCTTCCCGAGGCACCAACATGTAACATCCTAATTTTCTGAAGTTTCAATTTTTTTTTGCGTAGTTTAGCCTTTGGAAAATTCATCCAAGTTTTATTTGAATTTTAATTAAGCTTAATATGAACTTTCAATAGCAAAACAATTTAATGTGATTAATCTAAACATCAATTAATGCCAAAACTATTTTATTTGGGTTCTCTGTACTTGGAAATATTTTCCAGATTTTTCTAGAATTTTTCTTAGTTCATTTGCTATTTGGATTTGCTGGTATTTCTAAAATACGAAATCTATTTCAAATCTCAAAGATACTTTGGGCTGAAACCCTATTCCTTGGCCCAGTTCTATTTTGAAGCCCAAATTTAATCCACGACCCATTCTCGTCAAGCCTTCAATCTCTCTCTCTCTGCTAGCCCACATGCATGGCCCACCTGTTAGTTGCACCAAGGCTGTTTATTACGTGGACTCGCCCGAGTCACAGTCGCTGACTTGTAGACCCCACCCAAGCACTATTCATTGTCTTCATTTTGCTCTCAAGACCGGACTACAGGCCTTTCATGCGTCAGGCTGACTCCTCCTAGCCACCACGTATAAAGGGAAGGGTAGCCCTCACTCCCCGCATCCCAATCGCAGCCGCCAAAACCCGAGAGCCAAACCCCAACCGCGGTGCTTTGACCTTTACATTGCTCATAACACACGAGTGGTCCTCCACCTTCGACATGATCCAGTTCATTTCATACTTCAGCTTGTAGATGTGAACAAGCCAAAGACACCCATCTTTCTCACACTTCACAGTGTGCTGCTCCTTGCTTGATTTAATAACCTTAAACTGCCTCTGCATTTACATGTCCCACAATTTGGTAGCATCCTGAAGAACTGACTTATATGCAAACATGGCATTAACACACCACATTCTGCTCATACTCCCACCGGGAATCATGGCCACCACTCACAACCATGGCCCCAGGGTTATGTATATTCCAAGCATCAGGCACCGGCGCATCGGGGGCATCATCATCATCATCTGAATAGTCGTCATCCTATTTGTCCTCTTCCAATGCTTGTTCTTCAGCCCTGGCCCTCCGGTCTTCCTGCTCCAAGTCATCCACTATGAATTCAATGCCACCCTCCGGTCTTTCCGCTCCAAGCCATCCACCATGAATTCAATGTCCTCCCCTTTGTCTGCCTGCCCATTGGGATGAACAAGTCTATCTACCGCCACAATTGCATCTGCACCACTATCCTCTATCTCACCATCCTTAACTTCCACCTACACGCCCGCACTACTCTCCCCCCACTTCACGAGCACTACCAAGTGTACTCGGACGTGCCTGCAATACAAGTTTGCCATGACTTTGTTTGCTCTATAGGCCTCAATTCCCAATGGACCACTACCATGAACAACTCCACAAGCATCTCACGGTGACACCATACAATGTTGGGTCCAGCAAGAAGCTGCATGTCAACCAATGCAACACCTCCCAGATTTTAAGATTATCCGAGTTCAGGTGATACATTGTGTTCTATGAAAAAAATGCTCAAAACAACCCCACATGGCCCCTCACGAACTTTTTCCTGCCTGTATAACACTCTGAAAAATCATCGACCTGACATACCTGCCACACGACTCAGGATATTTAGAACGGATGCTAATTAAGTATGCTACGCAGAGTCTAATGAAAACTAGATCTACTAGTAACCTATGTTTAGTGTTGCTAACCTAACATGTGTTTTATCGAAGTGACCAACTAATTACATGAGCAGGATGAAATCAGCGCGAAAGGATGAGTACACGGAGTTGCGCCGAGCCAAGGGCAAAGTCTCCTCATCCTCCCCTGTCTTTTCCTCTCCCGTCTTCTCCTCTCCTCCCCTCTCTTCTTCTCTGCCGCTGGCGCTTTCCTCTCTTCTCCTCTTTCTGTTGTGCAAGTGGATTCAGATTGGAATCAGCTGGCTATATCGGCCTTTAGTCACGACAATGTGGAGTGACTAGTGTTAGGCGGCTGCCAGTCGTGCGAGGGTGACGCGACTAGGCGACGTGGCTCAACGTCGTCTGCTCGTCGTGCGACTAAGTGTCGACACGCATCAATCGCGTGATGAGCCAGCAAGTTTGGGCCAGTTGAGCTCAAATCGTTGGCCCACCGCACGATTGGGCCTAGTCGCGACGTGGGACAGCGAATGAGAGTTATTTCTAAAAAATAAAATGTCAAATATTTTGTAAAACGATTAAAATATGATTTATTTAGAGAGAAAAATCGGTTTATGACACTAGCGAAGAGGCTGATGTACTCGCGCTACGTCCCCTTTCATCCGACTGTGGAAGGAACACTAGTATGAATAATCTTTCTATATAAATCCTTGCGGACTTTGAGCTCAAAGAGAGTGTCCACGCTTGCAATTTTTCCTCGTCTGTCTGATTCTCAGGGTGTGTTCCGCCGCCGCCGCTTGGATTGCGCCGCCAGAGCGCACGCCTCTCTTCTTTTTTTTTTTTCTTTCTCCGCCCACTCCACTTTCTCCCTTTGGTCTTTCACAGAGGCGCCTCCCGACCTTCCCTCCTCAACCCTCCCTCCTCGACCCGACACCGCCACGGCCCCTTGGCGGTCTACCGTCGCCGCTGCCGCCACGGCTTAGCCGCCTTTATCGCCGGCTCGACTGCTGGCCGCTTCCGCTAATTCACGGTTCCTGGGCGCCATTGGTCTTGGCTCTGCTCAGATCCGCTCCACGCCACCAAGATCGTCGTCCTACCGCAATGAGGGCTCTCGGCTCGCTTTGCTGCCATGTTCGCTGCCACCAAATACAAAGGCCTTCCCCCTTTACGGACTGGTACGCTCTCACGACAAATTTCCGCCGATGCACCGCCTCCTCAACTCCTCCGGCTTAGCGTCCGACGCTATCATTGGCCCTCCTGCATGCTCGCTGGCCGTGCCAGCTCGCACAGATTCATGCTCGAGCTTAGCACACCAACCCGCCTGCTTTTTTCCCCTTTTATTGATTCAGTTGTTAAAGTTTAGGCCTCGATGCATTTGCTGATGGGATTTATTTGTTGATTTTTGCATAGAGAATGAAGATGGTTGTGGATTAAGGCAGGATGCAAGTGCTCTCTGCTGCCGGCTCGGCCCGGCGCCATCATCGGCCCCTCCTCGCATGCTCGCTGCTAGCGCCGGGCCTGCACAGATTCATGTCCCTGGAGCTTACCACACCAACGTGCCCGTGTTCTTTTCTCCCTTGTATTGATTCAATGTTAAGATTTAGAGCCCGATGCATTTACTGATGGGCTTAATTTGTTGATTTTTGCATTGAGGATGAAGATGGTTGTGGATTAAGGCAGGATTGAGGTGTATATCATCTTCGTCTTATACTGCCGCTTCTAATGTGCAATCAAGTTCTTCTATGGAGGTACCAGAATACTCCCACTCCTTTTATTCTTACAAAGAATTTTATAGCACCTCGTATACATCGCTTAAATATAGGCGCTTGACTTGAGTCTCCGCCATATTCATCATACATTGATGGCCTAAAGGTCAAATGGACTGCTCTAGCTACCTACTGTTACTCTTCGTTCTAGACATGCCATTCGTCCAAAGACTTCAGGCTCAAGTAGTGTCAGGCTAGATAGTCAGCTCCCAGTCTACAAACAGATGCAGAAACTGCACATAGTAATTTCCGATTGCCAAGTATAGAACAACTGTCAGTCGTAACAGATGTTATGTCCTGTTAATAGACTCCTATTCTTGCCTCCCTTCTTCTATGCCTCTTATAGCCTAACTTTCATTATGTGTTTAGAGCCTGCAGCACACACCGCCTCATCCACAGCTGATACATCACACTGAAATAGAAATACATCAGAGGTATACCTCCTATGGTGCTTTCCTTATGTATCTCGCTGCAATGCTGACATCCATACCACTATAGCTAAACTAATACACCTAACAGATTTTGTTCGCAGCCAAGAAGGATGTAGATGCTACGCCTACTTTCACTCGCAAAAGACTTTTCGACATAAATATTCGGTTCTACTGAGGTAAACAATATCCCCGTGTTTTCCTCTCATGCTTGATTGCTGACAGTACAGCAGTCCCATGCACATGTACCGTATCCATATATAAAAAAAAGCTTGTTCTATTAAGTTATCGCACCCAAAAAAAAGAAGTTTTTTGTTACCAAATTTTACGATGTCCAAGACTTAGAAAAACAGAGATCGATTATCTCATTGCCTAACTATCCTCCCTTATAAAACATCCAAGCAGATGCCCTCTCAAAAAAAGGACTTCATTGGAAGACAAAGACAGCCCACTTGACACTCTTCGGAACAGGTAGCCCTTTTGAAACCTTCGACAAACAATGCTTAACTACGCTCATGTTAATATACGACATCTTCTCTACTGCTTTCAGATATTTTGTTTATTCAAATACCATAGTTTATCTTAGATTGTATCGATTTATCGCAGCTATACATTCTATCCATAGCAGTTTCTAGCCATATTGCTGTCTTACCTAGAGCAGCTTTCACAACCTAACAAAGCAAGTGATAACCTTTTGCCTTTGTTGTTTTTTCATCAGTTGTTATATACTATGACAACCATGATTTTATCATGAGGCTTGTAACAATACATGGATTTACATCTTAGACCTGCCTCCTGATGTGACTGTTAAGGAACTTCAAGAGCTATTTGCAGGATTTGGCCAGGTAAAGCTTACCTTCTATTGTATTCATAGGTATTTGGTGATCAAGAAATATACATGTCATGAATGTTTTAGTTCCTGACTTGGTTTCAGTTTTTAAGAGTGAGATTTCAGTTTTTGGGAGTAAGACATCTAACCATATGCATCAAAAATCCTACAAAAAGAGAAAGACATGCATGCTGACTTTGTTGCTATTTTCCTGTAATATTATTGGTTTCCTATCGGAGAACATTTACGCTCTTTTTTATATTAATTTCTTATCTACTGTTACCGCTGCACCTCTTCTTGTTGTGTAAGTCCATTATCAAATATGCATTTTTTTCACTTATATTTGCAGCCACATACTGTTCCGTATCGTATGCTATTCTTCCATGTTACTTGTACAACCTAATAAGCTTGTCATCCATGTGTTGTGTTCGAAACTTATCTATTACAAGTGAATGCTATCTTCATTTATTACGCTTCGTGTTGCATATAATCTATCTTTGATGCCTTCTTTATCCTAATTATAATCGCAAGTTTGTAACTCCGCACGCCATTGGCATGAGAAGCAAGTAAAACCATCAATCATAATCTTACTCGTGCACTGCCTTGCATATTACAAGAGAAGCCTTCGCTAGACATAACTCGACATATCGAATGCCATGAGTCATCCACTTCATCGTGATATTTTTTGTAGTTACAAATGCAAAAAATAAAGATCTCGCTAAGATGACGATTAATGATAGAAATAGATATATTTACCTTAAATATAGTAGCATTACAGGACTTCAATAGAGGTCAGATCGGTGAGCTTACCAAAAGTTTTCCATATCGTGGTTCAAAGTCCGTGACCGCTCGATCATAGTCGCCATCGCTAAAATCTAATATGTCTTAAGACCTTTCTCTCGATTTGTTCTACCACGGTCCGCCTCCCCACCGGCCACTTGATCTTGACTCGGTTATCAAAGCTACCGCTTTTCTTTCCATTTGTTGTCATTATTTATGTGAATGCTTCATAAGATAGTGGATCGATTAGATGAAAAAATGATCTTATTAGTTCAATTGTTTTTGCCAGCATATTTTATTTGTTCAACTACTATGGTCATCTTAGATTGGATCAAATTTACTACAACTATACATTCTATGCATAACAGTTTCTACCCATATTGTTGTCTTATTTAAACCAAATTTTCACAAATTAACAGAGCAAGTGATAGCCAACGACATATTATAGACAGAAACAAATTTTGTTATAGTTAACATAGCCATAATTATCTACGTAAATAACTTTTGTTATAGTTAGCACAACCATGATTATCTTTCATAAACAGATCTATCACCACCGTCTAGATAACTTCTATCACTGACGGCGCCATAATCCCAGTCATACTTGTTCAGCTTTGATTCAACGCGCAAACGCGCGCGAGGGTTTCTAGTTGCTGTAATTCGACGAACACCTCGCGTGCAGTGCACTCCACTTCTTCATCAGCTCTATTGCTTCTTCCTCTTGGCTACTGCTTTCTCTCGAACGTGGCACATATTTGCGTCCTCCCCTGTCCTGTCACTGCTTGGATGCTTGGTCGTTGGCATTGAGCTTCGTTGTTTGCTGTTCCCTCACCTCTTCTTGTCTTTAGCATCATCAACTGATAGTAGGGATGGGGGCAAATCAAATTGTAGAGTGGGGCATGACTTGTGAGTGATGTGGGTGGTTCGTGTGGCAAAACCAGGATTACGTGGCAAATCCAGATGCAATACGAAGCTTAAGGGGGTAAATTGCTTCGGTTTTTAAAGTAAAGGAGTTCATATGCCCGATTTTATAGTATACTAGTAGCCTGGCGCGCGTTTCAAATGCACGAAGCAACACGCGTGCAGTAACCAAGGCCCGCGAAGAGACGCAGCCATAAAAGCGCACCCGCGTGAAGCAAGGTTTTTTTTATTGGGAGATGTTTTAGTGGGTCCGACATAAAGAGAGAATCAAAATCGGAAAATTTCAACTAATTTCGAAATTTTCAGATTTTAAATAAAAAAAATCAAATTTGAACAAAAATCATCAACTGAGCTAGTTAGCATGGTAGCAAGATTGGGATGGCCTTGTATTACTTCACTCATTCATCAATTGAACAAAATTCAAGCAAATTTGATTTTTTTTAAACAAAATTCAACCAAACTCCCAAATTTGGATCCAGTTTACTTCTCAACCAGGGGGGGGTGCCGGCAGACCCGATACAAACGATAATCGGCTGACTAAAAAATCACTGGCGTGAAGCCAAACGACGGCACGCAAACCAAAAAGAAATCGAACGGCCAGGAGTCATATGACGCGTTTGATCCGACGGTGAAACACAATATGGGTGACATGATCTTCTTTCCGCGTGAGAATTTTGCCTCGGTTTATACTCGAGGATGGGTGAAACGGAACAACTTAAAAGTAGATAGATCAAATATGATTTTTTTAAATTTTTTTTAATGAATTTCAGTGTTCGGCGGAAAGTAGGGTTTTGGTACTACTCATTTTTTAATAATGGATTTGATTGGAAAGGCCCAGCCTTTTTCTGTTGGCAAAATTGCGCTATGGCCCATGAACTATTCTACTTTGTTCAAACAGAAGGGAAGACTGATGTGGCACTTATATATTGCCATGCTGGACTGTCAATTGGATGCCAGGTCAGCTTAACTTGTACACGTGTAATTTTCTTTTCTATTATTGCACACATGTATTTTTTATTTTTTTGGAAATTATAAATGGTTGCCGGTTCTTTTTTGTTTTTTTCTTTTCCATTATTGAACATTTCTTTGCACGCACTCTTTATAATCTTACCGGTTGGATCATTTTCCGTCCTGAACAGCAATGCAACCGAACCCGGAACCACGCGGCTAAATCAGGACAAGGCGGCGAGCGGTGATATTTGGCGGCGAGCCGGCCCGGCGAAGCGAGGCGTCGGTCGGCGACCCAAGGCGGGCTGAGGTGGCGCGGCCTAACGCGACGAGGCGCACGGCAGGACGAGGCAGAGTGCGGTGGCGGTGGCGAGGCTAAGGCGCGGCGGCCTCGGGGTGAGTGCGCGGCTTGTTTGCACGCCAGGTGCTCATCTTCACACGCAAGCCCCCGTCTGTGCTTGTTTGCACGCCAGGTGCTCGAGCAAATGCATCGCCGGCAATGCAGCAAAGACGTGCTGCGGGGCGGGCGCTGCAACAAGGGGAGGCGGATGCCGACGGGGGCAAGCGGGCTGGCTCGGTGGGCCTGTGCCGAAAAGGTCCGAGGCAACAAACTGGATGATGACAACAAGGTATAATCGAGCCCAGCCCAGGCAGCGTGCGTTGACATGATATGGGCAGGGTAGTTTAATCACGCATCATAATACTGATGTACAAGCTCAGTTGACCTAGCGCCTAGTTGGCAGCCACGCATGGTAAGAGTTATCTGCCACGTAGGGTGAGATTAGACAAAATCGAAGAGTTTGAGGTCTTGAATCAATTAAAAAATAGTACATGTTAGATATTTGAATTGCATTGTTCTATAAGCATAGGGAGGGAGGTGGAGGGACATGTGGTACTGGCTAGAATTTTATCTTCGTTGTCACTTGCCAGACACAAGGACCTCTTTGCTTAAACAGGAATTATTGAACTAGTTACTAGTATAGATCTTTGTTTAAACAGAAACTATTGAACTAGGCTCTTTGAACAAGACGTCAGATTCCCAATTTGTAGTTCAGCTCTTGTAGAGACAACTACGGCCTGTCAGCATATTGACCTTAAACATTCCAACTCTATTTAAATTAGGTCGAAGTCCTTTGTCAGATGTATACCTTCCAACTTATTTCTGATTTTTGTCCAATCCTGCTGATGTATGCCATACAACCTTATTTGTTATTTCTGATAGCAACCCCTGTGTATCCCTCAGTTTGAAAGTGACTTCTGTAGATATTTTTGTGAAGGAGCAAAATTTGAGTGGCACTTGTGATTTTAGCGAAAGCTTAAGCAAATTACCAATGGTACGACGTGAGATGACTATTGTTTTGATCTGGTGTACTTCTTATTATATTCGAGCTTTTGCAGTTTCTTCCCCTATTTTTCTGTCGAACTTCTTTGACACATTCTACTGCTAATGTTTATATACATTTTGCAGGCAAGCCCTTTCCATGTGCTGTTATGTTCAGGTGGCTGTCTTAAGGAAATATTGTGTCTTTATTCTTTATGCAAGCGACTCTCTTATGGACGTGTAGCTCTTATCTTGATTGACTCATTGATCATTTCATTTTGTATTGACCATATTTTGCTTCCAACATGGGAAGCACCCGCAATGTGATTGGTCATTGGTCCTACATTGGGAACAATAATTCTCATTCATATTTGGAGAAAAAATCTTGTCCACAGAAAGTTATTTTTCTTGTCCATTCCAGGTCACATTTGTGTTACCACTGATCCTATCAATTGCGATGATTTTGATCATACAGCTGTTTCAACTCTTTCCCAGGTAAATGATATATGAAAATCATGCTGCTAGAGTGATGCATGATGAGATTCTTCTGTTCTTTTTTCTCCAAATGTCACGATGCAATGTCTGTACTGAAATGATGACCATTCTCCAGCTTTTAGAAGGGCTCAATGCTGCTGGTGTTCAGACTGGTTCTTAAAATGGTAAAACTAGAAGTTTCCAGTTGTGTCTTAACACATACTCTTTAACAAACAGCTCTGGAGTATCATTTACATTATGTTCATATTTTATAAGTTTTCCACACATTACAGATTGGCAAAGAACATCACTTGAGAAATCCATCAGTTTCTTCAGAACATCCTTTTTGCAATCACTACTGAAATATAGCAAGGCATCGATAGTCTCTTCTGCTTATATTTGCCCTGTTGTCTGTCTTTACATTTGTTCATTTATCTATATTCTGTCTATTTATTTATTTTGGAATGAGTATCTCTACCTTTCTGCATTAATACATTACGGATGACTCAACTTTCTGCTGAAGTTACAAATCATATTTTCAGGCAATACCAGCTGAAGCTTAGCTAAACTTTAAATAGCAAAACACACTGCTTCCATGCTTTCATAGTTATAACCATCTTTCATGTGATCGGTGATTCAGTTTTGTTCCCGCAAGTTCCTAACAATTTTACTAGGAATGAAGGATGTTTATTTTCAGTGAAGCACTTCTTTATCTCTTAAAATTGAAAGGAACTGGAGTAGGTTTGCAAAAGATTAAACATTACTATGCTACAAAATTGTAGTCCCTATATTCTAGCCTATGTAACTGTATATACAATGCTGGACCACCTTTTATCAGAAGCATTGACTCATTGATCTTTGATATGTTCAAAGTTGGCAAAATAGATTTGCTTTCCCCAGTTAATCATATGTCCCTTCTTAGTTCTGTATTATTTTTCATAGTGCAAGTATCAGTTTACTTTTATCATACAACATTGTGATCGTTGCAGGAGGAATTGGAAACAGCATATAATGGTAAGATCCGACAGTCCAAGAATTCCCTGACTTGGTAAAATCTAAGCATAAAAGTGGGTGCCGGATTGTGCCTCGCCCAGCGATGTAACTGTGAGCGTGGGGCTCTTATCTTGTTTCCTGTCATGCCAGTTACCACCTCCCTAGGTCAGTACTTCCCCCGCAGCACTACCCACCTTTCCTCTTCCGCATGCCATACTAGTACTTCTTTTTTTTAAAATTTTTTTATACTACTACAACTTGAAACATTGCTCCCTGGTGAACGGGAATTTATTCAATTTGTTCTGTCAGTTGATCTAAGAATTCTACCTCCCTGGGAACTTAATATGGTGGTAGATTAGATTGATAAGGTCATAACAGTTCTGAAATGCTGTGTAGCAAACAGCATTACAATCATGTTAATTTTTGCAACCTCCGTGGAGATTAGCCTTTTTCCATTCAAGCAAGTTCCTTATGTTTTAGCCCTTCCAAAGAAAATCGCTAATTTATGTGATGAAAATCAGATGTAAATATTTTATGTAGAATATAAAATGTCTATTTCAATCATTCTAGACACGACAAATTTTAGACTTGGTCAGGAAACTCTGTGACATCTGTGCCACTTCCTTTTAATACATATACAGGACCACAACTTTTTTAGATTCTCTGAGATGGACGGACAATAAAAATAGTGGTGATTGCCAGGAAAATCATCTCCCACTACAAGTTAAGCATCTTATTATTCCCCTTTCGTTATCTTACTCCCCTCTTACTCTATTACACAAATCCCACGTTACATCTTAACACTAAACACTACCCATTTTACTTCTTCATCGGAAAACAGAAACGGATTCCTTATGCAAATTGCCTCCATTACGCTATGCTGCATGCATTAGGGTTCTCGTCACTGAACATTGAAGTGATCTGGCTTCCATCTCCTTTCCCCCTAGCAGTTGGATAGTAGTCATGGTTGTAGTATCTGCCTTCTTGGACAGGAGAACCCACATGTCCGTACTCTGATATGTAAGGACTTGGCCTGTGACTGTAGCTATGAGTCACATAATGAGGTGCAGCATCATATCTGATGCCATGCATGTTGCTAGGGTGGTTTGCCCAGTGCTCCCGGTACACATGGTGGTTGTACGGGTAGTCATGCACCATGTGTATCAAGGTGGCGTCGGTGGCCGGGGTTTCAGCCGATGGTGCTTCTTTGTTTTCCGGTGCAGGTTCCGCCGGTGCCGCTTCTGCAGGCGGAGGCGCATCGGCTGGTGGACCGGCAGGCGACGGCGGGGCTTCCCTTTCGGCGGGTGGCGCCGGAGGCTGAGCCTCGGCCGCAGGGTCGGTGTGTGAGCAGATGGTAGGAACCTTCTTGGTCTTCCTGATGGCCTTCACAATCCTCTCAGGATCAGCAATCCCCACCACTGTGATCTTGTTGCTAGCTTGATCAACATAGAGCTCGCTAATACCTGCACAAGGCCATTTTAGCTTGTGTAAGATGTTGACAGGCTTGCAGTCGAGTACATTCTCGAGATGTTCCCAAAATGCACTTGACATGCCAAACTGGATGCCTGAATGAGGGGGGAGTCAAAGAAACTGTAGCGTTTCTGTATAGAAGGATCAGAATTGTTTACCCTCAATGCCACTCAGGGTCTTCCTGATCTTATGCACGCAGCCATTGCAGTCCATCCTTACATGAAGCTCTGTTATTCGCGGCGTCTGCAGATTTACACAGAAAGATTAGTACAATCACTGTGAAGGAAACATGTGCTCATGGAGATTAGTTTCATTATGTCACGCTACAGGCCTAAATACCATGAACATAATATTGTTGTAGTTATGTACATGGTTAAACTGTCAGAAAGTAAACAAATCCTAAGTCCCTAGCATGAGAAGAAAAATGAGTCAGATTATAGAGATTGCTGAGCTCACAAACCTCTGATTCTGAAGTCATTATTGAGGCTTTGAATTGGAGAGTTAGGCTGGGGCTTGAATCTCGAAGTCCTGAGAACTCTGAAGACCTTAGGACAAGGAAGCATGGAGTCACGCAAGGAGTTGCATTTATATGGCAACGCTTGAGGGAGCTGAAACGGAATATTTAGAGGCCAATTTGTGTGCTTCACCCAAAGAATCATTAGAAAGTGAAAAGAGGGGCCCTTTGAGATCACCATCTTGGTATAAGCTCCTCTTCTTTACCATGTGTTGTAGTCGTGCCCGCAAGTGGGTTCTGAGGTGTGCTAACAATTGGATCCAATCAAAGTCATTTGTCCCAAGGTCTATAGAACTAAAACCCATCCGGTTATCGTTACACTGGTTATACTAGATTGCTCGGACCAGTTTCATAATGATTATTATTCACTTGTAGTAATTTCTTTGTTCCTAGATGGAACACCGTTCCATTAATCAACGGTAACTGCAACTATGGCTAGAAACTAAGCCAAAATGAACCTGCTTTTGGTCAATTTACTATGGGAGTCGGTACATCATTGGATTCTTGCATTCCAGTTTTCCGAACGACACTATTGAATGAAATGTTATATTTAGAATAAAAAACAGTAGGTTGGTTGGAATCAGTGTAACTCAAAGTAAGGGTATGTACAATGGTATAGACAACTGTTGTCTATAATACCCCTCCATATCATCTATAGATAGTACTAAAGACAGCTCCTACAATGAATTTTTTTTACATGTCTTTATAGACAACTTCTCTATGTATAATGTGTCTTATTTTTTGTATTACAGTTGACTACTGCATGAGAGACGGACCGATTCTCTTTGCTCCCTCTCTCTGATCCACATCATCTCGCGTCCTACGTGAAAGCTTACAGACAGCTGACGTCACACTATTGTACATACTCTAACTAACTAGAGCTAAATAAGCTGGCTAATTTTTCAAAAACATACTGTGGTTGGGATTTTAGCAAGTGCCAGTATCACACCTTTGGTCCATTATGATAAATGTGCTAGCTTCATGGATGGCACAAATTGCTGCGACAAATTGTTGTGGACTCATTTTAGGGTAAGACGTATAGTCGTCGCGCCAAAACCGGGGACAACAGCAGCACTAGTTCCCTTGTGCGTAGGGATGGCAATTGGGCGCGGCGGGTACGGATAGTACTCACCCATACCCATGCCCACGACCCTGATTTTCGCCCACGGGCATGCCCGCGAAGGACGACGGGCGAAGAACCTCGTCCATACCCGACGCCCGCGAGCATACCCGTGTATCCACGAACCTCGCCTATGCCCGTGAAGTGACAGATCATGAGATGCCAGTGATCTCAGTTGTAATTAAGCTACAAACCCTAATGGTGATAGGATCACACATCAAACTGTAATGTTAAGCTACAAATTGTAATGCTACAAACTGTAATTAAGATGCCTATAAGGCAGTGACAGGACATTAAGCAATTAAGCTACCAAAATGTAATGTTGACTCACCACATTCACAGTACTTGTACAACTTGCTGTAAGCCTGTAAGATGCTAATTTAGAAATGTCACCCAACTTGTAAAAAGATGTAAACACAACACATTTACGTGTACATACACCATAATCATGACATTGATACACAAAACACTGATGAAGAAACAATCAGAGTAGGTTTATATATCTCCAGTGTAGTATTACTGTAAAGGGAGAAAACAGAACACAGAAGTTCAAACAAACAAATTTACCTATTGTGCAGAAGTGTGGTCTGTTTGAAAGACAAAAATCGATATGCTTGACACTTCCAGAACACTTCTTGCATTTGTTCTCAAAGTCTGACAGCCGATCCATTAGCACTGGAATCTGTGCAAAGGACTCAATCTGAAAACAAAAAGGAACCAAGACAAACTCTAGTTTAGACCTAATACTTGTTAGATCACTTTCACATCATTATATCCACCTATACAAGGTTGAAATCTTGCCATTGGATGTAGAAGCTGGTTGGATCTATTACCACTCTCTCAATCTTGCCATTGGATGCAAAATGCCTATAAGTTTCAGACTTATGCAATCCCTCGAGAATCATTGCCATAATTTCAGATGCCTATAAGTTTCAGGCTTGAGGAGGAAGCGACCGGGCTTGAGGAGGAGCACCTACCGGGCTTGAGGAGGAGGAGGCCGGGCTTGAGGAGGAAGCGGCCGAGCTTAATAGGCACGAGCACCTACTGGGCTTGTCTTCCCCACCGCCGCCAGACGCCTCGACCACTCCGCTGCTGACCGCTTCACACTCAAGATTGCTCACAGTTGCCACGCAGCGACGCTGGACGCTTGCATGAGGAGGGCGGCGGCTAGGCTGGGAGGAGGCGGGCGGATCTGGAGGAGGAGGAGGTCACCGGGAGGAGGAGGGCAAGGCGGGGCGACGACGGTGGATCTAGAGGAGGGGTCACCGGGAGGAGGGCGCAGTATGGGGCGAATGGGCGGATTCAGGAGGAGCTGGCAAGGCAGTATGGGCATGGACGGGCAGATCTGGAGGAAGAGGAGGTCACGGGGAGGAGGCAAGGCAGAAGAGTGAGAGTGTGAATATGGGATAGCGAGGGTGGCAAGGACTAACCCTAGGTTTTAGTGGACCCATATGTCGGTTCATATCGCGGTAAACAAGGCGAGGCGGGTACGGGTGGAGCTCACCCATGCCGTGCTGCCATCTACCGGCAGAGAGTTTCCCCCGTATTCATGCCTGTGGGTAAAGAAGACAGCCCATACCCAGCTCCATTAGGGTATTTACCTGCGGGCACACGGGTAATCGGGCACAATTGCCACCCCTAGTTGTGCGGCAATCCAAAGGCACTAGAGTTCGAGTTAGTTAAGAGATCGAGTTAGTTTAAATAAGATCAGTAGTTTCCATTTATGCTACGTGTTATTTCCATGTTTAGTTATACTTGTTAGGGGATATCTCTATTTAAGACGAGGCAGCCGATCAGATTGAAGCAATCAATAAAGAAGCACCTTTAGAATTACCTGCGGCGTTAGAGCTTCCTGTCACGGCAGCGAGCCGGTCTGGCCGTGGCCAGGAGGGCGACAGTTCGCCCCCTCTGGTGCCCGCTATCCTCTTCGCACCAATCCTCAAGCCCACTACTCCCTTCTTCCGCCTATCATGCAACACCAAAACCATGCCATAACACAAATCTTCGTCCATATGGGTGATTGAGTAATCTTTTTGTTTCTACTATTAGATGTATATTATTACATGTGTATTTCTTATATAAGGGGTTATCTGTATATATGTCATACATGTACGCCTATATATATTGGCTCATTGGCCTCCTGATTAATACAAGCGTTATTCATAACATGGTATCAGAGCGAGGCTAGGATTAGGGTTTTACTGTTGCCGCCGCCGCCACCAACCTCCCCGTGTCCTCTCTTTTTTCTACCGTCGCTGCCGCCCACTCGTGTGTGCTCTGCGTCGGTCTTCACATCGGCTTCATGCCGTCGCCAGTCTTCCGCCGCCGGATCCGGCCCGCCTGTCGCCAGATCCGCGTTTCTTCACGCTGCTGCCGCCCGAGCCATGCTACCTTGCGATTTTGCTTCGCGTCGCCCGAAGCGCATCCGAGCCTATTGACACTCCCTCGACGCCGCCACCTCCGGATCGACTCTTCACCAATGCCAGATCGACGTCGCTGCCTCCGGTTCGACGCTCCCCACTCGACTTCACTCTGATTCTGCCAGATCGAGCGTGGCTTCACTCGGATCTGGTGATTCTGTGCTGCTGTCGCCCCTTATCGAGCCTACAGTTCTCGCCGGCTCGACGTCCCCTGACGCCGCCTCTTCCGGATCTTTGGCTTCACCGACGCCAGAGTGAGCAGAGCTCTCTGCTCAAGTCGGAGTCGAAGAAGGACCGTCAGTGGTTTACGGTTTAGAGTTTTCGGTTTAAGTAAAAAAAAAGAAGAAAAGGAATGTCGTCCTCTTCGGGCACTATTTCTGTTCCTCGTTGCCCGATCATCTTTAATGGTTTCAATTATCAGGACTGGTTTCAGCACATGCGTCTTCGCATGCGTGGTTAGCGTCTTTGGGATTTTCTCACTGGTGAGCTGCCTTGTCCGCGTCGACCTGTTCCACCTGTTGAGCTTGTGCTCCCGAAGGATACTCCCAAAGACACTCATGAAGAGGCATATGATGTTTTTGGCGATACCATGCAGACTTTTCAGACTCAGTATGCTGCCTACAAGATATAGATTGATAAGGATGCCCGTGGCTTTGCTATTCAGGTTGCTAGTATGGTAGTGCATCTCACTGGGGATGTGGTTGGCTTGGCTTCAACACAGTTGATGTGGCCACATCTGCACAATCGCTATGAGTCATCTGGTGATTTCTTGTATCTTGCTGTTGTGCGTCAGGAGTAGTCACTGCAGCAGGGAGATGTCACTGTGGATGAGTTCTATGCCCAGTTGTCTGCGGTATGGCGTCAGGTTGACTCTTTGGGACCAGATGTTTGCCACACTTGCCAGTGCTATCAGCGTTAGTAGTCTCACCTGGAGTTTCGTCGCATCTACAACTTCTTGACCCGTCTCCGGGCTGAGTATAAGCAAACTCGTGCTCAGTGGCTGACGCGCCACCCTCGTGTGACTCTGTTGGAGGCCCTTGCATCTATTCGTGCCGAGGAGATTCGCCTTCGTGCTGCGGGTCTGCTGCCATCACCGTTGTTTCCTTTGATTGTGGCAGCTTCTACACCCGCTACGTCTCCAGTTACTCCTTCACTAGTGGTGCCTTCACCAGTGACAGCTGCTGTTGGTAAGGGCCTCCACTGCACCTATTGCAATAAGGATGAACATGTGGAGCAATTCTGCTACAAGAAGAAGGATTTACGTCATGGTGGCTGTCCTCCAAAGGGCACTGGCGGTTCCTCCGAGAGGAGCTCTGGTGCTTCTGATATTCAGGAGCTTCTCACACTGCTGCATTGCATGGCTGCTTTTGCACTATTTTGTTCTGCTGGTTCTGCTGCACAGTCTTCTAGTGAGAGACTACCTTCTACTTCTTTTTGCTCAGGTATATCATCTTGGATTCTTGACTCTGATGCTTTCTTTCATATGACATCTGATTCCACTAGTCTCACCTCCATTGGTCCTTTAGTTGCTCCTATCACTGTTCAGACAACAGATGGTACCTCTCTATCTGTCACAGGATGAGGCACTCTTTCGAATTCCTCTTTTCATGTTCATGCTGTTTCTTATGCTCCCAAACTAACCATGTAGCTCATATCTGCCAGTCAGCTCACCGATCATGGTTGTCGTGTTATTTTCGATTCTGATTCTTGTTCTGTTCAGGATCGACACACATAGACTCTGGTTGGTACTGGCTCTCACCGCCGCGACTCACGGTGTCTCTGCAAGCTTGACTGGCTTTATCTTCCTTCCGTTGCCCATATTAGTCTTGTCACTTCTACCACCGCTTTCGCTTCTGCTGCATCCTCCACTGCATCTTTTGCTCAGTGGCATCATCGTTTGGGACATCTTTACGAGTCGCATCTATATTCTTTAGTTCGTCGTGGTCTTTTAGGGTTTGTGTCTGGTGATGCTTCTCTAAATTATCATAGTTGTAAGCTTGGTAAACAGGTTCAACTCCCCTATTCTTCCAGTGAGTCAATGTCACAGTGTCCTTTTAATCTTGTTCATTCTGATGTATGGGGTTCGACTCCTTTCGTTTCGAAAGGAGGTCATCGATATTATATCATTTTTATTGATGACTTTTCTTGACACACATGGATATATTTTGTGTCATCTCGTAGTGAGGCTCTATCCATGTACAAGAATTTTGCCACCATGATCCGTACTCAGTTTGACTCTCCTATTCGTGTTTTTCGTGCTGATTCTGCTGGGGAATACTTGTCGGGAGATCTTCGTAGTTTTCTTGCTGAGCAGCGCACTCTCTCACTCTCTCTCTCAGTTTTCTTGCCCTAGTGCTCATGCCCAGAACGATGTGGCTGAACGAAAACATCGTCATTTTCTTGAGATAGTTCGTGCCCTTATGCTTGCATCTGCTGTTCCGCCACACTTCTGGGCTGAGGCTGTTTCTACTGCCACTTTCCTAATCAATATTCAGCCTTCTTCTGCTCTTCAGGGAGGGATCCCGGTTGAGTGTCTCTGTGGTAAGATTCCTGATTATTCTGGTCTTCGTCTCTTTGGATGTGTGTGCTATGTTCTTCTTGCACCTCGTGAACGCACCAAACTGACTGCTCAGTCTATCGAGTGTGTTTTTCTAGGCTATAGCTATGAGCATAAGGGATATCGTTGTTGGGATCCTGTTGGCTGACGGATGCGAATTTCTCGAGACATCACTTTTGATGAGTTTCGTCCTTTCTAACCTCGTCCTTCTCCTTCCACCACTCCAGCATCTCTTGTCGAGCAACTTTCTTTTCTGACTTTTCCTGCCACCACACCTTCAATACAGCCTTTGGTCTCTCCTGTGCCTCCTTCTCCGTCGACGGCTCCTTCACCTTCGGTGCCTCCTTCGCCACCGATACCCTCTCCAGAGGTTCCTCTTGGCCTTGTTCCTTCTTATCCTCTCTACTACACTCGTCGTCCGTGGGTTGAGAATTCTTCTGATGCGCCATCTTCTTCTGTTGTGTCATCTTTTTCGGTCTCTCCTCCTCGATATGCTCTTCGTGATCACCAGTCTATTTGCCCTCCTGTGCTATTTGGTTTTGCTGTTGCAGCTCTTGCCGAACCGACCTCTTATCGTGATGCTGTTGTTCATCAGGAGTGGCAGCATGCGATGGCAGGGGAGATTGCTGCCCTTGAGCGTACTGGCACGTGGGATCTTGTCCCTCTTCCCGCGCGTGTTACTCCTATCACGTGCAAGTGGATCTAGAAGGTTAAGACCTGCTCTGATGGTTCTCTTGAGCGTTACAAGGCTTATCTCGTGGCATGTGGGCTTTAGTAGGAGTATGGTCGTGATTATGATGAGACTTTTGCTCCTGTGGCTCACATGAACACTGTTCGCACTCTTCTTGCTGTGGCGCCTGTTCGGGCATGGTTCATCTCTTAGCTTGATGTCAAGAATGCTTTTCTTAACAGTGAGCTGTGTGAGGAGGTTTATATGTAGCCACAACCGGGGTATTCTGTTCCTGATGGTATGGTTTGTCATTTTTGTTGATCTCTTTATAGCCTCAAGCAAGCTCCTCGTGCCTGTGTTAATCGTTTATCTTCTCTTGTCATTGCAGTTGGTTTTTCTGCTAGTGCTCATGATCCTGCTCTTTTTATTCATACTTCGCCTCGCGGTCGGACGCTTCTTCTTTTATATGTTGATGATATGATCATTACTAGAGATGATTCTCAGTACACTTTTGTTAAGGAGCGCCTTAGTGTGCATTTTCTCATGTCTGATCTTGGTCTTCTTCGCTACTTTTTTGAGGTTGATGTTATTTCTACGTTTGAGGATTTCTATCTGTCCTAAGAAAAGTATATCCAAGATCTTCTTGATTGTGCTTCTCTTATTGGTCAGCGTACAGTTAAGACTCCCACGGAGCTTCAAGTTCATCTTCGGCCCACTGATGGTGAGTCTCTTATTCTCAGTACACTTTTGTTAAGGAGCATCTTAGTGAGCATTTTCTCATGTCTGATCTTGATATTCTTCTCTACTTTCTTGGGGTTGAGATTATTTCTACGCATGAGGACTTCTATTTGTCCCAAGAAAAGTATATCCAAGATCTTCTTAATCATGCTTCTCTTACTGATCAGCACACAGCTGAGACTCCCATGGAGCTTCATGTTCATCTTCAGCCCACTGATGGTGAGCCACTTACTGATCCTACTCGCTATCGTTACCTTGTTGGGAGTCTTGTTTATCTAAGTGTCACTCGTCTTGACATTTCGTATCATGTGCATATCTTGAGTCAGTTTGTTTCTGCTTCCACTCAACTCCACTATAGTCATCTTCTTCGTGTTCTACGATATCTTCGTGAAACCATCACTCGTCGTCTCTTTTTCCCTCACTCCAGCTCTTTATAGCTCCAGGCATATTCTGATGCTACCTGGGCTAGTGATCACTTTGATCGCCGGTCTCTCTGTACCTATTGTGTTTTTCTTGGTGGTTCTCTCATTGCTTGGAAGACTAAGAAGCAGACAACAATTTCTCGTTCGAGTGCTGAAACTGAGTTGCGAGCTATGACTTTGTTGACTGTGGAGGTTACTTGGCTATGGTGGTTACTTGAGGATTTTAGTGTTTCTGTTTCAGCACTAACTCCTCTTTTGTCTAACAGTACAAGTACTATTAGGATTGCTAGAGATCCGGTGAAGCATGAGCTTACCAAGCATATTGGTGTTGATGCTTCTTGCATGCGGACGCAGGTGCGGACCAAGTTGTTGCTCTTCAGTATGTGCCTTCAGAGTTTCAGTTGACATACTTCTTCACAAAGGTACAGACCTGAGCCCAGCATAGTTTCTATCTCTCCAAACTTCATGTTGTTGATCCACTAAAAGTTTTGGGGGGGTGTTAGATGTGTATTATTACTTATGTATTTTTTCTGCTGTATAAGGGGTTATCTGCATATATGTCATACCTATACTTATATACATATTGGACCATTGGCCTCATGATTAAGACAAGCGCTATTCATAACATCTACATCCCAATTCTAGTAGCTTATACATGATTTAAGACACATCAGTTCTACTGATAAGCCACCTGTTTGTGTTGATATAGAATTTTGAGCCTGATCATAATCACTATGTAAGTTTCTTTAGTTCCTTCTGTTGTTTTTTTGTGTTGTCTAGAGCAGATACGATATTAGTTCTGTTTGTTTGAAATCATAGGATGATGTTCCTTGCTTCATGTTTGGACTTTGGAATAGCTGCGATCTTACTAATATCCGGTTGCCCTGTGGGATGGAGCTATAATCATTAAGTCTCAAGAAACGCTCCGTAAGTGAATGGTTAATCCATATATAGTTGAGAGTTTCAATTTCTTCACTCAAAATAGTCAACATTGTATTCTCTCTTGGGGCCTTGGATGTGATTGGTTTTTGCAGCTAGGTTTTATCATCTCCATTTTGTAGTTGGCTGTGGTGTGCAATTTGGCATCCGTTGATTGGAGTGCAGATGGGAATATTCCCTAACCGGCCAAGAGCGAAGATAAAAGCACGAGAAGAAGATGGGGGCTCCTTTGTTCTAAAGAAGAGCTCTTTCGGGCGGTGGATCCCATTAGCCAAAGAAAATTATTTGTCTCTATGTAACCGTCATTAGATTTTTTTTATTAACTAACCATTTTTTGAATTTTATTTTAAAGTTAACCTCGGCACACTTTATTTCTAATTCTGACTCCTTTGATCACGCCACCACCCGTAACGTGACAGAACAATACTGTCACGCCAGCCTATTTCTAATCAAACTCTTGTCACGCCACTGGAAGTGGCGTGACAATATTATTTAGTCACACCACAACCAGTGGCGTGACAAAAAGTGCTATTTTAGAGACTTATCCTGACGCGTGACAGTGTTGTTTTGTCACGCTACCATCTGTAGCGTGACCAAAGGAGTCAAAATTGGAAATAAAGTGCGTCGGGGTTAACTTTTAAAAAAATTTCAAAAAAAGGTTAATTAATAAAAAAAGTTTCCCTGATTAAAACTCATCCTATTTATATTCCTGTATGTTATTTATACAATACAAAAGCTATCTGGTTTTGTGGTACTCTGTTATGGTAGACGCTCCATGCAAATTGAAGGTATCTTCTGGATTATTGCACGCAGACACGAGTTTGTTTGGACTATAGACCAAAAGAAATAATATTAATTCTTCAGGCCTTTTTTCAGTAGTGCGACATCTTATTTTTATTAAAATTAAGGGAGGGATGTATCTGCATGTAGAAAGGAAAATTCTGTCTGATTAGGCTTTGCTATATTTTATGCCATAAATTTAGTTTTCTACCTTTAGTCACTGTGGTGGTCACATCAGAATAAGCATGTCTCCCTTTCATTTTTTATGTTTTAAAGGAAAAGAATAAAAATTGCGCCTCGATTTTTTTTTTTTGTCTTTTTGCTAATTAAAAATGGGTCGTCGTCATAGCTGAAGGTTCAGTGAAGGGTTTGCCGGAATATGTATCTCAAAGTGCATGTAAATCATAGACTACTTTTCTGTGTTAATGCAAAATTGGACCTCTGCTAGAATATTAAAACGGTTCTTTTCCTTTTTAGAATTTCATCATTAAATACAAGGAATTTTAATTTTAGGGTTCATTTGGTTGCGGTGTATTTTAAAAAGTAATTATTATTTTTTACTTTTGGATATTGGTGTTAGTTGAAACCATCTTTTTAAGCGATAACAACAAAATTTTACTGGAATTGGTAAATATTCCTTTATACTGTAGCTATCTAGATTCTACAGTGCATCAACCCACATGAATGATAGTTTCTATTTTCAAAATATTTGTTTTCTAATCAATACCATAAATATGTTCAAGTTGTAAATCCTGCTGCAAGAGTGTGCTTCTACACCTGGCAGACACATGGCAAATGCGAAGTGCTATTGATACATTAAAGACCTGGAGTATTAGCGGTGGCAGAGGTAACTTTGTTGCCACGTAATTGTTGAACGATAGACGAGTAATCTTGAAGTCGAAGAGCGTTGTAGTAAAAGTGCTAGGAAATTATCTCCCTTTTTTGTTGTCATGACAAGGTTACAGTAAAAGTTCAAAAAAAAAATCAAATACCCGTAAAGTTGTTCTAATCTTCGGGGTTGCAGTCACGTCAGAGACATCCAATAAAGATTAGAGCACTACAAGCCCGTCGACGTCGCACAGAGACGATCTATATCGTGGATGATAATTGCATTTGTTTTTTCAAGAATGTTTGGGCTGGACAATTGAAGCTGAAGCTATACTCTTTTTAAAAATCGACTGGTGAGATCAATTAGTGCAGGAACGGGAGAATTTCAGAACAGCTTCAAAAGAAAATAGAGGAATATGAGTATGTGATGCCCTCTCGTACTGTCACAATTTTTGCAAAATTTGGAACTCTGGAATCCATGACTTACTGCTCATCCAGTCCTCCCAAGCTCTTAGAAAAAAATTAGCCCAAGGCCACCCCTAGCTCTCTCACGTGGCTTCTGTAGGTATAATCTAAGACTAATCTTGATCTATATATCATTAACTCTAGCTCAAAGATAAACACCTAGTCTAATTCTTAGAGTGGAAGCGATAGTTATATACCCGAACCTGGAGATGCCATAACATTTTAGATCGGTCGATGTAGAGGTCGTCGGCGTCTATAGAGATGGTGTGGAAGAGGACGGCAGCGACGTGGTCACGGCGACGGCCTTTGGTCTTCGTCCACCACAGCGCTCGGTTAGATCGGGTTTGTTGGGATTTTGGTAGCCTAGAACCACATGGTCACAAGCCTGCCGAATCCCCTATTGATATAGTGCTAGGTGGACGGGACCGAAACCAAAACGAGTTGATTGCACCCCCGATTAGGACGCGTAGTGCAGGAACGGAAGAATTTCAGAACAGCTTCAAAAGAAAATAGAGGAATATGAGTATGTGATGCCCTCTCGTACTGTCACAATTTTTGCAACATTTGGAACTCTGGAATCCATGACTTACTGCTCATCCAATCCTCTCAAGCTCTTAGAAAAAAATTAGCACAAGGCCACCCCTAGCTCTCTCACGTGGCTTCCTCTCTGTAACGAAAACTGGTTTCAAAGTAGAGTTTATTGGGATCACGTGCAGACTTTAACTGTCAGCCTTCGAGAGAGATTTTCATAACAAAATGCGGGCCGCGGACGAGTTCCTCACAAAAATAATAAACCGAATTCGCGAGAGAGAGAGAGAGAGAGAGAGAGAGAGAGAGAGAGTTATAAACCTAGTAAAGCATAAATTAGGAAATACGTTAGGCTTAAAAACCTTAATTGTCCACCACATGTTTCTTGTACGAGTAGGATAAGGAACATGGTTGCTGATCAATGCGGATGACGTGCAATTACTGTATTTTTTGATCGAGCTTCATCCTTTGGCTGGTGTGTCACTTTGTGCCGTCTTCCCGTGTCGGGGAGAATCTTTGTGTCAACGCTACGGTTACGTATGCTCGGCTCTTGTCGCCCGAGCTCTATTATTGCAGTGCGCCTTTTCCTATCGGGTTCGTGGCGCTGGACGTTGATGCAAAAGAGCCAATGCCTATCTCTACTCCTAGGAAATTCCTCCATTTCCGAAAGCTCAGGCTCCTTATGCTGTTTGCTCCATTTCGCCGCTTGCGAAAGGCGGCAGCGACTGTTCGATCGCTCATTCGTCAGTGAATTCTTACACAAGTTTTACCCACGTGAAATTGTCCGCACGGACATATAGTAACGGCAACCGCGCGCTATATAGAAGGCTCGAGATAACAACGGCGCCCCTGCCACCGGATACCAGACAGTAAATGATGAGTTTAGATGCATGGATCCAATTCCGTTAGTCCCACTTTTACCATCCATCCTGTTAATTGGTGAACCTTTTCTTGCCTGTTCACTTTGAATTCAACAGTTGGGACGATATGGGTGTTGACTATTCGATTTGAATTCAGAGGTTTGGGATTTAAGTGGAGCCCATGTGAACTTTTTATTAACAAAATTTATTGGACGCGACTAGCGCTCGGACCGTATGTTTGGGATTTAAGTGGAGCCCCATGTGAACTTTTTATTAACAAAATTTATTGGGCGTGACTAGCGCTCGGACGTATGGTCCGAGCGCTAGTGCTGTGCGCCCGAGCGCAACATCGTTGTGTGCTAAACGCAACAAAATTCGGAACGTGCGCCGCATATCAAAAATTCATACACATCATTTTAAAGAACATTACCGTGAACAGACGCGTTAACATCATCTCAAAGAAACATCACCTTGAACATCATCTAAAAAAAGCTCAGAATCAAAACAAAGCACTTGGGAAAAAATGCACTGAAAAATCTTGCAACATCACCGTGAACAGTATGCAATATTTTTTTCTACAGATGCAACATTTGTTTTCAATGGGACACAACATCTTAAGGAACAGTATGCAACATTCTTTTCAATGGGCCGCAACATCAGAACAGCTCACCATTTTGCAACAAAAAATCAGAAGAAAAGGAAGAGGAAACAGGATCAAGTTGCACACAAAGCTTCCAAAGCGGGCATGGACTTCTAGATCGGGTGATGAGCAGCTCCGGCAGGTATTGGCCGAGCTGCTCCAGCGACGGAGGCGGTGGCGGCGTCTTGTTGCTGCACGGGAGTAGCATTTGGGCCAACGACAGTCCCCTCGGCGCCGGTGACTTCCCCCGTGACCTCGCCAGTGAGAGGCCCCTAACCACCTCCCCCTTGAGCGCCGAAAAGAACCCCTGCATCCTCTCCTTCTCCATTGCAGCGATCCCAAGAGAAATGACGATTAATTAACACCAGCAACAAGCAACTAGTAGGAAATCAAGATTTGGCTTCAGGAGAGTAGCGAGGAGTTGTAACATCCCAAAGTTCTGTTACTAAAATAAAAATTAATAAAGTTATTATTTTATTAGATTTTCTGGCTGTCACAGAATTTTCTCGATTTTTGTAATTTAAAAGTGTCTTCTTGTTAAAAGAATAATAATAATAATAAAATTAATTATTTAATTTCTTGGTTTTACAATCAAAAATAAAATCTATTGAGTTTTATGGGATTTTATTGGATTTAAAGTTAGAGAGAAAATTTTAATTAGTTTCTTGAATTTTCCGGTATTTAAAAGGTTTTTCCTATTTTCTAGAAAATAAAAATAATTATTGTACAAAAATAGAATCCAAATTTAAGTTGGAATTATTGTTATTAAGTTAAAAATAATGCAAGAATTTTTGTGAAGTTTTCTAGAATTTTGAACTCTATTTGCTATTTTCTAAAAGTCTATTTGATGTATTGCTTTTTACGAAATTTGAAAATCAATATTCGAATCTCAAATTTAAATCAAATTAAATCTAAATCTAAATTCATAGTCTCAATTCAAATCCTTGTTCTAAAATCAAATATCTTTGTGACTAATTCTGGATTCAAATTCTTGTTTTTAATTCATCTCAAATTCAAATCTTAGCCAAATTTCAAAATTTAAATTTAATTTTTCTGTGAAATGAAAATTTTATAATCTCATTTCAAATTTTGGCTGAAAATCTTTTCTTTCCTTTTCCCTCTTTTCCTTTTCCTTTTTCTTCTTTCCTTTTCTTTCTTTCTTTCCTTTATTTACCTTTCTTTCTCTCTCCTCCTTTTTTTTCTTGGCCATGACTTCCTTCAGTCCGAACGTTTTTCCTTGTGTTCGCATGTTCGAACACTCCTTTTTCCTTTCTTCCTCACATGGCCAGCTCCATCTCCAGAACGTCCAGAATAGCCCGACGCCATGGACGCCACCAATGAAGCTCATAAAACCCATGATTTCCTCTACGATTCTTTGCAAAATCAATTGCAATCAATCCCTCTCATCACAGCACCTCCATTCCTGGCCATTCCTCCCCTCATCAATGCGCGAAATCAACGAAACGCACCATGTCTGGCCGTGACACACACGCATTGATCTCCCTCCACGGTCCACCTCTACCCCTATATAAGAGAGCACCGTGTGCCCCTCGTCTCCCTCGTCCATCCCCGAAAATCTCAAGTCATCCTTCCCTTTCTCCTCTCCACAATCGATGCTTTTGTCTCACCGGCCAAAGCTCTCTTCGACGACGATTGCACCGCCTACAGTGGAGCCCTGCCACCATCGACCACACCCCTGGCTTCGCCTCACGACGTTCTACGCTGTGCTCCGCTCACCTTCACTGGTGCATCGCTGGAACACCACTGCCACCGTGAGCCCGCGCCGCGCCACCGGTTCTCTCCTCGCCGTCGGCCACCCGTGGACGCCACTCCATCACCTAGGTGAGCATTGTGTTCCCCATGTTTCCCTCTTCGTTTCACCTCAAACCCCACTTGCTACCTCCTCTCTGTTTGCCCAGAATGCCGACGTCAACCTGTCGGTCACCAGTCACCGTGGATGCATCACCTCGAACCATATCCGGCCAAACCGACCACACCTATGCGCTCCTTGGGCCGAGGCCATGCCTATGCTCACCTCCATTCATCCCTCGCGCCTCTGGAATGCTGGTGCCGCTATTCGGTCCGTGCGCCGCTGTCGCTCTGGATGACGCCACCGCTGCCTCGAGCTGTTGCCAGCCGAACCTTCGCCACCTAGGGGTAGAGGGACTCCATGGGGTCTCATTTTCGAGCTTTGCCGGCCAGTCCACCACACACCTCACCGGCGCCATGCCATGGTCGAAGCTCTAGACGTCCTTTCATTGAAGTCTCTCTATTCCTTTGCTTTAGCTAGTTTGCCTCGAGTATTTGTCACAATAGCACGTTGACTCAATTGGTTAGAGTAGGCAAGTTAGTCCTCTGTAGCCATAGATCTTCAGTTCAAATCATGAGAACCCCTTGTTTTCTAGTTTTCAAATCTTTTCCTTGGGTCAATGACATCCGAGCCCCATGTGTCATACTCACATTTCTATTCTAGCTAAACATCATTCTCTCACTAGCATATGGACCCACAATGCATTCACACCATTCTTTTACATCAGTTCTGCATGTAAAACATCCGAAACATGCAGTCCAGAATAGTGATTTTTGGAACTTCATCATTTCATGTGACATCAAAACTTCCAAAAATTCGTTCCCCCTCATACGAACTCCGATTCCGTCGATTCAAATTCCTAAATTCATATAAATTCAATATCTTCCTTACAATATTTATTGTATAATTTTTGGATTTTATTTAGATTTTATTTGAATGTTATTTGAATTTGGCTCGTTTATGCGTATAGATTTCGACGACTTCGGTGAGCCGGTTTTTGATGCTGTTTGAGAACAACAATTAATCAAGCAAGGCAAGTTACATCTTTGATCATATTTGATCCTATTATTTTAAATTATTTAAATACTGTTTTAAATTATTATTGCATGCGTATTTCTATTCAATGTAATTTAAATACCTGTTTTTAAATTATAGTTATGTCTAAATCCTTTGTACTGCCAATCTTGACATTGAAATAAACCTATCTTGACACTTCAGATGAAAATCTAGTTTATGCAATAGTATGAGCTAGAACATTTTCGAAAAAATTGTGCTTAGACATGCTTAGACTTGAAATATTTGATTTGAGAATTTACAACCAAAAATCAAATGTTGTTTAAATGACATCTATGGCACTGGTGTGTCATGGAAGTTTACAAATAATTTGAAAAATTGAAATAAAGTAAAAATTGGTTTGTACTTAGGCAAAATGGATGGATGGTGGGTGCAGGTTTATACACGGGCTTAATCCGGGTAGGGTTAAGACCCAGGGTTTTTATTGGAAGTCGCCCAAGTCAGTTAAGGACCGGTCTTCGAGCGTATTTTGCTACGCCCCATCGTACTACCATATGTCCTGAGTGGGCAGGGCCTGACTAACTGATTGGCATGTGTGAGTGTTAGAATAACCTACTTTTTATATATTCCCACATAGCACAAGAGGGGGCTTAAATCCGGTGGATGGCTAATCCAAAGGAAGCGAAACCTTAGCGAGGAGAGACTACCGTGGAATGGCGCTTTGTAAATACCTTGTCACGTGCTCTAGACTGCTTACCTAAGGTAGTGAGCAGTGGTATCGACGGATGCCAAATAAACTAGAGAAGTCGTGTCTTGTGGGTAAAGTTGTACACCTCTGTAGAGTGCAAAACTATTCGAATAACCGCATTCATAGTCATAGACTTACTGAGCAAAGCCACTCAAAGTTAGACTTTGATTTTGATTTCAAAATATTTTGACAAATGAGTTTGGATAGTTTATCCAATTGGGAAACTGGACGATTAACCATGTGATAGGAGGGTATCCATCACCATATTTCATATGGAGGTTATCCTGCTATAAAACTTGAGAATTTATAAAATGAATTTTAGTTATAGAATAACTGCTTTGGAACTTAGTACAAAATGTTAAAAAAAAAACATTGCTTTATGCAAACTCAATCAATAAGCCTTCCTTTGATATATCCTTGCATGAATTATAATATGTTATTGGGTGTAACTTGTGAGCATGGAAGTTGTGCTCACCCTTGCTTAATACAAACAAATTTCAGAGAAGAAGGACTTCGCTATCGGTGTAGATTGCGACGACTAGGCCGCTACCCCAGTCAATTATCTGGCGGCGATCACCGGGGTATACTCGTCTTCTTCATCTTTCGCTGTGTTTGTTTATTGTTGGCTTGCAAGCCTTTCTTGTAATAAACTCTGTTGATTATTAATAAAGTTGTGCAATTTATGGATGTTACCATATTTGTTTACTGTGTGAACTAACTATTGATCATGGGACTAGTTCAGGAATACACAGAGGATTTGGGGGTGTTACTCCTGGGTTCGACAGGAGTGGAGTAGAAGGGGAGGAAATCAAGCAACAAGCATTAATGTTGGGAGTAGCGGAAGGGCAGCAAAATGGAAAATGGGGAAGAGGAGAGCAGGATGGACGGAAAGAAAAAGAATGGGTGTGGGTGGGTTGGTTGGGGATAAGGAGTGGCAGCAAAGTTCGATGTCATGCGGTGGCAGCAAAACAAATCAGTGGGATGGGGTAGTAGGCTAAGTGGGATGGGGTAGTGGGCTGAGCGTCTGATGGGTCGGACACCTGAACAGTAATGTTTCCCTAATTTATTTCTTTACCAACGCACTGTTCGTCATGTGAAATAGCTAGGGGTGAGCATTCGGTTTATACGGTTTTTTCGGTTCGGTTTTTTCGGTATAAATTATTTCAGTTTTTGGAAGTTGCCAACCAAATTAACCAACCGAAAATTATAGACCGAACCTAATAAACCAAAATATTTTGGTTTGGTTTATTCGTTTTTTCGGTATGGTGAAATATTATCACTTAGCAACACTTCTTTGTGAATCTGTTACGGAGCTTACCTGACTTGGCGACTTGGCGTGGCACATCTTATTGGCCATTGACCTGTCACCTCCTCCTTATTGGCTTCTTGTCGTCATGGGGAATGGGCAGCCTTCAGATACAGAGTGGAGGACGGTGGACTACTACAGAAAAGGTCATCATAGACGGTTCTGAACAATAACCGTCTTTGATAGTTTTTTCTATTACAAAAAAAAAATCGGTAGTTTCCATATGCTCTTCCGATAGTTTGTAAGAAGGTAATTAAAAGATACTCTCTCACACACACACAATCAATGGCTCACTCTCTAACGAGGATGAGGTCAAGTGGAGGCATCCATCTTGAACCGAATCAGCCTCCCTTGTCGACCACAGATGAGGGTTCTCACTGAGAACGAAATCTGACAGGATGGAGGGGGACGAAATCAGAGTGAGAAGGAAACCTGGATAGGGATTTAGGGGCAAAACTCTATGGTCACTTGAGGCCAAGATAGGAGCGGCCAGATCTGGTAGTACTGATCGAGCCGCAGCGCCCTGCTCACTGGTGGCGCCGTAAAATAGTATGGTCCATGAGGTATTGGGGCAGCTAGCAGGTGTAACTCGTACTTGTGTACCTGCAGACATATGGAACTAGTCAATAATCAGGTGACGGTGACGCAAATCGATCTTTGCGTGCGTGTGTTTACGTGCACGCGCTGGCGAAGTGCACGTTGGACATGTGCAGGCAGCAACGCGCCACGCGCGTACCGATATTTTGGACGGCACGAGATCACGGGATCTCTGACGAAGTGACGAACATTGTAGGCGGCCGAAAGTTTTGGTCGTCAGGCATCTTGCGTGCAGCAGCTACAGATATTTCTCGATTGATCTAACCCTTGGGGACCAGGGTATCACCGTTCACATATTTATCTCACCTCGTGCTTCTCTTCTCTGTCCTTGTAAATTTTTTTTAGAACATCAAAAGTTTTGCGCGCTATTCAATCGGAGAGAAGAAGGAACAACCCAAAATAGTTTTACAACAACAACGCAGTGTTTACATTGTGGTACCTGTCAACATAAAAATCTGAAAAGAAAATATATTGCCTAAAATACAACTAAGAAAAATAATACTACGAGAGCCAAGAACTCAAACACGTGCTTTTGCCTGAATCCATAACACACTTTCATGTTTGATCACACCCACAATGTCTTGCAAGGTACTAGATTTATTATTAATAACCCTGTCATTTCTCTCCTTCCACAACTGCTACATGATCAAAATTACCAGCGTGTCATATCCCTTTCTTTGCGCCCTGACAACTTCCTTTTTTGAATCAATCCACCAGTCCAGCAAGTTGACAATGTCATCCGGTGTGAGCCGACCATGATCTGCTGTGGAAAGGATTTCAAACCAAACATGTTTGACTACCACACAATCCACTACAAGATGTTGTATTGTCTCATCTTCCTGGTCACATAGCACACATGCATTTGGATGCTGTAACCCTCTTCATCTCAAACGATCCGTTGTCCAACACCTTGTTTTGGATCACCAACCAAGCGAAAACTTACATTTTAGCGACGCTCTAGACTTCCAAAGTTGCTTGCCACACGGCATCTTTATAGCTCCATTGAAAAGGCTTTATAAGCAGAAATGGCGGTGTATGACAATGAAGACAATTATTTCCAACAAATGCTATCTTCTCTACCTTCTTGAAGATGTACCACACGTATACGTATACATATATACGTATATATATACATGTATACGTGTGTATACACACACACACACACATATAGGAAAATGGTATAGTACTCCTGGGAGTACGTACTCCCACTTCTCATATACCATTTAAATTGTATGATTATACCTCTTTATCAATTTAAGTATACTCTAATAATAATTATTAGATACCCCAAAGTGAATTCCATGAATTTTTTTTTCATTAAATGCCACTTTTATAGTAAAATTTGTGTATACACTTCTTTTATATATGAAAAAGGTATATAGCAAAAATAAATGGCTCCAATGAAAAATTTTCAATCAAGGCGCATTGGAAGATCTTATAATTGGTATTTAAGTATACTGAAAGTGATACAGAAGTATAATATATTCATTTAAGTGGTATATTGGAAGTGGGAGTATGTACTCCAATTAGTATGAAACGGGTGTCCTACACACACACACACGCAAAGAGAGAGAGAGAGAGAGAGAGAGAGAGAGAGAGAGAGAGAGAGAGAGAGAGAGAGATAAAACAGGTATACGTATATATACGTATGTATATACGTATATATATACATGTATGTATATACACGTGTATACACACACACGTACGTATATATATACATACGTGTGTGTATGTGTGTGTGTGTACATATATGTGACCAAGCCCTTGTGTTGTCAACTCTTTTCAATCATAACCATCTCAACCTTAATGCATATCCCATTATTTGCAAATCTAACAAACCAAGTCCACCATATTCCAATGGCTGACAAACTTTGCTCCATGCGACTAGGCATTTACCTCCTTTTTTTCTTCCTCACCAAACCATAGAAAACCCCTCCTTCTCTTGTCACTTTATTTAATAAACCATTTTGGGAGTTCCATTGCCATTAACTGATAAATCGACATGGCTGCCAAAACATATTTAACCACTACAAGCCTACCTCCTAAACTCAGCAATGAGCCTTTCCATTTGGGCAGTTTGGCAACCAACTTGTCAATGATTGGATGTAGGTGAATTCGTCTCAACTGCTTGATTGACAACATAAGTCCCAAATAAGAACATGGAAAATCCTTAATATGCCAATTAAAACTCTCCTTAAATCAATCTTGGAGAAGACACGAGCATTATTCATATGATCAAACAAATCATCAATCCTCAGGGGATGATACTTGTTCTTGATGGTAACTTCATTTAAAGAATGGCAGTCGACACACATCATCACACTGTCGTCTTTCTTCTTCACAAATAGCACAGGGCTTCCCCATGGTGACGAGCTAGGACAGATGAATACCATGTCCAATTTCTCTTTGAGTTGTTGCTTTAATTCGACCAACTCATCAGATACCATTTGATAAGGTCATTTGGATATAGGTACTGTCCCGAGTAGCAAATCGATGACAAGCTCTATGTCACGGTCAGGCGGCATTCCCTGTAATTCATTCGGAAACATGTCGGGATATTCATATACCACAGGCACTTAACTAAGTTCTGAAATTGAGATAGAGTTGAGCGTGGGTTGCTGAGATGGAGCAGCATATGTGGAGGAGAAAACGACTCACTCTCTGTCGGAGTTGACAAGAAAGACGGCCTGTTTTGAGCAATCGATAAATCCTTTGTGTCTATACAATCAATCCATCCCAAGAATCACATCTAACCCAGGTGTATCTATCATAATGAAGTTGGTCCCACCCCATTAATTTTAATTTGGACTTCAAAACAATCAAGTTTTGCCCTCATGACAAACCCGGGGGAATAAACTACCATATTGCTCTCTAGGTGTTTAGTTTTTATGTCTTGTTGCATGGCAAATTTCTTATATATGAATGAGAAGCTCCAGAATCAAATAATGGCAATGTAGGTACTGAGTGAACGAGAATCATATACATCACCACATCGGGTGCTACGTTGGCCTCCTCGGCTGTCGAGTGGTTCAGATGACCGTGTCCGAAACCTTGCGCCAGTTTAGGGGATTGCTTCCCTCCCTGATCTCGTGCAAGGCCCTGGGGTCGCTGCTGGACACCAAGGGGTTGGGGTTGAGGCACTTGAAACTTCCTCTTTGGGCACTCTTTCGCAAAGTGTCCGCATTCGCCACAGTTGTAGCAAGTTACGACTGTTGCCCGGTTTTGTGTCCCGGACAGCTACCCTCCATGGTTATATTATTGAACCACGGCTTGCTGCGGGTGGGGGCCTTGTGCTTGAAACCTCGGAGGTGGTAGTGCCGAAGGACGGGCGTTCGATGGTTGCCAAACACGTGGTCTCAACGTGCCGCTGCTTGCTGATTTTTGCGCTAACCACTTGCGCTTGCGGATCTCCACGACCTTCCGAATGCTATCGTAAACCCGGATTGCCTTTTTTTATCAAGGTTTGGAAGTTGGGAACGTTGTGGGAAGTGAGTGACCATTTCATCTCATCGTTGAAGCGCTCTCGAAAGAGAGCAACCTTCCTTCCCTTGTCCAGTATTTCGGATGAAGCATACCGGGCAAGGTAGTTGAAGCGATGGAGGAACTCCATCACGGTCATGTTCCCCTACCTGAGATGGTTTCTTGATGTCCATGAGGCCTGCTGGGATGTGGGCGTCACGGAATGCCTTCTTGAAGGCGGCAAAGTGAGGGTTTGGCCTTCCCCAAGAATGGCCTGATGGTTCTCCCACCAAGTGGCTGCTACGCCATGTAGCTGATAAGATGCATATAGTACCTTCTCCTCATCATTGAATTAGGCGATGACCAACTTGCTCTCGACGGTGAGAAGCCAATCGTCGGCATCGAGAAGAGCTACTGCGGACGAGAAGGTCGGTGGCCGAGTTCGCATGAACTCGCCTGTACTTGACTGTGGCATGGAGGCAGTTCCGCCTCCAGTGGCTGCCGCGCCTATGTTGGCGGTGTTCTTCACCAACTGCTATAGCAGTAAGGTATTCGTCTGTCAACCTTGCTCGATAATGGCAAAAACTTGCACCATTGTGGGCGGTGGAGGCAACACTTCCGCTTCTGCAGTGGCGTGCTGATCCTCAGAAGTAGATCGGTGTAACGGGTTAGGTTGCGAAGGATTGGGAACCTCGCCTTCCAGTTGCCGTGATCCATAGGCAGGTCCTAAAGCCATGAGTTGGTTAACAGAGCGTGTTCCGGCATCCTGTTCGTACAACACGCAGGTTAACAAATTTGCGCAGCATGAGGGGAATAAGCACAAGTTAAGTGGGTCGGCAAGTTACATAATCCCATACTAAAATAACTCATTTAAAAACTGAACTAAGCATGTTTTTAAATCATAAGGACAGCTCTCATAAAACCTCAACATACTAATCAAGTTCTTACATGGTTTGCATGCCCGTTACTCAAACATTACAAAATGCAACTAAACCACCATAAGTAGCAAATTACAAACATCATACACCATCACCTTATATAACTTATCATACCAAAATACCCAAAAGTGCTCACACTAATCCCATACTAGTGAGGTCCTGACTGCTAGTCTAAATCCAGTTGTCGTGGTCGCACCGGGCAGCGTGTGAAGACTCCAGGGTAGTAGAGGATGGGGGGCCAATGAACTCAATCTCCACATGCCCGTCATGGGGAAGACGGTGTTGCTGCACTGCTCGTGGTGGCTCCTCCGTATCTGAGTAGATGGCCATCATGCGACGGTGATGACCAATAGCCGACATACGAGGACGTCGAGTACCGGACTGGATGTGGACGGTGGGCTCTAGCAAATCTTCAGCAGGTGCTAGTACGACATCCTCCCCGTACAATATCTCTCACGAAAAGAGACCCTGGACCACCATCGGACGATGTTGTCCTCAACGGTGGAGATCCTCCGACGAGCCTCCAATAGCTCGTGGGTCACACTACAGAGATATCTATCGAGTGATCTCACGAGACCGGCGAGGTGCAGGTGTGGAGTGAGGAATGGCATCCCCTCCACGCGGTAGGTGTGCTCCTCCCTATCCACCATCTGTGCGGGGAAGTGGAAGAATAAATCCTCCAACTCGGTCTACTCGTGTCGCAGGTGTACGATGGCGATGTATGCCGCATCATACAGTGACATCAGGACGCAAGAGCCCCGTCCATAGTAACAAAAAGAGGGGCCTCCGAAGTGTTGTCCCAGGATGAGCACCTGGGTGAGGTACTTAGTGGATGACACATAGGAAGGCGTACTGAAGACCATGTACTGAGGCGTGTACGGCTAGTGGATACGCTGTAGCATTACCCATAAGGTATACTGTAGTGTACCCTCCTCAAAAGCGCTAGTGCGATACTAGGGTTCCCATGGGGTGGTCATCTACAATTTAGGAAAAGGGAAAGTTAGTGATCATTTCTACACATAATGAGAAACATAAGTAAGAAATGATACTAAGACAAGAAAGGAATTGTAGTACAAATTTTTATTCGTTCTCTACATTATTTAACCAACACCTAAGGTTTATGTTCAGGTTATACTACCCCTTGGTCTTTAGGTATAAATAGACCTCTATAATATCTAATCAATTTAACTCCAAATGAAAGTACAAGGGGTTAATGAATAGTACATCACATTATTTTCAGAATATAACTACGTTCTGAAATTTTCGTAAAGAGCCATCTAGGGTGACATTTTTGCTAGATTAAGAATGAGTTTTCAAAGGATCTTCGTGTAGGATGTTTTAGGGACTTTTCTAAAACATTTTGGCTCTGTTTTAATGCTTTAAATATGCTTAAAAATATTTATTTTTAGAGGGCACATCTTCTCCCAAAACTAGAATTATTTTGAAGGAAGTTGAGAGGTAGCAAAAGAATGACTACCAATTCCTAATATAACGGCAATTCTAACTAGGGCTTGTCCGACAGTTAGTGTGGCTCTGATACCAAGCGCTGTCGGACCCTGGGCTTGGAATACCCGAAGCTCTCGTGTGTGTACCGTACTAGTCCATGATCAGTGGCTAGTACACACATCCACAATGATGGCATACATATCCATACATTCATACAAAATAAAACAAATGCAATACATATAGCTTAAGCGATTACAAACTTTACATTACAAGGGCCGACCGGCCAAATAAAAGCTCAAGTATTAGAAGTAGCAAATGAAACAGCAGATGCATAATATGTATAAAGTCCAAAAGTCCAGCAGTATGCCCATCCAAACCCTCAAGCAACTGACAAGAAACAAGTCCTAAAAAGACCCGTCACCGAACCCTTCGGTACCGGGTACAAAGAAAGTGTCGTCCGGTGTGGACTCATACTCCAAGTTTGAACAACAATTTAAGCAAGATTAAGTACATTGCGTACTCAACAAGACTTGTAGTGTATCACAAAGTTTATATAAATGCAAGGATAACAAGGGATGATGCTCTATGCTATAAGTTATTTTGGTTATTTTCAGCATTAAGCAAGTTTTATTTTCAATATCAATATGTAGTATTTTGCAACGGAAGTTTAGAGAGCAGTTAAATAGATATTTTACAACAAGTAAGTACTTGAATAAATAACAAATCGCAACCCTTCTCGGCTGCGATCAACATCTTATTTACAACCATAGACATGACACTCAACTCAAATAAGAACAACAAAACCATTCCCTCATTTTCCAACAAGAACCATTTTCATAAAAACCAAGATTATACCCGATGGACTGCACCAATCACGCTCATGACCGCGAGCATGACTATTTAAGTAGATTTAAACTCTACAGAGGTGTACAACTTTACTCACAGCACACGAATTCTCTAGTTTGTTCGGCATCCGTCGATACCACCGCTCACTATTTTTGGTAAGTAGTCTAGAGCACACATTGAAGCCTTTACATTATCTAGTCCTAACTTTGCACTACCCCGACGAATGAACACCCTCACTTCACTTGGGTACACCCCCATCTCAGTGAGGCATTCACCGTTGTGTTAGAAGGTTTTGTTCCCAACGCCTCGGTGAAGGGAGCCCCTTCAAGTAATCACACATGCTCGCACCACTACGACCTACCAACATGCAAGGCTAGTTTGCGATGACTTAATTAGCTAAGATCGTCCCATACCAGCACATGTGGTTGTATGCTTAGGCTTTAGATTGGGAGCACCATCGCTCGGTCCTTAATTGACCCGAGCGAGGATCTCCTCCTATCTACTTATGAGATACACCTTTCACACTTCTCATAATATAATATAACTCGCCCGCGTAAGAAACTAAGTTTTTCATTTTTATTTTTATAAAATATAAAAGAGGTAAACACCTCTGGACCATCATTTCAAAATATCTCAAATTCATGTTTAATATTTCATCCATTTTCCAATTTTAGTAAATCTAGAGTCCAACTAAGCACTTGTGCAATATTCGCACTCGAAATACACAAATTGACATAATTCATTGTCTAAACCATACCCTAATAGATACAACAATAAGGATATCAATACTTCAAGGAGGATAGTGCATCAAATAGGATTATAACTACCGTTATCCCCAAATATAGCAATTTTAAGCAAACATACACGCATGCATAATAGATTTTGCAAAAAGAAGTGCATTATTTAAAATAGTACTATCAACATGGTCAAAGGGGGTCCTTACCTTGCTCTGGTTACTCTGATGACAAGGATGGAGGATCATTGTAAAATTCACTCGAACAATCGACGTCTAATAAAGAGAGCCAGAAGCAAATTAAATATAGAAAAATAATTTCAATAGTAACAAAATCAAAATATTTTTGCATAATCAGATAGATCATGATTTTATATGAATTTAGAAAAAAATATTTATCTTATTTGGAGTTCGTGTGCAAAAGTTATTAACATTTTAATTTGCTTTAGTTTGAAAATTCTAGAAATTATAAAGAGGTGACGTCAAAAGCGAATTTTCTAAGGTTTGCGCTTTCCAACAGTGAAAGTGTATTTTTCTCTGAGTTCTACTCAGGTTTACGCTTTTCAACTAAGAAAGCGTATTTTCCTCTGAACTGAAAGTGGCTTTATCATTTTTCTGAATTTTTATTAACTTACATGTGGGGCCTACGTGTTAGTGACTCATAGTTTCATTCTGGATTTTTATTGATTAAATAGAGGCGGTCCCACATGTCATAGACTTATTATTGATTAACTAAATGATTAAACCTATTTTGATTTTAATTATCTGACGACGAGGGCCCACATGCTAGTCTCTCCGTTTTAAAACTAGGAATAGTGTGTGGTCCCACGTGTCAGTGACACATATTCTAATTACGTTTGAAATCAGATTTCTGTTAATCTTTTCGGTTGGTCCCACCTGTCATCCACTTAGTACTCTTAACCACTGTCATTTAGTGTTAACTAAATCCTAATCGCTAGTGGGTCCCATTGGTCAGCGAGAGAGATATAAAGTAGCAAAGCTACGTGCATGGTCGAGTGCCGTGGTGCCGTCGGTGAACAGCGCGATGAGCGGCGGAATGGAAAGAGGGAAGCAAGGTGAAGCTATGGGTGGTGGTGGCGGCGGCGACGAAGGAGACGGCCGGAGGTGGCATTACGGCGGCAGAACACCTCAGGTCTGCGATGTACTTCACGTAAGAGGCATTCCCTGGGCTAAAGGAGTGGCACACTGGGCTCAGTGAGTCCAGACGATGCTAATGGACCGGGTGCGAGGACCTAGGGTCACTAGAGGTGAGCCGGTGGCATGCAACTGCGGTGGCGCCATGGGTGGCTAAGAGGGATAGTATACCAGAGGTTCGCCCTTGGAAAATTGATGTGCACATGAGTATCAGTGACTCACCACGACCACGAGGGTGAAGAAAATGAGGCCGGGGAAGGGTTGAGGTAGCTTGTCGATGACGAGCAACGACGGCGTATAGGAGGTTCATGACAGCAGCTTACCACAACAACATAAGAGCTATAAGGAGTGTTGCATTAGCTCATTGAGGTGCTAAAGATGGTGTAGGTGCAAGGAATTGGTCCGAAGCTCATCGGGCTTCGAAGGAGAACGGAAATGGCGGGAGTGGCCGTGAAAGAGAAAGACGGCAACAATGCTCGGATTCTTTGCAAATCTGCCTGCATTGAGTGAGGGAATAGTATCAATGGTGTATGGAACATGTTGTGACGCTCTTGAGTGGAGTTCGAACTTACCAGAGCAGCGGGAACGCTGTGGCAAGATCTGGTGCGCGTCAGAGTCGAGGACGAAGGCGAACACAATCAAGATATGGGACCCTCGGGGCTGAATTGAGCAAAGGAGGGAGATGAGTGATGCAAGTGGATCACAATGACGCGAACATCATGGGTGAAGAAGATCACCAGAGTGCAATGGTGCGGAAGCATGCTCACTGGCATCGAGAATGATACAAGCGTTCCCGCGAAACCAAGGAACGATGAAGCTTGGGTTTGTGCGAAATGGAACGTGGGCGAGCTGAGGATGACAGTGCATACTCTAGTGCTTAAGTAGCTAGGATAATTGCACAAGAAGAGCAGCGCGATACTCGCAGAGCTGTTCTGGTCTCTCCATCCACATGGGAAAAGAGCATATTCAATGGGGTGGATAGCATGAGCGAGCCAAGCGGAGGTGATGGGAGCAGGTGAGGTTGTAAAATAGTGGGTAGTGGTTGAAACCAATTGGCGAGTGGCGGAGCTGCCGACGGTGAGCTAGCGTGCAGGCGAGGGTGAGAGGTGGAAGAGAGATGCTAACATGCGGGCCCAGCATGTCAGCGGGAGAGGGAGGCACCGACGTGGGTTGGAGTGGGCATGGGCACAATTGGGCAGAGTTGGGTTTCAGCCCAAAGTCCGGTGGAAATTTGATTTAGGCTCTTTGAATTTTTTCCAAAACTGGTTAAATAATTCCTGAATTTTTATACTTAGTAAACAGAGTTAAAAATTTATGAAATTTTTTGTGGGGGTTCCTGACGTAGTATAGTTTCTTATGTAAATTTTTTAGTATTTATCTGCTCTTTTTTCTCAAAAATTCGTACAATTTGCTTGTTTGCATGTGAATTCACTATGTGATTTATGCAAAACTTCAAAATCATGCAAAAAAGTTTATCATACAAAACTTATTCTCCCACTCATTTTCTCTTAATTTTCCCAAAATGTGATTTTTGGGATGTTACACGACGTGTTTGTCGACATTGGAATCTATTTAAAGCAAAAAACGACGATTTTGAATAAATGCTCATAACACAAATAAATTGAAATGAACTTAAAAAATTATTATTTTGGTACGGTTAGAAATATCTTGAATTTATATTACTCCAAAAATAAAAAAAAAATCATTTGGATTTAAAATGAGGGCGAACGAGCTCTCCAAAGTTTGTCCCGATAGGAAATTCCAAAAAAATATAAACAAATCCTAGCAATGGGACCGGCTGGGTTTATATATATATATTAAGGAAATCCTCTCTGACTGACAGGTGGGGTCCACCGGGTTTGATTTTCTTTGCAAATTATTTTTCTTAAGAAAAAGGGCTCTGTGGCTTACAGGTGAGTCCAGCCGACATTTTTATTTTATTTTTATTCAAGAAAATCCTAAGAGACCGACAAGTGGTGTCATGATCCATTTGGACTCGTTCCACCTGGCGGCGCATAGGGCTTGGGCCCACTCGTCAGCGGCTTGGGTCCATGCACTAGGTCTATGCGGCAGTTTTAAATGGTGGGGTTCACATGTCATGTACTTAAGTCTAAAGCTATGGTTTAATTAGGTTTTTAATGATATCAATCCCACACATCATACACTCATTAGCTACTTAATTATACTAACTAAAATACCGGTTTGGAATTGGATTTGAAATTTGGTTTCGTATTTCATAAGTGAATTTGTATCTGAAATTCAAATTATGATTTTTAGTATTACATTTTACTTGTAGATTTTTATAAACTTAATTTGGATCAATGATTTATTATTTAACTTTTGAAATGCAAACCGAATTTTTGGAAATTCACCAAATGCAACAAAAGTTTTTGAAAATTCATGCAAATTTTCAAATAGTAAAAAAATGAGCTGTTAGAAATCACAAGGTCTATTTATGAAGGGCTTAGTTGGAGGAGGCACAATATTTCGGCTATAGGAGTAAATTCGTCTCAGTGTGGAGATTTTTAAAGTGTGGTCCGAATTCGTCATCGTGTTCGTCATGGACACTGTGCCAGACATGGCGGTGAGTGGTGCATGCGCCAAGCTGTGTCAAACATAGCAACGGCTGGTGCATCTGACTCTGATTTGGTTTTCTTCTCCATTAGGGACTCTAATCTGTAGCCTATATATGTACCCCTGTAGTCGTACGGTTAGACACGCTGAAGTTCTCCGTGCTTATAATTCTCATCATATAGTAAATTCCGCCTTCGTGTGTCCGTAGTTTTTTCAGAAGGATTTTTCATGTAAAATAGTATGGACATTCTGGAAAGGTATAGATTGGGTTCAGGCCAGCTTGTGAACGTAGCGAAATTAGCAATTTTTCCCAGCTAGGATTGTAATGATGAGATGAAATTAGCAGAGGCTTTTGGGGAGAAATATCTTGGCCTTCCTACTGCGCTTGGGCGATCGACAAACGAAGCTTTTGAACATACTCCTTCCAAGATTCGTAAGCTCATGGGCGGGTGGAGAGAGAAAATAATTAAGCGGGGTTGGCAGAGAGGTGCTTATAAAGTCCATTGCTCAAGCAATTCCTACCTATTGGATGAGTTGTTTTAGATAGTCGACGAAGACATGCAAGAAGATTACGAGTCTTGTGTCTAAGTCTCGGTGGGCAGGTGATGCAGACAGTACCAAAATTCATTGGCAGAAATGGTCATCAGTAGCCCGTTCGAAGCTGACAGGAGGGATGGGGTTTCGTGATTTTCAGAAATTAAATTTGGCCATGTTGGCAAAAATGGGTGGAGTCTAATGGCGTACCCGACCTCGCTTTGTGCCCAAGTATTGTGTAAGGGAAATATTTTCCTCATGGGGATTTTCTCTTAGCATCCAAGAAGAAGAATTCCTCCCATACATGGAGAGCGATCCTGATTGGTCGAGAGGCACTGAAGATAGCCTGACCAAGCGTGTAGGAGATGACTCATCCATCAATGTGTGGGAAGATCCATGGATTCCATCTAACCATGGCTTTAAGCCACTGTACCGTCTGGCTACTGCTACAGTGAACAAGGTTAGAGAATTAAGTTCCAATGACGACGAGTCCTGAAATTTGCATGCGGTCACAGCAAACCTCCCTGCATCAGATATACAAGTAGTCCTTTTTATTCGTCTGGGTAGATCGTCTGAAGATTTTTGGGCGTGGACTGCTGAGAAGCATGGCAATTTTTCAGTTCGGTCTGCCTATCATTTGCTCATGGAAGCTACAGGGCGTAATCAAGCAGCTCCGAGCTTTATTGGGAATGTAGATCCCTCTGGCCAAAATTTTGGAAGCTCCCGACATTGCCAAAAGTGAGAGTTTTTTTGTGGCGAGTGATTCATGATTTCATTCTATGCAAAGCGGTGCTGAAACGCAGACATATAGGAAGGATTACTTTCTGTGATACTTGTGATACGTAGGAAAAGACTACAATGAATGTTTTGATTCAGTGTACTTGGGCGCAATCGTTCTGGGCGGCTATGAAGGACCTGACAGGTACTAGGCCGCCGCTACTCCGGCCTGCTACTTGGGCTGCTGATCTAATCGACGGGAAGGTCTGCTCACTGGATGAGACTGCGGTGATTCTGTGCGGAATGTGGTCCATTTGGTCACCTCAAAATGCTCGGCGACATGGGGATGCTCATAGAGATGAGGTTCGGCCTGTGAAATGGGCTCGGGATGTGGCTTCGACCTTATTAAGACGGAACCTGAGTGCCAGCAAAACCGGCCAGTTCAGATGAATGTGGCGTGGCAACCACCCCAACATGGCTTCATCAGAATTAATGTCGACGGTGCTTCGAGCGTGGTCGTGCGTGATGAGGTTGGAACCTTTTATGTCGTCAGGGCGAGATGGTACCCCGCATGTTTCTAGTGCCCTCTCTGCCGAGGCGCTTGCTGTACGGGATGGTGCTTGACTCGCAGCTATTGGGGTCTTCAGAAAGGTGTTGATTTGAGTGTGATTCACATAACGTTGTCAATCTGTGGGATACTCAACAAGATCACCGTGCCGATATTTCTTCGATTCTCGCCGAGATCAAGGAGCTAAGCAGGAGTTTTGTTGAGTACTTGTTATACTCCTAGGATTGCTAATTCAGCAGCTCATTTATGTGCTAAACAAGCTTCGGTTTATAGGCAAATGGTGTACTTGTTATACTCCTAGGATTGCTAATTCAGCAGCTCATTTATGTGCTAAACAAGCTTCGGTTTATAGGCAAATGGTGTACTTGTTATACTCCTAGGATTGCTAATTCAGCAGCTCATTTATGTGCTAAACAAGCTTCGGTTTATAGGCAAATGGTGTACTTGCCTTAATCAAGTGCTGGACTTTATGTGTAGTTGCCTACAATATAATTGTACTCCAAGTAATGAAATATAGCTCCTTTCTTCGCCAAAAAAAAAACACTATTAGGCCAGTGGACCTCATATGCTGGGCCATCTCGTTTGGGCCTCAAACGTACATACTAGTAAAACTGTCTGAAAGCAGTCGGTCCATGATAAGTTTGAGACAGCCCTGATGGAACACACACGGATCGATCTCCATGAATCAGAGAAAAGCATTAGCCGATAAACCTCGAGTTAGAAGACTCTTTTTCTAGTGAGCAGTTCGCACTGACGGGAAGGGCCGAAGCGACAAAGTTTAATGGGCTGAAGAAAGTTCAAGGGGACATCCGTCATCTGTGGACTGTGGTATACTCAGCTGAACACAAACCTGGACAGCAAAGTTTGGTGTAGGCTTGTAGCAATAGATGAGCCAATGATCTGTCGCATAAACAGGGCATCCGGATCCAGGGGTGTGCAGATTGCAAAAGGCAGTTCCTCTCACACAAATGAGTTTTTTTGCCCAAGTAGCACAGTTTAGACCGGTATTAGCAAAAATAGTTTTTTCGTAGCTGTAATACCAAAAATGACGCTCTACTCTGTCCCAGCCTGGTCCAGATGACTCCCGTGCTGCCACGTGTCCTTGTCCGCAACACTCTAGGATAGACAAGCCTTGACCGTCACTCCCTAGCGCGGTCCTCCTTCGTCCGTCCCACCATGGAGGGGACAAGGCCTCGTCCGTTCCACTGTGTAGGGGACAAGCCCCAACATGGGCACGTAGCATTTGTCTGTCCCTCCCTAGCACGGTCTTCACGGCGAAATAGGCCTTTCCCCTTGGCTCGGGACTACCCATGGTCGCGGCGAGTGTCGAAGTCATCCATGTCCTATGATTCCATGATGTAAGTAGACCGTACAACCAAATACATAACCAAGATGCAAATTGTACATAACTCACGTCTTTGATATGGAGTGCGCCCAGGCGACCGGAAACACTACGACGTTGGCCGGTCTTAGTAGAAGGAGCATTCCCCTTGTCACGGGAATGCCCATGTCGGTGGTGTGTGTCGAAGTCCTCCATGTTATGCGATACAGGCTGGACAATTGCATGAAGTTAGAAGAATGAAAGGCCAAAAGTTCGTGGACGAGTCCGACATATCCTTGTTGTAGTGCACAAAATAAGGGCGAGTTAATTTGGAACAAATGTAATGTTGAAAAACGTACACGTTAAGAAAGAATGACGTAAAGAGATGCACAACTATGAGCAGACTACCCATTTACATGACAAGATGGTCTGCGTACAGGCGGACATATAATAAATTACGACACTGGATGACGACTGGATGAACTCGGTCTGTTGGGGGCAATCCTTCATTGAGTGGCCAAGGGTCTTACATATCCTGCACTTGATCGTGCGGCTTAGGTCCCCACACTAGCTATCATCCATGTCATTCCGAAAGAGCTGTGTCTGGCACCGTCCTTAACTTGTTGACTTCAAGGCCTTGTTCGGGCCTCATTGCACCTTATCTGGCCAAAGATCCCTATAGTTCATGCCCAACCCATATGAGTGAAACTCAACAATCTATGTACCGAAAAGGTGCTGCATGTCGTAGTACTTGGAGGTATATGACATAGACATCTGCCTCATTTACGCACACGCCTTGTACACATGCTAGCATGGTTTGTGCAGGAGCTTTGACTTATTGCAGGTGCATGTAGCCACATCACCGAGGGTGCATGCATGTTTCCTTTCCCCTGGCATGACTGTTGAGATATTTTTTATGCAGCCTGGTCTCGTACTTCCTCCTAAGGCCATCGATCATCCGAATGTCGTGCTTTCGATCATCCGAATGTCGTGCTTTCGGGCCTTCGGCATCTTCTGGTCCATGTACCTCTGCATGTTCTCAGACCACTACTTCCCTTCTTCTATCTACCGCCTAGCTACGGTGGCTCTATTGACGAAGTAACCAACCATCCGAGTCTATGTCTCCTCGACAATCACGGTGATAGGGAGGTACTGCACACCTCTGAGCACGTGTTGTATACCTCGGATATGTTGGTCGTCATAATTTCGTAGCTCGCACCGTCTGTGTCATAGAGCATGGACCATTTCTCCAGCTTAGAAGCGTGGATATTAATCCATTGGGTGAAACTTATGGTGCTCCTGGATTGCCCGCTCGCGGTCTGCTGTCCCTCATGTGCCTCCGAAGGGGACTCCTTTGTGTGCCTTGTGGTCCGATGTTCGGGATCTATTCAGATGGACTCAAACTTTCGCCTCTGATTCTGCAGGCACAACACCTTGAAGGGCTTCATAAGTTCCTGACTATGGAACCGCGTGAAGTAGTTCGATGCAAGACGTCTCATGCACCACTCACTACTACAAAAAGGCTAATATTGGATGCCTCATCACAGACGGTTGATCAAATTCGTCTGTATTACATGCAATCATAGACGGTTTTGGTTTAGAGACCGCTTGTGTTCTCGGTACGTGCTAAAACCGCCTCAGTGAAGAGGTAGTATCACGATGGTTCATAATGAAAACCGCTCAGGAAGTATCATAAACGATTCTTAACAATAACCGCTCATGATAATTCTACATATCACGAGCGGTTTTCAACAAACAACCATTTGTGATACCTCACAGACGGTTCTTAACAATAACCGTCTATGATATTACTATATATCACAGACGGTTTTTAATTATAGCTGTCTGTGTTAATATCGCTATAGCTCCCTGTTAAATCCCAATGAGTTTCTTCGTCGCTGATACGTCTCTTCGTCGCATCAATGCCACTTCGGCTCCCCGATGCGTCTCTTCGTCTCACACTTCAAATTTATTCCTTGTTTTATAAAAAAGATCATCCACCATCGAAGATGATCATCCCCACATATAACTCTACTACTTCTGAAAAAGCAGAAATGGTTGTCTCTTCTGTTTCCTTGTCGATGGTATTGATGGCATACCTGGCTGTACTGTATGAGCACCTCTCCGGCTGTACGTTGGCGGATGTTGCGAAAGAAACAGTGTCTTCACTCCTCTGTCCGAGGATTTGCCAGAGCAGGTGACGGCCACCTTCCGCCGTCTTGACATCCTTCTCTTCTGTGTCTTCCGGTGATCTCCCACTTTCGACGAAGTTTATCGTCATCGGCGTGGTCCTCCACAACGACGTTGCACATCTCCGTGAAGCTTGCCGTCACTTGGTCAAGCTTAATCAAGGCGGCGATGATCGAAGTCGACTGTGCCGAGACCCTTAAGCAAGGGAAGAGAGCATATGGGCTCAATTCTTCTTGATTTAACAGTCCGAGGGTTTTTAGGAGACACTTTCGAGCAATAGCGTCGTGGATCGATATTCGAGCTTCGCTCAATCACGAACCGTTCGACGCCGACACCGCCGCCTACGAAGTTTTGAAGATGGAGATAGCAGCCTACCTCCGCCACTAGAAAAACTTTGTTTATTTATAGGTTTCTACTTTTTTTTAATCTTTATGAGAAGCGACTGGCCACGCTGTTTGGCCATATGAAAATTCCAAAATGAAAAAAAAAATCTAGTTTGGAGGTGAAGTTACTATATTAATTATATGTTGAATTATTACTATATATATATATATATATATATATATATATATATATATATATATATATATATATATATATATATATATATATATAGACAGTTTAGTACGTGGAACAAACTAATTAAATATATATATCGATCTGTGATATATATATATATATGTGTGTGTGTGTGTGTGTGTGTGTCATATATAGTTAAAGCAAATTTTCAACAGTATTTAAATGACAAAATTGACATATAAACATGTAATTTCTTCATGTAAGTGTATATACATGATAATATGCTCAAAACATAGAACTTGAGAACAACCATATCACAGACGGTTCCATAATGGAATCATCTATGATATGTCTCATATCACGGACGGTTCTATTATGGAACCGTCAGTGATAGAACCGTTTGTGATATGTCTCATATCACGGACGGTTCTATTATGAAACCGTCTGTGATATAGGACATATCACAGATGGTTCTGTCTGTGATAAGTCTCTTTATTAGTAGAAGCCCGGCCGCTAGGGTTTGTGCCCACCCTAACTCGTCACTCCTCAGCGCACTTACTCTCGTCTGTTCCCCTCCCTACCTCAACGCCGCCGCACGACCCTGTCACCGACGCCGCCCTTCTTCCCATCGCCACCGGTTGTGACACCACTCTGCACTGCACAAGATACTTGTACGATAGAAGTGTCTTATGCAGTGTCAGGGTCGTGCCACAACTATGGCGATGCCACCAACCAATCAACTGGGCTTTGCCCCGCGTGTCGCCTGCGCTGCCACCTACACCTACTGCCTGCCCGTGCCCATGGCTTGGTTCTCCAGTGTGGCCCGTGCCTGCTCGACCTCGTGCGCTCAGGCCTTGGCCCCCTAGCTTTGCTTTCTCCATCCTTCCTCTATTCTTCTCTCTGTTATCTTAATGTCTTTTGTTGAGTTTGATTTTTATGCTTGAGCCTTAAGTTGTGTCCTGATGTTTGTGTGATTTATGCAAGGTGAAGGAGATGAATGAGGGTTGTGCTGGTGGTGGGGTCGCTGCCGTGGTTGCGCTGTACTAAGATATCACCCTCCCTTACTCCCTCTCTATCTCTATCCGGCCCCTGCTCTGTGATGAAAACGGCTAGTGCTCTACGATGGATGTTGATGGCTACTACTGGTGTGGTGGGTTTGGACACCCTTGATCTTACTGTCTTGCTGTTGAACTGCTCAATGATGTTAATAGTCTTATGCTGAAATTGAATTGATAATTAGTTCATATTAATAGTCCCCTTGCTCTATGATGTAATGATGTTAATAGTCTTATGCTGAACTTGAATTGATAATTAGTTCATATTAATAGTCCCCTTACTCTGTGATGTAAACTGAGGGCTATTGGTGTATGTGCATTCTATGCATCTTACTTAGTTCATGTTGTGGGTTCAGATTGACAAAAATGAATGGAGCAAAATGGTGGGTTTGGTTAATGCTCTCTGATGGATACTGAGGGTTATTGATGCCGGTTCTTTGTGCTTGGTTGGCTTACATGGGATGTGGTTCGAATGGGGATTGGCTGCAATTAACTTTTCAGATTCGTAAAGGTTAGGCTAATTTGTAAAGCTGCAATTAACATACAAATTATTTATTAATTGGTGTGTATTCTATTAAAAAATAAGACCAAATGAGTCAAAAACTACTACAACACCTCTGCACCTGTCTCTCGTCATTCATTTCACCTTTGTCTGTGTAACCATGTTCATGCTAGTCAAGTTCTCCTCCCTTGCGTCCCAGTGCACGTATCATTACTACCATTATATTCCTGATCTCTTCTCTATAAAGTCTCCAAGCAGTGGCTGCATGTGCCTTTAAAAGCGGCATCATATATTCATATATATATATATATATATATATATATATATATATATATATATATATATATATTGTTTGTAGTCCCTAGCCACTTTTGGGGTCGTGAGGAGGATGAGATAGCGACCACGAGTAACCTCATTGAGCCTACAAGTTCAAGAAGCATGGTTGTCAAGAGAGCGCGTAGACATAAAATTACCTGGATGTCGTCGATAGGTAATTGGACTTAACATCGAGAAATGGTTGATTGCTGATACATAAAGCCACTTCCTAGTTGGAGTACCTGCGTATCTGACTGAGAAGTGGCTTCATGTATCAGCAACCAACCATTCATTGATGTCAAGTCTAATTACCTATCGACGACATCCAGGTAATTGTATGTCCACACGCTCTCCTGACAGCCGTGTTTCTTGATCTTGCAGGCTCGATGAGGTTGCCCGTGGCTGATGTCTCATCTTGCTCATGACCTCCCGAAAGTGGCTGGGGACTACGAACAGTATTTTATATATATATATGAAGCTGGTTTTAAAGGCATAAGCAGCCACTGCTTGGAGGTTTTATAGAGAATATATATCACAGACGGTTCTAAAGACGAACGGTTTTATAGAGAATATATATCACAAACAGTTCTAAACATGAACCGTCTGTGATAGTCAGCTATCACATATGGTTCTAAACATGAACTGTTTGTGATAGTCAGCTATCACAGATGATTCTGAGTTAATAACCATCTGTGATAGCATGCATCACAGACGGTTCGAAAACCGTCTATGATGACCTGATGTCATCTCTAACCCATAAACTCAGACGGCTCCAGAAATCGTCTGTGATGACGTTTTTAAACCGTCTATGAAGACCTTTTCTGTAGTAGTGACTAGGTTTGCACGTCATTCCACTAGTGAGGGAGTTTCGTCCCATGCTTCATGGTGTTCAGAGCCGACAACCCAGCATTGTGGTTTGTGATAAGGCATACGTTGGGCCGGTCTCCCACAACCGCCAGCTTCACATTCGCCAGGAACTATAGCTAACTGGATGTGTTATTTCTCTCTATAATGGCAAAAGCAATTGGGAGAATTTGGTCATTCACGTCGACCGCCACCGAGGTGAGAATGGTTCCTTTGTACCTCCCCGTGAGGAAAGTGCCATCCATCGTGAGCACAGGATGACAGAACTTGAAGCCCTCTATAGACTGGGCCAAAGCTCAGAACATCCGGTCTAGTATGAAGCAGTTGGGGCCTCCATCAACATCTTCACTTTCAACCTTGTTTATGTATGTTCTTTGCTTCGGCAGTCTGGTGAAGCATTCTTGGCACAAAGTTGTACGCCTCTCTTTATATGTCCCGTACATGAACTCGATAATCTTCTGCTTGGCTCATTGGACCTTACTATAGCTAGTTGGATAACCAACCAGATTGACGACTTCTGACAGTAGCATCTTGGGGGAGACGGACACGTCCTCCGCAACTAGATGGCTGTGATGAGGTGAAGAATCTAGATCCGTCATTATGAGTTAATGGAGTATTTTGGTGATTAATGATAAATCTATATGTGAGACTAACACTTCTATTGATATACCTATTGTGTAGTTTTATTTGGACGAAAAGGTAAAAATCAAAGAGGTATGCATTCAACATCATATTCCTATATCTTGTTGCATTCCTCGAATCCAAAATATAGGTTGAACTCCACTAAAAGTCTAACTTAAATATGTGCATATGTTTTATTACACATTCATGTATGCACACATTTAGGGGGAATTCACTCTATATTTTGTGGTTTCATTAGTATTGATTCATATTTCTTTATCCATATATATTGGGGATCTCTACGTTGAAACATATGCATTGAGTATATAAAACTTATGTAGTGCATATTGTCGACGATCGAGTCGCTGATCTTACGGAATAAAAGAGAAAAATGACGTGATATTTCCTGGGAGAGAATGGGGCCGCTCTTTATTGATATGAACTGGATTTACAGGGGGTGCTTACGACCCGACTAGGGACTAATCCTAATTACACTGAGTGTGAAGATTGCTATGCTAACCAATCAGACTTAAAGCACGAATCTAAGGCTAATTGCACTGCTTTAATCTGTTGATGCTGTCTTGCTTGTCTCAAATCGCCCTTTTGTCTTCTGCGCTCCACCCTTAAATAACTTCCAAAGAGGTGGCGATTACTCTAGAAAGCGTCCTAGTAAAGCGCTATGCATCGGTGGGCGAGGTGTCAGTTGATAATGTATCAACTGCTATGCAGTTAAGTGTCTGTGAGACACTCAACCGTTCGGTGGTTATTGTTAGTGTCTTAGGACTGTCTAACATCGCGTGGTATGGAGCATATATCACGTGTTCCATTCATCACAAGGTAAAGGATATACCTGAATCAGATCGAGATGCCAGTTCATAGCTTTTCCAAGCAGCTACCTGGTCGGAGACTAGGTACAGGACCTTGTCCGACCAGGGTACCCATTATGTAACCTCTGAAATCCTTACGACCAGTGAGGTCGTTAGCCTTAGGGGTTACGACCATGAAGACGTATGGTCTTTTATTATGTATTAAAGTAATACATAGAGATTTTAATCCTCGTCAGCTAGCCCCCGAACTTTAAATGAACAGGTCGTGATAACACTTTCTTCCGATGAAGTCATATCGGGTAGACCCTATTTAATGGCGTGATATACGAAGTGGTCTGTGTTCACTTTAAAGTTGAGAACTTGCCTTGGGAACCTAAGAGTTTTTCTGTCCGTTGGACTTTTTAGATAACTCTAGTTTGCAGTTAAAGATCTAAAGCTATAAAATCTCCATTGCTGGGCTTTAGAGTTTTTACGCTTCCAAATCTTCCTTCAATTCTCTTCGGTTATTTACCAAGGAGCACTTCCGACCTCTGTTTTCTTTTTGACCTCAAAGCTTCCTCCAACCACTACTCATCCCTTTGAGAAGTTTCACCATGTCGAAGCAAATCACAAAATGGATGGCTTCGGATCTGAGTGAGAAGAAGCTTGAATCGCTAGAGAGAATTGGAATGCTCCCGAATAGGAATTTGATCGGATGGAGGTCAGCGGCCGGGGAGCACTTTCCGAGCCGCGAAGATGGGGAAATTCTAGTCTTCCTTGCCCACATCGAGTGCGGGCTAAGGGTATCGGTGCACAAGTTCCTCCCTCGCGTTCTAGAGTATTACGAGGTGGAGTTGGTGAACTTGGCCCCTAATTCCATCGCCAACATTAGTATTTTTATCTACCTATGTGAGGTGTACCTATGAGTGCATCCAAACTTGAAGCTCTTCAGGTATTTCTATCGGATGGCGATGTCGGGAAGATCCATGGCGGCTCTTGGAGAATGCACGCTACACCTTCACGACGGGACGGCCGATGATTACATCCAAATGTACTCGAAGTCCTCGTAGTTGTCATGGAAAAAGAACTGGTTTTACATGACGGTTACGAGGGATGATGGCCTCTACTTCGCCGGACTTAGGGCGAACGAGAATTCCAATGGAGGAAGACCGTGGAGAAGGCAGGGGTGGTCGGAAGATGGGTGGATGCCATCCAAGATCTGAGGATCAAGGGCTTGACTTCCTAGCATATGGTGAGAGATTTCACCAAACGCCAAATTAGTCCTCTGAGGCTCCGAACTCAATCCCTGCTTTGGTCCATTGGTCGTGATGAAGCTGTCACGGACTCACGAGATGGTAAGTCTTCGAAAAAGCTCCGACTAGTATGACTTATTATTTGATTATTGTAAAACCTTAGAATCTGCTCTATCTCCATTTTTTTAAATCCCTTTCTCTTGAGGAAATCAGAGAGGGGATCAGGATGATCTGCGCTAGGGAGCCTAGTGAGAAGGCTGCATTCCTCGACATCTTGGCAATAGTCTCCGTTGAAGAGAGACTGGTAAGACTTAAGGTAGATTCCAGATTGGTCGTTCACGACTTAATAGTTGTTACTGAAACAACTGATCTGGAGGTCGATGAAACCACCCCCTCCGACCCGATGGTCAGGAATGCTACCCTCGATCAGTTGGTCGAGGATATTGCTTCCGACCTAATGTTGGAGGATGTGAGGGGTTTAACCAACCCTGTTGGTTCGGAATGGGCGAAATTGGTTAAAAAAAAGGAAGGCTAGCTGTACAGAGTTTACTCTACCGCGTTTTAAAGTCAAAACCAAAAAATCAACTAGGTATGTACAAATGAAAAGGTTGTATGAGTGCATACCTTTAATAGTTTGATTTGTAGTTTTGAGCTTCCCTTCTTTGTTATATAGGTCTTCTGGTGTTCCGATCGTATCCGACCAGAATGTTCCTGAGGACCAGGCACATGTGGAAGTTGTCGTCCAAAGCACTTCCTAGGACAGAGTTCTTGAGGATAAAGTGGTCGAAGAAGCCCCCGAGCAGGTGTCAATGCCAACGGTTGAGTTGGATCCAGTGGTGGTTCTAACTCTTTCTGCGGAGGTAGATGCCCCTAAAGGCCCTCAACAGGTTCCGACCACTGTTGGTAATCCCTCTCATCCTAACAAGTTCCCTTTTCGCCCCCGATTTATCGAGGATAAGGAGCTTGACAAGGCATGGGGAAGAAAATCAGACCGTCAAATCAAGAGAGGTCCTGGTATTATTTTTGCCGATTATAATGACGTGGCAATCCGGGTAAGTATCTACAACCAGTTTCATAGTTTCTCTTTAAAAAGTTTACAAGAAACTTAAAAAGGAAATGATATTTGTGTAGCACATGGTCGAGAATTTTGCTGCGGTCGGAGGATTGACCCAGCGAATTAAGGACTTGGAGCGAAAATACTCCGAATTGAAAAGTAAGAACTTTTCTCTTAACCTTTTTCCTTCTTCAATACTTTGTTCTTCTCTAATTATTCTCCCTTATCATAATCGATAGATTTGGAGAAAATAAAAGAAGAGGTTGTGGCTGATAAAGCCAAAATAACCTAGCTTGAGGAAGAGAATCAGGCCAAGGACCGGTCGATTGCAGTGGCGATGACCAGAAATGAGACTCTTAACAAGAAAATTGAAGGTAATAGGTCTAGACTTGACTTATTATCCTCCTCTAATCAAGTTGTGCTTACTACTTGTTTTACTCTTGTAGAGCAAACTCAAGCGTTGAATAGAGCAAAGAAGGCTCTAGAATTTGAGCAGGGTAAGGAGGCGGCTCTTGTGCAAAATCTTAATAAAAAGATTCATGCTTTAAACAAGATGATCTTTGATATGGGATCAGGATCAAGTGTGCCTGACTTAAGAGATCCAATAGAGAAAATGAACTTCTTGGGCCAACTTCTAGAAGATCTCAGTGGTCTGCTCAAGACTACTCGAGAAAATTATGCCCAGACTATTAAAGAAGGCGTTGCCAATGGAGTTAGTTTTGTGCTGGCAAAAATGAAGGCTTCCGACCCCTCTATTGATCTCCAAGCCATTGAAGACGACTTCAATTGCCTGCCTAATGAGGTGACCAAGTTTATGAAAAAAAAACTAAGGCTGCTTGGAGATCAAGTTGTAGAGGAGATGGATGTCGGATCTCCATCAAGTAGTAATTAGTCTGGAGACATTCTGGAGTAGGAAATTGTAATATAAGAATTATAAAATGTATAAAACTTACCTTTTTGCCATCAGCAAGTCTTTTGTTTATCCTTTTGACTTTTTAAAGTACTCAGATATTCCCTAGCCCCTAACTGATTTATAGTAGAAGAACATTACTATAAAAACAGTAAGCTAAGAAAAAGAGAATTTAAAGTCTCAACCATTCTTTTTTTTGTGTTGAAGGTATATACTGATTATAAGATAAAACTGGTCGTAGTAATACTAGGAAATCAATTTGGTCGGAACCAGTGTATGATTTCGACTAGTTGTAGATCTGTATTGTAATAATCAGAGTACCAAACAAAGCACTATATGGTCGGAAAAAAGACTTGTGTTGGCAATAAAAGAAAATATGCAAGAATGTATGCAACAAATGGTAAATGAACTTGTTTATATCTAGTATCTGAAACCGGTTGGACAGAATGTTAAGAACAGAAGATATATAACACACTTCGCGAAACGTGCTCAGGCTCTAGTCCGACTGGCAGCAAGGATCGTAAGAAAAGAACCATCGCTAGGAAGCTCCTTCCAGTGGGCAGGACCACGTGCGAAAAAGGAGAGACTTTGACTAGGAGGCTTTCCGTGTCCTGGCCATAGCCAAACAAGAGTAGAACAGAATTTTGAAATGAGGAAATATAGTCTTCACAATCTTAGTCATACTGTTGGACCGAAAAGGCGACTAGAGGGGGGTGAATAGGAGCACGCTCACTTTTTCACTTTGATCGGATTCAACAAGAATTTCACTCCAGTAGCTATGGAAACTATGAAGATCAATCTACAAGTACAGTTGAAGACTTGTATTGAATCCAAACAAAAAACCCCAAAGTAAGAGACCAAACAGGAGTTCAAACCCTAGGACGCGGTCTGACCAGCGTGTATAGCGCGGTCGGACCGACGGCAAATGCGCGTGTTCGACCATTGGGCGGTCGACCGGCGCTATAAGCGGCGGGTCTAACCCACCGATTTCGTAACAAGAAAAACAGCCCGCGTTTCAAGACACAAATTGATCTAACTTTTGATCTACAAGGTCAAACTACATGAAACTTGACACACACCTTCTTAAGGATATTAGGAACCTATTCTAATCAAGGATCGTAGAGATCCATGCTAAAGTTCCTATCTTTTTCAGTTTGAACGAAGGGTGCTCCAAAATTGAGTCAAAAACGAAATATGATCTAGAGACTTGCTCGTGGGTGAATGATGATCAAGATGATCCTAGATGAGTTCCCACATGTCACAGCAGGTTAGATCAAGGCAAGAAACCAAGCAAAAACTCGCGGATCAAAGAAAGACTCAAAATCACCAAATAGAGAGAAGGAAAGCAAATAGACTCATCTTGAGGAATCTTTCCTTGGATTGACTTTGATATGGTATTGGTTTACAGCCACTCCATCAAGGAGGACAAAGACTCAATACATGAGCGCGAAATCAAATCCACTCTCTAGAACCCTAACCTCCAACTATCCTCTCCCTAAGCAAACTAGGGTTTCAAAACAAATGAAAGGGTTGAGAGGTGCTGGCCAGCACCCTCTCCTATTTATAGTGGAGGTTTAGACCTTCTAGAAGAGTATTCCTATTGGGCACCCGTTAAGCCCACACACAAACGGGTTCACTCACGCATGCATTTTAAAGTGCCGTCTTCATCTCCTCTTAACCTAATCCGCTTCATCTTGCGCCGCGGGTTGGCAAAAGGTCACCAAGGCGGTATTTGGTAAAATTACCAAAATACCCCTTCTCGATCTTTTTCCAAAGACCGAGCTCCATCTTCGTGAAGCACTCCTCATGCTTCACCACGTGTAGGTTGATCAATGGCTCTCATCATGTCCTCAGGTCTCTCTCATCCGGCTCCCACCGAAACCATCATGGCACTAGCACCGACCCCCGCGCCGCTTGATCTAACCCGTCACACCGAACTGCCCGTTCGGTCACCTTTGTCCCTCTTGCGCCATGCTTGACTCCATTGACCTCACCCGGCATCCCCGATCATTCTGGACCTCAGCTCTCCAAACTTAGTCTCGATCATCCTCGCCGTTGATCGTCATTGACCTCCAAGCAACCTGCACAATAATAGACAAAGAAAATCGATTCCAGGAACAAGTTCTTCACAACTTGACCCACGTTAGTCAAAACATGCATCATGCAACACATATGCACTGAAACCCATGAACTTGACCTAACCCAACACTCATCGCCACTTTTGGCCGATGAACAGAACAAAATCGGTCAGACCGCCATTCATTGGCTTGTCGACCATCAAGGGTCTCGATCACGTGCCCAACACCGGCCTCGACCGCTTCCCGCCGACAAAGACTTTTTAACTTTGACGAAAACTCGTAATTCGACAAACCTTTAACGACATTGCCAATTGTAACATCATCCTAAGATCGTGCACATATCCCCATGATATCCACAATCTTCCCCTTGATGAACACATTGGTAATTTCCCACAAATGCAAAATTTGATGTTTGAAAAGTAAAAACTCGACGTTTTCTCACAAAGGCACAACTTGGTCCAAATGCAAGAGAAAGCAAAGGGAATGACCAAGTTGGCTTCAGAATAGCATAGGCAAGTGAGATAAGGCAAAAGAAAGCGAGAAAACTTCAAATTCCAGAAAAGAGTCAAAATCTCACTTAAGGTCCATATGAAAGAACAATTGTTCAAATTGACCTTTGATCATTGTGAGGTTGCAAGAATTGCAATTCAAGTTCAGAAAAGGCAATAAGACCATAAGAATGCAAAAAGAATACTCCCCCTCATTATGATTCTCATTTTTCAGAAAAACTCAAATTTTCAATATTTCTCCAAATAGCTCCCCCTTTCAAACATTTTTGATACATCTTCTCCCCCTTTGACAATGGAGTTATTAAGGAATCACACCTTCCTCTCGTCCAGAGATGACAAATGCAGAATGAGGAAAAAGCATAAGAGAAAGAGCATGCATGAAATGCAATGGAGTGGCTTCATTTTTTGTATTTTTTAATTTTTAAGTACAAGAAGCTTTGGAGATTACCCAAAAGAACAAGCTAGCATTTCTAATATTACTCAATACCTATCAAGCCTAAAGGCGCTAGCAAGATCATATTAAGACATATATATCAAACCTAGGCTAGAAGGCTCAATATAAAGCAATGAATTTTAACAGTTTAAGCAAAGCTTCAAATCTAGTAAGTTCATCAACAGGGATCCTAGAGTGATAATAGCCATGTCAGAATGTCAATGTGAGATCAAAAAGCTAATAATGACCACTTTAAGAGTCAAACAGGTCCTAAATTGAATCATCTTGCTCAAATGAGCTCAAACGCCCATTTTTCAACAATTTTTTATTTGCAATGAATATTGAAGTTGACTAATGGTCTAACTTAGTGAAGAAGATCCTAGATTAGGAGCCATCCACAAACTCTTCCTGAGCTTCAACTAGAAGTTGATTAAAGGTATATCTTAGTGAAGAAGATCCTGGACTAGGAGCCATCCACAAACTCTTCCCAAGCTTCTACTAGGGCGACAAATCTTGAGGTTCATGTCAATTTTGACAAGCAGTCCCCATGAGATCATCTGGATCATCAAACTATCTCCAAGTTCATGTCTTTGACATGCAGTCTCGTGAGAGTAGTTTGGCACATTTTAACCACAAGACAATCTTGAAATTGATTTTTCATTTTGCATAAGAGCAGTTTTAGATTCTTAGAAGAACAAGAAGCTCAAGTAGTGATCAATTCTAGATTCAAGAGCTAACAAAGCAATTTTGACAGGGCCAATGTCACAAAAGAAGCACTAATTGCGCAACTAGCTAAAACATCCACAAATTACAGTTTTTTAGTTCAAGTTGTTTTAGAGTTCTAGCTCATTCAGCAAAGACTTAGCTACAGATGTGAAAGCATAATAATTCTAGCAAGTCAAAGAACTAGACACAGCATGGAGCAAGAATTGAAATACCAAAGCTCAAGAGGGTAATAAGCAAAGCTTCATCAATTTTAAAAGACAAGCAGTAAAGCTTATATTACAATGCATCTTTTTGTGATTTTTCATATGAATGCAATATGATACAATGAGATGCAAGAAAAGCTAAAAAAAGCCTAAAAAGGTAAAAAAGATCGATAAGTTCAAAAGAAGATTAAGAAAAGATTAGATGAACAAGGAAAGAAAAAAAAGGATCCAACTCCCCCTCAAACCAACCCATAGGGATAAATTACCCCTAACTCACTCCTCAAGGTGAAAAACCTTGTTGGGTCTAAAGGCTTAGTGAGGATATCAACTAACTAAGCCTCGGACTCCACAAAATGCAGCACAATATCACCCTTCTCTACATGGTCTTTAAGGAAGTGATAGCGAATGTCTATGTGCTTGGTCCTAGAATGTTGTACTAGGTTTTTAGCAATGTTAATGGCAGAAATGTTATCATAGAAAAGAGGAATACTAGCAAAGTTCAACCCAAAGTCCTTAAGAGTGGACACTATCCACAAAATCTGACTATAGCAACTAGCAACAGCTACATATTCAGCTTCAGTAGTGGATTGTGCAACAGAAGACTACTTCCTAGACTACCAAGAGACAAGAGAAGTGCCTAAGAAATGACAAGTGCTAGAGGTACTCTTCCTATCTAACCGACAGCTCGCAAAATCAGAATGAGAAAACCCTCGAATGGACAAGGAAGAAGAGCAGGAAAACCAAATGCCATACTGGAGGGTAGAGTGAAGGTACCTGAAGATGCGCTTAACGGCTTGGCGATGTGAATTCCTCGGAGACGCTTGAAACCTCGCACAGAGGCAGACCGCGAAGTGGATGTCCGGTCTTGAGGCCGTCAGGTATAGAAGGGAGTCGATCATGCTGCGGTACTCGCGTTGATCCACGGCTTCTCCTTCCTCATCTGGATCCAAAGCAGTCGAAGTCGCCATGGGAGTGGTGATCGGTTTGCAGTCACCTTCATATTCTATCACGTTGTTTGTGGCAGGAAAATTTAATTAGATGGCGTACTTAATGTGTTTGCCAGTAGGGGATATCAAGATAACTCCAGCACCCGAGCCTTTGAGCATCAAGGAACCGTCAAAGTACATTGTCCACTCGTCGTGGTGTTCGTACTCAGGCCCTTGGGTGGGTTCAAGGTTTGTCCATTTGGCAATGAATTCTGCTATTGCCTGGGATTTGATTGCTGTCCGTGAGATGAAATAGAGGTTGAACGCCCCTAGCTCAACCGCCTATTTTGCTATTCGTCCTGATGATTCCCTGTTTCCAAAGACTTGACCAAGGGGATACCCGGTTGGTACGACCACTTTGTGGGCTTGAAAGTAATGCCTTAGTTTCCTTGAAGACATAAGGAGACCATAGAGCAACTTTTGTACCTGTGGGTATCTTTCCTTTGGTCCATGTAAGACTTCGCTTACATAATACACTGGTCGTTGGATGTTATCCCGTTCTACGACCAGTACACCGCTAACTGTTTGTAGCATTGCAGCCACGTAAATTAGTAATGTTTCTCCCGATCTTGGAGAAACTAAGATCGGAGGGCTCGTAAGGTACTTCTTAAGTTTTTCAAAAGCATCGTTTGCCTCTTTAGTCCACTCGAAACTTCCATGTTTCCAAAGAAGCTTGAAGAAAGGTAATCCTTTTCCCCCAACCTTGCTATGAAACGGCTTAGTGCTGCCATACAGCCGGTTAGTTTCTGGACCTCTTTCTTCGTGGTCGAAGGGCGCATCTGGTCGATTGCCGATATTTTTACTGAATTTGCTTCAATACCCCTAGCAGAGACTAGGAAACCGAGCAGTTTTCCAGTAGAAACTCCGAACACACACTTTTTTGGATTCAACTTGAGGTTATGTTTGCTCAAGTTGTTGAAAGTTTCTTGTAGGTTAGGAATGTGATCGCCAGCGTTGGTGCTCTTTACGACCAGATCATCAACATATGCTTCTAGATTCCGACCTATTTATGGATTAAAGGTTTTCTGCATTAACCTTTGAAAAGTTGCACCAACATTTTTGAGACCAAAAGGCATCTTAACATAGTAGTAAATGCCATATGGGGTGATGAAGGAGGTTTTTTCTTCATCTTCTTTACACATATTAATCTGGTGGTACCTTAAATATGCATCGAGAAAACTTAGTAACTCATATCCGGAAGTAGAGTCTACAAGTTGGTCAATGCGTGGAAGAGGAAAGTCATCCTTCGGACAAGCTTTATTAAGATCTGTAAAGTAAATACACATTCGTTATTTCCCATTATTTTTCCTAACCATTGCAGGATTGACGAGCCACTGAGGGTGGTCGATTTCACGAATAAACCCAGCTTTTAGGATCTTGTCAATCTCCATCTGGGTTGCCTCCTTCCGATTAGGTACAAAACGTCGTAGCTTCTGCTTGATCAGTTTCTTCTCAGGCTGGAGAGCTAGCCTATGCTTGATCACCTCCCGGGGGACTCCAGGCATATCAGACGCCTGCTAGGCAAATACGTCCTGATTTGCTTGGAGGAAGGAGACGAGCGACTCTTCCTATTTGGGGTCGAGTCTTGCCCCGACCAGAATCTTGCGGGTGGATGAGTTAGTGTTTCCTGACTCAGGTGGTGACTTGGCACTGTCCGGAGAAGCGCCTTTGTCGAGTGGTACATCTTTTGTCTGGTCGAATGGCTTTGGTGTCATCTTTGGCCTTGAGTGCTTGACCTGCACGGTAGATGGATTAGCCTCTCTGTTCAGAAGTTCATCGACCAGTTCTAAGGATTTTCGATCACACACGTAAGCCATATTCTGATCTCCTCGAACCGTGGTGACTCCTTTAGGTCCCGGAATTTTAAACTTTGATAACCGTAGTGCGTGGCTGTCACGAATTTTGCTAAAACTGGACGGCCCAGGATTCCGTTGTATGCAGACTCAAAATCAACTACATGAAACGGAATCTTTTCTGTTCAGAAGTTGCCAGGTCTTCCGAACGTGACCGGTAAGGAAATTTGTCCTATCAGTTTAGCGGTGGAGCCAGGGACTATACCATGAAAGGCATATTTCACTGGTTTCACCTTGGACTTGGGAACTTGCATGTCTTTTAAAGCTCCCGCAAATAAAATGTTTAAAGAAGTATCACCATCTATTAAGACTCGATTAACCCTACAGTTATTAATAGTAGGTTCAACAACAATAGGGAACTTACCTGGTCGAGTCGAAGGGATGGGGCAGTCTTCTTTACTGAAGGAGATTATAGTGTCCGACCACCTTGATGGCTTGATGATGGTCGGAGGCTCTACGAGGTTGACCTCCCGCTCCATGGCCTTGAGATGACGCCTTGACTCGTACGAAGAAGACCCATCAAAGATCATGTTGACCGTATGTTGAGGCTCCTAGTACTCCATTTCTTCATCACCATCTTTATCCTTTCTGGAACTTGTTTCACCGAGTTCTTGTATTGCGGGGAGTGGTCCTTTACCTGCATAGTAATCCTCCAACTTTTTCTACCAGGCTCGACAGTTCATAAATCATGCCCTCCTCTTACCGTGAAGTGGACACCACTTCTTATTTTTCTTATATCCTTTGGTCGGAGCTTTTGTTTTGCCTCGACCGGTATAGTCCTTCTTTCCCTTCGTAAACTTTTCAGGAATCGCAAGGACTTCCTTCTCGTCGGGTCTGCGGTTCTTCTTCTTCTTGAGAGCCTTCTTATTTTTCTTCTCTGGTTTATCCAAGCCAGGTTAGGGGATTTTGTCCTTCCGATCAATAGCCTCACACCACTCAATTGCTTCGCTAGCAGTGGTGTATTTATCAGCCATGTCGAAAAGTTCAACGGTTGTTCGTGGAGGGTTCATTGCTATATCCTCCATAAACTATCGATTTCTTAGACCTGTTTTGAAAGCTTCAATGATAGATGATTCTGCGACCTCTGGTATGGAATTACGAACCTGGCTGAATCTCTTGATGTATTGATAGAGAGTCTCATCAGAGCCTTGTCGGATTCGGTGGAGATCGTCCTCCTTTCCAGGGCAGTCATACGTGCCTTGGAAATTCGCAATTAGAAGGTCGTAGAGTTGCTCCCAAGTATAGATTGATCCGACCGGTAGGTTAAGTAACCACGATCGAGCAGACCCTTCGAGCACTGTGGGAAAATAGTTTGCCATCATATTTTCATCACCACCAGCAGCTCTGATGGCGGTGGTATACATTTGGAGAAATTCCAATGGGTTCTGAGTCCCATTGAACTTGTCCAAGTTGGCCGGTCAGAACTTGTTTGGCCAACGCATAGCTTAGAGCCCTACAGAGAAGGCTCGACAACCTGTGATTGATTCATGGCGTCTTCTTTGGAAAGGTGCCGGATTGTAATCGGTCGGAGACCGGTTCTTAGGATTGGAACGTTGGAGCTCCGGTGTACCGATCCGGTCGTAGACATTGGTTTGATGCCTTCGACCTCCTGCTTGGTTTAGACGATATCGGAGATCGTCGGGTCCAAGCGATTGTTTCTCTCGACGAGGTGAAGGTGTGGCTGCCTGAAACAACCTTCTCCCCTCGTGACTCCTTGGTCGGAATCGTCGAGGAGGCCTTGGTATCGGTTGTTCTCCAACATGACCATGTTGCCCTCTACTGAGGGAGGAACATTGGGACGAAGTCATAGTTTGACTTCCTGAATTCCTCTGTTTCCGTTATGCTTTCATTCGTTGCATGGTCTGCTGAAGAATCTCCGATACTTGGCCTACTAGTTGTACAAAATATGGGGTCTCTGCTAGAGCAGGGTTAGAATTATTCAACATATCTTGAACACATTTCAAGTTTTGTACTGTTACCGAAGATCTCATAGGATTCATACTGGTAGTAGGTGTTCGAAGACCTGAACCTTTCCCTGACCTCCTGGTTTGTTTCGTCCGATCAGCTACTCTTGGTGGGGCAGAGCCAGACGAGTTAACTGATGGACGTCGATCAGTTATGTTGCCTTCGGAAGTTGGTGCTTGATGGCCCGTAACATCTCTACCAACACGTGGTGGCGTGGCAGAGTGTGTAGGACCGTGCAAGGCATCTTGATTTGCATCTCCGATCGCATTGACCTCGTGCCTCCAGCAGTGATCTTCCAACGAGCTTCTATCATAACTAATGGAGAGCCTTCCAATACTTCTGCTAGAAGTTTCCACGATGGAAAGCGGTCGGAGATGAGCACTTCCTGAGGTCTTCTTGGTGGACTCAGCCTGATCTGATGGACTGCCGATCGTATGTTGAGTCTTATCATCTCCACATGCCCTACGACTAGTGGAGGTTTCATCGACACTGTTATCAGGTGTCGGTTGGCTCCTAGAATTGCCAGAAGCCGTAGGTGAGTACCTTTCAGCCATGATTTCGTTGAGAGTATAGAGATTCTCGAGTTGCGGTGCTAAATTTTCGTCACCTGTTTCGCCGGTCGGAAGGACCAGGCTCGGAGTGGTCTTCGAACATTCTGAGCTGGTTGGAATGGCTAAAAGCGCTACTTGTCGTACTGGTGGATCCTCATCCATCCGGTTGATTTCGCTAACGTCGACAACGTGCGAACTGGCGGAGGAGGAGGAGGATGACATGCCATTTTCTTGCATGGCACGGATGCATCCTTCCATGTTGAGGTCGGCGTAGTCCTCCAAGTCGAACCAATTCTCCTCGTCCCAAACTCCGGCTATAGTCGCATGAGCGATTATGAGGAATGAGCGAGGATTTGATGAGCGGAGAGTTTCTTCAGGAAACTTACATCGTCTTCCCCACGGACGGCGCCAGTTGTCGACGATCGAGTCGCCGATCTTACGAAATAAAAGAGGAAAATGATGCGACATTTCCTGGGAGAGAATGGGGCCGCTCTTTTTTGATATGTACTGGATTTACAGGGGGTGCTTACGACCCGACTAGGGACTAATCCTAATTACACTGAGTGTGAAGATTGCTATGCTAACCAATCAGAGTTAAAGCACGAATCTAAGGCTGATTGCACTGCTTTAATCTGTTGATGCTGTCTTGCTTGTCTCAGATCACCCTTTTGTCTTCTGCGCTCCACCCTTAAATAACTTCCAAAGAGGTGGTAGTTACTCCAGGAGAATGCATCCTTAGTGAAGCGTCGTGACTGGTCGGAGCGAGGTGTCAGTTGATAATGTATCAACTGCTATGCGGTTAAGTGTCTGTGAGACACTCAACTGTTCGGTGGTTATTGTCAGTGTCTTAGAACTGTGTAACATCACGTGGTATGGAGCATATATCACATGTTCCACTCATCACACGGTAAAGGATATACTTGAATCAGATCCAGATGCCAGTTCATAGCTTTTCCGAACAGCTACCTGGTCGGAGACTGAGTACAGGACCTTGTCCGACCAGGATACCCATTATGTAACCTTTGAAATCCTTACAACCAGTGAGGTCGTTAGCCTTAGAGGTTACGACCATAAAGACGTATGGTCTTTTATTATGTATTAAAGTAATACATAGAGATTTTAATCCTCGTCACATATATACTCATATTGCTTTATGTTCAATTATTTGTAATTGTGTTAAGGGACTAACACATGTGCTAAGACGTTTAAAGGCTTAATCCTAGTTTATGGATGGCTACATGGTAATGGAAATGCATGACAATAGAGGGATCATGACTGGTAACTTGATAGCATGTTCTTGTGCCATTTGGATAAATTTAGGATCATGCTTGCATTTGGAATTTGTTTTGAAAAACCAACTGTGCATTGTCAGGACAATCGGTAGTACCGACGTTAAGTCGGCGGTACTACAGCTCAGCGGTACGACCGGGCTCGTGGTGCGGTACTACCGTAACCCGGTTGTTCCGAAAAGAGTTGGTGGTACATAAATTCTAGAGAGACACCTTTTCGGTTGGGTTGCAAGCCCTAAGAGCGGTAGTACCGTAGTTGTTCAAGCGAAACTACCACACCCTAGTATTTCCGAAAGTTGAGTGGTACGTATTTTCCAGTAGGTACCCTTTTGGGTCCTTTGAGAAACGGTAGTACCGCCCTTATTGAGCGGTACGACCGAAGAGCGGAACTACCGCGTGATCAACGATAGTAGTACCGCTCTGCATTTCCAACGGCTTCTTAAGAAGCATTTATTGCAGATATATCTTGGTAATTAATGTTAATCATTATGGGACTAACATTTTCCATGAGTTGGATGAATATGTTATATTCCAGGGTAATGGAGACTTCGGATGACATCATGAGTTGATCGTCATCAAGTCAAGGTTCAAGAAGAGAATGCATCATGTGTTGATGCATATCAAGATCTCGAAGAGGAGATGATCATGAGTTGACCATCAAGTCAAGAGAAGACTCATCATGTGTTGATGGAGGTCAAGTAAAGGATGCATCCTGGGTTGATGCATGTCAAGACGATGACTCAGACTTGAAGTGAAGATGTACGTCATCAAGTTTCAATAAGATGCTCAAGGCAAAGGTATGACTAGCTAGGGCTAAGGACGTGTTCCTAGGCTTTTACCGGTCTTGGTGTTTGGTTGGAAGACCAGATTGCTAGTATAGGTTGTCGTACTATTAAGAGGGGTCTTGTCTAGTAGCTTGAGTCTCATCATGTGTTGATAGCTCAATCTTGCTTGCTCTAGCTCTCCATGGCATGATGCTATTATTTGCGAATGTGTTTTGCAAATAGCCGATGCTCATGCATTTAATCCTTGTAGCATGTGAATGTACTTTGCAAATGTGTTTTTCAAATAGTTGAAGTCCATGTGCCTACTCCTTGTGCCATAATCTAAGTTTGCAAATGTGTTTTGCAAATTGTTGGGATTCATGCATTTTCCCTTGGCATGGTCTAAGATTGCTTGTTGCTATTTCTTTGGACTTAGACCATGGTAGTGGCTCTTTGGAGTTGTGCTTTTTGATTTGATCAAATGTGTTTGAGATCAATCAAATAGGTGAATTGTGTAGTCCTCTGAATAAGCTTTCTATATAGTCCAAGATCACTCAATTTCGACATCGGAGTCAAAAGTTATGACATTTTTACCGAGTGTCGTCTATGCTGAAATTGGGCTGCGGAACTACGGCCTTGAGAAGAGAGGTACTGCGACAGAACGGTAGTACCACCCATTGTACTGCGGTACTACCACACCAAACTTTCAATGGCTAGTTTTTGAGCCGTTAATCCCGTGAACAGTAAAAAACGGTCGTACCGGAGTTTGCATGGCGGTACAACCGCAAATCCTGATTTTTGGGGGATTTCTGCTCTCAATGGCTAGTTTTTGTGTGTGGGCTATAAATACCCACTTTGGCCGGTTGAGATAGAACTCTTGGCATCCCATTTCACTCACTTGAGCTAGTGTGAGCTTCTCCTCTCAATCGTGCATGTGTTGCACCTTGTGAGAAAGGAGAGAGGTCTCTAGTTGCATGTGTTACATCTAGAGGTGGATTTCGTATCCACTTGAGTTTGTGCATTCGTTGCACGTGGTGAGAGTTAAGCAAGGGGCTTGGCTTATTACTCTTGGTGTTTGTCGACACCTAGACGGCATGGAGGGGTCGTGGTCCGGTGATCTTCTCAAGAAGCTTGTGAGAAGACTCGGCGTGTTGTGAAGGTTGGAGCTCACCTACCCGGAGCGGGAAAGAGCTACCACTAGTGGAATTGAGGTGTTTGGCTTAATTTGTGGAGTCGGTCCAATTAGTTTGGGTTTACCTCAACGTGGATTAGACAAAACCACCAAGTCTCCGAACACCACGGTAAAACATCATTATGCTATTGTGGTTTGCTCTCTAGTGATTTACTTTGTGCAATTTACATTCCTAGAATTAAATTGCTCATATGTCTTTGTATGTTTGCTACCATTATCAATAGACTTATATTGTTGGTGCACTTACTCAAGACTAGTTGATTTATGTTTTAATTGAGCAAAACCGAATTGATTTACAATTCCGCATAAAACTCGGTTTTAGCCAAAAGATTTTAAAAACCGCCTATTCACCACCCTCTAGTCAGCCTCCTCGATCTTACATGAGGCTTGCCACATATGCGGAAATCACATTATGATGCTGCCGCAGCGGCTCGCTAAGCTTACAAGTATGGTCGGTCATCACCTTGACCGTGAAGACCGAGCTGAAGAACTTTGCTTGGTGAGCACTAACCTTGCCAGGGCAGCCTTCTATTATGCACTTCACTTCACGGCGCCAAAAGCAACCGAGGCTAGACCCGTGTTGGGGCTGGTCCCCTCCACGGTGGGACGACGCAGAAGGATCGCGTCAAGGAGGGACGGACAAGGCTTGTCCGTCCTAGGGTGGTGCGGACTGTTAGGAATAGCAACTTGTATTTCCAGGGGCCAAAGGGCAAGTATATATACACAAAGTACAGATGGTGAATATGCAAATAACCCCTCATAACAATGGGGAATAACACACTATACATATATCTCTAACACCCCCTGAAACTCATGGTGGATCAACAACACTGAGTTTGGAGAGGTAGAAGCCGTGCTGTGCTCGAGTCTGGGCCTTCGTGAAGAAATCCGCTATCTGAAGCTCTGAAGGCACATACTGAAGAGCAATCACCTGATCATGCACACAAGACCTCATGAAGGAAGCATCAACACCAATATGTTTGGTGAGCTCATGCTTCACAGGTCACGCAATCTTGATAGCACTCAGACTTGTTCGACAAGAGAGGAGTCGGTGTAGTGACGTAAACACCAAAATCCTCAAGTAACCACCGTAGCCAAGTAATCTATGCTGTCAAGAGAGCTATAGCTCGCAACTCAGCCTCTGCACTCGAACGGGATACTGCAGTCTGTTTCTTTGTCTTCTAGGCAATGAGAGAACCACCAAGAAAAGCACAGTAAGCAGAAATAGACCGACGATCAGAGGGATCGCTGGCCCAAGTAGCATTCAAATAAGCCTGAAGTTGTAACGAGCTAGAGCGTGGAAAGAAGAGACGGCGAGAGATAGTCCCACGAAGGTATCGCAGAACTCGAAGAAGGTGGTTGTAGTGGACCTGAGTGGGAGTAGAGACGAACTGACTCAGAATGTGAACTGAATAAGTGATATCTGGACGAGTAGCAGCAAGGTAGACAAGACTCCCAATAAGATGACGATAGCGAGTCGGATTAGAAAGAGGCTCGCCATCAGAGGGTCGGAGGTGAATATTGAGCTCCATGGGAGTCTTAACAGTACACTGATCAGTGAGAGATGCACGATCAAGAAGATCCTGAATATACTTCTCTTGGGACATAAAGAAACCATCTGGAGTGGAAGTAACCTCAATCCCAAGGAAGTAACGAAGAGGACCAAGATCCGACATAAGGAATTGCTCACTAAGACGAGCCTTGACAAAGGCAATGTACTCAAAATCATCTCCGGTAATGATCATATCATCAACATACAGAAGAAGAAGAAGAGTCCGACCACAAGACGAAGTGTGGACAAAGAGCGCAGGATCATGATCACTAGCTGAAAAGCTAGCAGTAGTGACCATAGAGGAGAAGCACTCAAACCAAGCACGAGGAGCTTGCTTAAGGCCATAGAGAGAGCGACGAAGGTGACAGACCATGTCCTTAGGAACAGAATAACCAGGTGGCGGAAGCATGTAGACCTCCTCACGCAACTCGCTATTAAGAAAGGCATTCTTGACATCAAGCTGAGAAACAGACCAGTGGCGAATAGACGCCACCGCAAGATGAGTGCGGACAGTGGTCATGTGGGCCACAGGAGCAAAAGTCTCATCGTAGTCACGACCATACTCCTACTGGAAGCCACGAGCAACAAGACGCGCCTTATAACGCTCAAGAGAGCCATCAGAGCGAGTCTTAATCTTATAGACCCACTTACACGTGATGGGACGAGAGTGAGATGGAAAAGGAACAAGATCCCAAGTACCAGTACGCTCGAGGGCAGCAATCTTCTCGGCCATGGCATGCTACCACTCAGGGTGAGTAACAGCATCCCGGTAGGAGACAGGCTCAAGAGTAGCTGCACCAGCAAAACCAAAACGGGCAGGGGGCCGAATCGACTAGCGATCGCGGAGAGCGTAGCGAGGAGAAGATGACCCATCAGGGGAAGATGGAGCATCAGGAGAATATGGAACATCAGGAGAAGATGAATCATCTGGAAGATCCTTAATACGAGGTCGACGAGTGTAGTGGGAGGAGCCTGAGGAGCCGCAGGAGACAAAACAGACGGCGACAACGGCGAAGAGGCCACAGGAGGAATATGTGGAGACTCAGTGGGACGGGTGGACGAGGGCAAGACAGATATAGGTGTATCTGGAAAGGTCAAAAAGGACAGAGACTCCACAGAGGAAGCTGAAGGAGAGGCAGGACATGGGTAGAAGGGACGAGACTCGTTGAAAGTCACATCCCGAGAAATCCGCATCCGTCGACCAACAGGATCCCAGCACTGATAGCCCTTGTGTTCAGTACTGTATCCCAGAAAGACACACTCAACAAACTGAGCAGTTAGTTTGGTCCGTTCACGAGGGGCGAGGAGAACGTAGCAAACACAGCCAAACAGATGAAGGGCAGAGTAGTTAGGAAGAAGACCACAGAGACGCTCAACAGGGATCGCACCCTGAAGAGCAGAAGAGGGCTGGATGTTGACGAGATAGGTGGCAGTGGAAACAGCCTCGACCCAAAAGTGAGGTGGAATAGAGGCGGCAATCATCAGTGCACGAGCCGTCTCAAGGAGATGACGATGCTTGCACTCAGCGACACCATTCTGAGCATGAGCACGGGACAAGAGAATCGAAGCGAGAGTGCCACCTTTCGACAAGGAAGGCTGCGCAGTAATGAGAGAGGTACTGCCAATGAGTCGATCTGAAAGATACGAATAGGAATGGAGAACTGTGTGCAAACCATAGTGGCAAATTATTTATACATAGACAAGGCCTCACTATGAGAAGACATGAAATATATCCAAGTGTGGCGAGAGAAATCATCTATAAATTTGATATAATATCGATGACCCCCTTTCGAAATGAAGGGAGCCGGACCCCAAATATCTGAATGAACAAGATCAAATGGACGAGAGACAACGACTCACTATGAGGATAAGGAAGTCAATCATTTTTACCTAACTTACATACGACAATCTAAAGACACGTCTCTTGAGATGCACCCGAAGACCACGACGAACTAAGGACGATAGACGAGATCCACACAGATGACCAAGACGATGATGCCACTGCTGGAAAGAGCTGGTAGACGGAGTGGTAGAAGCAGAGAGACTGGCGGCGACGGTGGCAACGGAAGGAATGTGAAGCCAGTCAAGCTCCCAAAAACGCTGTGAGTCAAGGCGCCGAGGGCTAGAACCAACCAGAGCTCTCGTGTGACGGTTCTGAACACAACAAGAGTCAGAGTCGAGAATGACCCGACAACCAAGGTCAGTAATCTGCCCATCAGAAAGAACCTGCATGGTAAGGTGAGGAACATAAGCAACAGAAGGAACATGAAAAGATGAGTTGCTAAGAGGTCCTCGACCAGCGACAGAAAGAGATGTACCATTAGCAGTAAGAACACTAACAGGAGAATCAAGAGGTGTAATGAAGGACAGAGTGGAAGAATTAGGAGTCATGTGAAAAGATGCTCCAGAATCAAGAATCTACGGGGAGGTACCTGACTGTGTAGGGGGTGGTTTCTCAGTGCCTGAAGAGTTAGTAGCAGAACCTGCAGAACTTGTCGAGGGAGAACTTGAAGCGGCAAGCAGACGTCGATGTAGAAGCACCAGTGTCATTGCTAGTAGAAGAACGATGTGAAATATGCCGCTTCTTCTTATAGCACTGGGACTCAATGTGGCCGACCTTGTCGCAGTAGGAGCAGTGAGGACGACCACTGCCAGATGGAGGGCGTCCACCACCACTTGTGGTAGCCGCTAGAGGAGGCAGTGCGTTGAAGCGTGGAGCAGGCGGTGTAGCAGGTGGACGAGCGGTGAGCACGGAGGGGAGTGGCATCAGACTAGCACCACTCAAGCGAGTCTTCTCCATGCATATCTCAGTAAGAGCCTCCAGGAGAGTGACACGAGGGTGGCGTGCAAGGAGCTGGGCACGCCTCTGCTCGAACTCAGGACGAAGGTGGGTAAGGAACTCGTAGACCCGCTGAAACTCCAGTCGTCAAGACTGATACCAGCGGCATGGGCGGGAAGCGGCGGCCCGCAAGTCGCGGAGAGAGTCCGATTGACACCAGCGCAGAGCTCGAGTGTAAAAGCGTCAACGATAGCATCACCTGGCGAAGAGAGTGCTCTGGCGGACCACGAGCAGTGCTGAGGCATCACCAGAGGGCTTGTAGCGCTGACGAAGGTGAGTCCACATTTGGAAAGCTGAAGGGAGTCCCACAACCTTAGAAGAGAACTGAGGCTGGACACTAGCGATGAAGACAACAACAGCCCGAGCGTCGTCATCGTACGACTGAGTGTAGACGGTCAGTCGATCCTTGTAGGAATCCTGAGCCTCCTGGTAGGCAGAGACAACCTCATCATCAGCAAGGCGAGCGGCCTCAACAGCAGCCTTGTCGGCTGTAGGGGCAACGCGACAGGCGTAGGCTCTGTCGGAGGAGTAGGGCAAGGCGGGCAGGTGACATCGCTAGAGAGGACGCCCCAGAGACGAAGACCACGCATGTGGATGCGCATGTGAGACATGAAGTCGGTGTAATTAACACCATCGAAGATCACCGGGTAGCGAGGGAGGAAATGGTGCCCATTGGTAGGCGGCGCTGGACGGTGCGGCGACCAAGACAACGAAGTCTAATAGGCGACGCTGGATGGCGCGGCGGTTAGAACGACGTTTTTTTTTCTTTTTTTCTCTCTTTTTTTTTCTTTTTTTCTCTCTTTTTTTTTGCGGGCAGTCACGTTAAGCGGCCCGCCGCCCGCCAAGACAGACTAGAAGCACACGAAGAACTAGGGTTCCCCACCAAAATGACGACAGTGGCGGCGAGAGAGGTCACCGGAAGCGGTGGTGGCCCGATTGACTCCGGCGGCGGCGGCGGCGCGTGCAAGGTGGACTCCGGCGCGATGGTGCTGTCAAAGAAGGGCAACTTTAAAGCGGCCAAGATCGCTGCGATGCGTCGCGGCTGCGTCGGCTCAAGTAGGGGTGTCGAGGGCGAATAAGCGTCGAGAGACTAAGCTGCCACGAAGAGAAGAGGCGCGGTAGTAGAGGCCGGGTCGCCGGTCCTTGAGCGTGAGCCGTGGCGTGGTCGTCGAGCGGCGGTGGTCTCGCCTGGAAGCGCCCGCGTGGCAACAAGCCGGTGAGGCGATGGAGAAGAGGCGGATCTGTGGAAGAGCGACCGGTGATGGGGAGGTGAAGCCGGTGGCAATGACTAGGGAGGTGAAGCCGGCAGCGGCGGCTAGGGCTGAGGACGAGTTGTGCGTCCGGGAGAGGAAAGCCTAACTTTGCTCTGATACCATGTTAGAAATAGCAACTTGAATTTCCAGGGGGCCAAAGGGCCAGTATATATACACAAAGTACAGATAGTGAATATACAAATAACCCCTCATAACAATGGGGAATAACACACTATACATATATCTCTAACACGGATAAGGACACGTGGTAGCACGAGAGGCATCCGGGCCAGGCTGAGATGGAACATAGCGCCGTTTTTGGCATAACGGCTATGAGGAAACCTTTTTTAGTAATACCGGTCCAAACAATGCTATTTCGGACAAAAACTCCGCAGAATTGGCATAAGATAAACAATAATAACTGCAAGTCAAGTCTGTCCTTGAGTCATTTCTACCCAGGAGAGAAGAGGGCCCTAGCTAGCTTCCATAATTCCATAACCCCAAACTACAGTACACCCATGTGGCTACAGCCGTGCGATGCTTCTCGTCATGACCATCGGGATAATTCAGTTAGGAAAATAGCTAGTTACACAGTACAGGAGTTGCTTAACGTGAAAAGCATATACAACATTGCTGAAAGTTGGCGTTCAACTGGACTACACCATGTGCCAAATTGGTTAACTACTCTAGCCTTCACATTGCGGTAGGCAATTGAATGGCCAACTGACTAGGTCGAATGTAAAAATGCAAGCTACAGAAGAAGGGGAAAAAACACACAAAGATGAAAATTAGAGTTAGTGGCGTGTTTGAGCTTACTACTCACAGCTACAGTTCCTATCGAAATTCCCATGCTTCAAAATGGGGCCAACACCGCAGTAAAGCATTAGCAACCTCGCCAGAATTGATTTGTGCGTCGTAACACTCCAGACTGTTAAGATGGGTGTATAATGCTCGTTTAGCCTGTAAAGCCCAGACTATATCCTCTCTGCTCTCTACTTATAAAAGAATGTCGTTTTGGTACATGCAGCCAAATTTTCTAAATTTTGGTCATCAATATCTTTTTCAATATTTAGATTGACCATATGGCATGCATAAATTTGTCTCGAAAATAAATTTTATATAAGTATAATTGTATTATGTTTCATGAATCTATTATAATTAGTGATCAAAGTTGGTTTTCAGGACCGATACCCAAAATGATATTCTTTTATGATTGAAGGAAGTATAGGTTAAGATGGGTGTGTAATGCTCCTTCCGGAAAAAAAACTAATCCTTGTGAAATTAAAGTAACAAAATGCATTAGTTTGTTTTTCTAACGGAACTAGCATATATGTGGTTCTGATGTATTATTCCAAATGTGTAAAAATTCTCTCTAAAATCCTGTAAAATTCATTCAAGGAAAGTGACACTACATGAGTGCACCAAACCGTATAACATTGCCAAAATGGGACATTCTTCTGATCAAAGGATGAATAGGATTACTCCGTGGGAAAATTTTGCCTGGCACTAAAAATGTGTACAATATCGTTTCTACCGTCCTACCTTTGCTCATTTTATTTTTGTCACTCTTTCATCCGTGTGTATTTGTTTTGTTACTCCATTCAATTTTTCGTCAAGTCAACAGAACGTGACTGTTAAAAAATATGCAAAAATATCAGAAAAAATAAAAATAAGGGACCACTTCTGAATAAAATAAAAATAAATTTGCACAATGTCCTATAAAAGTTAAGGAAGATTGAAACATATTCCCTAGTGTAATGTTTCAGAAAAATTTCTATTGTAATGTTTAATTTTTTTAAAAAAATAATCAAAAGTTATCCTTCATTTTTCTATATTTTTTTTGGTATTTTTCCCATATTTATTAACTGTTAATCACATTGACTTAACGAAAAGGTGGACGGATCGACAAAAATAAAATAGGCACTTACGGAAGAGTGACTAAAATAAAATACACAAAGATTGGATAGCAAAATACAAAATAGCACATATTTTTAATGGCATGAACGCAATTTTCCATTGCTCGATGGTAACGACCGTCTTAATGCCAAATAAAAAAAAGTATAGGTACAGACAGGATCCTACACTTTTCGGTCCTAGAAGATCCGAATAAATCAAGCTCCACCCGGACCATACCACCCACACTTTTACTCCCTCGGTAACAGTGTAACCTTTTGTACCTTTTCTCTTTATTATTTCTCATTTGTTAGAGCAACTCCAATGAGTTTATGTCAGCCGTCTATAGTCACTGTCACGTAGAATTTTTGCTGATGTGTATGAAAGAGAATGAAGAGAGCGAAAAATACTGTCTATAATTATGTAGCCGACTGTATCACGAGAAACAAGAAAAATATTAAAAGATTATGTGTTCTATAAAGACAATTAAAACACAACAACTGTCTGTACTATTATATGAGCTGTCTTTAGTACTGTCTACAGGTGATATAAAGAGTTACTATAGACAACAGCTGTCTGTACCATTGTACATGCCCTTAAGCTTCCAAAACCTCGTATCCGGATCCTGTACTAATGCAGAAGTTCGCTGTGGAAACAGTGTTCCATGATAGTATAAACAGTGCTATGCCGTAGCCTTGTAGCAACAGTAAAAAAATGTAACAGACATTATAACTATTGATTATAGCTTTCGATTTTTTATCAAATAGTGAAGATCGCTTATAATATTCATACACCATAAATCCTCCGCGTTGAATTCTCCTATGCAAGCAGAGCATCACAATCCAAGTGCAAGAAAACCATCGAGCTCTTTGCCAGAAAATAAAGCTTCTTTTCTATTTCTTAGCGTCAGCTATAGACGTACACCTTTTAAAAGCTACTGTACCAAGAGTTTTGCATGTACATCCTAAGCATGTAGTCGTCGTGTCCGATATTAAATTTCTCTTCCACCTCATCCATGCGTGGCTGGTGTGCATGGTCTGGAGAAGTTATTTTTTCCTCTAGAAATAGCCTTTTTCCTGGAGAAGAGCGATTATAAATATATTCCCTGAATTGCATGTGCAAGAAGAAATTCTCTTGCTTCGGTGGGAGGACACTGTTTGGCTTGAGATGCTTGAAAATAGATCTCTACACTGAAGATTCAATACAGAGAATGATTTTTTCTGTCCAATCGAAACTCACTCAACATAGAGGATGTATAATATCACGTATTAGAAACCGATTTTCATGTTAAATCGAAAAACAAAAGTCCAGATAAAATGCTACAAGGATCCGCGTTAAAGCATAGGATGAGAATCCGGATCCGAGATGAGATGCATGCCTGCGCTAGACTCTGACAAAGTGATGGCAACTAGCTAGACTGTGTCTTCCACTTCTATTTTCTTCGGAACCAGAGGTTTCTTCTGGCAACGAGAGATTTCTTGGCAGCCACAACAGATCCGTGAACACTTCGGAAGGAGAGGAAAAATATGCAACGGGATAAATTTCCTATTTGGAGATGAGCCAAGTGGCCGTACTGTTTTATAGTTGCTGCCCTGCATCTATTCAGGCTTCATGGTGTACAATCTGTGCAGAGATTGTTGCCTGATGCAAGCATGCCCCCTCAAATGAGAAATTTCCAGAACAATCACCAGCTCACACAGACTAGCAGTCAGTACTGACAGACAAGCTGATCAGATCATCGGAAAGCACATGTATGCGAGCTACACATTTTTACCAACTCCATAATAATCGTCTCTAATCAGGAGTAGTAAATGAGCACACATTTCTTTGGCATGAACAATTTAATTAGATCCATCTATGGTGGTACTAGTGCTTATTACTTGCCCTTCTTTTACACTTTGCTACAGGTTTTTATACCGAACACATAAATCACCAAGAGAGAAGAAGTAAAAAAAAAATGAAAATTACAATGAAAATTTAAAATTACACAGGCCACAATTAAATCACCCGCCCCTAGTGTAAAAAACAGCGCATTAACTCGGCAGATCTATCTCACATTCTCACCACAGTAGGAGCCCGGGGAGCATGACAAGCAGCAGCGTCGCCGCCGACGACGAAATGGCCGCGGCCGAGCTGCTAGTGTAGAACGGCGGTGGCGGGCTGTAGTAGTAGAAGGGGAAGTAGGGCAGGAACGGGTTGGGCGGCGGCGGCGTCGGGTAGACCCCGCCTCCTCCCCCCGACGATCCGCCGGTCGGCGGCGGGTAGTATATTCCTCCGCCACCGCCGCCGCCGCCGTAGGGAGGAGGGGGCGGGGAGGAGTACACGATGGTGCCTCCGCCGCCGCCGCCGTAGGGAGGGGGTGGGGAGGAGTACACGATGGTGCCTCCGCCTCCGCCTCCGCCGCCGGAGGGGGGAGGCGGGTACTGCGATGCTGGGGTCACCGGAGGAGGGGGAGGCGGGTAGTAGGGGTTGCAAGGGTTGTCGCAGGAGGCGCAGAGCGTGCAGGTGGTGCCGTCCTTGAGCACGATGGTGGCGCCGTCCTTGGGCGCGGCGGCGCCGGGAGCGGTGGCGCGTGCGGCATTGAAGAGCAGTGACGAGAGAATGAGGAGGACGGGGAGGGGAGCCATGGGAGGTGGTGGGGGAGAGGAGAGGAGAGAGAGACGGGGGAGGTGATGGGGACGCGAGTGGGAGTGAGAGAGTGAAGCGGGGTACTTAATTTGGAGGGAGCGGCAGCGCAAAGAAAGGTGGTGCGGTCGGCTGCGCGTCGCCCCTCGGTTTGCTTACTTAATTTTGTTTGAGTAAAGAAATGGTTAATTTGCAGGCAAAGCGCGTGAAATTGACGAACTAAGTTTCAGTTTTGCTTCTCTTAAAAAGCCAAATCACTGGAGTAGTAGGTGACACGCAATTTCGTATCATGCAGGTGAACACACACCGTCAGCTAAGAAATGGCGTACGATACTAGCTTCTTGCTAGATCCGCGGATACTTACATATGGAGTACACTGCATCGCACGCACACCGAGGCAGCAGGTGGTGTAGTGCACCTGAGCTGGAGTTGTTGCTTGTGGTGATGAGGTAGCGGCCGGACGGGGCGGAAGCTGCGCGCGTCGACACCACACCACGCGCGCCGCTAACGCCAACCCTGGTGGTGTTCTACACATGCGCGCGCGGGGGCCGGATCATGTGACTACTACTTACTTGCGTGCCGTGCTTGTCTGGGTGCGTGTGGAACATGCGCCGCACACCGCACATGCGACGTCGTCCCCGCGCGCGCGTTGGCGGGCGGCTCGCTCGATCAATGAGCACGCATGATCAGCCATCGATCAGGCGGAGCGAGTAGTTACGAAGAATATAATACGATGTGGATGAGATAAAAAAGAACACATAGGGTTATATCGTCTCTCATGCAGTAGCTGATTGTAGCACGAGAAACAAGATATATTATATATGATAAAAAAAGTTGTCTATAAAGGCATGTAACAAAACAATCTATTGTAAAAGCTGTTTTTAGCATTATTTATATATGATATAGAGATATATTATAGACAACCGTAATCCATATTGTTGTACATGCCTGCAAGTTGAAAGGAAATTTGATCGACCGATCGATCACGAGGGCGCAAAACGGCCGGACACGCATGTGCGCGTGCGCTGTCTAGCTTAGCTAGCTGCATGCCCCGTCAGAAAGGCACGAGTCAGAAAACAGTTGAAACTTGAAACACGGTCCGAATGGGCGGCGTCAGCACTCTCTCGTTGACCGAGCGATACCCTGATGTACGTAGGCTAAAGCTAGTGAGAACACTGTCGTGGCAACAATTATTGAGGATGATTGTACAAAACCACGCGAGTGATGAGTAAGTAGTCGATCCGACGTCCAGGCGCTTCCCCATGTGACATACAACGGCAGCCTTTGCAACGGGCACCCATAAATTAGTGATTTTAACACCAGTTTTATAGCTGCAAACAAATGTACATGATCATAACTACATATCCCCTCCGTTCTTTTTTACTTGATGTTTTTAATTTTTTGCGGTCTTTGAGATGCGGCTTTAACCGTTACTTTTTATAACTTTATATTAAGATGTAGTAACAAAATTATAATATTATGATAGTATTTTTAACGACAAATCTAATGATATAATTTTTATGTAGTCAATCTAGATAGTTTTAAATCTATTGGTTACCAAACTTTAGAAAGTTTGACCACACAGATTCTGGAAAATCAAGTAAAAAGAAACAGAGGGAGTACATAGTTTGTTCCAAAAAAAACAGTGAATTGTTCACCATCAGGTAACTACATCTTACCAAACCACAGCTAGCTATCTCTTGAACGTAAGCAGAGGAAACTGGGCCTTTTTGTTCTTCTCAATGCAATCGATCTTTCTCCTACATACTCTGGAGAAGAAAAAAAATGGAGTAATCTTTCTCCCACAAGAAATAGTATACCTCACAACTCTTTACACCTCAGGTTCATCATCATCATGATACGAATGACCATCCATTTTCCAGAAGACACACTGCACATGGGGGCAAGCAAGTGTGTATTCCCATCCTTCCGGTGCCCCACGCTGCAGCGCGTAAAACTAGTGGCGGATTTAGGATTTTTAGGATGGGTGTTCAGATTTTGGAGTTAGGTTGTCCATATATGTCGATACCAATATGCCAATACCGTGAAATATTATTTCCCACTACCGTCGATGTCCTTCAAAGCCTGTGCCTCTGCTCGTTCGCCACTTGGGGGTCGGAGCCCCCCCCCCCCAAGAGTATGAAGGAAAATGGACCTAATATGTTACATGGGCCACACACGAGGTGTGAGGAATGCGGACCGAATTCATTTGCGGACACAAATATATAATTTTGGCCTAATTAGTAACATATACATGCAGTATAAACTAGATATTTTGAAGAAAAAATGGGTGTTCAGCTGAACACCCTTGACCCATGGAGGGTCCGCCCCTGCTTGCTGGCGGCAGGCGTGAGGGCAAATGCTACCAAGGAGGATGCTGCCCTTGTGACCAAGGCGGATTATATAGGGACAGCCACTACGGGTTGGCGATGAGCAGAGGTGAGGAGATGCTCCTCGGTTGGTTCTTTGTGCCAAGCAATGGTGGGTTTGTTTTCCGTGCATGCCAAGTCTTTCTGATGAATGTTAAGGTGAACATATGTTCAAAATTAGCTGGGTTTTTCGGTCGATGCGGGTCCCTGTGGATGAACCGGTGGAGCCTAGGCAGAGTGCTAGCCTCAAGCTGCAGATGTCCGGTGATGAAGACTCGGTCCATAAGGCTACGCGGCGTGCTAAAGTTCGTAATCTCAAACTAGATCCGAGTAAGCCTGGTACTAAATTATCTTTTTTGTCTTTCTCTGATGAGCAGGTTATTGCAAAAGTTGCTAGCATTGGCATCTCTTTAGGAAATGATAATGCTGAGGTTGCTAGTTCTATTAAAAAAAATCAAGGATCTTGAATTAGGATGTTTAAAAAATAATGGAATAGTAGATGTTGAGGAGTTGGCGGATGAGAATATGGATTGCAACGATATCTCAGCCCTTAATCATTTTTGCAATGATTTAGATGATGATTTGTTGGAGGACGACAACTCTAATTTTACTCTAGTAGCAAATAAAAAAAGGTCCAAAGGAAAAAATTCTTATAATAGATCAATCAAATTAAAGTTAAAATCGCCTGTGCAGGTGCGCTGCCGCACGCTTGTCCAGCGCCATCTCACGCTTGCTTGCCGTCGTGTCGTAGCGCCGTGTCCACCGACCGTCGCTATCCTTCATAGCCCGCGCCTCTGCTCGTTCGCCACTTGGGGGGCCGGAGCCCCCCCCCCCTCCCCCTCCCCCGAGACTATGAAGGAAAATGGACCCAATGTGTTACATGGGCCACGCTCGAGGTGTGAGGAGTGCAGACTGAATTCATTTGCGGACACAAATATATAATTTTGGTCTAATTAACATATACATCTAATATACCTATGATATACTAGATATTTTGAAGAAAAAAATAGGTGTTCAGTTGAACACCTTTGACCTATGAAGGGTCCGCCCCTGTGTAAAACTGCTAGAAATTGGAAGGCCAAATGGGAGAGAGGAGACGGTGAGGTGGTGGAGGGGTTTGGTGGTGCCTGCGTTGGAATCTTGGCGCATGTGACTGTGAGTGAGAGAGAGCGAGATGTAAGCTCGCCGGGCCGGGGACATGCATGGTTAAAGTAGAAGTAGTTGTTGCGTGGAGGGCAAAGGCTCGAGGTGGCACAACTCGGCACTCTTCACGCGCTGTGCTTTGAGCATACTTTGGTTGGTGGCCAATGGACGGCGGAGGCGGACGGACGGATGCGCTTGTGGGCTTGTCCACGGATCGATCTACCGCGTTGCGTGCCTCCTCTACATGCAGCAACCAGGTAGTGAGTACTATGCTTCTGAACTCCAGCTGCTGAAGCCGATTGTGGAAGTTCTGCAAATTTACACTCTGTGGACAGGTCTGTTGGGCGCAGCGTTTGCTGCAAAATTTCCATTTTCTTCCCCATCTAAACCACCGGCTCCTACTGTATACTTGCCATGATTAATATGATTAGTATATAAATCTTTCTGACCGGTCCATTTTTCAAGCCGGTGAATCGGTGATTGATTATCAGTGTGGCAAGGGATCCTTACGTGATATCATTATCGCGGAGACATGATTAGCGTATTCAACAATCAACACACCAGCCGCGTCCGTCCGTGCCAAGTCATGTACTAATGATGAATCGCATACTATTGTATAACGTTTGTGTGCGAGGGTAGAAAGCTTACAAGCAAAGACACTACCGGTCATCCCTGGAAAAGAATGACTGACTGCGCATTCAGCACTCGCCTCTCTGTACTTTCCACTCCAGGATACCTTTGATTGCCAATGCCCTTTTCTTTTGCCTGGCGGCTAACTGCAGGTCTCGATTGCATCTTAATTTACTTACACCGCAATCTACTCCTTCGTAAAATAGAGCTCGTTTCGTCGTCACTGATTAGTCGATTGCTAGTATACTGTACACATGGATACGTATGATCTGCAGGCAATTAACAAATCATTACAAACCTACAACGGCTTGATCGATGGAATGTTTTTTTAAAGGCTCAACGGTAGCTAAAAAGCCCAAACATTTCATTTCTTCAAAAGTGATACAAGGCGCTTAGGATAGAGTCAAGTCGCTGAGAAGTGACTTGCTCGGCTTTAGCCTACGTAGGCTTGCCGCCCTAAGAGGATGTTACAACCACGCTCACACAGGGAAACTTACAGAGAACGAGCGGAAAATACATAATAAAAAAAACAGACCGAACGGTTGTGGTCTTGTTTGCTCATCTTCATCGCACGCATATAACTTGGTCAGGAGCTGCTAGTACTTCTTCAGCACGTGCTATCGCCGGATCCTGATCTGCAGTAAATGCACACGCAATAATCAGAAAAATATATCTAGTAGATGCAGTAAACAATAACGGACACAGTAAAAATCAGCGGGTTTTTGATACACAGTAAAGAACATGTTAGAGGGTCAGTAAATGTGTTCAATAGATGGAGTAAATATGAACGGACACAGAAAAAATATCACTTGATAGGATGCAGATGGGGTACTTGCCCTCTATGTAAGTTGAGAACGTCCTGAATAGCCACTCGAAGGATGTTGCCTTCTTGTTCCGGAGTAGCGCGACGCCGAAGATGGTGTCCTACAGATGGTGGTTGGAGCCAACAAATATAGCCAGAGGTATCATGAACCTGTTGGTTTTGTACGTCGTGTTGAACTGACGACGTCTCCGAAGTCAACGTACTCCGCGCAGTAGCTCGTGTTGCTCTAGAAGATGTTTTTTTTTCACAATGTCGTTCTCATCAACCTGTATGTCATAGTAGAACTTGTCGTTCTACACCTGGCACTTCTTGAAGAAAGCCATCAACTTGTTTACATCGTTGGTGTGCTACGCGCGCGTATTTGCAGCCTTCCTAATATGGATAGTAAAATGGATCAGTAAGTACAATTAATCTACGTAGGCATGCAATAAAAGTAGTTGCTAAAAAATAACACAGTAAATCGCCTAGGAGCATTACAGTAAAGACAGTGAGGCGAGCCGGTAAATACCTGTGTAGGACCGAAAAGGCGACTAGAGCGGGGGTGAATAGGAGCACACCTAATTTTTCACCTCGATCAGATTCAACACGCTTTTCACTCCAATGACTATTAAAGTTATGAAGATCAAAGTACAAGCACAACGGAAGACTTGTATTGAATCCGATCAACACCCCAAAGCAAAACATTCAAAAGCTCACGGCACAAGCAGCTGAGCGGTCTGACCGGTGGAACACTAGCGGTCTGACCGGTGGCTCGACCGGTCTGACCGGCCGACTGTCCAGAACAGTAAAAACAGCCTGTCGCCCAAAACACAATTTGGTCTAACTTTTGATCTACGATTCTAAATTTGACCAAACTTGAGACACACCTTCCTAAGGATATCAGGAACCTGTTCCAAGCAACGATTGTCAAGATCTTTGCCAAAGTTTTAACATTTTTCTGTTTGAGAGAAGGTTGCTCCAAAACCGGACAAAAACAAAAACGTGATCCAAACACTTGCTCGTGGGTGAATGATGATCAAGATGATCCTAGATGTATTCCCACACGTCACAGCAAGCTAGATAGCGGCAAGAAACCAACAGAAAATCAAAAGATCAAAGAAAGTCCCAAAATCACAAAATAGAGAGTAAGAACACAAAGAGACTCATCTTTGAGGAATCATGTATAGATTGATTTGTGATTGTAGATGGTTTACAGCCACTCCATCCAGAAGGACAAAGCTCAACCCATGAGCACACAATCAATCAAAACTCTCTAGAACCCTAAACCTCCACTTTCCTCTCTAAGCCCCTAAAACGAAAACTAGGGTTTAGAAAAACAAAAGGGTTGAGGGGGTGCTACCACGTCCCTCCTCTATTTATAGTGGGGGCTAATCCTTCTAGAAGAGTTTCTCTATTGGGTACCCTTTAAGCCCACACACAAACTGGTTTAACTTACGCACGTATTTTAAAACGCCGTCTTTATCTCCTCTTGACCTAAACCGCTTCTCCTTGCGCCATCTTGCACCGCGGGTTAGCAAAAGGTCACCAAGGTGGTATTTAGGTGAAGTTACCAAAATACCCCTTCTTGATCCTTCTCCGAAGACCGAGTTCAGATTTGGTGAAGCAGTCGCATGCTTCACCACGTGTAGGTTGATCAACGGCTCTCATCATGTCGGCAAGTCTTTCTCATCCGGCTCCCACCGAAACTACCAAGGCACTTGCATCGAACCCCGCACCGCTTGATCCAACCTATCGCACCGAACTGCTCGTTCGGTCATTCTTGTCTATTATGCATCATGCTTGAGTCTCCTAACCTCACCCGGCATCCTCGATCGTTCTAAACCCCAGCTCTCCAAGCCTAGTTTCGATCATCCTCGCCGTTGACCTCCAAGCAACCTGTATAACAATAGATAAGCAAATCGATTCCGGGAATAAGTTCCTTGCAACTTGACCCACGTTAGTCAAAACATGCATCGTGCAACATATATGCACTGAAACCTATGAACTTGACCTAACAAAACAAGCATCGCCGCCACGATGGTCGACGAACAAGTCAAAACCGGTCAGACTGCCACTCTAGCCGGTCTGACCGCCTCGGCCGGGTCTCGATCGCACCACTGTTGGCCCGTCGACCGCCAGTGAGACTTAGCCAAATTTCCAACCTGAGATCTGAAACTTCTCTGGAAATTTCAAACGAATAGATCTTTTTCCTGAAAGCTCCAAAAATTATGAGACCATTTGTAGTAGAATCTCCTCTCTTGCCTACACCCCCTATTTTTGGCCCAGCTCCAAACTCCAAAATCTTTTTATGACTGGTCTGACTGATTTTCAAAGGCCGGTCTGACCGGCACTCGTGGCCGGTCAGACCGCCACCTTGGCCGGTTTGACCGCCACTTGCTTGACAGCAGTTTGAATTTCGCCGAAAACACGTGATTCGACAAACCTTCAATGCCATTGCCAATTGTATTATCATCCTAAGATCGTGAGCATATCCCCATGATATCCACAATCTACCCCTTGATGAGCACATTGTCAATTTTTCAAAAATGAAAGTTTTGAGGTTTGAAAAGTAAAATACTCTCGTTTTCGCACAAAAGCACAACTTAGTCCATATGCAAGAGAAAGCAATGGAAAAGACCAAACTAGCTTCAGAAAAGCATAGGCAAGTGAGATAAGGCAAAAGAAAGCAAGAAAACTTCAATTTCCAAAGAAGGGTAAAAAATCTCACTTAAGGTCCATATGAAAGGACAATTGTTCAAATTGACCTTTGATCATTGTGAGGTTCCAAAAAAAAATGAAATTCAAGTTCAAAAGTGGCAATAAGACCACAAGAATGCAAATGAGATGCTCCCCCTCAATATGATCATCATTTTTTAAGAAAATTTTAATTTCTCCATTTTTCTCCAAAAGGCTCCTCTTTTTAACATTTTTGATACTTCTTCTCCCCCTTTGACAATGGAGTCATCAAGGAATCACGCCTTCCTCTCATCTAGAGATGACAAATGCAGAAATGAGGAAAAAGCATAAGAAAGAGCATGCATGAAATGCAATGGAGTGACTTCATTTTTTTAATTTTTTAATTTTTGAGTACAAGAAGCTTTGGAGATTACCCAAAAGAACAAGCTAGCATTTCTAATCTTACTCAATACATATCAAGCCTGAAGGCGCTAGCAAGATCATGTTAAGACATATATAACAAATCTAAGCAAGAAGGCTCAATGTAAAGTGATGAATTGTAACAATTTGAGCATAGCTTCAAAAATTAGCAAGTTCATCAACAGGGATCCTATCATGATAATGGCCTTGTCAGAATCTCACTGTGAGATCAAGAAGCTAACAAAGACCACTTAAGAGACAAATAAGTTCTGAATTGAATCATTTTGCTTAAATTGTCTCAAATGCCCATTTTTCAACAGTTTTCATTTGCAATGAATATTGAAGTTGATAAAAGGTCTATCTTAGAGAAGAAGATCCTGGACTAGGAGCCATCTACAAACTCTTCCTAAGCTTCAGCCAGAAGTTAATTAAAGGTCTATCTTAGTGAAGAAGATCTTGGACTAGGAGCCATCCACAAACTCTTACTATGCTTCAACTAGGGCGACAAATCTTGAGGTTCATGTTTGTGACGACCCGGCCAGGGGCTAACTCGAGAGGTCCTCAAAGACCTCCCTAGGAGTCCACCAGGACCTTCCAAGAGGTTCAAAGGATCTCTCGGGTAGTCCTCCCAGGCTTCCCAGGAGGTCCAGCCGGACCTCCTAGAGGTCCATGGAACTAACCTGAGGAGGTCTTGAGACTCAGGACCTCCCCAAGAGCCACGACCAGACCCGATGGAGGTCTAGAGACCAACCCGAGGAGGTCATGAAACATGGAGAAGTCCTAAACCTCTTGTGAACCGAACTAGTCCCAAGGATCAATGGCTAGTTCACACAGCATACATAAGTGGCAGCATACATCAGCGCAAACTTTATTATCACAAAAGAGTTACAAGATTTGCTTACAAACCGATAAGAGCAAAATACACAGCAGAAACAGAAGTCAAGTCCATCCAATACACTACAGGTAATCGGCTAGAGGGTGCGACCTAATTGTTCTGGTCCTCATCATCTTCAAACGAGTCCTCTCCTGCTTAATTTATCAAACCAAGCAAGAATGAGCACAACAACCGTGCTCGCAAGTCACACCCGTGGATTAATAGAATGAAATGCATAATGGATATCTCAACGAAGGGCATAATATGGTTGATTTGCACAAAGCCAAGTTTCTTTCAATTACACATATTAAGTTCCAAGGCAGTTATAAAATAACTAAAATTCATTTTCCAAATTCAAATTTTCAGTTGGATAACATTCATCATCAATGGTGAAGGATACCCTCCTGACACAAGGCTCCCCGCCCAAAACCATGGGATAGAAATCCCAAAAACACTTTATCCAAAACCTTTTGAAAACAACACCAATATCTAACTTTGAATGGCTTTTGCTAGCATGTCCATGACCATCAACACGGCTATTCGAATAGTTTTCACTCTGCAGAAGTTGTATACTTTACCCATATGACATGATTCCTCTAGTTTGTTTGGCATTCGTCAATGCCACCTCTCACTGCCAAAGGTAAAAGGTCTAGAGTTCATGACAAGTCCTTTACAATGCATCATTCCACCGCAGCCCCTCCTCGCTAAGGATTCACTTCCTTTGGATAGAAACCCGCCGGAAAAGTCCCCTCTTGCGCTAGTGGGAAACATAGGTTATAAAAGACCATAGGCCATGAAAGACCTTCCACACATCAAAGTGGAACAACCGTGGTGAAACTTTGCAAATTATTCAGCCAGGTCCCACGCCTCATTCTGGAGACATGTGGTTGTACGGTGAGGCAAAGCCCATTATAGGCATAGCAAGTTACGGCTCAGAGACCGGTCCTCAACTAACCAGGGCGACTTTCCACAACCCCTGAGCCTCAACCCTGACCAGGTTGAGCTCGTGCATGGACATGCACCAACCAAGCATCCAGTTCGCCCTAGTCCAAACCAATTTCACTTTTTGATTGCTTTTCAAAAACATTTATAAGCTTCCATGACAACCCAATGTCATAACTAAAACTTTTAAACAGTAGTTGGTCGTGATGGTAAAATTTCCCAAATCAAATGCTTTTGGTCTAAGCAAGACTAAGCAATAAGTTTTTCAAATGATCCCGGTTCATACTAATGTATCAACCAATTTTTCCCTATGGAGGCAACAGATTTATTTCAATGTCAATAGTGGCCATACAAGGGATCTGGTTATAACTAAACTTTGAAGGCATGTATTGAAATAACTAAGTAAAAGTAAGCATGCATTAACATTTGAAATGGAATATATATATATATATATATATATATATAGGTTGAAATAATGGGTGCAATATGACCAAGAGTGTAACTTGCCTTGCTCACAGCCTTGAGAGTCTTCCTCTTCGGGACACTCAAGCTCCTCGGTGTCTTTACAATCTACATGAGGAAACCAAAGCAACTCAATACCAAGCTTAGATAAGATCCAAAGAAACTCCAATAGAACACTAAAATAACCAACAGAGAGGTTTGGTCGATTTGGAGGAGGTCCAAGGAGCTTGCTGGAGGAGGTCCGAAGCTTAAGGGAGGAGGTCCAAGAGCTTGCTGGAGGAGGTTCGAAGCTTAAGGGAGGAGGTCCAAAGAGCTTTGGAGGAGGTCCAAGAGCTTGCTGGAGGAGCCAGAGAGTGAAAATGAGCAAAAGGGTAAAGAGGAAGGGCTGCCCAAGCTTTTATAGCTAGAGCCACCCACATTTCCAAGGGCTCTCGGGCTCTAAAGTAAGTGAAGGAAATGATAGAAGTTGGTAAAAGATATGACAAAAGGTAGCTCAGTGCTACCAAAAGATGGTAGCATTTAATACGACACAACAGGCATTAAATGCTTTGAAGACTTCCAAGTGCAAAGGACATGGTCAAAGGATAAAGAGAGAGGTTGTGACTGACAAATGGGGCTAGTCAAAGCTCAAGGGGAGGTCCTGCGGAGACCTAGAGGAGATCGCGCAGAGGTAAGGGGAGGTCCTGACGGTCAGATCCACAAAGGGGAGGTCCTGACGGTCAGATCCTCAAAGGGGAGATCTGGACGATCAGATCCTCAAAGGGGAGGTCCTGACGGTCCTTGATCCTCAAAGGGGAGGTCCTGACCCTTAGATCTAACAAAGGAGAGGTTTGGACGGTTAAGATCAGTAAAGGGGAGGTCTTAACGATCAGATCTAACAAAGGGGAGGTCTGAATGGTTAAGATCTCCAAAGGGGGGGTCTTCACGGTCAGATCTAACAAATGGGAGGTCTGAACGGTTAAGATCTCCAAAGGGGAGGTCTTTACGGTCAGATCTAACAAAAGGGAGGTCTGAACAGTTAAGATCTCCAAAGGAGGGTCCTAAAGGACACAGGGAGGTCCTGAAGGACATGGAGAGGTCCAAATGAACGAGGGGGAGGTCCCAAAGGACACAGGGAGGTTCTGAAGGACACGTGGAGGTCCAAATGAATGAGGGGGAGGTCCTAAAGGACACGGGGAGGTCCAAATGAACGAGGGGGAGGTCCTAGAGCACACAGGAAGGTTCCAACAGAACAGAGAGTGAGTTCAAATGAACATGAGGGAGGTTTAGACTTGGGAAGGTCTAAGCCAAAGAAGAATCAAAGAAGGAGGTCTAGTCCTAAAGAGGTCTGGACCAGAGAAGGGCAAAACCAGCACAGAAGGGGAGAGATCACCAAAGCTCCAACAAACCCAACAAACCAAAAGAGAGTCTTTAGTCGAAGTTTGGTTTAGTCATTTAAAGTTCCTTTAAAAACTCATGTTCAAGCTTTGAATTCTCATCAAACAAAATGGTTCTTTTTATTTTGAAAATTCAAAAAGGCTCCAAACAAATCAGGGTGTTACAATGTCAGTCTTGACAAGCAGTCCCCATGAGATTGTCTGGATCATCAAACTATCTCTAAGTTCATGTCTTTGACATGCAGTCTCGTGAGAGTAGTTTGGCACAATTTAACCACAAGACAATCTTGAAAGTTGATTTTTCATTTTGCACAAAAGCAGTTTTAGATTCTTAGAAGAACAAGAAGCTCAAGTAATGATCAATTCTAGATTCAAGAGCTAACAAAGCAATTTTGACAGGGCCAATGTCACAAAAGGATCACTAATTGCGCAACTAACTAAAAGATCCACAAAATGCAATTTTTAGTTCAAGTTGTCTTAAAGTTCTAGCTCATTTAGCAAAGACTTGGCTACACATGTGAAGGCATGATAATTCTAGCAGGTCAAAGAACTAGACACGATATTTAGCAAGAATTGAAATACTAAAGTTCAAAAGGGTAATAAGCACAGCTTCATCAAATTTTAAAAGACAAGCAGTAAAGCTTATATTACAATGCATCTATTTGGATTTTCATATGAATGCAATATGATACACTGGATAAAAAGATCAAACTCCCTCTCAAAACAGGTTAAGAGGACTAATAACCCCCAATTCTCCCCGCAAAGAAGCAAAATGAGAAGAATCAAGAGTTTTAGTGAAAATATCTGCAACCTGCTGCTCAGACTATACAAAGTGAAGCACAACATCACCCTTTTCTACATGGTCCCTAAGGAAATGATATCTAATGTCAATGTGCTTGGTTCTAGAGTGTTGCACTGGGTTTTTGGCAATGTTTATGGCACTAGTGTTGTCACAGAAAAGAGGAACACCATCTAAGAATAACCCATAGTCCTGCAGAGTAGACAAGATCCAGAGAACCTGAGAGCAACTACTGGCTACAGCTATATACTCTGCCTCGGCAGTAAATTGAGCAACATATGACTGCTTCCTAGAAGACCAAGAGGTAAGAGAGGTGTCTAAGAAATGACAAGTGCCAGAAGTACTCTTCATATCCACTCTACACCTCGCAAAATTAGCATCAGAAAAAGCTCGAATGGAGATAGTAGAATTAGAAGAATACCAGAGTCCAAAATCAAGAGTGTCCTGAAGGTACCTGAAGATGCGACGTACTGCTTGATGATGTGAGGCATGAGGGGAAGCCTGAAATCGAGCGCACAGACACACAGCAAACTGTATGTCCGGCCTTGACGCCGTGAGGTAGAGGAGGGAGTCGATCATGCTGCGGTACTCCTTCTATTCCACGGGCTCTCCATCCTTATCAGGATCCAGCACGGTAGAAGTGGCAATGGGAGTAGACATTGGCTTGCTGCTTCCCATGTCGAAGCACCGAAGAAGGTCCTTTGTGTACTTGCTTTGATGAATGAAGGTACCTTCTTTCAGTTGTTTGACTTGAAGACCAAGGAAAAAAGTCAGCTTGCCCATTATACTCATTTCGAATTCCCTGCTCATAGAGTCTGAAAATCTGGATACCAACGCATGAGAAGAACCACCGAATATGATGTCATCCACATAAATCTGAAACAGTAAAACATCACTGCCATGCTTGAGAGTGAATAAGGTTTTATATACCATTCTCATTTTGAACTCATTCTCAAGCAAGAAACTCTTAAGCCTATCATACCAAGCTCTAGGGGCTTGCTTCAATCCATATAAAGCTTTAGAGAGCTTAAACACATGGTTTGGGAACTTGTGATTTTTAAAACCAAGAGGTTGCTTGACATAGACCTCTTCTTCTATGAAACCATTAAGGAAAGCACTTTTGACATCTATTTGAAAAAGCTTAAAACCCCTAAACATCGCAAAAACTAGCAATATGCGAATGGCTTCTAATCTAGCTACAGGAGTAAAGGTCTCTTCAAAGTCTAAGCCTTCTACCTGGGAATAACCTTGAGCTACAAGCCTAGCCTTGTTGCGAATTACTAACCCATCCTCACTTTGCTTATTTTTGAAAATCCATTTTGTTCTAATTACATGGTGATTAGGTGGAGGTTCAACTAAGGTCCAGACTTTGTTTCTTTCAAAATTTTCAAGCTCTTCATGCATGGCATTTACCCAAGAGGAATAAGATAAAGCATGGGTGACATCTCGGGGTTCAAAAGACGTAACAAAAGAAGAATGTGTATAAGAATCTGGAGAGATAAACCTGGAGCGAGTAACTCGCTCATGAAGATCCCCAATCATCTACTTAGATGAGTGTTGTCGCTGAATATGAAGAGGAGGTCCTGGTGCAGATGTGGCCTCTACCTCATGGGCTGTGGAGGTAGGAGCAGAGCCACTCGAAGCACCGATGAAGGTGGGAAGAGACTGCTCTGCTGAAGTTGGAGAAATAGAAGCAGGCTCTCCAACCATCTCAGAAGTGACTAGAGGATGGATTGGGTCCGCATCCTCTATGTCAGAGTCGTCATCGACGAAGATACTCTCTTGATCACCAAGGACTTGTGTACCTGCACCATCGGGTTTAGTACTAGGACTAGCCTCATCAAAAGTGACTTCACAAGTCTCAACAATTTTGTTAGTATCCAAAATAAATACACGATAGCCACGAGAATGAGCAGGATATCCAAGGAAAATACCATCATAACATTTCGATTCAAATTTATCCAAGTTGCCATTTTTAAAAATGAAGCACTTGCAACCAAAAATCTCGAAATGAGAGACTCTAGGCCTATGACCAAATCTAAGCTCAAAGGAAGTCTTGCCTATGACAGATCTCAAGAACACCCTATTGGACACATAGCAAGCAGTAGAGATCACCTCAGCCCAAAACCTCCTAGGTGTGCTATGCTCATCTAGTATGGTCCTAGCTATCTCTACAAGAGTTATGTTCTTCCTTTCTGCAACCCCATTCTGCTGGGGAACTCTACGTGAGGAAAACTGGTGCTCAAGTCCTCTCTCAGTGCAGAATGTGGCAAAAGAAGAGTTCTTGAATTCTGTGCCATTGTCACTCCTAATGGTTCTTAAGGCTCCAGGGAGGTCAACTGCTAGTCTAAGGACCAACTATCTAAAACAGCCAAATGTCTCATCCTTAGAAATTAGAAAATATACACATAAATACCTAGAGAAATCATCCACAATGATGAGCACATACCACTTCCCTCCTGTAGACTGAACTCTAGAAGGGCCAACCGAGTCTAAGTGCAAGAGCTGACTAGGTCCATCAGTCATCACTATAGTAAGAGGTGGATGAGAAGCAGAAACCATCTTACTATGTCTACAGGGTGTGCACACTAGGTCTCTAACATTCTTAAGCCTAGGCAAACCTCTAATCAAGTTCATGCTACTGACTCTGGTCAAATGATCGAAGCCTATATGTCCAAGCCTACGATGCCACAACACTAAGTCATGAGATTCAGAAGCCACAAGACACCTAGGACTAGAGGTAGAAGAGATACTGAAATCAGTACTAAAAATCCTCTCAAACTTAGAGATCTCAAAGACATGCTCACTCGAGGAGTCTAGAACTCTACACTCACCACTCTTGAACCTCACTTCTAGACCCTCATCAAGAAGTTGACAGACAGATAGCAGATTATTCCTCAGCTTACTTACCAAAGCGACGTCCTTAAGCATAAAGTTGTTGTTAACGCGCACTATGCCCTTAGCTATCACGGTCCTGGTAGAAGCATCCCCAAACGTGATCAACTCATTGCCGGATGCATGTGTGAGGGAGGAGAACCATCTAGAATCTCCAGTCATGTGTCGAGAACACCTAGAGTCAACAAGCCATATGTCCTCCTTCCTCGCACGACGGACCTATAGGGCATAAGCATGGAACATCTGTGCCTCAGTATTGGGTTTAGTGATAAAAGACTTGGGAATCCAATACTGAGCCACACGATGCTTAGGAACAGCAGTAGAAGCAGCAATAAAATGGTTAGTGGGATAATCATAAGAATGCACACGTGCAACACCTAGACCTCTCCGAATCGACCTACCAAAAAATCGGTACTCCCCCTGTCTAGATGCTACCCATGGTCTCTCCTCACGATATCCTAACCCAAAATGCTGCCTAGAGCTTCCAAAAGAGTCAAAGAAATCATCTACAAGCCTAGGCCTATGTCTAGCAGGAAGGACAGGTTACCTGGCTCTAGAGACAGTCATAGGTGAAGGAGCTCCTTTAATGGACCTCAGAGCGCGCACTCTCTCCTTCCTCTCACTCTTAGCTCTATGGAAGCAGAACTCAACTATGTGGCCATCCTTCTTGCAGAAGATGCAATGATACTTGACCTTTTGAGAGGTCTGACTTGCTGAAATAGAAGCATCTATCTTGCTAGAAGGGGTTTGGGCAAAACCTGCAGATCTAAAGACTAACTTAGATGGCTCAGAGGGTTCTACCTCAAACTTGCCACTCTCAACAGCTCTCACAACCTTAAGTAGGTGGTTCTTGGAATACTCTAGAGAATTAAATCCTAGGCCACTCTTTTTTACACTTACCTTAGATTGATCGAGGATCATGTTAAGATTCTTCTTCCCACTAGAGAATCTCTCAAGAGTCTTTTTGAGGTAGTCATTTTCTTTGGCTAGGTCCTTACATGAGGCGCACTTATTTGACTTTATTGCCTTATCATACCTTTCCTTATGATGAGCTGCCTCAATCTTCAAGGCCTCACAAGACACACAAAAGGCATTCCTAATCCTACCCAACTGCTCTTTGAACTTGACTCTAAACGCCTCTTGTATCTCATCTACATTATGCCCAACTTAGTACAAAAGGCACAAGAATTAGAATCAACTACTTTCTTAGATACAGTCATGGACATGGATTGTTCAATTTTAGATTTGTCCTCTAGAGTCTTGTTTAGAGCATCATTCTCAATTGTGAGTTTATAACAATTTTCACATGAGGCAGTCTTAGAATGAAGAACCATTTCAGTCATTTCTTTTTATTTTAATCTTACTATCCTCATAATAAGAGCAAGTGTGATTAGCATTAAATTTCAGCAATTCCTTAGTAGCACTATCCAATTGCAATTCGAGCAATGCACACTTTGAGCAAGGTGAAGGAATAGCATCTACAGAAGTCACATCTAAAGCAATAGCATCCAAGCAAACATGACTAGGACTAGATTTAAGAGATTCTAGTTCATCTAGAGTATCTTTAAGTTGATTTACAATGGAGGAATGAGCAGATTTCATATTGGTTAATTTATCATGCAAGCTAGAGCAAGAAACACAATCATCAGTAGGATTAATGGATTTGAGCCTAACCACTTTTAGGTTCAAGTTGTCAATCATGATATCCTGTCTCTTAATCATTTTAGCTTGCTTTTTCAGATTTCGTTCAGCAGCAACCAAAGCACGTTTCATCTCATTTGGTGAGGGGCATACCTCGTCGGGATCGCTGAAGGGATCGTCGTCATTAGAAGAATCGACGCCGTGGCTGTCCTTGGCCATGAAGCACATGCCAGTGAAGTCCTGGGCCTTCTTCTTGCTGTGGGAATCATCCTCATCGTCCTTTGTCCTCGAGTCTACATCGCTCATATCAACATTCTCAAGAGCGGCAGGACCCGATTGATGAACTTCCAGTAGTTGGGCTACTTGGCTTTTGCATCTCGAGCTTGAAGACGCCTCTGGAAGTCCTTCTTATCCTTGCCCTTCAGTTTGGGGCACTTAGCCCGAATGTGATTTGGCTCACCACACTCAAAGTAGGTAATAGGGCCACTTCTTCTTTTGCTCCTCACTTTGTTGTAGGCTCTCGTGAATTTTGTGGATAGGAGGGCTAATTCATCCTCAGGTAGCTTCTCTAGCCGCTCATCGCTCACGGTGTGCAAGGCGGACAATAAAAAACCAGATGAGCCAAAATCCAAAGAATCAGAAGAGCTACCCTTAGAAGGGTCAACTACTAGAGCTATCGACTCTGTTTGGGAAGACGTGAGATGAAGTCAATCTCATGCGTCTTCAACCTCGAGAAGTGCTTATCTATGGTAAACTCACTCATGAAAGTGTTGTCATTAATGGAAGTGATCTTCATCCCCCATACTCTCACGTCAAGTGCGCCCAAGAACTAGAGTGCATTCTCAGATTCAGTAAACACAAGATCTACAGCACGCAAGTCATGACTGATCTTGGTAAACCTTCCCAACAACTCATCCAAAGATTCACCAGGCCTTTGTTCGATCTTTGAATATTCTTTCTTAAGTTAGTTCTGTCTCACTTCCTCGATCGCGGTAGAGCCCTCATGGTAGTCAGCGAGGGTCTTCCAGATCTCGTGAGCAGACCTCAAGTGAGCGACATGCTCAAACTCAGATCGACTAAGCCCTTGAATCAAGAAGTTCCGAGCCTTGCTATTTGCCTCCACATTGGGTGATATTACATCGTCATTGGCTGGCACTACATAAGGATTTTTGACCTTAAGCCAAATTGAGTGCCCTTGAGCCTCGATGTAGGCATGCATGCGAGCCTTTCAGTATGAAAAATCGACTCCATCAAATACAGGTGGTTTGGTGGAATACTTGTTAGACACCACGGCTCCTAAGACCGGTTAAGATCTATGAGAAGAGCTAACCAGGCTCTGATACCACTTATAGGACTGAAAAGGCGACTAGAGGGGTGTTGAATAGGAGCAAGCCTAATTTTTCACCTCGATCAGATTCAACATGTTTTTCACTCCAATAGCTATTAAAGCTATGAAGATCGAAGTACAAGCACAACAGAAGACTTGTATTGAATCCGATCAACACCCCAAAGCAAAACAATCAAAAGCTAACAAAGACAAGCACTTGAGCAGTCCGACCCGATGGCTCGGCCAGACCGGCCGACCGGGCCAGGCGATCGTTGGAGTCGAGCGATAAAAATAGCCCATGTCGGGACCCCGGATCTTCGGATCCATGACCCTCTGTGTATATCTGCAATATTCCCTGGATCAGTAGCTAGTGCACACAGTTGCAATATTGGTGTAATCAAAACCGAACACCAAACTAAAGATGAAGCAGACAAATTAATATTTAATAGCAAAAGGACCTTACGGTCAAGTCTTACAAAGTTTGCCACGTAGGGCTAGCAACAAAAGAGAGCTTGCAGCAGAAACCAAACATCTGGTGGAGGTCACCCAATATGCCCACAGGCAATCGAGTGAAGGACGCGACCTAATTCGCATAGTCTTCAAAGTAGTCTTCCTCGTAGAACTCGGTGCTTCCAGGTTCTTCTTCAGCGACTGATCAACCAAAGGGCATAAAGCCGTGAGTACTTTGAATGTACTCAGCAAGTCGCAGAGAAATGTATGTAAGTAATATTCATGCAGTTTTGGCAAGGATAGCTTTATGGTTACTTTGCAGAAAGCAGTATTTGACATTAAATACAGTAAGTAGATTGCAAAGGACAATTTAAAAGATTAATACATAAGTAATCAATTTTCTTTGAAACAACTAGTGAACACCCTGTTCACTTCCCAACCAACAACCACAGCCAAAACTAGATTCGAACAACCCATTCCAACATTTCGATAAAAGATCTACCCCTTGCGTGAAATCACCAGGCATGTCCATAATCGGGGACACGGCTATTCGAATAGTTTTACACTCTGCAGAGGTTGTACAGCTTGACCCACAAGACACGAATTCTCTAGTTTGTTCGGCATAATTCTATGCCACCGCTCACTACCTTAGTTAAGCAGTCTAGAGCACGTGACAAGGCTTTTACAAAGTTCGGTTCTGACTCGGTTCTATTTGCTAAGGGGTTACCGTTACGGGCCCCCTCTTGCGCCATAATCAACCAAAACAGAACCAAACCAAAACCTTGCTAATTAGTCGGCCAGATCTATCCCAGTCTAGACATGTGGTTGTACGGTTAAGGCCCAGATCTATGGTTCAAGGTTAAGTCCTTAGTTGGTTGCTCAGACGAGACGTTTCCGTATTCCAAATGTGCGTTACGGCACCCACCTTTTACCACCACCCACTCGTCCAAGCATAAATCAATTTTGTTCAACCTGGCCAAATGACTACCCTTGTCATGGCACAACATCTTTTATCAATAGTGGCTTCACCATGGTTCCATAATTTCTTTAGTCAAATTGAACCTTGTTGGGTTCCACCCAGCCAAAGGACCACCCTAGTCCTGGCACAACATCTTTTAGTTAAGGCGACAACAAATGTCGTGGTCTCACACAGGACCACACTTTATTTTAATTAGCAACACTGGCCGCTATTACACAAGCCACAAACCGGTGCACTGGGGTAAATTAATATTGGATGATTCATGGCGAGACCGACGTCTACCAAAGCATGGCTAAGCAAACACGATACCCATGTTGGTAGTACAATAATGTCCAACTAAAATAATCCATCCTAGGATGTCCAAGGATTTATGTCATTCAAGGGTACATGTCATTTACAAATTATCAAGGAGGCATAATGGCAATTAGGTAATTAACTAATTCCCGAAATCATTTATTATAAAACTAGCAATGCATGTTTATATCAAATAATATACTTTTCATAAAATGGGTTCAATATGATCAAAGATCTATGACTTGCCTTCGTTGAAGAGTAGAGGTATTTTGATTAAATCGAATTACGCAAAGTCGTAAATCAAACACCTAATCTATACGTCCGAACAAAGCTAAATAAATAAAACAACTCTAAATAAAACTCAAATAAATACCAAATAAATACTAATAGGAAGACAAGGAATTTAGAGGAATTTAGAAATTTGAATCACTCGAATCGGAGTTCGAATGAGAAAGTTATGGCCAAAGGAAGTGGAAAAAACACATGAAATGATAGAATTAGAGGTTTTCCTGATTTTCTGAATTATTTTTCAAAAGGAAAATCAGAGAAATGTCGCTATGGCGCCGACCGGGCGTGACGGGCGCGGAACCACGTCGGGGAAGACGGGTGTGGTGCGGCGCCGATGTGGCGCCACCTCCGCACCCGCGTCGAAGCAAACAAGACGCCGAGGACCAAGGATCACCAATGACGACGCGCTCAACGACCGGCGAGGGCACCAACGCGAAAAGGAGCTCATGGGGATGATGATGCGCACGGTGTCGAGGATGCGGCGGCAAAGGGAGGCCGGTGGCGAGGATGAAAAGCAGCGGAGGCGGCGACTCAAGGCGGCGACGGGGTTTCGGCGGGGCTCCGGTGAAGGGGAGGTGCGCACTAGGTGCGCCGCGATGAGACGGTGCCGATGGTGTAGGCGATGGTGGCCGGAGAGGCTTGACGGCGGCGGCGGGTGTGGTTGAAAGCTCCACGGCTGGCGGTGTTTCTTTGCGAAATCCGACGAAAGGACGACGAGAGAGGGAGAGTGAGTTGGGGGAGGAGCTAGAGGAGGAGAAGGCGCTCCCGGTGCACTCAAATAGGCGCGGGGCAGACCCAGAGGAGGAGGAGGGGGAGAGGTTGTGTCGGCCATTAATGGCGGCGGCGGGGGTCCGCTTGACCGCTGGGAAGAGGGGAGCGAGGCGCCGGGTGCGGCGGCGAGAGGGGACTTGGCCGACGACGAACGAGGATAGGTGCTAGGGCATGGCGAGGGGCTGCGGCATCGGCGAGATTCACGGCGAGGAGCACGGAGCGACGCGCCGGAGGTTGAAGACGGCAAAAGCGGCCGACAAGGCGGGTCCACGCGGCGTGAAGAGGCGAAGCGAGGGGAGGCACGGTGGATTGCGAGCCGTCCGATCAAAATCGGACGGCGCCCGATCGAAGGGGGCGCGGCGAACTGCTTGCATGAGCGGGCAGAGGTCGTGCCACGGAGGGAAGAGAAGGAACGGGCCGAAGAGATTCGTCCCAAAGCTTAGGAGGGGATTTAAAAAGGATTTTTGATTTTAGAAAATACCAGAAAAGGAAAAGCATTTTTAGAAAATAGCTTAATCCATCCAAAAATTCTAGGAAAATTCACAGAAATCCCTTGAATTATTTAGGACTTAGTAAAAAAAAATTCAGCTTAACTATTGCTTTTAATTTTTGCAATTAATTATTTTTAACATAAGGCAAAAGGAAAAACCAACTTTAAAATCCAACAAAACTCAACTAAACCAACTTGAATTAGTTGAAGTTTTAATTAATTCAAATTAAATCACTTTTAAAATTCTAAATTACATGTTAAGCTTTGGTAAATTAATAAAATCAAATGGTTACTTTTTAAAGTTTTCAAAATTTTCAAAAAACTCAGGAAATTTGGGATGTTACAAACCTACACCCCTGAAAGGGAATCTCGACCCTGAGATTCGAGCTGACTAGAGAATAGGTTTAGGGACCCAGACTTTGCTCACTCTTCCAAGTGACTTTCCCTTTAGAGTGAAACAAAACTGGAACTGAAGTTGTACTGACTTAGCACTTACCAAGAATGAAGTTCTGAGTTGATTGAGCTGGTACTACGGTGACATGATTCACTTGTCCTCTTGCAGAAGGAGGTGGAGTCCTGGTGGCTTGGTCGGAAGTCTGAGTTGCTCTACGTCCTGCTCCTGGCACAGGGGTCCTGATCGGAGTAGCTCCCAAGTTGAATGGAATTGGCATAGGGGCTTGCTTTCGTGGGGGATGTCGTGGGCAATTGTTGGCGTAGTGACCCAATTGGTGACAGTTAAAACAGGTAACTCCGGCGGTAGGATTGATGTTCTTTGACTGCTGGTTGGTGTTGTTGTCGAAGATGCGAAATCATGGGGTAGCGGGGCGAGGTGCTATTGCAGGGATCTGGAAGGTGACAGGGGGAACAGAACGAGTTGGGTGTTGAGCATTCATTCGGGCCTTCTGCGGATGACCTTGAGGAGCGCCATGCTGCATCATCTTCCTTTTATGGGATTCTGCGAGCTCGTGACGTGACTCTTCTATGAGCATAGCCTTGTTTACTAGTTACTGGAAATCTGCATAATCATTTCCTACGACCTGAACCTTCAAGCTAGAGTTGAGTCCTCGCTTGAAACGCTTCTGACGAGCATCATCGGTGGCAACATCCTCTTGAGCATAGCGTGAGAGTTGAGTGAACTTGTTGAGATATTCACTTACTGATAGGTTCCCTTGCTTCAGCTCACGAAACTCATTTTTCTTCATTTCTACCTTTCCGTCAGGAATATGAGAGTGGCGGAAGGCTTCTGAGAATTCAGTCCAAGTGATGTTCTGGTGGTTTTCATGGGCGGCGTAGTAGTTCTCCCACCATTTTGCGGTGGTGCCTTCCAGCTGGTGCGTAGCATATAGAACTTTTTCACGGTTGTCACACTGGGTAATGGCAAGCTTCTTTTTAGTGGAGCGCAGCCAGTCGTCTGTATCCAAAGGCTCGGAGGAGCTTGAGAACGTCGGTGGATAGGTCCTGATAAACTCTGCCAGCTTTGACTGATGGAAAGCTGGTGGTGGTGGCGGTGGCATGGCAGGAACCTATTCGAAGCAACGATCATCAAGATCTGTGTCAAAGTTCTGACCTTTTTTCATTCGAGTGAAGGTTGCTCCAAAACCGGGCAAAAATGAAAACGTGATCCAAACACTTGCTCGTGGGTGAATGATGATCAAGACGATCCTAGATGTATTCCCACACATCACAGCAAGCTAGATAGGGGCAAGAAACCAACAGAAAATCAAAGGATCAAAGAAAGCCCCAAAATCACAAAATAGAGAGCAAGAACACAAAGAGACTCATCTTTGAGGAATCATGCATAGATTGATTTGTGATTGTAGATGGTTTACAGCCACTCCATCCAGGAGGACAAAGCTCAACCCATGAGCACACAATCAATCAAAACTCTTTGGAACCCTAAATCTCCACCTTCCTCTCTAAGCCCCTAAAACGAAAATTAGGGTTTAGAAAAACAAAAAGGTTGAGGGGGTGCAGGCACCTCCCTCCTCTATTTATAATGGGGGTTAATCCTTCTAGAAGAGTTTCTCTATTGGGCACCCGTTAAGCCCACACACAAACGAGTTTAACTTACACACGTATTTTAAAGCGCTGTCTTCATCTCCTCTTGACCTAAACCGCTTCTCCCTGCGCCATCTTGCGCGCGGGTTAGCAAAAGGTCACCAAGGTGGTATTTAGGTGAAGTTACCAAAATACCCCTTCTCAATCCTTCTCTGAAGACCGAGTCCAGATTTGGTGAAGTAGTCGCATGCTTCGCCACGTGTATGTTGATCAACGGCTCTCATCATGTCAGCAAGTCTCTCCCATCCGGCTCCCACCGAAACCACCATGGCACTTGCACTGACCCTCGCGCCACTTGATCCAGCCCGTTGCACCAAACTGCACGTTCGGTCATCCTTGTCCATTCTGCACCATGCTTGAGTCTCCTGACCTCACTCGGCATCCTCGGTCGTTCTGAACCTCAGCTCTGCAAGCCTAGTTCCGATCATCCTCGCCGTTGACCGTCGTTGACCTCCAAGCAACCTGTACAACAATAGACAAGCAAATCGATTCCGGGAACAAGTTCTTCGCAACATGACCCACGTTAGTCAAAACATGCATCATGCAACACATATATATACTAAAACCCATGAACTTGACCTAACAAAACAAGCATCGCCGCCACGATGGCCGACGAACAAGTCAAAACCGGTCAGACCGCAACTCTGGCCGGTCTGACCGCCACCTGTTGGCCGGTCTGACTGCCCAGCTGGGACTTAGCCAAATTTCCAACCTGAGATCCGAAACCTCTTTGAAAATTTCAAATGAATAGATCTTTTTCCTGGAAGCTCCAAAAATTATGAGACCAAGTGTAGTAGAATCTCCTCTCTTGCCAACACCCTCTATTTTTGGCCCAGCTCCAAACTCAAAAATCTTTTTATGGCCGGTTTGACCGATTTCGAAAAGCCAGTCTGATCGCCACTCATGGCTGGTCAGACCGCCACTTGCCTGACAGCAGTTTGAACTTCGCCGAAAACATGTGATTCAACAAACCTTCAATGCAATTGCCAATTGTATCATCATCCTAAGATCGTGAGCATATCCCGATGATATCCGCAACCTGTTTTCAAGGTTTTGAGTAATGAATGGTATGTTATGCTGCCCTCCATGCAGCTCGGACAAAACATTCATCATGGTGTTGTGAGGGACCCTGCTGATCTGCATTGTGTCGACGAGCAGCATCAAGGATGGATCAAAGTTCTAGTGTGACTACATGAACACGACCAAGGACGATGTCCTAGTGAGGGGATGATTATGCTCCAAAGCAACCCTTTTGATGCAGACGGAGTCATCCTTAAGGCTTTTCTTCAGCTTCACAAAGACCCTACACCTAATCCTCTTCGAGGTTTTACAACGTTCATGCTCCTTTTTCGGCATGTAGTAGTCGTGTTTCCCTTTCAGATTGCAACAAAACTCTTTGACCGTCTTCTTGCTCCTGCTCTTCTTGACTCCAAACCCAGCATGACGCACATACTAGTAGTAGAACTAGTAAGCCTCGGCCAAATTCTCGAACTGTATTCAGATCTGCAGCACCATGTAGTTTGGAACATTGTGTCTTGATAACAGTAAATGATAACATTCAACACAGTAAAGTGTTGACACACGAGATGTAATTCTTTGTCACAATTAACACAAAAATTTCCAATGGGAAATTCGGTAAAAGCTAGATATGGAATACAATAAAACATGTGATACAAGCACAATAGGGAATATGTCAGTAATAAAACGATATGTTAACAATAAAAGAGTGCGTACAAAACAAAAGAAAACAACAAACGTGAGTGAACGACCGCTCTATGTCTGGTATCCTCATCTCGCTCGGAGAAACAGCGGGGGGGTGGCGTCAGGACCAAGGTATGGAGTAGAGGATACCGGTTGTTCAGGGAGGGGGGCGGCTTATTGCTAGAGGCACAACGTTTACTGCTAGAGTAGCTATCTGCATTGAGGAACTCTGTGTGTCTGCCATCTTGCCACGCACTATAATAAATGACAGAGGAAATCTACATGCGCTAGAGGTAGATCTGCCTAACACGGGCGACGACGACCGATTACCACCGATGGGGTGCCCCATGCCGGCGTGGGGGACAACCTAGAGTCATTCTTACAATCCATTCGTCGAAAGGGGATGGAGGGTGGTGGATGGCGGTGGATTGAGTACGGGAATGTGTGTTTCTTGTATGCACGTCAAATTTGCGGGGAGGGGAGAGTTTTTTTTACTATCGGTTACGTGGGGTGCGCATTGGTAGGAGACAAGGGATCGCGTGCGTTTTATTTTGGGGCCACGGGAGGACGTGGTTTTTTTCACAGTTGGGGCTGCAGGGCATCTCATGCTTATGTAGCTAAAGGGATACGGGTAGGCTACACTAGCTTGCCATTCAAAAATTCTACCACTTAGACTAGGAAGCCATGCAAGCAAGAGGTTATAGATCGTTACCACCTGACGCGCAGTGCACCAGAAGAAGAGTTAGAGCAGCCAGGTCCAACATCGAGCACATCGATGTAGTGGTCGTAGTCGACCGTCTAATGTCCTCAGCATCGATTGTCTCCTCCAGCCACCTATCGTGTTCCTTGCGTAGGTCGTGGATCATCCTCGATCAGCAAAGCAACAACCACTGTAGCGCCTCTATGGTATCCACATGTCCAGGGATGAAATGCCGTACACTGGTGTTCTAGCACCAACATGCACAGTAGGGCATTCGGGAAGATGACAGCTAGGGTTTTGGTGGAGCAACTCACACAAACCAACAGCCCTATGCATCCCCTTATAAAAGCGCTCATGATGGATCCTATCTGAACTCATTTGTTCTAACCCGTTAAGTGTGTGACCCTGTAGGTAATTGGTTGTGACTCGAAAACTCCTTTCCGACCGCGAGCCGTTAGCTGTTTCCAATAGGACATAATGATTCTCGAACACACATAATATTATACCGGACGAACCTTATGCAATATGATCTGCGACTAGGTCCTTATCACTTACGACCAGCTCATATCTTCATACAACCAGTTCCTATTTAGTTATGAGCAGTTCGTAACTCCTTACGATCAGTTTGTCAACCAATTAGTGATCATGTTCGACAAGTTTGTGACTAGTCCGTATCTCCATACGACCAGTTCGTATCTAGTTGGACTGAACGACCTGCTTGCATATTCTCCATTTGCCTCACGATATCTGGTTGAACTCTAGGTGAGATATATTTTTATCCATGGACTGTGGCATGACCATGTACTTTCTTTATCCGACCACATCGAGGGGTATAGAGATATCTCTCATATTATGTTAGGAGAGAAATCCCATATCCGACCAGTCACATCCCTCCGTATGTTTCATAGCATGCCCAAAAACTACCTTTATAACTACTCAGTTACGAAGTAGCGTTTGGTAAGCCCTAAGTGTACTATTACACATGGAGAAAACCATGCTGATCTCAAGTCTAAGGATTATACATCATCATTGCTTCAGACCAACTGTTGACACACAAAATCATAACAATCTCAATAGTGTCTCAAGGTGGGTAAATCTAATACTATGTTCTCTAACATATGTTCACATCATTGATTTGATATCCCCATATCCATGACTGGTGAAACATGATCATCAAACAATACATGTGCTGGTCGATAAGTCACTAGTGTTCCGACCAGTGACATCAGACCAGGGATGCATTTAGAATGACATCATATAAGTTAAAGAGCTTCACCAATAAGTCACATACTTGTTAATATTTATAAATGATAATTCATCTATGGAACATAATAAAATTAATTTATTCTATAACTCATAAACATAAACGTGATACAATCATCTCTATGATTGCCTCTAGAGTGTATCACCAACAGTCTCCCATTTGCACTAGAGTCAATCATACAAGTATCTAATGCCCATAGCTCTTGTGTGCATCTCATGCTTAGGTTGCGAGAGAGGCTTTGTCAACAGATCAACAATATTCAAATTTGTGTGCACTTTGCATATCTCCACATCACCTCTTTCAACTATCTCACGAATAATGTGATGTCGTCGAAGTATGTGTTTGGACTGTTGATGTGATCTAGGCTCCTTAGCTTGTGCAATGGCTCCACTATTATCACAGTATAGATTCATTAGGCTAGAAACACTAGAAACCACACCCAGTTCATTAAAGAACTTTCTAATCCACATGGCTTTTTTGCAGCTTCAGAAGCCACAATGTACTCAATCTTTGTTGTAGAATCAGCAATTGTTCCTTACTTGGAACTTTTTCAGCTCACTACTCCTACATTAAGACAAAACATAAACCCAGACTGCAATCTGAAATCATCCTTGTAGGTTTGGAAGCTAGCACCGGTGTAACCGTTTAGGACCAGCTTATCCTGACCACCATAAACAAGGAATGCATCCTTAGTTCTTGTTAAGTATTTTAGGATATTCTTGACTACTATCCAGTGACCTTCACCTGGACCTGACTAATATCTGCTCATAACACTTAGAGCATACGACACATCTGGTCCTGTACAAAGCATGCCATACATGATAGATCTAATAGCCGAAGCATATGGAATTCTACTCATTGTGTCTCACTCATCAGGTGTCGAAGGACACTGACTCTTGCTAAGACTAATTCCATGTGACATGGGCAAGAAACCCCTTTTGGAATATTGCATGTTGAAGTGCTTCAACACTTTGTTAATGTACATATCTTGGCTTAATCCAATTAGCCTTTTAGATCTATCCCTATATATCCTTATGCCTAAAATATATGCTGCATCTCCTAAATCTTTCACAGAGAAACTATTTCTTAATGATGTTTTAACAGATTCAAGAATAGGAATATCATTTCTGACCAGTAATATGTCATCCACATACAAGATCAGAAAAACAAGTTTGCTCCCACTACTTGTAAACACAAGGTTCTTCTTCATTCTTGATGAAGTTCAACCCTTTGACCACTTCATCAAAATGAATATTCCAACTCTGATATGCTTGCTTTAATCCATAGAAGGATTTCTGAAGCTTGCATATCTTTCTAGCTTCCTATGGATCGACAAAACCCTCAGGTTGTGTTATATACACATGCTCACTTAGGTTTCCATTTAGAAAAGCCGTTTTGACATCCATTTGCCATATCTCATAATCGAAATATGCAACAATAGGTAGAATGATTCGGATAGACTTAAGCATATCAATAGACGAGAAGGTCTCATCATAATCGATACCTTAAATTTGTTTGAAATCCTTGGCCACCAGTCGTGCCTTATGAATGTAAACATTTCTATTCATATCTATCTTTTTCTTAAAAACCCATTTACAATCAATTGTTTTAACACCATCAGGAGGATCAATCAAGTTCCAAACTCAATTGTCACACAAGGATTTTATCTCGGATATCATGGCTTTAAGCCATGACTCAGATTTTAGGTCCATCATCACATCCTCATAAGTCTTAGGCTCATTATTATTTAATACTAAAACGTTATGCCCATACCTTATAGGCAATTGACATGGCCTTTTAGATCTACATGGGGTTTATGCTTCATCTACATGTTCTACAGCATTTTCTTCATCCTATAGAAGTTCAGTAGGAGTTGGAACATTTTCAGATGTTTTCCAAACTTCTTTGAGTTGCACCTTGCTCCCATTGACTCCTTTGAAACGAAACTCTTTATCCAAGAAGACGCCATTTCAGGCAACAAATACTTTGTCTGTAACATCCTGAAATTAGGGTTTGTATTTCAAATGTGTTCATTTTAAAACTTTTTTTGCATCTCTTGGTCATGCATTTTATTTGGATTTCAAATCAGGGTTCTGTTGATTCTAAACCTAAAACATCATTTCATGAAAATACAAGTAAAAAAGAAAATTCTATGAATTTTTAAAGAAAATTTTCTTACTTGAAAAACCCTAGAAAAATTATACAAGGTTCTACACTATAAACTAAGCCTTCCCTAAAAATTTTAGAATTTTTGGAGTTAGTTAACTAGGACAAATAAATTCCTAAAGTATTAGCCTTTTCTAGTTAAATAAAAATTAAAAAAAATCCAAAACCCTCCTCCCACTAACAGGTGGACCCCACCCGTCAGCCCGCTTGTGCCACCGACCAAGCCAGCTCCCGCGCACCAGCTTTCCTTCGGCCGTACCACATTGCAGCCGCCCCTTGTCAAGCGGCGCACCCCTTACCTCCTTCCCTGGCAAGCGGGGCCCGCTTGCTAGGCATTCTTCTCCACGCGGCTCTCCCGAGCGCAGCGCTGCTCGCCCCGCCAAGCTGCACCAGCAAGCAACTAAGCTCCACACCGGTTTAGCCAAGCGCCCCCAGTTTTCCATAATTCTCGCGCGCATCGCCCAGCCAATGCCATCCCGGTGTCGCATCCCCCCTCACTTCACTACCTACCCTGTCGGGTCTGTCTTTAAGGGCGTCGCCAACCCCGTCGGAGCTCACCCGTGGTCTCTCCTCCGCCTAGCTATAAAAGGTCACTGGGAGCTCTCCATCTACTCTCTTCCTCACCCTTGTGCCTTCCTCGAGCCTCCATTCTCCTTCCTCACTCCTTTTCGTGCCTAGTTCGACCGAGGAGCACGAGCTCTATATTTTGGCGGAGGCACCACCACCTCGCCACCAGTGAACTAGTGATCACCTCCCCTCTTTACCCCCGTCATCATGTGTCTCAGCCTCCAATGATTATTTCCTCTAAACTAATTTGTATCTTTGTGCATAGGAACGCACGGGAGCACTCTTCTTCCTTGGTTCTGGCCACATCATTCAACCTCATCGCCGTAGCCCTCCAATGGGACCTAGGTTAATCACCGCGTCTGAAGCATCACATGGGCGTCCTGAGCCTTCCCCAAGCATCGCCAAGGAGCCTCTTTCCCTCTAGTGAGCTGCCCACGTAAAAGCCATCGCCATCGCCACCGGCACCCACCACCAGGACTCCACAGACCACCCCCACAGTTGTGTCCTGCTTCGGTATGCTCCTTGTACTTCCTAGAGTCTCGTGCAGGCGCTAATTTGGTTAATGCGCCGACTGGTTTTAAGTTGCATGTTCAGCCGAATGCCATTGCCGCCACTCTCAGGCGCGCTAGCGCGTAAGGTCATCGGAGACCTCGTAGTCGGTATCATTAGGTCCGCCCTGGTGAGGCGGTTCTATTTTGACCACTCAACTGCGCTGCCTTGCTCCCTGTCGCCGGCGATTGGCTGTAGATGCCAGCGGCCGGGGACTTCTCTGTTGTCCGAAATCAAACATGCACTGTAGAGTATTGATTAAATGAAATCCTGGTCGGTTAGGTTTATGTAATGATTAACTAATGAGTTAAATGTCACTGGGTTTCTATGCGATGTGGGCCCATCACAGAAACCCATGGACTTAAGCGCTCTGGATTTCCACACCTAGCCATTGCTGCGTGGGCCCAAGGCCACTAACGCGCACAATAATCCACCGCATGCACCATGACACTGTGCACGTGGACTTCGGTCCACACACTATTTTGTAGACCACCCCACTGACACGTAGGTCCCACCCATAAGCTTTTGGAAAGTACGCCATTAGTTATGAGAAAAATACGCTTTCCATATTTGGAAAACGTAAACCTTAACAAGACAGAGGACTATACGCTTTCCATATCAGGAAAACGTAAACCTCTTAAGAACAGAGAGAGAATACACTTTCCTAGTTAAGAGACATATTTCTCAATTTAAATGGAATTTCGAAATCGAGCCAAAATGAATCTTTAATAACTTTTGCTAGGAAACTCCAAATGAGTAGGTTTTTGTCTCTAAATTTGTATAAAATCATAATATACCTGAATATGCAAAAATATATGAATTTGGTTACTGTTGGAATTCATTTGCATTATTTAATTGATTTTCGGCTTTTTTTTTGCATTAGACGTTGATTGCGCGAACGAAATCTTCGACAACCAACCGATCTCATATTCATAACAACCTGAGCATGGCAGGAACCTCCTTTGATCATATTGATTCCAGCAGTTTACTTATTGTACTTTGTTTTGCTAATTCTATTATTGCATGCGCGTATGTTTAATATTAAACTGCTATGTTTGGGATGTTGGTAGCTATAAGTCCTATTTGTTGCATGAACTCATTTGATATGTTGATATGCCTACTTTGTTAACATTAGGATATGGGTTAGACAATATATAATGTCAATTGGCAATTTTGAGTGCGAGCTATTGTACAAATGCTTACTAGAACGATAGTTTTTCCTGAAAAAGATGTAAAAGGACAATATGATAAATGTGAATTTGGAGTTTTATGAAAATGTCCAGAGTGGTGTGCCTCTATTATTTTAAATAAAAACAAAATGCAAAACCTAGTTTTGGACGCGAGCAAGTTATATTATATTCTGAAAAGGTGGGAAGGGAGTCTCGCTAGTAGATAGGGGGAGATTCTCACCCGAGTCAGTTAAGGACCGAACACTAGCAAATCCAGAACTAAGACTTACGTACAACCACATATGCTAGTATGGTGATGGCCTTAGCTAATTAAGTTATCGAGAACTAGCCTTGCATGAGGGGTAGGTAGGAGTGGTGCGAGCATGTTCGATTGCCGACATAACAGCGAATGCCTCACTGAGACGGGGATACCTGGGCGAAGTGACAATAAACATAGCACCTAGACGGGTATGCTTGGGTTCAATGAGGAACAACATTCAACGAGCTAAGTTCAAGGTTAGGGCTAGATAATTGAAAGGCTTCGACGTGTGCTCTAGACTGCTTACCTAAGGTAGTGAGCAGTGGTATCGACGGATGCCGAATAAACTAGAGAATTCGTGTTATGTAGGTAAAGCTGTACACCTCTAAAGAGTGTAAATCTATTTAAATAGTCATGCTCGCAGTCATGAGCATTCTTAGTGCGGATAGTATGGGTTTAGTGTTGATTTTGACAAAAACTGTCTTATCAGGAAAAGCATGAGAAATGGTTTGTGATTTATTTGAGATAACTACCATATTGTGGCTGAACACAAATTTGGCTTGCAGCCAAGGAGGGTTGCGTGATGTAGTTATTATTATTGGAGATTCATTCAAATTACTTACTTACTGTCCTATTATTTATTCAAATACTCTTTCAAATGCCGTTGCAAAGTACTACTTATGAATATTGCAAATAAAATTTGCTTACTGCAAAAGAACTTGTAGCATAGAGCCTTTTCTTCGATTAGCCTTGCATCTATATAAACTTTGCGATACACTACAAGTCTTGCTGAGTACACAAGTACTCAATCTTGCTATTGTTGTTGTTTAGAGTATGAAGAGGAGCCGATACCAGATGACGTGTTTTTCGCACCTAGAACCGGAGGGTTCGGTGACGGGTCTATCTAGGACCTTGTACCTTGTCAGGTTGCCTGAGGGTTGGATGGGCAAACCACTGGGATTTTGCTGCTTTTGTCTTTACTTCCACTGCTACTCTACTCTGTTTAATACTTGTTTATATTTGGCCTGATGGCCTCTGTGATGTAATAACTGTACCGCTTAAGTTAAGTACCCTTTGCATTACTTTACATGTGAATGTATGGATGTGAATGCCAATTGTTGTGAATGTATGTACTAGCCACTGATCATAGGACTAGTATGGTACATACATAAGGTCTTTGGGTATTCCACGCTTGGTGCGGCGATTGCTTGGTATCAGAGCCATACTGACTGTAGGACAAGCCCTAGATAGAATGACCGATAGATTAGGACTTAGATTAAAAATGCAACCTAATCTAATCATAGGAATGATTATGAAAACTTAAGGAGTTTTTGCTAAACCTTATCCCTCTTAGCATTCTCCTCTCATCTAAAGTCTCTCTTTTGGTCATCTGTTCCTACCTTATTTGAATTAACTCTAGATTTGAGAGACATGATGCTCTCTGAAATTGAAAGTTCTTAATCAACTTTTAGGACCTTAAAACTGAGCTAAAAATGTTTTGCAAAAGTATCTAAAACATCCTACCAAAAACTCTTTTGAAGATTCTACATCAAGCTACTGAAGATGCTGCTTCGGATGGGTCTTTCCTCAAAATTTCAGAACAAGTATTTGCTGAAAATAATGTGATGTAATATTTCTTTAAACTCTCCTACCCTTAGTTGGAGTTAAATTGATTGCTATTACAAAGGTCTAATAGTATGTGAAGACCAAGGGGTAGTATGACCTAAGTTTTGAGCTATAGGAGTTGGTTAAATAACATAGAAAATAAATAAGAAATTTGTGCTAAAATTTCCTCTCCTGTCTAAATATCATCTCTTATCCATGTCTCTTATTACATGTTCACTAACTTCTCTTGCTCTTAAATTGTAGATGACTACCCAATGGGAACCTCAATATCGCACCAGTGCCTTCGAGGAAGGTACCCTGCAGCATACCCTTTGGGTGATGCTTCAGCACATAGAGTGGCCGCATATACCTTTGTATACGGTTTTTAGCACGCCCTCCAGTGTGGCGTCCATCGAGTATCTCGCCCAGGTGGTCATCCTGGGACGTCACCCTGGAGATCCCGCTTTTTGTTACTATGGGAGAGGCTCTACCATCATAATGTCAGTTTACGATGCGGCCTACGTTGCCATCGTACGTATGTGACATGAGTTGCCAGAGATGGAGGCCCGTTTCTTCCACTTCCCAGCCCGGACGGCAGACCAGGAGGAGAATACCTACCGCGTGGCGGGTAGACCACTCCTCACTCCCCACAGGCACCTCGCCGGTCTAGTGATGTCTCTTGACGGATACCTCTGCCGGTTATTCCGCGAGCTGATGGAGGCCCACCAGAGGATCTCCCTGCTCGAGGACAGCATCGCACCACTGGTGGCTCAGGGGTACTTCTCACTCGAGCTGATGTACGGAGAGGATGCCGTGCTACCCCCTACAGAGGAGCTACCAGGACCCAGCCTCCCCATCTAGTCCAGTGTCTGACGCCCTCGCGTGTCTGTGTTTGGCCGCTGCTAGACTACTAGACTAAGGCAGATAGCCTAGAGCTAACATGTAGGACTTAGCGTGAGCACTTTTGGCATTTTGTAGGTTTAGAGTTAAGTGGGATGTAGCTATATAACTATTGTAATATGCTACTTATGCTGGTTTAGTTGCTTCTTTTGTAATGTAAAAGTAACGGGCACGTGCGTCATGTAAAATTTGACCTTACATTTAATATTCATGTGTGCTGCCCTTATGGTTCCAAAAATATGCGTATTTTCAGTTTAATCTAGTTGATTTAGTTGGGATGATAATACCTACAGACCTACTTAATTTATGCCTATTCCCTCTTGTCTTGCGTACGTTTGTTAAACTGTATTTTTGTATGAGTAGGATGCTGGTGACACGCTCAGTTCGCCAAGTCATGGCAACAGGAGCTGCCTCCGGATCGTAAGAACCAGGAGGCGAGGTTACCACACCCTCGCAACCCAACCCGTAGCATCCATCCACACCAATGCCAGCTGAGCAACCTCAGCCTGCATCTGCCACCACCGAAGCACCAGAAGTTCTGCCGCCACCACCTACCATGGCACAAGACTTGGCCATGATTGATCAAGGCAGGCAGACCAACACACTTTTGCTCCAGCAACTAGTGCGAAACACTACAGCTCTCGACACTATTGCCGGAGGGAACGGAGCTGCTGCCAACCGACCATCATCCAGGATGGGCGAGTTCATGCGAACTCAGCCACCAACCTTCGCTTCAGCAGCTGATCCTCTTGATGCAGATGACTGGCTCCGCACTGTCGAGAGCAAGTTGGTCATTGCCCAATGCACTGACGAGGAGAAAGTTCTGTATACGACCCATCAGCTGCAAGGCGCTACAGCTGCCTAGTGGGAGAATCATCAGGCTATGCTATCAGAGGGCCAGACTCTCACTTAGGCTGCTTTCAAGGAGGCCTTCCGAAATGCTCACATCCCCTCAAGCATCATGGACATCAAGAGGCGGGAATTCAATGAACTCCACCAGGGAAACCAGTCAATGATGGAGTTTCTCCACCAATTCAATTACCTCGCCCGCTATACAACATCCAAGATACCGAATGAAGGAAGAAAGATTGCTCTCTTCTGGGAACATCTCAACGATGAGATGAAGTGGTCACTTGCTATCCTTGACGTCTCCAAATTTTAGGATCTAATCAACAAGGCTATTTAGGTTGAAGGCAGTACCCGAGTAGTTGTTAAGAGCTGCAAGCATAAGTGGCTTGCATAAAAATCAGCAAGCAACAGTGCGCCCCGATCACGCGTTTGGCAATCAACAAACGCACGTCCTTCTGCATCGCCACCTCTAAGATTTCAAGCTCAAGGTCCTCGTCCTTAGCAAGCCGTGGTTCAACAATATAACCGCGTAGGACGGCCGTCCGGTACCCAAAATCAGACATTAAACGTCCCTTGTTTCAGCTACAGCGAACGCGGGCATTTTGCAAACATGTGCCCGAATAAGAAATTTACAGCACCACAACCTCAACCTCATGGAGTCCAGCAGAGACCCCAGGGCCTCGCATGAGGTCAAGGAGGGTAGCAAGCCCCCAAGCCAGCTCAAGGCTTCGGACGTGGCCATCTGAACCATACGACCGCAGAAGAGGTCGATGCATCGCCAGATGTGGTGACGGGTACCATTCTCATTCACTCCGTACCTACATTGGCATTATTTGATTATGGAGCATCTTATTCTTTTATCTCTAAGAAGTTTGCCATGCAACAAGAACTAGAAACTGCATCTCTGAAAAGCATTATGGTAGTTCACTCACCCGAATCTGTCATGAGGACAAAACTCGGATGTCTAGGTGTTCCAATTGAAATAAATAGGGTGGGATTCAAAGCCAACCTCATTATGATAGATACACCTAGGATAGATGTAATACTAGGGATGGACTGGTTAACCAAACACAAGGGATTAGTACATTGTGCAGAGCAAGTCGTATCTCTTGTCAACACTGATGGGGAACGAATCATTTTTCCCTCCACTTATGCTGCTCCATCGCAGCAGCCTACGCTAAATTTCATCTCAATCCTAGAGCTTAGTTAGGTGCCTGTAGTATGTGAATTTCCTGACGTATTTCCAGATGAATTGCCGGGAATGCCGCTAGATCGCGACATAGAGTTCGTCATCGATTTAGTGCCAGGGACAGCACCTATATCTAAGCGACCTTATCATATGGACTCTGATGAGTTAGTTGAATTGAAGAAACAACTCAAGGTTGGGGGTGAGTGCTACTACGATGGTTGGGGAAGAGGAAGGAGACAACGTCGATGCTGCTATGAAAGAATTTCAGTAGTTACCTATCTCGACTACTTGGGCTTTGATTTGTTAGCCATGGCACCCCCTAAGAATTAGCAATCCGAGCACGTTGGCAAAATTGAACTTTAATGAGAGAGAGAAAATGTGGAATATTATATGGGATGAGTGATACCCGTATATGCTTCGATTGCGTTCCTACACTAGTGGTGGAGCTACGAAGGGGCAAGGATGTTATGAATTTTTGGCCGATACAGCCAGTTTGCGAGCTGTATTTACAGTTTTGACCGTATACCAGGCGTAAAAGCAAAAATAGCAACGCTGGCGTGACACCTCACCCACTGGGCGGGCGCGTTGCAGCCATGCGCTCACGCCCAAAACCCCCAGCCCCGCCACCTCACAGGCGCTGGCGCGAGGTGGCCATGTGCCAGCGCCTTGGGTGCATGGCCACCCCGCGCCAGCCACTGTGGCGATTAGATTAGGTTGGTGATTAGGGTTAGGTTAATTAGATAAATAGGTTAGGTTAATTAGATAAATAGTTATGGTCTGAAATTTGAATTTGAAGGAATTTTATAATATATCAAATGAGTTCAAAAAAATATGAAATTTTTTGTGGAGCCTCTCAACACTGTGTACTTACTTGTGTAAATTTTTTATAATTTTATTCGTTCAGAATTGTTATCGTTATTTCGTATAAGTGTCATGTTCATATGAATCAATAAATGTAGAAAATAGCTCAAAAAATTATGAATTTTATTTTGTTCAACTCCTCATGCAGTTGACTTAATTGTGTAATGTTTCAACAATTTTGTATGTGTTCTAGTATTGTCTCGAAAATTTAGGATTTAGGTCGCGAAAATTTTGATTTTAGGTTTCATGATTTCATGTGAAGAATGTATAAAAAAACTACATTTCAACTCCATTGGAGATATTGATATACAATATGGAGCTGGAAGACACACGTAACAACCAAAATACTTGTACAAATATAGTAAAACAAAATATGAATACAAATATACTTGATAAAATATCATACTCTTTGTTAATTTAGTTTAATGTCCGCTGACGCATGGTCACCATGCGCCAGCCAAAACGGTGGGATTAATTCGTGTTGATCATCTTTCTCACCATCCCTCCTTCCTCCTCCGCACATCTGTTGCCTCGCCCAGAAATTCCGTCGCCAATGCTTATGGAATTCTCGGCGCCAATGCCGCGACTCCTTCTCCGCTCGGCTATAAATACCGAACTCTGGCACTCGCTCTTCGCTCATCTCAATTGCATTTTGATTCTCGTTCTTGCACTCGTCGCTGAGAACTCAGAGAACGTAACATAACTAATTTTATTGGGAGGTTAACTATTTTGTTGCTTCTCGTCGCTCAGCGCTTGGCCTTGATTGATTACTTTCCCCGAAGGGCTGATTGATTACTTCCTCTGAAGGGCAGGTAATTTGTGTTATGCTTTTGCCGCTATTACCGTAGTCGTAATTAGTCAGTCTTAGTCAGCTAGTCGTAATTAGATAGTTTAGGGGTCATTAATTAGTGGTAATTAGTTAGTTGACTAGTAATGAATTAGTGTAGTGGTAATTAATTAGTTGTAATTAGTAATGTAATGTTTTTCCGTCTTGTTTGTTATGTACAACGCCAAATTCTATGATACCCACCTATGGACTCTTCGGCAAACTTCTATACGAGGATGTTGCAGAAGCGCCAACTTCTATACTCACCGCCACCGTGGGCAGCCCCAAGACAAGGGACACTCGCTATGGCACCGCAGAGACTACTAGCACACATCGTTAAATAGGACACTCTTTGTCGTGGACGATCTGTATTATACGACATGTTAGATAAGGTTGTGCATGACCAACCGAGGGAAATGCGTGGCGTGCAGATCATATAATGATGTACCGTAGCCTTCGAACGCACACAAGTCGGAGGTTACGGTACATCGTTATATGATCTACATGCCACGTATTTCCCTCGGTTGGTTCATGCACAACCTTATCTAGCCTGTCGTACAATACAGTATTAAAGAACATCATCCACACTAAACCGATAAATAAACCCAGTGCACACTTATGGGGCAAATTTCAATAGTCATTGATCAGTGTTACATTCTCTCTGTGTTGGAAAAGAGAAATACTTCTATGCTCTCAAAGGACTATGTCATACAAGAGCTAAACTTGAAATGTAGTTCACTGTTGGGACATGGGAAGTCCTAAACTTGAAATGAATGTGTGCTGTAAGCATTTGTTTCGTCGCGCATTATTTTGAGTTCCATATTTATTTTGGTTGCACTAGTGGTTTATTTGGAAATTTGCTTTTAATCATTTATGAAGTACACTTCTATATGACATGTGTATGTTATGCGGGAGCTTTGTTGATTTTATCCACTTGACAATCCACTAAATTGTGTTGATAAGACAAGCAATGAAGTTCACAGGCATTTTCTAAAAAAATGGAACTTTTGATAAGACAAGCAAAGAATGATGTTATTGTCCATATGTTCCTAGAAGGATGGAAAATACTGATATGACAACGGACCTTATGCCATTTCCTTTCTGCAGAGGGTGCAGGGTTCACCAACAATTAGAAAAGCAACACAGTAAGAAGTGTGACAAAGTGAAAGCACATAACGGGCGATCAGAAAAGCAAAGAATATATATCTCTACACACACGCGGTCTATTTTATTTTGAAGGCTCTCCTCACGCAGTTGACTTAATTGTGTAATGTTGTGGTAATTTTATATGTGTTCTGGTATTATCTCGAAAATTTAGGATTTAGGTTACGAAAATTTCGATTTTAGGTTTCGAAAATTAGGGTTTCATGATTTCGTGTGACTTGGAATGTATAAAAAAAACTGCATTGCAACTCTATTGGAGATGTCGATATACAATATGGCGTTGGAATACACACGTAACAACCAAAATATGCGTACAAATATAGTAAAACAAAATCACATAACACGCGATACTATATGGCTCACTCGTCTGAGTCACTACTCTCTGCCTGCGGCGGCTGCGTCCGTGTGTGCGGCCTTGTTTTGCGCCGAGCATGACCCGTGGAGTACGTCCACCGGTCCGGAGTACGTGTGTCGGTTCGAAGGGGGTATAGAGACCGTTGAGACGGAGGTGGACCGGTAGACTGACTCTAGAGCAGAGTCTAGTAGACGTACATGTCGTCCTAATGAACCATGCCGACCTCGAGGACACCTCCGAGGAATTCATCCACGACGGAGGCTAGAAAACCACTCTGGGGGTACGATTCTTGCAACTCCGGTTGTGCGTATGAGCTCGGGCCTTGGACGTATGGGGTTCCCGCGTACCCTGAGGAGCTCTGGCCTGGAATGAACTGTGGGGTACCGAACCCAGAGGACATCTGCCCTTGAACGTGCGGTGCGGCAGCGAACCCGAAGGAGCTCTGCCTTGCATACGCTAGAAACCCTGGCTACCATTGTCCGTGACCTGGCGTCGTGTACTGTTGCCTAGCAGGAGCTGGGAGGCCCGTATCGTCGTCATCAGTCGACGTGAACTGGCTGTCACCCCCACTACTGTCACCCCCACGGCCATCACCCCCGCGGTTGTCACCCCCGCGGCTGTCACCCCCACGGGCAACTGAAGGCTGCAAGACGGAACGATGTTAGTACAAATAAACACTCTGGACGTAAACTAAGAACCTCGTACCTCCTGGATGTGTAGTGCAGATAACCGAGGGGGAGCGCTAGTCTCTGTACCGGGTCCGGACGACATAAGTGATTGATCCTGACGGACCTACGGCGAGAGAACATCATGATGTTAGCGAAACGTAAGGCATAACTAAAAAACTGAACGTAAATTTGTACATAACGACTTACCTCCATGGCGACCTGGCCTGCGGATGACCGACAGGGAACGCTACGATGCCTGCTGGACTCGCTAGGTCGTGGTGACCTAGCGGGTGAGCACGGCCCCCCCACTTCGTGCCCGATGCGCAGGACGTCGTCCCTCGAACGACCGCAGCTCAAGTTCTTTATTATCTTCTTCATCTCTACCGAGATGTGCTTCAAAACTTTTTTATATACCACCGGGGTTCTATTTGGGCTGAGTTGGGCGTCGTCTGCTGTGCTCTGGAAGCGTAGCACCCGCTCGAACTGTGGTGACATACGTAACAGGTTCATTAACAAAAAGTATGAATGTCGTCAACGAAACTGCGAACCAGAGGTTGTAAGTATCGTACGGTGTCGTCATGTCGCGAAGCGCTGTGACGGTCGTACGAGCGACGGAGGCTCTCTTGGTGCGTCTGCTCTGTCACCTCCTCTGGGCGTTTTGGAGGAGGAATGGTAAGTCTTGCGCGTGTTCGTGGCACGTACCACTCCATGTACGCACCGTACGACTCAAGGTCGTACAGACACGGCTCATGCCAAACATCCACATGCGCCCTGTTCATCCATATCGCAGTCCACTACTGCTGGTGCATTCGCCAGTCTTGAATATGCCCACCCGACCTCGATTGCCTGCATTTCCGGAAAGATTAATGTTACAAAAGAAGACGTAAGGACTGCAAAAATTACTTAGATGAAATTTGACTCACAGGTGTACAGCTCGCTCCAGGGGCCTACCGTCCGGGGGGGGGCACCAACTGGTACCGAAAAAACTGTCGCATTACGCGCTGCGGCCCGTGAGGCTCCACCATATGTGAGAACACCATGTGGCAGGTCGTCGTCCACAGTAATGTGTCCTGGATGCATTGAGGACAGCTTTGTCGCGGCGCTATCAAGACGAGGAAATCAGGATGCCATGGACACCAGATGATGTCACTCTCGTGCAATGACTCGAACTCGTTGTGGTACAACGAGTAGCACATCGCCGGTCTTCTGCTGGCCCAACACAGACGGGCAGCAGTCCACCATAAGCCCATGGTGGGCGTGTCTATGTGGTCATGTGGGAGAGGGTACGGGTGCGCCGCTATCTCGATGGTTAGCCGTCCAACAGGAAAGTGCTCCTAACTCCACAACCGCGAGCACGAAAGTGCATTTACCAGTTGGTACCAGCGCGCTGCTGCCATAAGCGTCACACAACCCCCGGTATGTGGCGCAAAGGATGGCTGATCCCCAGCTGTACTGCTCCAAGTCATCAACCAAAGACTCGGCGACGTGGATGAAGCCGGGGTTCAAAAAATCGCCCTTTGAGGTTGGAAACAGGACCCAACCAAAGAGTTGGAGAAGGTAAGCGACGAGGTGCGTTCTAACGACCTTGTCAGGTGCACCCTATGGGCATTCGCTGAACTGCCTCAGCCAAGCCCGGGGGACGCCACGTGCACCCTCTGGAAGAGGTTGGCCAAATCGCTGCTCCAGCCTGGCCTTCTAGTCCACACTCGGAGGGCTCGGAACAAGCGGCACACCTCGTATCGGGAGACTGGTCAAGAATGAGACGTCCTGCAAGCTGATCGTCATCTCACCCCACCGAAAGTGGAAGGTGTGCATCTCGGGCCTCCACCTGTCGACAAGTGCGGACAGCAAGCTACCGTCTAGGGTGAACTGGCTCCGACGGAGACCATCCTCGAAAAGGGCAACAAGCCCGTGTCCCGGAGGATCAGGACGTAGCGATCGTCCAGCGCCCAGCAGTCCCTCCCCGCTCGAAGCGCCAGGGGCGGAGGGCCATCCGTGTCAGCGATGAGCCATAGCTTGCATCGGTGGTCCTTATCGTAGCATTCTTCTAGCACCTCCGGTAGAGACATGGCTTGCAACACATGGAATAGAGGGGACATTAGTGAGAAGGTGGCTAATGAACATAAAAGATTGTAAATTAATTGCAGAGTAGTTTTCCTGGAGTGATAAGCTACATGATAAGCTAGCTTAATTAGATTATGCTCCTCTGTTCTTCGATGAATGCATTTCTTATTATTTGACTTCGCTTTAGAACCAACCTAACACTACAAATTAATGTACACTACTTAATTAATTAATTACTACTAATTATTTTGTAACTAATAAACACGGTAAATAACGTATACTACTTAATTAATTAATTAATACTACCTGCGAACGACGGTGGTTAATAACGTTGAAATGTCCACAAAAATAAAATGAGCGGAAGAGCGAGCGAGCGAGCGAACGCGAAATGAAATGAATGAGCGGAAGAGCGAGCGAGCGAGCGCGAAATGAAATGAATTAGCGAATGGGCTAGTGAGTGAGCGAGCGTGAAATGAAATTGTGCTCGCTCCCTCTAATTTATAACCACTACTCTCGAAGTGAATCCTTATCCCGCGCGCTAATTAAGCCATAAATGTCAGCGGACAAGGATTCGATGGATGAGACGGATAACGACTGATTGATGCTTTCGGTGGAAAGATTATGGCAAATGGAGGGAGGGCCTGGTTCAAATCTTTCCACAATCAACACTTGGCACGGACATTTATTGATTTGTACGAACACAACACTTATACGAAATAACGATAAAAATTCTGAACGAATAAAATTATAGAAAATTTACACAAGAAAGTACACGTTGTCAGGAGGCTCGACAAAAAATTTCATAATTTTTTGAACTCAGTTGCTATATTTTAAAATTCGTTAAAATTTCAGACCCTAACTAATTATCTAACTAACATAACTAATTACCTAACTAACCTAACCATTAACTACCCTAATTACCATGTCCTAATTGGTGGCGATACGGCCACCATGTGCCATGGTGGCATGATAGCCACCGTCGTCACTGTGTGTGTGGGGGCGGGGTGAGTGGCGGGGCTCGATGAGGCTCAAAGGCGGGGCGGGTGAGCCAGTGGCGGCGGCTGGCGCCAAGACGGTGGTCGTCTTGCCAATGCCTTGTGCATGGCCCCGTGTGTCAGGGCTGCCACTTTTGTTAATACACAATTTATACGGTCATAAGTGCAATTAGCCGGCGAAAACTTGCTAAATGAGCAAAAAAATTCAGGATGTTATTGCATCCTCAAATTGACATGAAATTTGGCAATCTCATGATTTAACTAGCCGATTGACCCAGAAAATTGTGCAGTGTAGTGTGTGTCACGTCCCAGAACAAGGCCCGGAAGCGATAGCCGCCACACACGTATGGGCCTCGTCCCACAAGTGTGTTAAGGCTACACAAAAACCCAACAGATGTATATCACAGCAGAAGCGAAAAAACTATATCTAGGGTTGAAGTTCTATTGGTCCTCACTCTTAGAAGGCTGCTATCGTCAATTTGACGCCAAAACCACCACGCTTCCACTGCGCAAATCACCAATAGCGAGCAGGTGAGTATGCTTAAACATACCCAGCAAGATTAAGCAATACAGTAAAGGAACCCAATATAAATCAAATTCATAAATTAATCAAATAGAGCAGTAGTAACATTGGAAGAGTAGAGTACTATGCTCACACACGTAATGCACGCCATGCATGATATTTATAGATTACTCTGCAGAGTTTTATTGTACATTTTGGAACAACTTGTGTGGCGGTAATCATATATCTATTTCTAAAACACTACGACACTCACTGGCCGCTCCCTAGGATAAAAAAAAACACTCCCATGGCTACGGGGAAAGTAACTCACCCCACTTCACGTGATCCCCGTAAAGTTGTCCCCTACGAGCTAAGCCGAACTAGGACCGACCCATGTTGCCCCTTCAAACCGAAGATCAATTTGATTTAAGGCATGCGTTACTGCTCAGTGTTTATTCTTGAAGATTCCAACTAAGACATCTCCAAGCACGATAGTCATTTTCAGGTGTATGACATGTGGGTGTAGGCTGCCACTAGCTAGAGTGAAAAGGCATGAAAGTATCACATACGTATAGCCATCTCTTATTTACAAGATAACAAGAATCTAAGCAGTGTACGTGCACTTCCACTACAATACAAAAATTCTGTAGAGATGTCTATTTTACGGGTTAAAGACATTTTCAATCATCTCTATAACATCATAGAGTTGTTTTTGTAAAACGTCTCTAGAGCGCCTCCTCACGTACCGTGTCAAAGATCATAAAGATATATTGTTAAGTGCGTCTACAATGATATGAATCGTTTAGATTGTGTCTCTACAAGCTTAGAGACGCTTTCATATATGCATTTTCATATCATCTCTACTCTCCCTAGTGACGCTTTGTTATGTGTTAAGAAACATAGATACGCATTTATAGACGTATTTAGATTGAGCTAGAGATGTCATTTTTTTTTATTTTGTTCAGTAGAAATATTTTATCGCTAAACAACAATGATTCAGAAGGTATAGTATCACATATTTTCATAAAAAGTTTCAGATCTTAGGTAAAGCCATTTCAAATGTAGAATTACATTGTCGATATATTAAAAAAAATAGAAAAAAAAACATACACACTCCGTTGCGGAGTGAATCGAGTTAACTGAATCTAGCATCCACATACAAAGATGCAAACACACCGAAAAAATTCCTACAAATCCTACAGCTGAATCAGGCGATGAGTGGTTAGAGGGCAGCGGCGGCGTCTTCAGGAACAAACAACCTAATCCACCTCGAAATAACAGAGCCTAGTACCTGTTCAGTGATAAACTTGTTTATTATGTCTATTCATGTCTCAAAAAGAAATCATGCACGCATGACATAAGCTGGATTTCATTTATCGAAAACAAAGGAAATACACAATACAAAATTGAAAGCACTTCATAGAAAATGATGATGAGGTACCTAGTACTATGCCAGCTACAACATATACCCAGTGGCCTTTGGAAAACAAGCTAACCATTTTTTGGTTCCACCCACCGAAGGTAGTAAGGCTTCCCATGTATCCTGTTGTGATTCCAAGTTTCTAATAATAAGATGATCAGATATGTGCCGTATATCAGCCTTGAAGATGATCCCGAACGAGTCCATCAGGAAAGATCCCAACTGGTGCATGACATTTAGCCATTAGCATGATTTAGTTTAGTGCAAATCCCAAGTGGTTACCAGAAAACAATTTCTTGTATTTGTATTATTTGACATTGAATAGAATATTAGAACAGCACATACCATGTTAGATGGAAGATCAAGGTACAGTGGGCTTTGGTCTGAGGTGAGTGCCAGGCAGCCTGTGCCAAACAGCTTTTGGAGCCCATACCTTGTAAATATCTGATTCGGATGTCAAAAAGGTAATTACTCGAAGGGAATAGTACAAGCGAGGCACAAATTCTTCAAGGTACTCGTGCCAAATCTTCTAGTCTAAAGAGCTTTTGCTGTCTGAAATTCCAGAATGAAAATAGTTAACCTTTTGGACAAGCAAGATAAATTGCACAGGAAAATATATGTGGTGATAGCCTACCTTGTCTTCTCTAGGAACCATCGCCATGTACAAGCTATGACCATGTCCACTTTCTCCATGAAGAAAAAGTTGCTAGTCCGGTCCAGTCCAATGCCCCTTCGAAATATGACATACTGGAACACATAAGATTATGTCAGTTACATATAAGGCTTGCAAGTAAAACAATGAATTGTTTATGAATAATATTTGAGGAAAACTGAGCCACAGCCACTCGGAGAGGAAGAGGTCTGGGGAGCTACACTAACAACACATGAAAATCCAACAAGGCATTAGCTAAGTTCGAATTCCCCTACTTCAAATCCTTCACTGATCTCTTAATCGGAAAAAAACTTTCACTGATCTCCTCTTAATTGGGGAAAAAAAATCCTTCACTGATCTCCTAAAACTAAAAATTTATTAAACTACGCAGCCGTAAAAAAAATCCAGCCTACTGAATATGTTTCCAAGTGAGAAGTCCATCTGTGTTGCAGATAGCATCCAGAGCATGGGGTTGATTTCTCACCTTATCTGAGAACTTGTCATGGTGGTGCTCTTTAAAATACTTCGACAAAAGTTTGTTATCTAACTGCACCAGCAAACAACAAATTTACAATGACACGGTGAAATCTAGTGATTTTTAGATAAGGAGGCGTAGTATGGAGTGAGAGGACATTAACCTTTGCCTCATCAACTTTAATGGGAAGATTCAACAGATATTGTCCAGCATGAGCAAGTTCAACCTCATCATCAGATACTATGTTGAAATTGCTTTTTTGCATCACCTGCACTCAAATTAGAGATACATAAATGTGCAATGCTTCAGATTATATTTGGGTCTCTTTGTAAGATTAAGAAATCCCCCCACCCTTCACTTGAGATGAAACATATTAGTAATGCTTTCTCCAATTCTCCCTAACAGATCCTTTACCTGAAAGAAATAGGTCAGGAAGTTCTGCTCGAGTGTATCGATTTCCTCAGACGAAAAGTTCTGCTGCTGCAGTTTCTTGGCACCGTGCACAGGGTCGAAGAGAGCAAACAGTTCCTGTGAAAATTTTAGCAGCCTGAATAGATCAAATCTCATTCAATTTCAAACACTGCCAGAAATGAGCAGATCCTAATGATGGTTGTAAACATCAGTTTGAACCAACAAATGCATGAAAATGTATAAAGAACAGATTCTCAGAAAGGTATGCAAGTTCTCACCATCATATCACCAAACTGGAGATGATACCAAGCCCTAATGGTGTACTCAACCCTCTTGCAGAGCTTCAAGAATTCTCCTCTATCGGATTGGTGTTCTTCAAGAAATATATAACAGTGTTTGCTTTCAGTTGCGCAATCTCATATACCCAAAACAATATATTTGCTTCAACATGTACAAACTAAGACAGGTGAACACTTAATATGATTGGACAACCCTACAGTGAATTGCAATGCCTAAGATTACGAGGATTCCTCTACCCACATTCCACTCTTCATGCACAAGGTGAATCAATCAAAGCAAGATGCTCGCTTTCCCTCAAAAGAGGCAAGATTCTCACAGGATAACAGCTTTGCAGTAGAAATCGGCTCACACTAACAACCCTTGCAATCGAGCCATTAAACGGTCAACCTATAAGGGCAGCCATTCCGTGTTCGAGGAAACCAAGAAACGCACATTGCCTATGGTGAATGCCAAATGGAACAGGTAAACGAAGAGGGAGAGGGAGAGATACCAATGAGGTAGGCGAGCTTCATGATGGGGATCACCGACTCGCGCTCCAGCCGCACCACGTCCTTCTCCTTTCCCATCTTGGCCTCCGCCTCCGGCATTGCCTTCTTGTCCAGCTACCACCAACGCCAACTCCACCGCCACCAATCAACCGGTCTGGATTCTCTCGCCTCCTTCCTGATCCTTTCTTGAGGAGGAAGAGGAAATGCAGACTGGGAAGGAAGATGAGGATGTGAATTGGAACGGTACATCGTACGGGAGGTGAAGGCGGCGGTGGACCGGAGCAAGGACCTGTACGGGCTGCACGAGCTGCTGGACCCGGCGCTGGGTGCGTCGTCGTCGCTGGGCGGGCTGGAGCGGTACGTCGACCTGGACCTGCGCTGCGTCGAGGAAACCGGCGCTGACCGGCCGTCGATGGGTGAGGCGGTCGGCTAGATCGAGCGGGTCATGAGGATGGCCGGCGCCGGCCACAGCCCCACCGAGGCGGCGTCCAGCGGCCGGCTCGGGTCCTCCTCCTCCACCACCGCCTTCTGCTCCCCGCCTTCCACCCCGGGGTCCCCTCGCTCCTACTCGTCGGAGATCCACTCCCCGTCCTCCTTTCGCTTCAGGATGTCGCCTTTGCCTTCGAGGATCTCCTGGTCGCGCTCCCGGATGGAGGCGAAGACCTGCTCGAGGCGGCCGCTCCTCCACGGCCGCCGCATCGCTGCGGCGCCCGCGGCGCGGCTTCCGGGACCTGGAGATGGGGATTTGAGGGATTGGCCTACTACGGTAACAAATTTTGCGGCGTAATATAAAGGGAGGTTCAATTATTTGCCACTGAACTTTTGTGGGTAATTCAAAATTTGTTATTATTGTGTGTATGATATCTGGGTTAGGGATCCAGATGTTATACACACATGTAGTGGTAAATCTTGAATTTCACTCGATTGCAGTGGCAAATACTGAATTACCTCTAATATAAAACGTTTCTGGTTAAAACAAAAACATCTTTACATGATAGTTTTATTATAGTGTTCATTGTCAGAAGAGCATCTCCTCAATTAATTGATCTCTTCTGCAATTATACTATCTCAAAGCACTAGAACATGCACCTAACCCACATCTGTCTAAATATCTTTATCCACCCCCTTTGTCTTTCCTATGTACTACACCAACAATTAGATTATTTCCATGCATATTCATGCAAACAAGACGAGTTATGAAATCAAAATGCTCAAGTTGCATTAGTATTTAGTAGTCGATACTAGCTTAAAACTAAGAAGCCACCTGCCACCTGTGCTCTATGGGTGTGTTTAGTTCCCTGCATAAGACTAGCATGTTCGACGAGTCATCAGCCGAGTTGAGCGGATCGAGTAGATACAAGATGGGGTGTTTGGTTGGTTTTTTACATTGGATCATTTGTCTTTGAGATGTTGTTTGGTTGGCTGTTTCTGTTGGGTCAAAATTTCTGTGCTAAATAAAATAAAAATTTTGTAGACTTGAATGAGATATGCATTTTGAGCAACACGATCTCTCCAGACTATCACGACAGCTGAACCTGATCATTGTGAATCGAACTTACCATCTCTTTCAAAACCACAGGCATTTTTTAACTGTTTGAGTAGTCACACAATCCACCAGAAGCAGAAACATGTAAGACAAATCCATTTGCTAATTACGACAGTGAGGATAAAAATATGCAAAACTATGAGTGCAATGCAATTATCCATGGCATTAGTGGATACAGCAACTCTTTATGGATTTGTCATTATCTTAACAGAAAAATCAGCCGCTGGCTTTCAATTCTGCCTCTGCTACAGGAGCTGGTGCAGGTGTAACACCACCAGTTGTTGGACTGGAAAAAAATGGATTGTAAATTAGCAAGCGGGTGAGATACTCAAAAGCTATTAAACCCTCAAAAGCTATTTACTGTTCTAATGGTTAATTAGCAAGCGGGTGAGATACTCACAGTCCAACCATGACTTTGAAAGCATTGTAAATTCCCCACTAAGTAAGAGTGCTGATCATCACAATACGAAGGCGAAGTCCTCTGGTGAAAAGGTCCAAAAGACCCATCTTCTTAACAGCCTACAGAGATACAGTAATGATATAAAGTCAACCAACAACCCAATTTCGCTTCTAACTAGACAACAAGCAAGTGGGAAACAACATTATAGCTTATCAAAATAAGTTAAAAAACCATAAGCTATGAACTAACGAGAGCACACTTCTTCCTGATTTCTCCTGCATATCCAGTAAGAACTCCAATCTTGCCCATTCTGATCATGGACACCTCAAATTCATGCAAGAAATCATGTTTGCTGTAGTTTTGGAATGGTTTACTTCAAATAAGAAGTTATATGCATGCTTTCTCAGGAAAAGAAGTGAAAAAGTTATATGGCAAAGTAGGGAAGAAATTCTTTTAACAGAAATATATCTATCCCTTGAAACTTTCAATCCTTCCATCATTTTCAAGTCTTGTGCCATTTTTCTTATGTCACTCGATTTAAAGACAGGAATAGGATAATGAGGCCATTTACAAATTGGCCGTGATATCATCAAATAGATTACTAATGAGGCCAATCACCACTTCATGTCAATTTCTTCTCAGCCACTGTACCATCAAATACTGGCTGTCAAGAGCCACAAGATAAAACAAACAAGAGGTAAGAGGTTACTAAATAAATCAAGATCTTGAATAAATCCGCCCGTATTTTCAGTAGAACTTCAGCCTGTGTAAATAAATCAAGATCTTGAATACAGATGCACCAGAATCGAAACAATAATATTAGCAGCGCCTAATAGAAACACAAACATGCCATACTCTGTGTAAAATTTTTGTTTTCTGCTAAACAGTTTGACTTATGTTTACTTCTAGCAAATCACACGGTTATCTAGGCTGAAGAACAAATAAAATGGTAACTTCTAAGATGAAGCTAAATAAACCTTAACTCTCCTGCTGCACCTACCTGTAAAATACACTGCACATACACTCAGCTCCATGTATCACATCCCAGACTTCGTCAGAGCATCGATGACTATGTATGTCGGTGACTATGTCAGCATGACTCTGTGTAAGCTCATGGAAATTACAGTTGTGATACGGTCTAAAAAGAGGGTAAATATCTTGTCTCAGGTAAGTCATCCAAAAAGAACTAAAATATCTGAATACAACAATCTACATCCAAACTTTAGTCAGGCAGATTTTATTGAACCATGCTACACTGTAAACATCAGGCTTTCATTCTGTTCTTACAAATGCAAAGAATCGTGTGCCACATTGAATTAAATGAAATCAAGGATCAAACACGTCATTTGCTACCAACAAAGCAATTCACCATCTAAATGCCAAATGCTCATTTCAGAATCACAGTGGACATCTTTTTACACAATTATACAGTTGTTATAACAGCATAACAGCATGAACAGCATAACAATTATGCAGATCAAGTATTGATGCTTCATATTAAACAAGTATGCCGATCAAGTATGCAGATCAAGAATGCTGGGTCAGAAATGCTATCTGCTATCTGCTATCTGGGTCAGAAATGCAGATCAACAAAATAGTGGTATACCATCCTCAGAAATAGCAGATCAAGAACTAATAGGAGTCGAATCAAATATTGATGCTTCAAATTAAACTAGTATGCAGATCAATAATACCATCCTTAGATACTAACACTACAGGTGAGTTGTTCTTGAATAATTTCGATTAGAACTAACAGGGGTCAAAAATTGCAGATGATTAGAACTAACAGGATACCAAACACCCCCAGAATGTACAGATCAAGAACTAACAGGGGTCGAATCAACTAAAAATAATTGCAGATCAAGTAGATCTAGGCTGGGAGAGGGAGAGGGGATAGGAGGAGAGGGGGCACCGGGGCCGGGCAGCGGTGGGTACCCCGCTGGAGCACCGACCGCCATGCTTACCTCCGCCGGCGAGAGCGTTGAGAGTAGCGAGGAGGAGTGCGGAGGCGGAGACGGAGGCGGAGGCGGAGGCGGCGAGGCGGAGGAGGGAGAGGCAGTGCGTGAGTCGATCGACCAACCGGAGGCGGAGGCGGAGGCGGCAAGGCGCTGGAGGCGGAGGCGGAAGCGACCTTGCGCCTGATGGACGCACGCGCGGATGCAGCTGCCGGACGCACGCGCTGGAGGCGGAGGCGGATACACGGCTACACGCTGATACACGCTGCTGTCGCTGCTCCGCTCGGCCTGGCCCGCGAGCGAAGGCCGGAAGTGCCGTTTGCGTCGGGCCTGGCTCGGCTTGGCCTTTTGCATGAGCCGGGCCTGGCTAGATTGTTGATGCAGTTAACCAATCATCTAGCATGTTGTATGAGCTGGTGCGGGCCAACCAGAACCAGGATACCAAACACCCCCTATAAGCATGGACACTTCGACAGCCACAGCCCACAGGTCATGCGCGTGCAGCCGTTCGCTACGACGATCGCCACCCGCTGCAAGCGGCACCGCCTCATGCACCGAGCTGCCCAGGCTTACATCCATGGCCGGCCAGCTGACCACGGCCACCGCAGCTGGACGTTCCCCCGGCGCCGCGCCAAGCGGCCGCATGCTGATGCCAACGGACATTAGAGCATGTCGGCCTCCCGCGATTTTATCGCCATCCATTTCGCTGGGGTTGATACACGCCAAACGCCCCGGCCGATGAGCAAACCGCCCCGCCCGGGGAACCGATTTTGTTTTGTTTTTACGGGGCACCGATAGATCTGATTTAGCCGATTTTCGGTTGATTTCGGCCACAAATTTCAAACTGAATTTTTAATTAAAAAGCGGCTGGAAATTGGTTGAAAATCTTCAATAATTTCTAAATAGACATCAACAACTTCACAGACAAGACTAGTTGACAGCAGTACAACACTCAAATACTCAATATGATATTCCTTAATGGAAGAAGCAAGCAAGCAACATACTCAACAAGTTCAAGTTCGAATCAATCAACCACACACGACGTCTCTATCGATCCAAGAACCCTAGGATGGGTCACCGTCTCGCCGGCATCGCCGCTAGCCAAGGAAGAGACATCGCCGCTAGCCAAGGAAGAGGAAGATTGAGGGAGCTCCCATACGCCGCCGAAGTAGAACAGAGAGGAGCAAAGGAGGATTTCGAGCTGCCGCCAGTACCCAGTGGGAAGGAGGAATGAGTTGTGATGTGCTGTCACTGACGGATGACCTAGGGCAACGATTTGCGGAGGGCAAATAGGCTTATTTGGGCTGGACTCATTTCAAATTGGACCAAAAATTTCGAGGTCGGTTTCGATTCTTAATGGTCCGGTAGGCCCGATACGTCTGATTTTCGGTCCAGACCCGCTTGGACATGGACCCGTCCATACTCGACACGTCATCTACCAGAATATACAAAGAACAGTAGTTTCGAGTGGTGCATGCATGTCTCAAAGTGCAGCTGTGCTAACATCCATAGAAGCAGATGTGCTATTTAATGATGCTAAATGTGTGCCAAGCCGGGACCAATGCAAAGAGCCAATGCCTGCTCTTGCTTCGTCAGGTCCGCTAGCTTTTACGTAGCCACTCGAGATAGTGACATTGGTGATCTCATTCTTAATTTGCGAAGATGACTTGCCCCTCTTGTAGTAGATGCTGAATCAAATTATACTTCTTCCTGCATTCGGTACGCAATGTCCGTTACAGGAGACAGAGACCAGGAGGATAAGACAAACACTTGAACCGATAGCATGTCTAATTTGGATGCTCATTCTAACCTTTTGGTTGGGCAGTGAATCAGCTTCTCCATCTGGTGGCTAGTCCAACCGACATGTCAATCATAGTTGTTGTGTATGGCTTCTGTATGATAAGGTGAAAAAAAAATAAGTTGTGTCTAGAAAGCGGGACGGATTACTAGTCCGAGTCAAACATGTTGTTAGGTATAAGCACACTTTTATGATTACTTTAATTCCTATCACAATAATTGATGCAACAGTAACATATATACTAGGCATATTTGAAACTATGAATAGTAGCATGATCAATAACTCAAATATATCTATATCATATATATGCACTAACAAGACAAAGCATAGAACAAGAACACCACTAACAGAAGTAGGTATCAACATCATCACATGACAAATATGTAGGAAGCAAAGCCTAGCCATATCAAATGGTATCACCGCGATTTACAGAGAATCACTCCAATGAAGATCGCGGTAAAGTCTGGTGCGAAGAAGACGACGCAAAGAGGATGACAGAGAAGGAGGAAGCCATGAGCAGTCGCGCGAACACTTTCCAAAAACCTGATTCACCCCAACCCTCTAGGATCACAAAGGACGCCGGCTTCGGAGACACTGCTCTCACCACATTAATGTACACCGATGAAGGGATGGAGTAGACAAGGTGGCACAGCACAGAGGAGGACAAAGCAAAAAATTTAAGGCTAATTTGTTTTCTTCTGTGGTCTGAGTGGAGAACTGTCTCCCTCATATAGAATCCGCAATAAGAAAAGAAACTGTCGTAATTACTCTGTTTTAAACGCAGTTAATGTGTGCCATAAAAGCCCCATTGAAACAGTGCAATTCAAACTTTCGGTTTCCAATTTGTATACATGTATTGCATGGTTTTGAGGATGTGTGCCATAAAAACCCCATTGAAATAGTGTAATTCAAACTTTTGGTTTCCAATTCGTATACATGTATTGCATGGTTTTGAGGTGCAAAAAGAAGCAGCAACTCCACATCCAACCAAACACAAAATCGTCATACCATTCACGCGCACGTCAAGCGAGCGAGCGAGCACGCACGTATGTTATTCTTTTGCTTGCTTCAACTAGGTAAAACCAACTCCACCTTATATATTGGTCTCCTCCCACCTAGACTAATAATATAGTACTAAACTTCCCACCTTCCACCATTCATGAGTGGGCGTTTGGGATTTTCCTATGATTTATTTAAAATATTATATGAGTCAAGCCCATAAACTCCAACACGTGTAATCGGGGTATAAATATATACCGCCGACCTCTTGTAACCCTAATCGTAAGAAAAGAAAGAAACTTCTCGTACGAACGGAGCCGCCGTGATTCGGCTCCTAGGGATATAGGCTTTGCTGAACCTCCTAAACAAATGCTCATGTCTCTCGTGTGCTTGTTGTGATTGTTCTCTCATGCAAAGGGCCTTCACTAGTTCTAACAATTGGTATCAGAGTAAGAATGAGATGGCGACACCTAGTGCTAGGTTCGAAGTGGTGAAGTTCAACGGGACTGGTAACTTTGGATTGTGGCAAATGAGGGTGAAGGATCTGTTGGCGCAACAAGGATGTTCCAAGGGGATGAGTGAAGCAAAGCAAAAGACGATGGAGTATGACGATTGGGAGGAGTCGAAGAAGCAGACAGTTGCGATCATACGACTGGGTCTTTTAGATCAAGCCATGTATCATGTGATGGATATGACCTCGCCGAAAGAAATCTAGCACAAGTTGCGGACTCATTTTATGTCTAAATCCCTGACAAACAAGCAGTGTCTGAAGCAGAGGTTGTACGGGCTAAAGATGCAGGAGGGTTCTGATCTTGCACAACATGTGAATGTGTTCAAACAGGTGATCACTGATCTAGGGTGTCTGGAGGTAAAGATCACAGTTGAAGATAAGGCAATTATTCTGTTGTGTTCATTGCTGCCTTCCTATGAACATGTGGTCACCACTCTGACATACAGAAAATATACTATCAAGGTGGATGAGATTATTGCGACCCTGTTGACGCATAATCACCGGAGGCAGAACGTAGGGGAGAGCTCTCAAGGTGATAATTTGTACAAAGGGTGATCATGGAAGGAAACAAGAGAAGGAGAAATCTGGAAGGCGTAAATCCAAATCAAAGTCAAGGAGAAGAAAAAATATCGAGTGCTACAAGTGTAAGGAGATGGGGTATATGAAAAGAGATTGCCCAAAATTAAAAGAACAGAATGGTGGGAAGCATGATAACAAGACTGTGAATGTGGTTGGGAAAAATAACTCGGATAGCAACAACAGCAATGCAGATGTTCTCTCAGTTTCAAATGGTCGGTTGATAGATGCATGGATTCTTGATTTGGGATGCTCGTACCACATCACGCCTAACAGGAAGTGGTTCACTTCATACAGGTCAGGTAATTTCGGTTTTATTTACCTTGGTGATGATACATGCCATAGTATTAACGGGATAGGTGAGGTGGAGATTAAGATGTATAATGGTATTGTTAGAACAATTCATGATGTTAAGCACATACCAGGGTTGAAAAAAAATCCGATCTCTCTAGGCTCCTTACATGATAGTGGTATTACTTATAAAGCTGATAACGATAAGTAAACCCTGAAATTTTGTAAAGGTGCATTGACTGTGATGAAGGGTTGGAGAACTACTGAAAATATTTACATATTGCTAGGGAGTACTCTTGGTCTGCTTAGCATCTGGGGCTTGACTGCTAGACCTTGACTAGCCCACACCCCTCTTCTTGCCATGCATCTAAAAGAAACAAAGAAAATTTATCAAACCACAGTCTTAAGAAAAAAATTGAAGACTAAAATTAAACTTATACATACCTGCATAAGTTCTTTTTATGAACTCTACATACACTCCAATTAGACTAGAGGGCTGATCGTCAAAGGAAATAGGATTTGAGCCATCCCTTACGTTCTTCAATATCATTAGAGTCCTCTCTTCGACCACCTCCTCTGGCATGACTAAAAAACAAAAACTGACAGACTTAGTAATATTTATATTACAAAGTCTTAAACAAGAAAATACCTAGAAAAGAAACATACCTCTAGGGCTATCCTTGGTCGGATGTTTATCCCCTTACAACATCCAAGCAAAGTGTGCCCTTTTCTTCAAGGGGCTAATCTTGTGATGGAGGAAGTCATGAATGATCTTTTGACCAGTTAGTCCAGCAGCCACCAAGGAGACGACTGATTCGACCTGTTTTCCCTCCTCAGCTGTTAGTTTTAAGGAGGTTTTCTCCATCTTCGAATCCTATGCAAACTAGGTTAGCGGAGAACCTCCGGTGTCCTTTAAGCGGCTACCTCTAGGAATTTTGGAGTAGAACCACTCCTTCTGATAATCCCGCCATGTACCCTTAATAGGAAGTGGGGGATATTCTTAGACATTTGGTCCTGGAGCTTAAAATAGATACTTGACTTCTGTTGTTTCCAAGGTTCAAAAAATTGGTTCTAGTCAGCGACTAGGCGCTGACTACGCACTAAGCGTCACTCTCACGCGGCGTTTTCTCCCTCGGCGGCGCTCTAGTCGGGACCAACGCCTCGGCGGTCCTCCGCAGGGTCTCGGCGGCGCGAGGCGGCGCTGGCGAGGCAGGCGCTGAGGTGGAGCATAAGAAGACAACGATGCCCCGACCACGTTGCACCGCTAGGGTTCAGCCTCCCCCGCCGCCGAGTCGAGCTCGCCCCGGTTTCGACCATCTTGCATCGCCGATTGGAGTTCCCCGCTGCCAAATCGAGCTCACCGCCGCCGAATCGAGCTCGTCGCTGCTGCCACAGCCTTCCCCACCTTCGCCGATGTCGCCAGCGCCAGCGTGCTCCTCTTCCTCGCCAACTCCTCACCTGCTCCTTCCCCGCCTCCACCTCCTCCCACTCTTAGGTACTCAGTCCTCCGATCACACTCCTGTCTTTTGCACGCACGCTTCCGCGCAACAAATTCACCGCTCCGTGTGCCTCTCCGCATTACAGCAACGAACTCTCGTCCTACTCGTGTTCCTCCCCATCCTACTCCGGCGCCTCGGCGAGGTCGTGCGTCTCAACGGCCACGTCTGGGAGATGCCCCCGGCCTCCACGGGCGATGGTGGTGATGAAAAGCCGCGAGGGCGGCCTCGATCATGAAGTGGCTATCGCAGCCACAAGCGGTGTGCGACCCACGAGACGGCCATCCGCGCGATCGTCGGCGACAACGCCGACCATCAAGGTGTTTGCGCTCGTGAGTAGCACATTGCCTCTAACTCTCATTCAAGCGGTTTTGAAATGGTTGTCTCATTGCTACATCTGTGTTTGTTCGTGCCTCTCTTGGTGTGAAATTCGCGAGCTCTGAAGCGAAGGGAGGCTTGCGTCGTCTGCACCGGTGGCGCCTGACAGATCCGTTTGTGTACATGGTACGTGAAAGTAAATCAGGAGCAAATTTTTATATCTAGCAACATTTGGCGGTCATGGCCCGTTCTTTACCATTGGACAAACATACACTTGTGAAGAACTTGCGAGGTATGTTTCATGAGGTGGTTCTTTGTGAGAGGTGATGGTACAAATGATGCTCCGCATTACACAAAGCAGATATTGGGCTTGCTATGGGCATTGCGAGCCGAGGTACTATTTTTCGTAATTTGAATCTAATGGATGTAGCATTAGTAGAAATCGCCAAAGCCGATGTTTAAGTTGAATATGTAGATATTAATCTGGATGAAATAAATTGGCAATCGATAATCTATTTAGTTATCCTGTATTCTCTCTCATCTCTAGGGTTGGAGTAATTTGTTGCTATGGCGGACAAAAATTAACATCTAACAGATCCATCAAGATATTCATTTCTTTTGTTCTCACCGCAGATGTCTGTTCGACTAGATCTGTACTTGTTGCTTCATTAGAACTGTGAATTGTGAAAGCTTGTTTTCAACAACCCTCCTTGATTTTTGGAAGCTAATGAAAAGGTCTTGCATTTGTGCGAGTTGCCAAGGAGAGTCTTGATGTCATAGTACTCAATGACAATTTTACAACTATAATAAATGTCGCAAGGTGGGGTAGTCGTGCTTTGCACATTAACATCCGTAAGTTTGTGCGATTTAGGTTATTTATTAATATTGTTGCATTAGTCATCAACTTTGTCTCGGCATGCATCACGTGTGGGCAGATTATAGTATTCATGTATGCTACATTTTATCATTTAGTGGTTCTTGATATTCTCCATACAAGTAACAATGTTTTCACTCTTCCATCACAGGAGTGCTCCTCTCACTCTTGTCTGCAAATTGCTAGGGTCAATATGATTATGGATACATTGGGAGCTTTAGCTCTAGCAATGTAACCTCCAAGCGATGAAATGATGAAGAGGCCACTGTTAGGCGAGGAAAGTTTCATTACCAAGGTCATGTGGAGAAATATCATTGGGCAAAGTTTATATCGGTTGCTTGTACTTGGAGCTCTCATGTTTGGCGGGAAAGACTTTTGAACATCAAGGGTGCAGATTCCAAATCCATTATCAATACACTCATATTCAACTCCTTCGTGTTTTGCGGTGAGTGCATTATGGGATGTTGTATCGTGTTATTTACGCCACATCCCCTTCAAAAGTCAGAGATTTTCGGCCTTATGGCCTATGGTGAAGCCGAGGTCGCTCCAAATGCCACCATGATGTGTGTTTGGTCCCAACTTACATTTCTAACCTCACGCTTCAACATCCTGAACCAGTAGTTATATAAGCACGTTCTATAGGTGTACTGCTTGTTTAGTTATGTGAAACTTGTGCCAAACTGTTTGAATTGGAATGGGAATTTAAAATTCGAAAATATATTCTGAGTTGTTGAATGAAGATTGCTCATGGTAGCTTAAGAAAATTCGAGATTGAATCGGTTTGGCTCGTTGTCAGTGTGCAAATTTGGATGCAGTTATGGAGTTGTTAGTGATTTCCACTTTCTAGTGACCCAGTAGAAGTGGAACATGAACATTTGAAAGCAATCGTTAAACCTGATTTTTGAGTTTACACCAGTTCCACTGACCGCCTGGGCACCGCCTGGGCACTGCCTAGTCACTGCCTAGTCACTGCCTAGGCACCGCCTAGTCCGCCTAGGCGCTAGGCCCGGGGCCACCGCCCGCCTAGCGCCTAGCGCTTTCTTGAACCTTGGTTGTTTCAGGTAAATTGATAGAAGTATCTAAAAAGATGAACAAAAGGGGAAGTGCCCAGAAAAGCTTCACAAAGATGCAAAAAGACACTAAGTATTATGATAGAATACGATCCTAGGTGGAAGAGATCTATCTTAAAGTAATCTAGGACATATGCTAGAAATTTGCTTTCTAGCAGACGAAAACCTAGCTTTACAAAAGAACAAAAGAGGATGATTTGACCTTCTTGCGGAATTGGAGCATTTTTCATCACCTAAAGGGTTCCACTTGATCAAAGATCATGCCGAAAGGTATCCTTGATCTTCAAGTTCTTTAATCCTACTCTTAGAAAAAGTTGAAGCTCCAAGAATCCCCATGATCAAAGATCGAACAAGAATTTTTGAAGAAGGAAAGGTTCGGGAGAAAAGATGAACTAGAGATGAAAAGACTCTAAGGCGGGAGACAGATATTGCAATTAGTGCGAATAGTGGTGAAGGTAAAAAAGGATGCATTTTTATCCCCTTTACTGTGAACCGTTCGCCTACTTACCGCAACCTCAAGATACGGTTTCCAAGAAAATCATGATTTTGTTCTTTCTCCTACATTTCCATTAAATGACTGTGCCAGATCAAATCTTATCGATGCACGTATCGAGAAAAAAAGCCTTAAGTAAATATTATTTTCTTAAGCCTTGGGAGCTAGTTGACGAGAATTCTTGATCAAGTCAACCTTTTTTTTTTCTCAAAGTCATAGTTCCTATCAAAGGAGGCCTACTTAATAAGAAGCCCACTTTATAACGGTTATGAATGTGCGACCAGTATACAAAGAAAGTCTAATTCCCCTTGTTATGACCAAACTGGTCGACGACCAGTTTGGGTCATGAGACGACCAACTATGGAGACTGCCCGACCAGTTATACGGTTTTGAACAATCCCCGACCAGCAAACTGGTCAAGAGACATAACAGTTACCCACTGACTAGCAGGAAGGTGGCTATTGGCACATCTGGCAACTTACGACAGTTGACTAAAGGACGCGTCAGTTCAAGACTAACTTGACGAACGTGCATAAAGATTAGAGGTGCCATTAGCGGTATTAACTGCTACCCCATCAAATACTATAAAGGGGGTAGCCTACGTATTCTGTAAAACCCGAATCAAGTTAAGAGTAATCGATTCTGTAACATCCTCATTGTGTTCTCATACATACACTCAGTGTGTTCATAGCAATAAAGGGTCTTCATTTTGATAACGTGCTCGTATCATTTTCCCAGATAAGCTCGATAGGGAACCCCGTGCTCCGATCATCGACACACAGGATCAGGTAGTTGATTAACTATGGAGAGATTGATTTGATGAAGGTGCACACCGATGATAATGCCGTGGATATGTTGACCAAGCCCGTCACCGCCAACAAGTTTGAGCATTATCTTGACTTGTTGAGAGTCACAAATTGCTAAGCAAGGAGGTAATCCCTAGCCCTCGGATGCACAAAGAGTGTCAAAGCGTTCTCTTGTGTGTTTCTTTCAAGGTGGTTTATTCAACAATGTGGAGATTTGTTGTATACAGCTCATATATAACAATGTGAAAAGAAGAGGTTGTATCCAGAAAGCGGGAGAGCAGCGTACGCTTTCCAGATACAGCCTTACAAGGGGAGGCACAGTTGTGTTGGGTTACCAAATATAATGGGCTGAGGATGCGGGGGGTGAAGTCTCTCATGGTACGGACTACGAGTCCAAGTTAAACATGTAACAGGCAGATAGTACTGCTATATATCTGTGATTCAATTATGCTTTTTCGTAGTAGCAAATGTGCTATTTAATGATGCTAAATGGGTGCCAAGCCGGGACCAATGCAAAGAGCCGATGCCTGCTCTTGCTTCGTCAGGTCCGCTAACTTTTACATAGCCACTCGAGATAGTGACATTGGTGATTCATTCTTAATTTGCGAAGATGACTTGCCCCTCTTGTAGTAGATGCCGAATCAAATTACACTTCCTCCTGCATTCGGTACGCAATGTCCGTTACAGGAGACAGAGACCAGGAGGATAAGACAAACACATGAACCGATAGCATGGCTAATTTGGATGCTCATTCTAACCTTTTGGTTGGGCAGTGAATCAGCTTCTCCATCCGGTGGCTGGATTCTAGTCCAACCGACATATCAAACGTAGTTATTGTGTATGGTCTATATATAATAAGGTAAAAGAAAGAGGATGTGTCTCGAAAATATGATGGGCTACTAGTTCAAGTCGAATATGTAATCAGAGAATATATACCATTTCTCCCAACAATTTGTACGTTGAGCAGGACTCCCGTGTCGCTCGGTCGGGCGACCCGGGAGGCGACGCCGAATCTCCCCCCCGCCTCCAGCCCTCGCCCGCCCGCCGCTGCTGCTCCCGCTGGCCCCTTCCACCCTCCGCGCCTCCTCCTCCTCCCCTCCTCCTCCCCGTGAGAACCTGTCAAGCCACGGAGGTGGCGGCGAGCCCTGTGGTGCGCCGGTGGAGCGCCGGTGGAGTCTTGCAAGTCGCGGCGCCCTCCCTCGGCGAGAGCCTGATCGCCGGCGCCCTCTTGGTGGCCGACCAGTTCTAGATCGAGATCTGGATCTGGATCTGCCCCCCCCTCCGCTGGGCTCGAGGTGGCGGCTCCCTCCCCGGACCCGCAGGGGCGCCCACCTCCTGCCGTTGCAGGGCCTCCTGGACGGAGCCCGACGGCGGCGGGAACACCGCCTAGAAGCCGCGGGCAGTCGATTCAACCACGAGTCCAGCGCCGCCGAGAAAGCGTTCAGCGGCGGTCGAGGGCTCTTCCTTGGCCTCGGCAGCGTTCCGGAGGTGCTCCTCGCCATCTTCCGCCGGGTCGGCGTCTTCTGCGCTTCTGGGCGCGGGCGTGATCCGCCGGTCCGCGTCGTCTACCGCCCGAGCCACTCCAGTACCGCCGGCTGCTGCCGCCAACACGAAGCTGCTGGCGCTTTGTGTTCTTTGCGGCGCTGCGGCGCGGCAGCTCGTTCGCTGGTGGTTGTGTGCGTGTTCCAGGCGGCGCCGTGCATGTGGATGTCCGAGTCGTCGCGGTGCTGCTATTGGTGCGGGTGCTGCTGGGCGAGGGCCGTGTGGCCCGCTTCTCCTTTTGTGTAGGATTTGGGGGGGCGGGCAGCGGTAGCTTCGCCCGGCTTGCCGGTGCCAATGTCGTTGACGCCCTCGGGCGCCATTCCCTCCCTGGAGGCGATATTTCCGCGGCTCCCCCACACTAGTTGCTTCTCCGGGTGAAAACCCTGTCCGGGTGTCCGGACGGCGACGACGGCATTGATGTCGTTACCTTCCTTAAGGTGTCGCTTCGAGAAGCTAAGCCCCTGCTCTCCGTTTTGTGCCTTCGGCTCTTCTGTAGGTTTACCCCAACATCCTCGATTCGCGGTGGCTCTTCATTACGGTTTGGCGCTTCACGACAACATTTTGGTCAATCGCGCTCCTCCGGCGGCAGCGTTACCGACTTGCGTGATGATTAGGTGCGGCGTGGGGCGAGCTCACCGACAAAGAGGAAGCGGCGTGGGGCGAGGCTCCGCGATTGAGCGGTGCGGCGTGGGAAGCGAGGCTCCGTAAGCCGAAGTTGTGAGGGTGTCGATTTGTTTGGTTGGTTAGCGCGAGTTGAGCTGGTCGGACTTGTCTGTTGTCCGGTTGTGCCTTCGGCGTGGCGTCGTTGCTGCTTTGAGTTGGGGTCGTTTTGTCGTTTGGGGTTAGCTGCGGTTTTCTCTCTAAACCGTGCACTTGTTAAGGTTTTCGGGCCCGGTTTCCCTTATAAACTGAGTCATTTCTCTTCTTCTTTATATATATGCTCAGCTGGAGCTCTATTCAAAAAAAAATGTAATCAGAGAATAAATATATAGCGCCGACCTCTTGTAACCTTAATCGTAAGAAAATAAAGAAACTCTTTGTACGGACGGAGCCGTCGTGATTCAGCTCTTAAAGACATAAGCTTTGCCGAACATCATAAACAAATTCTCGTGTTTCTTATACGTTTTTTGTGATTGTTCTGTCACGCAAAGGGTTGTCGTCGGTTCCAACAATAGTTAAAAACATTGCTTGAGCTCCACTAACTCCGTGTTAGTTTAGTAGCCACTAGGTAGCCCAAACAGTACGGGCTGAGCCAAGCCACTGTCACTCAAACCAGCTTAAAGCCGAAAGATAGAAAGAAAATGCTCGAAAATGAGTACAGTACATATCGTATTCGGGCGTCAAGCGTTTCACCCCGAATTTTTTGCGGATATGGCGCATTTTCATCTCGTATTTGCAGATCTGACCACAGCTATCGCGTATTTGCAAAAATGTCACCGCTCGTGCATGGTGGCCATGCGCCAAAGACATCGAAATCGACCTGCACTCGACGCGTGTCATGTCCGCACAACCCACCGCCACGTCGGCCATTGGCGCATGGTGGCCATGCGCCAGCCCCTTGGTATGGCCACCATGCGCCACACACATAGTAGCTAATTAGAGCTAATTAGGTTAGTGTAGGTTAATTAGTTAATAGGTTAGTTAGGTTTAGGCTGTAATTTGGAGGATTTTTAAATATAGCAAATGAGTCTAAAAAATTATGAAATTTTTTATGGAGCCTCTCAACACTGTGTACTTGCTTGTGTAAATTTTTCATAATTTTATTCGTACAGAATTGTTATCGATATTTCGTATAAGTGTCATGTTCTTATGAATCAATAAATGTAGAAAATGAGCTCAAAAGATTAAAAAACCTCGCGCCCCCCTCTGGCCCTCCCTCCCATCCGCCACACCTGCCACGCACCCGAACTGTTCTACAGAGAATTAAAAAACCTTGCGGTGGCCATCTTTCCCACCGTCCCTCCTCCCTCCTCCGCACATCTGTCGCCTCGTCCAGAAATTTTGGTGGCAACGCTTACGGAATTCCCGGCGCCAACGCCGCAACTCCCCCTCCACTCGACTGTAAATACAGAACTCTGGCACTCACTCTTCGCTCATCTCATTTGCGTTTCGATTCTCGTTCTTGCACTCGTCGCTGAGAACTCAGAGAATGTAACATAATTAATTTTATTAGGAGGTTAACTGCTTTCTTGCTTCTCGTCGCTCGGTCTTGATTGATTACTTCCCCGAAAGGCAAGTAATTTGTGTTATGCTTTTGCCGTTATTACCGTAGTCGTAATTAGTCAGCCTTAGTTAGCTAGTCGTAAATAGATAGTATAGGGGTAATTAATTAGTCGTAATTAGTTAGTTGACTAGTAATGAATTAGTTTAGTGGTAATTAATTAGTCGAAATTAGTTTAGTAGTCATCATTACAACATATTAAGTAAGTGGAAATGATGTACTGGGATTTTTAGTGGTAATTAATCAATCGTAATTAGTTAGTTTAGAGATAATTAATTAGTCATAATTAGCTAGTTCACTAGTAATGAATTAGTTTAGTGGTAATTAATTAGTCGTAATTAGTTTAGTAGTTATCATTACAGCATATTAAGTAAGTGGAAATGAAGTACTGAGAATTTTTTAGTGGTAATTAATCAATCATAATTAGTTAGTTTAGAGGTAATTAATTAGTCGTAATTAGTTAAGTAGGAATTAGTTAGTCATAACTTATTCGTAATTATTTAGTGGTTGTTGTGGCTTTAGGTATTTTCGAACATGCAAGACTTGTTTGTGTTTTTTGGCGATGGTCTCGTACGGGCCGAACACGATCGGTTGGACCTGTCGAGATGCCAGTACAAGGTGGTCCGAGCAGAGGGGCTCCACGCGATGAATATTCACGAGCTGCAAAGCTGCATCCGGAGGGAGTTCGTCACGGAGCCAACGACGAAGAAAGTTATGATCGAGGCGATCACCTGCACGAATTATGTGTGGGAGCCCGGCCGCCATAGCGTATCCGGTGGCCCGGGCGTAATCCATATCGACAACGTGAGTTATGAAGAATTTACATCCTTGTTATGATTTTCACTGTACGGTGCACTTACATCATGGAATCACAGGATATGGACGACTTCGACACACCAGCCCGACATACAGAGTCCGGCGACAAGGGGAAGGGGAAGGCTCCTTCGACCGAGACCGGTCGACGTCGAATCATATCAGGCAAATTGGGCGCACTCCGTATCGAAGACGTGAATTATATATAATTTGCATCCTTGTTACATTTCTTACTGTACCACCCACTTACATCACGATATCGTAGGACATGGACAACTTCTACACTCACCGTCACCGTGGGCAGCCCCGAGACAAGGGGCACTCACTATGGCGCCGCGGAGACTAGTTGCACAAATCGTTAAATAGGACACTCTTTGTCAAATTATCAGTTTGTTGTGGATAATCTGTATTGTACCACAGGCTACATAAGATTATGCATGAACCAACTGAGGGAAATGCGTGGCGTGCAGATCATATAAAGATGTACCGTAGCCTTCGAAACGCACACGAGTCGGAGGTTATGGTACATCGTTATATAATCTACATACCACGTATTTCCATCAGTTGGTTCATACACAACCTTATTTAACATGTCGTACAATACAATATTAAAGAACATCAGCCATACTAAACTGATAAATAAACAAAGAGTATCCTATTTGATCGAGTTACATGTGATAATACCCCTCCTCCTTTATCCCGGTTCATGCACAAGCTTATCTAGACTTTGGTATATCCCGTGTTATGCGATTATGTTTGGGTATATTTGTATTCATATTTTGTTTTGCTATATTTGTACGTGTATTTTGGTTATTATGTGTGTACTCCAGCGCCATATTGTATATCGACATCTCCAATGGAGTTGCAATGTAGCTTTTTTTTTTACATTCCAAGTGACATGAAATCATGAAATCCTAATTTTCGAAACATAAAATCGAAATTTCCGCGACCTAAATCATAAATTTTCGAGATAATACCAGAACACATATAAAATTACCGAAATATTACACAATCAAGTCCACTGCGTGAGGACCCTTCAAAATAAAATTCATAATTTTTTTAGTTTATTTTCTACGTTTATTGATTCATATGAATATGACACTTATACGAAATAACGATAACAATTCTGAACGAATAAAATTATGAAAACTTTACACAAGCAAGTACACGGTGTTGAGAGGCTCCATAAAAAATTTCATAATTTTTTGAACTCATTTGCTATATTTTAAAGTTCCTCCCAATTTCAGCAAAAAAACAAAAAAAATAACTAACCTATTAACCCTAACCCTAACTAATTAACCCCTAATAGCTGCGCATGGTGGCCATGCGCCAAAGGGGGCTGGCACATGGCCACCCTGCGCCGACGGCTGATGTGGCGGGGTGGCCTCCGGTGGCCGGCCACGTGTCGTAGTAGTGGCACTGACGCACGGCCATCATACGTCAGTGTTATCATAAGTGCAAATACGTTCGTGGCGTGATCAAATTTTCAAATTTGAGATGAAAACACGCCGTATCGGCCAATCTTTCACCCATACACCAACCATCACGACCGAAAGGACGGCGAGCTTTAAATCCGGGGGGTCATGCTCCGGCCATGGAGCCCTCGTGCGTGAGCGTGAGCGGACGCGGACGCGGACGCGGACACGGGAACACGTCGCACATGCCAGTACGCCGCCACCGTACGGAATGAAACGACGACGGACAGCTCGGAGCATGGCGGTTACCGCCCATCTCCTCACCGATTACCATTAATGCACGGAGCCAGACACCCAACAACCACCCCTTCCTTAAATACGACGCTATCCCCTCCTGCACACTACGCGTACTCCTACGGCTACAGTTTTGTTCTTCACATACACTGATACACCCCCTCGCTGTTTCTGCAATTACCAATGCTCCGTTCGGCTCTCCCTGGAGGCTGCAGTCCCGTCCAGATGAACTAATCGCTTGGAGCGTACGTTTAGAAAGATCTTGCTCCAGCTGCTAAGATGCTGGTACTACTACAAAAATTAAGCTTTCAGAGTAAAATATGTAGAGCATACTGTTGTTCTGGTTGCTTGAATTTTGTAGGCTGAACATGTTATCAGATCTATTCACTCTGATTTTTTTAATGCAACACACAAACAGGACGCGCGTTGTTAAAAGATAGTCGCGTTAAATTTACCTTGTGCCATGTGAAAAACCATGCAATGTACTCATAATAAGTATATAAAAGTACTCCTCGGCGAAGTACGTACTGAGCGTTATACGAACGACTAGTTAAATCTCCTGCAAAGTCAACTAAAGAGCAAAAATACGACGAAGGAAGGCTTAATTTAAGAGTACCTCCTTCGTAAGTCTACCCTAAGAAATCCTCTGGATACATACATCATACAAGACCACGAATCAAGGAGGGATTCGAGCAATGCCGGCAAGTTGGACCTGCCAACTTTGGGAATCTGCCAAGGGGGCGCTTGTGTAGGATTTAGAGTTGTGGTTCCGGCCTGTTAGTGATATGTTCTAAGAGGCAATTGTTTAGATGATTATATCGTGTCGATGCTCATGAGTTATAGAATAAATATTATTATGTTCTTTGGATGAATTGTCATTTACAAAGATTAACAAGTATGCGATTTATTGGTAAAACTCTTTAATAGTTGTACGATGTCATTCCAAAAGGATCCCTAGTCGAATGTCAATGGTCGGGAGACTAGTGACTTTTAGACCAGCACATATATTGATTGATAACCATGTTTCACTAGCCATAGATTTGATGATATCGAATCAATGATGTGAGTACATATTAGAGAACTAGATGTTGGATTGACCCACTTTGAGACACTATCGAAATTTGTTATGTTTCTATGTGCATCAATTGGTCTCAAACAATGATGTTGTATAATTCTTAGACTTGAGCTCATGATGGTTTTCTACATGTGTAACAGTACACATAGGGGTTACTAAACACTACTCCGTAATTGGATAGTTATAAAGGTAACTTTCGGATATGTTATGAAACATGTGGAGAGATGTGACTAGTCGGATATGAGATTTGTCTCTCCTAACATAACAGAAGAGATATATGTATGACACACATCTCACCTGGAGTTTGATAAGATATCGTGGGGCAAAAAAAGAATACGCAAGCAGGTCGCTTAGTCCGACAATATACGAACTGGTCTGTATGGTGATATGGACTAGTCGTGAACTAGTCGTACATGATCACAAACTGGTCGACGAGCTAGTCGTAAGGTGTTACGAACTAGTCGTAACTAGATGCGAATTGGTCGTAAGGAGTTACGAACTAGTTGTGAGTGATAAAGATCTGGTCACAGATCATATTGCATAAGGTTCGTTCGATTTGATCGTTATATGTATTCGAGAGCTGCTATGTGCTGCTAGGAACAACTACCAACTAGTGATCAAAAAGGAGTTTTCGGGTCACGGCTGATTACGCATGTATCTACAGTGTCACACACTTAACAGGTTAGTACAAACTAGTTCTGATTGGATCCGTTGTGGACTCTTTATGAGGGAGGCATGGGGCTATTAGGAAAGGATGCACCACCTATCGAAACCCTAGCTGCCACCTCCTTGAAGGTCTTGATGTGCGTGTTGGTTCTAACACACCGGCGCACTACGTTTCATCTTTAAACGTGTGGATATTGTAGAGACGCTGTCGTGCTGATTGAGGACGATCCACGACTTACGTAGGGAACGATAGAGGTTGCTGGATGAGACAATCGGTGGACAAGGATGTTGGACGGTAGACTATCAGCACTACACCGACGCGTGTGATATTGGATCAGATTGCTACAACTCTTTTTCTACTATACGTACTGCACGTCTAGTGATAACGATCTTTAATCTCTTACTCGCACGACTTCTTAATTTACACGATAGATTTTTACTTGTACGATAGTGTATTCTATCCATATCCCAGCACTACCTCCCTGGCTTCCTACTTTCGTGAGTCCGCGATCCTGTCATTACCCAAAAAAAAAAACTATAGTAGGTAAGCTTAATTGGTGCCCCATCATTGAAATAGCTAATCTGGCGGGGAAGTCCACTGCACAAACAAAGAATTCTGCCTCTTAAAACTAAAACCTACATACTCGTACACCATTTTAATACAGACAGACACTCCTCGCAATCGCAAGCTTCATTCACCTCTGAAACGACCAAACCAAGAAACCCAAGGAGAGCCGGCCGGAGGCCAAGCAGCCATGGACCGCACCTACAAGGGCGGCATCAAGGCCTACTGGAAGCGACAAGGGTACTACCGCCTCGACGCCGCCGCCGCCCAGCGCCGCCCGCCGCTCCCCACCGCCGATCTCGGAGGCGGCGCACCAGCGCAGGAGGGTCTCCGTCGGCGCCGGCGACGCGGGTGGCGCGTGCGCCGAGGCCTCTCGCGACGGCTGCTCCGTGCGCTCTCGCCGCGGCGGTGGCTCGCGCGCCTCCGCGACGCGTACGTCTCGGCCATGCTGCGGCTGGCGTCCTCCCCCGCCGTCGGGTACGGCGCCGGCGCGCCGTACTGCGCCGCGGGCCCCGAGGCATTCGTGCGGCCGCGGCAGCTCAAGGAGTACGACGAGAAGGTGCTCGTCGAGATCTACAGGTCCATACTCGCGCGCGGCGGGCACCTCGCGGTCGGCGGCGACGGCGCGCCTGCCACCGCTGCAGCCGCCACCCTCCGGCTGCCCATGGCCGTCTGATCATCAGAAAAATGTTTCCTGGTTTCTTTCTCAGCAATTAAACTAGCTAGCACTTGTAACTTATTTTCTCAGAGAAACCACTTAATTGTAACTTAATCACGTACGTCTCAAAATATCGTCTTCTCCTCTTTTTTTCTGCACAAAACTACGGTTTCAGTTCTAGCTACTGCTACTACTTCATAAAGTTTTCTGGATTTACATCTTTGGAATTACTATAGTTCAGCAGTGTGCATAATTACTTTACTATAGTTCAGTAGTGAGCATGTGACGTGGATAGCAAGATGTGCCTAATAAGCAAGCATAATTAACAGTTAACTATTAATGATGACGAACAGAAAAATGTGAACCTACGCTACCGTACACGCCACATGATCCCAAATCCGTATAGAGATATGAAGTAACAAACTTCCTGTTCCTGGCGGTAGGCTGGTTGTATAAATTATCTGATATCACATCTGCTTCTTTAATATACTGATGCAAAATTAATTAGCTGATCAGCCTCCACTATTGCACACCCGTACATCAACTTTGATTGTTACTTTTAGTAAGAAAAAAAGAGTAGAATTTCGAAAATGAACATCAGTATAATTAACAGTGGCTTAGAGTGAGCTAGCTTGGCAGGGCCTGATGTTTAGCACAGAACGAGGATCAACATTTTATTTTAGCTTAACAGGGCCATTAATGCAGTGCTGGACGCGCGTGCCCGACTCGATGCAGGGGAGAGGGCGCTGAATTTTTTTTTATTTTGGACCACTCGGGTGAATCAATTGTAAATCTAGACCTCTTTCTCTTTTTTTTTGCAAATCTAGCCCCCCTCTCTCTCCTTCCGCGCTCGGGGAGCGCGGAAAGTGGCTGCTCCGCACGAATCTCCGCGGAGTGGGCGGCGATCATGAAGCGAAAAGTTTCGTGCTCGGGCACATGAAGTGACTTCCGCTCACGCATCATGAAGTGGCCGTACTGCACGCTGGGTCTTCCGCGCTCCGGCGGAAGGTGAGGGGGCGGTTGCAAAAAAGAGGAAGGGGTCTAGATTTGCAATTGATTCACCCGAGAGGTCAAAATAAAAGATTTGCACGGCCTTGAGACAACCTTGATTACGTCTTGTTGGTTCTCCACCGTCAAGATTGATCGGGCGTCTGGCAGAAACAGGACACCGCCACGTTGAGCAGCGTACGCCATTATCTGATTGCCAATTTTTTCCTTGTCATTTCTCGACTCATATGTGGTGCACAGAAAATGGTACCAAGGCAAGATTATACCGTGGTCACCGGCGGTAAGACAGGTTATCGACCATTTTTATGGGAGATTGATTATTTACCCTCTCCTTTAGTTGGCAATATAGGATATACCCTCATTTCCAATATAATTGACTATTTACCTTCTTCCTGTTCAAATGCATGAGAATATACCATTATGGACAGCTTTATCCCTCACCTTCTTCCTCCACTCCTCTCTTCAAGTCTGGCGGCCATGGCGCCTAGCGAGATCTTGGCACGTGGGGGAGGCTACTGATGAAGAAGAGGCCGAAAAGAGATAGGATCTTGGTGGTACTGCCCGGGAGGTGGCAGTGCATGTGGAAGGGGAGGCGGCGGCAGTGTGGAGAGGGAGGATTAGAGAGAGACGAGTGGTGATGGTTGCCATAGCTAGTGAGGTCATGGAGAAGAGGAGGATTTGGGAGGAGAAAGGGGAGGGGTAGTATGGTTATTCAATCCTAATAGTGGCATATCCTCAAGGATCTCATGTAAAGAGGGGTACAAAATCAATTACACTGTAAAGGATGATATGGTATTCGAATAATCATCTCTACGATAACCCATGTTGGTGGTACCAATATGTTCAACTACTAATGACCATCCTATGGTGACAAAGATTTTATAGTATTCAAATAATCAATGGTGACATAATAACAAATAGGTGATTAACTACCCAAAAACAGTTGATATAAAATATACCATGCAATTTGAATATAAAGCAAGATACTTTTGAAAACATAGCTTCAATATGATCAATTGATTACGACTTGTCTTGGCTTTGCTCGGTTACCACACTTTGGTCTTCAAACCTTGCTCCTGCTCCTTGAAAAAGGTCGCCTAAATGAGAAAGAGACAACGAACAAAGCACAAGTAAATCCAAAATAAAAACAAATAAAATACAAAACCAACTCTAAAAGAAAGAGCTCGATTTTAGACGAATTTACAAACTTGAACGGGCTGAATCGGAGTTCGAACGAAGGAGAACGGACACTCGGAAGATTAAATCTAAAAAAAAAAGAGAAAGAGAAAACACTATTTCGGATTTTTGGAATTTTTTTTCAAAAGAAAATTCCAGATTACTACGTCAGGATGATATCAGCAAGGAAATTGAATTTCAGCTGGAATTAATTTTCTAAAGGAAAAGAAATTCAAGACACTGACATGTGGGCCTATGGTCTATAGACCAGGTCCACGTAAGAAGGGTCTACGGTGAACGGTGCACCTGATTCACAAAATAGGGTTGACAAGTAGGGTCCACGTATCTGAGACACGATCCACCGTGGACCAAGTCCATGCGACTGAGACTTGGGGCTGGCTCGGGTTGACACGTGGGCTGCCAGAAGGCTTCTGACGAGGGCGACACGGGGCCCCAGAAGCTGAGATGGCGTTGAGGTGGCTGGCCACGACGACAGTGGTGGCGCAATGAGACCGAAGGTCACCAGCGATGGTGAGGCGTAATGAAGGTGCGGAACGGGGAGAACAAGGCACGGCGAAGACGATGATGCAGTGAGGATGAAGGCGGCAGAGCGACACGGCTTGCGGTGGCGACAGTGAAACGATGGTCTCCCGAGGACGGTGAAGGGAGCATCGCGTAGAATGCGAGGAGGCGAAGATAGGGAGGTGGACGATGGCACTCGGGACTCACCGACGGCGATGCAATCGGCGGTTGAATGGTGGCGACGAAGGAAGGGGAAAAGCTTCCATTCTTTATGGCAGCAACTCCTCGCTCTGATTGGCTTCTCCCGAGGCTTAGCGACAGCAAGGCGCTCCTGTTGACACAGTCAGAACCGACGGGGAGGCTTCACAACAGCGGTGCGACGAACTCGACCTTTGCCTTCAATGGCAGCGGTGACGAAGCTCAACGAGGCAGCGCGGCTAGGGCTTCCCAGGGCAACGGCAGTTCGGGAATGGAGGCAAGGGCGTCAGGGTGGCTATTTAAAGGCGACGGAGGGGGAGAAACCAAGGAGAACACAGTGACGGTGTCGTGTTGGAGGTGGAAATGGAGCCGGGTCAGAGACGAACTGGATGGGGCAACCCTGACAGGTGGGGCACACTAGTCAGTGGTAGTAAGGCAGAGACGGACACAGGCTGGCATGCAAAAACGACGAAGCAGGCTAGGCCAGAATCAGGCTGGGTGAGGGAAAGATTGGGCTAGGAGGAAAAGGATTATGCCCAAAGGAATTCCCAAAAAAGAAAGGATTTATGATTTTCTGAAAAGAGAATAAATAAAACCGAGCTCAAAGAAATAGAAAATAAACTCAAAAAATTCCAAAAAAATACTCTAGAACTCAAATAAAACAGTTTTGAATTTAATTGAACTTTAGATTATTCACATTAAATGTTTGAATTTCTGAAAATTTAAATTAAGCTTTAACTTAAACAAGAAAATTCAAATAGTTCCTTTTATTTTTGAAGGCTTCAAAAAGACTCCCAAATTTGGGATGTTACTGCCGTGCCAGTGGTGATCAAAGAGTAGACCACAAAAAGTTATCTATCACTAGATCGAGAATGTATTGAACAGTCCATGGATGATAGATATCTCATATGGAGTTCAACCAGATATCGTGAGGTGAAAGGAGAATACGCAAGCAGGTCGTTTAGTCCGATCAGATATGAACTAGCTGTATTGAGATATGGACTAGTGGTGAGCTGGTTGTACATGATCACTAACTGGTCGACGAATTGGTCGTAAGGTGTTACAGACTGGTCGTGAATAAAGGTGAACTGGTTGTATGAGAAAATGAGCTAGTCGTAAGTGATAATGACCTAGTCGTAGATCATATTATGTAAGGTTCATTCGACATAATATTTATGTGTATTCGGGAGTCATTATATCATGCTAGTAACCGCTATCGACTTATGGTCAGAAATGAGTTTTCGAGTCACAACTGATTAAGCATGAACCTACAGGGTCATACATTTAACGGGTTGGATGGACTCTTTATAAGGGAATGCATGGGGCTGTTGGGAGATTAGAGTTGCACCATCGAAACCCTAGCCATCACCTCCCCGAAGGCCCTACCGTGGGAGTTAGTGCTATCACACCCGGCGTGTGGCGTTCCACCCCTGGATGTGTGAATACTGTAGAGGCGCTATTGTGATTGCTGCTGTGCTAATCAAGGACAATCCATGACCTACGCATGGAATGTGATAGGTTATCGAAGGAGACAATCGGTGCCGAGGGCATCGGACGATCAACCACTACATCAACACGCTCGACGTTGGATCAGGTTGCTCGAACTCTTCTTCCATTGTGTTGCGCATCTAGTGGTAATGATCTGTGATCTCTTACTTGCATGACTTCCTGATTACGTAATAGAATTTTTGAATTGTGCGCTAGTGTATCTTACCCATAGCCCTTCAATATCCTCAAAGACTACTCTATCTCGTGGCAAATCCTTAATTGTCCCTAGTAGAAAAGTTCATAATTTGAACCAAACTTTCGTGAAGAACTTATCATTACAACACATTGGACACCACATAATCCAAATAAATACTCACAAGTGTTTTAATTTATAAGTGTTAAGAAAAATAGCGACAGGAAAGCAATTCCCAATGTTTAGAAAATTCCTTGGCGCATACAAACGCTTCGCTTGTCCACAAAGTTTACATTCGCCCCATTATTTTCACATGCTCCCTATTTTCTCCTTTTTAGGTTGTTTTATTTATGTTGGGGATTGTACAATTTATAAAATAAAATAAGGATGTGACTACATGACGAGTGGTAGCCTGATAGGCTAATCGCGCAACTACCCAAGCAGGGGCGGATCTAGTATAGGGACATGGGTGTACAGATGTACACCCATTTTGTGTTTTGAAAAAAAAACTCAGTATTTATTAGGTACATATACTAGTAAGTACACTTAAAATACATATTTGCACTGTGCAGTCGATTCAGTCCATCGCAGCCGCCAACCGGCCACATCCTCTCTAGTCTTCGCAGCCCACTCAGACTCAATTCGCAGCCTGCACGCCACCACCAGCCCACAGCCCAACTCCAAGCCACAACCGACCCTCAGGCACTCCACTCAGCGCTCGCCCGCATCCTCCTCCCTCCTCCTTCCTTCCCCTCTGTCCCCACAATCGCCTGCCCGTCCTCCTCCTCCTCCTCCTGCCTTGCCCCCAGGCGTCCACCGCCTCCCTTCTCCTCCCCTAAGCGCCACTGCCATGCCCTCCTCCTCCCCCCTAGCTGTCGCCCACGCCCTCTCTCCCTCCCACACCCGCCTGCGCCACCGCCCGCCTCCGGCCCCGACCGGATCTACCTCTCACGTGCCTCTCTCTTCCTCCCTGTGCCGCACCCCTCTTCCTGCCCCACCGCCCTCCTCCTCTCGCCTCCTCCCGTGCCGACACCCCACCTCCTTGTTCCTCTTTGCCCTCTCTTCCGGTCTTCCTCATTACCAAATCCACCTCCTCCTCCACCACCTTAAAACCCTCCTCTCCGCCTCCGCCTCCTCCTTCGCTGATGATGTGTGCTCGTCGATCGGCCGGAGATGGTGCTGTGCGATCTCATGGCGATCAGGGCCTACTTCCTTGGCCTCAAGCATATCTACAGGGTGAGTGCAAGGTGAGCTGCTAGTTTCTTGCTGATTGGGGATTTGCTTATTGGTAGCGCCAAGGGCGAGGAGAACGAAATCACGATTCACAAAAGGTTCTTGGTTGATTGGGGATTGGCTGAGTGGCTCCTTACTGCAAAAATGGATGTGTGCACTGCATTGTGCTTCTTTGCTTGTAGTTGTATGTATGCAATGTATGGAAATTGGCACTGATTGGCTCATTAGTCCTAACGAGGATCTAATAATCCTCATTTTATCATTTATCTATAATTCTTATTATGGGTAAATATGACGTCATATGGTCCCTGAGTATACCCCATATATTTACAAGGGAGAAGCCAACCAGGTGGTCGTAAGTTCTTCTACGACCACCCTATAGTCGTAAGTCCCGCTACGACTATCTCATGGTCGTAAGTTCTTCTCGATCACTATCCGATCGTAAGTTATTCTCGACTACCTTATGGTCGTAGCTCTTCTCTCGACACTGTGTCACTCGACCACCCTATGATCAAAAGAACCTACAAGCGAGTGGGTCCAATTGATTGGAGAATTCAAGCGATCAATATATGCCGTTATTCTCTGAGTAACACAGACATAATACTCCATTATCTCGATAAGTAATCGCGAGGCGACGACGGAGGAGTTAATACCTGGTGATTACTACAAACATGCGCCCGTTATACGAACTGATGAGGCGCCACTTCACTTGGAGAAACGACCACTCCTTCACCGACTATATAAAGGTGGCGGTCAGAGAGGAATGGAGGGGACAACAGAGAACGAGACAGAAGGCAATTCAGAAGATAGGCACTATCCTCTGTAATAGTCTTTGTCTTTCTCCTAATTATAGAAAAATACACTCAATACCATACACACACAGGAGTAGGTTTGTTATTCTCTCTGGAGAAGGGCTGAACTTGTATAAAAATCCCCGTGTCAATCTCTCTGCGTGATTTCATTCTTGGAGACCCCCTGAATCAAACAGTCTTTACGTAAGATCAGTTCTAAAACACCGGCGCTTGGCGCCGATCTAGGGATCTTCCGTAATCTCTTGTCAACATACTCTCTTTTTCCAATCCTCATGCACTCATGGTAGGAGAATGGAGCGAGGAGAACTGGTTCGACTTAGCGGTCTGTGAGATATCGACATGGATGCCGGTTTCGACTACGAGCCGAGTATCGTCTCATCTGATGGCATTGCTGCCTCCGGAGATCTTTCTGCAGATCCAGGAGACCATGCCACCGATGGGGTTGAGGAGGGATCCTTATCCCCCACAACAGTACGTCCAACAGAGGAATCGATTTCCTCAAAGGACAAGGGTCAATTCGACCATAATCAGGACTACACCCAGGCGGACTCACAACACGACGAGAGTTTTTCCTCTGAGTGTCCGAGTCCCCCTAAGGCGGTCTGACTTGGCAAGACAAGTTCTGGAAGCCACAATTCTAGGGCTTCGCCAGCATCTAGTGGTCCTCTCTCTCTGGTTAACGCCACAGAGAATGGGATCAAGTATGCTTTTCCTGCAAATTCGACCATCTCTCCGCAGGTCACACCTACGGATGGAGACGGTTATAATCCAGAGTTCCCCTTCGTGGAGGGGATTACTCCAAGTCGTCAGATGGTGTCTCTCGACTACTCCTCAAGCGGGGAGGCCTCAAGCACAAGTGAGAATCATCAATGGGAGGTCTTTGTCCTTCCCTCGAATCAAGGTCACCCATCTAAAGACCGAACTAAGGACCCTCCCCAAAGATCACGCACTACGCCCCCTCATAACAATGGCAAGGGCACCACTAGTGATAGACAGAACCAACACTCTGATGAGCGTGAGTGAAATCCTCGACATACTCGCACTCCATTGAGGCAGTTTCAAGGATCTGATGTGAAAGATCTTGAAGCAATTCGACAGAAGAAAATTGCAGCCCAGAAAACTATGCCTAGACGCATCCAGTATCAGCTAGAGGAAGCTCAAGAACTCCAGCACATCAATGACCTCCTTGAGAACCTGACTCGAGAGCTTGCCTGAGCGCCAAGCTACAACCTCTTCGTCAAAGAGATCGCACAAAGGCTTCAGAGCACGATGGCAAGACTGGAAGCACCTCGCCAATATCATTCAGGAAGTCGTAGCAATACGGCTTTCTCAACTACCAGTCGTTCGAAAAATTCACCGCGTAAAGATCGGTGCAACGACAAGTCGCATCGATCTCCTACCCGGAGAAATGTCCTTCGAACGTTAGATGATCAACAAGCCACTCGGAGAGGTAATCACTCACCATTCTGACATGAAAATCTGCAGCAGCAGATGGAATACGAGGAGTATTTCCCTCGTAAGACTGAGACCTACTACAGGTTAGGTCAACTTTGTCACCGGTATCGTCGAATCGATCACTGGTGATATCAACCCTTCTTTTATGCAAAGGAGGCGTCAAGAAGTCATTTACGGATGTCGGGCCTTCTCATCGACCTCCGGCGGTTCTTTGGTGCCTCGTTTTCGACCGATGAACATGGAAAAGTTTGATGGATCTCGAAATCCCATCGAATTCCTCCAAATTTACACAACAATTGTCCGAAAGCGGCAGGAGGAGAGCATGTAATGGCGAATTACCTTCCAACTGTGCTCGAAGGGTCCGCTCGATCGTGGCTACTAAACTAACCACTCGAGTCGATCTATTCGTGGCAACACCTCTGCGACCTTCTACTAGCAAACTTCCTAGGCATCTACAATCGCCCTGGAAAAGGGGACGACTTGCACCGGATGAGACAAAACGATCACGAGACCTTGCGCCAATTCATTAGGCGCTTTAGTCAGGTTTGCAATTCAATTCTGGAGGTTTCTGACTCATCTGTCATCAGAGCTTTCAAGCAGGGAGTCTGCAGTAGAAGAATAATGGAGGATATCGCTTTGAATCACCGTCGCCGAACTCTTTGAGATGGCCGATCGGTATGCAACTACTTCTGAGGTAGTCGAATGGAACAACAAAATCGATCGGGAGGACAATACCTCTCGAGAGCGAGGCGAAGGTGGCAAAAAGAAGGATAAGAAAGCGAAAAAGTCCAAGAATAAGGCGAAGGGCCAAAAACCTCAAGCCAGCGGTTCTAAGGAGGTCTTGGCTGTAAACGATAAGGAGCCACGAAGTTCCAAACCATACTCCGACAAAAGCAAAGGTAAGCGCCCCGATCGGAAGAATGACAAGCCTATGTGGTGTCCTTTCCATAAAAAGGAAGGACATGATCTTCGCAACTGCCGAGTTTTCCAATGAAAACTCGAGAACTACTACAACACAAAGGATCACTTCCCACTCTCGAGCAGGTAGGGCAAATGAGTGGTCATAAGTCGTCGGATGACGATGAGGAGATGTCGTTCCAAGATCCGCAACATACCGTCGAGCACATCTACGGGGGATCGTCGGCACATGAATCAAAGCGACAGCTTAAGGCTGTCAAACGCGAGGTAAACTCCATAGACCCTCTTATCGTCAATAAATTACCGAAGTGGTCAGAAGTCACCATCTCCTTCGAGAAGGGTGACTGCCCGATTCCTTCGACTCGACCAGGTCGATATTCGATCATAGTCGAACCCACCATCAACAATTGTCGAGTCAATCGAATTTTAGTTGATGGTGGCAGCTCATTAAACATCCTCTTTACGAGTGCCCTGGACGAAATGCAAGTACCTAGGACTAAGGTAAGACCAGTATGATACTCTTTTCCTGGGATCGTACCGGGGTCTTCGGCCAAACCTATTGGCCAAGTTTCTCTTCCTTTAACATTTGGTTCACCAAGTAATTTCAGGACAGAGAAGATCTCCTTTGATGTGGTCGATTTCAATACAGCATATAACACCATACTCGGACGACCAACTTTGGCAAAATTTTTAATGGCTACTCATTACGGGTATCAGTGTCTTAAGATGCCAGGTCCCAAAGGAGTAATCACAATCCATTGTGACAAGAAGATGGCGCATACCTACGACCGTCGATCCCTCGAGATGGTTAGTCAAATACCAACTCGAGAAGAAAGTCAACCTTCGACTAACAAGTCGAAGCCTAAAGTTGCACCAAAGCCGAACGACCAAGTCAAAGAGGTTCCTCTGGACGCAGGGGAGCCCTCAAAGACTGTTCGCATCGGGGATACTTCCGATCCCAAGTAGGAAGACGCCCTCATCTCCTTCCTCTGAGCTAACGCAGATGTCTTCGCGTGGCAAGCATCCGACATGCCCGGAGTCCCTAGGGAGGTGATCGAGCACAGGCTAGCTTTGCGGCTTGATAAAGTACCCGTAAAACAAAAATTACGGAGATTTTCCCCTGATCGACGAGATGCTATCAAATCAGAATTGGACAACCTACTTAAAGCAGGCTTTATAAGAGAAGTTGACCACCCAGAGTTGTTGGCTAACCCTATAATGGTTAGGAAGTCGAACGACAAATGACGTAAGTGCGTAGACTTCACTGATCTAAATAAAGCTTGTCCAAAAGATGATTTCCCTTTACCTCGTATCGATCAGTTGGTTGATTCTACTGCAGGTTGTGAAGTGTTAAGTTTTCTAGATGCATATTCTGGTTACCACCAGATCAATATGTGTCTAGACGATGAAGAAAAGATCGTATTCATTACACCATTTAGTATATTTTGCTATGTCAAAATGCCATTTGGTCTAAAAAAATACTGGCGTTTCTTTTCAACGCTTGATGCAATCGACTTTTTTTATCTCAACTAGGCCGAAACCTAGAAGTCTATGTTGATGATCTAGTCATTAAAAGCATCAAGAGATTTAATCATATCACTGACCTATAAGAAACATTCGACAACCTCGGAAAACACCGCTTAAAACTCAATCCTGAGAAGTATGTGTTCAGAGTCTCTTTAGGAAAATTGCTTGGATTCCTAGTATCTATACGAGGAATCAAAGCAAATCCTGAAAAGATACAGGCCATTGTCCAAATGCACCCTCCGACCACGAAGAAAGAAGTCCAGAAACTCACAGGGTGCATGGCGGCTTTAAGTTGATTCATCGCGCGGCTGGGAGAAAAAGGACTACCCTTCTTCAAACTTCTAAAGAAGCACGAGGGTTTTGTGTGGTCGAAAGAGGCAAATGGTGCCTTTGAGGATGTCAAGAGGTATCTTACGAGTGCTCCTATTCTGGTTTCTCTGAGGCCAAAAGAGACACTCTTAATTTACCTAGCTGCCACACCACAGGCAGTGAGCGCAGTACTGGTTGTAGAACGTGAAAACGTACAACGACCAGTTTACTACGTAAGTGAAGTTTTACACGGGCCTAAGGAGCGTTACCCTCAGGTCCAAAAAATTCTATATGCCCTCCTCACGTCTTGAGAAACTATGACATTATTTTCAAGCGCACAAAATAGCCAGATCTGCCTCGAGTTTCCCTTGGGAACAATTGTAACATCCCAAATGTATAATTAGGGTTAATCAAGTATAATTATATGTGTAGAAATTAAAACTTTTTCTCACATCTTGAAAAACCCTAAAATCTTATGTAATTCTTGTCCAAGAGTTGTGTAATCCAAAACACAAAGCTCTTGTTGACCAAAAATCAAACTCATTTTCCAATTATCTTAAATCTTGTGTCAAACATTTGGAATATATTTTCCTTGGTCCCAAAACTGATATGGGACCCTCTGAAAAATATCATGAGTTATAACACTTGTTGATAATTTTGGAGGCAAAACAATCCTTTAAACAACCTTCATGAATTTTCTGAGAAAAATGCATTGCATAATAACCTCTGGAAATTTTATGCAAGGTTGATCTCATTGTCAGCAAGCTCCAGTTAAAATTTCATCAAATTTGGAGTTCATTTGCTATCTCAAATAATTCTGCTAAGTTTCAATTTGTTAAAAAACTAAATTTAAAAGCCTACACTGTTCCTTGGGCTAGCCATATTCAAAGCTGGTCCAGCCCAACCATGTCTGCACCTCAGCAGACCTCATCTCCACCTTGATCAGGTCGCAGCTGTTGGATTTACATCCAACAGCCACGACCTCCTCCTCAACATACTCGGTCAGGTCCTCCCACCTCCGTGAGGTCATAGCCCTTGGATCCAAGATCCATGGCCCTGACCTCCCCTCACTGTTAAACTTAGCAAACCTCCCACCTAACCAAGGTCGTAGCCATTGGATCAAATCCAACAGCTCACGACCTCCCCGTGCTATCAAGCACTCACAACCTCCCCCATCTTTTGTTGTGCACCGTTAGATTAAAATCTACGGTCACGACCTCCTTTGTCTCATGCGCACTGACCTCCCAGTAAGACGTGAGGTCATAGCCCTTAGATCTAAATCTAAAGGCCTGACCTCCCTTGTGCGTTCGCAAGCTCAGACCTCTACCTCTTTTGATCGGAACCCTTAGATCTAAATCTAACGGTCCTGACCTCCCTTGCTGTGCGCATCATATCGAGACCTCCCCATCAGTCGGTGCCCTTGGATTTAAATCCAAAGGCCATGACCTCCCCTCATGTCCTTTTGATCGCGTGCAGTTAAGTCCTCACTTGGAGGTCCACACCGTTGGATGGAGATCCAACGCTTGGACCTCTGTCCCTTTTCCTCACGTGCGTTTTGCGATTAAATGAAATCGGAGGGCCACGACCTCCCCATCCTTGATCGTGTGGTGGGACCTCCTCCCACCACTTAAAACATAACGGTTCAAAATTGGATCCGATGGTTAGGACCTCTCCCGTGTCTTATCCAGCGGTCACCAAGACCTCCTGTTCTTCTCCTTCCTCTGGCGCACATCACGAGCTCTGGCGGTGGAGCACGCGCGCCTCCTCATGCACCTTCTTGACTCCTGGCGACCAAGCATTTAATGCTGGTCGACTTTCCGCTTTTCAGTCGGACAGGCTGTCACCCGTCAACTTTACATCTTGTCCAATGTCCTAGACCGTGCCATGGGCCAAGCTCACCATGAGCTTAGCCAGTGGTCCATGACCTCCTGTGCCCAAGTATAAAGCCCCATTGGGTTCCTCCCGTAGCTTCTTTGGCACTCCTTCAAGTTCTAGCTTGCACTGGTGCCTTCTAAGCTTTGCTCTTCCACTCACCTCCCATCTTGGCTGCCATTGTTGAGGACCTTGGAGCTTCTCGGTAGCTCAGGAGTTCCAGTGGCTCCCTCTTTCAAACCTTGCTCACTCTTGCTCCTAAAGACCTCTTGGAAGTTAACCCTAACTTGAATTGTTTGGGCATTTTTCAGAGGTGGACAAAGTCGAGCTTGGGGCTGGAGCTTTGGGCTGTGAAGCTTCACTGCCTTCCCCAACTCCGGTCATCACCTCCACGACCTCCCCAGCACCTTAGGACCTCCAGGTACACCCCCTGTTAGTCCTTTAGATGCTGGCACCCGCTTGAATGCATGTTGCGGAGCTTAAGTTTTGGCACACGCTTGATTGTCGCATGAGCTCCATTTTGCATTTTAAGTAGTTTGGCCGTGCTTGTCATCTTTTGACCTCTCCGGCTCGGCGGCGTTCAAGGCCATCGCCGCCGTTGAGAGGAGGACCATTGAGTGCGCATGGTTATTGCCCACCGCGGTATCGTTGACCTCACCGCGGGCTCTACATCGCCGGCGAGATCACTTCTTCCCGCGGGATTTTGTCGGACGTCCCGAAAGTGTCATTGTCGTTTTAGGACATAAATTCACCGCTTTAAATGCCCAATCATTGCAATCATGGGGTTAGCGATAAATGCCATTAAACCTTGTCTCTTGTCGCATTTAAAACCTCCCTCGCGGACCTCCTCATGGTCCCGCCGCATTTATTCATGTCCAAGTGCGTCTTGCGAGTTAAAGCGCTGGAGTGCAGGGCGTCGCACCTCCTCCGAGGAGATCTGGAGCGTCCAAGACCTCCCTTGCGCAATCATAGCCGTCCAGACCTCCCTGGAGGTCTGTAACGTTTAGACCTCCGCTTAAGACCTCCCCGAAGCCATCTCAGCCTTTCATGACCTCCCCGGGTAGATCTTGACCGTCAAGGTCCTCCCTCGGACGATCTGGACCATCAAGGACCTCCCTTGGAACATCTGGACCGTCCAGGACCTCCTCCGTGAGGTCCTGACGATGTAGATTTTCCTCAGGGAGATCTTGATAGTTTGGACCTTCCTTTGGAAGATCTCAACCGTTGAGGACCTCCCCTTTAGATCTGGTCCGTTTCGGACCTCCTTTCTGTGTTGTGGTCCGTTGGATTTCGCATCTACGGCCCCGACCTCCCCTCACCTCGCGCATGTGCGTTGCTAGGAAGCCCAGGACCTCTGGACCTCCTGAGCGCGTGTGCGTTGTTCACCTGGGAGGTCTGAGCCGTTAGATCTAAGATCTGTGGCTCACGTCCTCCCATGTCCTTATGGGTTTTAGAAATTCGAAGAAGTCTTAGTTAAACCTGAAATAAGGTATAAACTTTAGAATTTCATATCTTTCTCATTTTAAATCCATTTGAGGTCATTCAAAGTATGTTGGCTCTGTCTTGGACTTGACTTTAATCCAAAAATGATTGTAAGTCGAGTTCAGCTTCAGAGCACAGTTTTGCCATTAGATTTTAAAACTCACTTTAAATATACACTCAAATTGATGCTTAACTTGTAAAATACATAACTAATGCTCTATAGATTATTTTTGGGTGAGACCAACTTTGTTGGTTTCCTCTCTTAGTGAACTCACTGTGAAAATTGGTTTTGAGCATGTTGCTGTTAGGAAATTGAGGACTTGTGCATTATAATTTTGTTCAAGTTCTTGTTTTGAAAAATGGTAGGAAGTGCATAATAGCTCCAAATGAGGTGAACTCAATTGTGTTATTCATCTCATGAGGTGCTGGTTTTACAGTAAAATTTCAGCTTCACTTCTATTCTAGAAAATTTTGCGATGAACAGTAACATATTTCTAATTAATAGGCTGAGCAGAATTGATTTCATCATATCTTTTGCATTAAGAATCCAAATCAATTGGTTCTTGTTGCTAAATTCATGATAAATCATTGTCTTGCTGCTGTAAAATTTTCATAGCTTTGGAGAAGTTTCTCTGTTGCGTCTTTTTGGTTTTTAAATCGTTCTTATCGGTTCTTTCTCGCTTTTCCGTTAGGTTTCGACATTTGTGGTGATCCCGAGAGTGACCCTCTGCCACAACTTGGCCAGCAACAGCAAGGCAAGCAGTTTGATCATTTCCATCATTGTCCCATTACTTTAAAGCTTAATATATTGTTTTACTTCTATGTATGCATGCTACTTTGTGTTAAATGTAAGCTAGCAAGCCTATAGTTGCATAATCTGTAGGAATTGTTTATCCTCTACTACCATGAGCCTAGGTTATTTGCTGTGGTGGGAGCTCGTTGGATGAGCTCCTATCACTTAGTAGTTTCGATTTAAATTGCTTAGACATGCTTAGTTTTCGGTAGAAATGGGCGATCATCGACTTAGTCGATGGTCTTGATCACTCAAAACTGATTATTACTCCTATATGTCCAGCACTTGTGCTTTGATTAATTGTAAAATCAAAACTGAAAATAAAAGATTGATTTAGACTTGGGCATATTGGATGGATGGCGTGGTTTTTGGATGTGGTGGTATGCAGGGTCCCTAAGGACCGAGTACTTGGGTCACTAAGCCAGCGATTTTATGTACTAACCACACGAGGGGCATATGGAACCCTCTTGACTAAGTACTTTGGGCGGTGTTAATTGGGGTCGCTCGGTTGGTGTGTTTTAAAGATAAAATGTGTGTGTGATGTGGGAGGGAGCATTAGCTTCCGGAAGGTTGTGTGATGTCTCCTTCTCCCGTGGGTTGTGCGACTCGAATTAGCATTGTCCATTGGAAATGTCTCGAGGGACTTAGCCGTGCTTGCACACCTAAGGTAGTGTGCTTAAAGGAAAGGCGATCGGCGTGTGGGTACAGTGGTACACCTGCGCAGGATAAAACTATTGAATAGCCTCGTCCTAGGTTATGGACATGCTTGGTAAGGTCGTTCAAGACTAGACTACAACCTTTAATTAAAAACTTGACATGGTTGGTATGAGCGGGAGTTCATGCTATTGTTGTGGTGACTTGGGTTGGTCACTTCCGTGTTGTTCTTGTTGTTGTTATTATGTTATTTATCTCGTTGTTATTTCAACAATTAAAAATGCTTTGTCAAATTGCTTTCAATCTACTATATTATTGCAAATGAAACTTGCTTTATGCTAAAATGAGTCCAAAGCCTCATCCACTTAAATAAAGCTTGCATATAGCTAAATTATAGTTACATTATCTTACGTCGGTCTTGCGAGTACAATAAACAATTTATTGTACTCATTTGCTTTGCTTAACAACTTTGTTGCAGAGGAGGTAGAGCCCAAAGGGCTTTACTTTTGTGAGCTGTGCGGTGGTTGGGAGAGCGACTAGCTTGGCGGTCCTGGTCGATTGCCTTGTGGGCTAAAGGCACCTTGGTTGGCTCTTATTTTGGGCCATCTTTATGGCACTTTTGCTTCATTGTTATCTTTTTGTAATTATTGCTATTTGGCCTAAGGGCCTCTCTTTTGTAATATCTATTCCATATTAATGTTAACTTCTGGTTTGTTGCTTATGTACTATGTGTTGTATGGAATTGATGCATTCTTTTGTTGTGAGGTATGTGTACTGCATTCTGGGAAGTATACATCTCTCGAGACCGAGTTTATTTGGTTGATAATACTAGGGTCAATTGGATGACTAAGTATTATGAGCCTAATAAATCCGGGTGCTCACAAAAGTTGGTATCAGAGCCATTCAGACCGTAGTAACGCAAGCTTGGTCGCCTTTAGGATATTTTGAAAATCTAATTTCAAAGTATCAAAGGAGTTTTGAAAGCTTAAGTAATTCTCTACTTTTACTCCTTATCTATCTTAGCTTTCTCTTCTCATCTCACTCTAATTTGAGTTTTAAAAATTGTTTTCCTCTCTTCCCTTCCACACAATAGTTGTTATCGATTAATGGGGTTTTGGGGAATCAATGAGTTTGGCAAATTGAAGTGTGAGCTGCCCATCTACAAGGTTTTGAAGCTTCTGGAATGGCCAATTTCGACTGGAAGCTTGGATGCAAAATCTGGACAGCAAGCTCAAAGGTTCTAAATAGGATAGAAAATGAGAGGTTAAATCAACAAAAATTTGTGGGAATAAAAGGGTAAGACGTGATACTAGTTAGCTAAGTATCTAACACTTATTTCGCTGCATTAACCTTGCTCTCTAATAGTTTTAGATCTCATCTTACAATCTGATTTTTAATCTTCTCGATCAATTACTCGTTCATTCAATACGGGTTAGTTGAGTTGAGAAGTTGAGCCTTGCTTTTGGGGTTTCTTGGCTGTTTTTGGAGTCTATTAGAAGCTTTTTAAAGTATAATTACCCGCTGTTTTGGCTTTCGTTTAGGGTGATATTCCATTCCCCTGGTCGTTGGCTTTGCTTTCCTTAAGGCTTTGTTTTCGGGTTTAGTTGCTAACCAAATTTCATTGTAACAGATGGCGGGCCTTTTCGTAGCGGCCAAGGCGAGCACTGGTCCGGACGAGGAGCTTCCTCCTCCTCCGACCATGGCCGAGGTTCTTCTTGGATCGGCGCAACCGCGGATGACCGGAGAGTTCTCTCGGGCGTCATCGCGCAACACCACCTACTTACGGAGCTTCGTGATCTGGGCGAGGAATGCCCATCGGCGCGTGGAGGACTCGCGGAGTTTCTTCGTACTCAGCCCCTACCTTTTCCGGTCGAGGACCCGTTGGATGCGACGATTGGCTTGTCTCGTGGAGCGAAGCTCCGATCGCGCAGCGCCGCGGAGCACGAGAAGGCGCTGCTCGCATCGCACCACCGGAGGTGCAGCTTTGTCATGGTGGGAGAGCTTTCTCGCCATGCAGCCCGCAGACCACACCGTTTCTTGGGAGGAGTTTCAGATCGCCTTCCGTCGGGCTCACATCCTGCCGGCTTGATGGAGATCAAGAAGCGGGAGTTTCTTGCGCTCAAGCAAGGGCGTGGCTCGACCATGGAGTATGTCTCGAGTTCAACCATCTAGCTCGTTATGCTCACGAGGATGTGGCCACCGATATGGCTAAGGTGCCAAGTTCAGCGTGGCTTGTCCGAGGAGTGAAGGACAAGCTATCCATTGTCGACTTTCCCGATTTTCAGACCTTGGTCGACAAGGCCATCGTCGTGAGCATGCGGCTCGAGAGCTTATGGACTCCATAAGCGCAAGTGGGAGGCCCATAAGTCATCCAGGCGATTCCTCCGTCCCCGCTTGGCGGTCTCGGGTACCACTCTCACTCTTGGCGCCCCGAGGTCACTCCGCCTCGTTCCTCGTCCTTCGCAGCCGTGTCTCGATCACATGCACTGCGAAGTCGTGAGCGCCCCATAACCAGGCCGCCGGGTCACATGTTTCTCATGCAACGGAAGGGGCATTATGCGAACCAATGCCCTAAGAAGGCAGAGCGACCCCTCGCCCTAATGGAGGACGCGGGCGAGAGGGTGCATCTCGGGACCGGAAGATCGTCCGGCTACCCAAGGCGTGGGTAGTGGTCGCGTCAACGCCATCATTGCAGAGGAGGCTCAGAGGCACCCGGCGTCGTGCTAGGTACACTTTCGTTAACTCTCACCGCTCTTCGTCTTGTTTGATTCAGAGCATCTCATTCCTTTGTTTACGAGTCTTTTCTTTTTGTCGGAGAGCTTCTTTTCTCTCCATTGTCGGTCCCCGCTTCTCATTCGCTCTCTGGTTCGGAGTTGAGAGTGAATCGAGTGTAGGATGTTCCTATCGAGATCGAAGGGTAGGTTTCTTAGCTTAACCTTATCCTTCTCCATTCAGCGAGTCTTGATGTGATTCTTGGCATGGATTGGTTGTCCCAAAGACATGGGGCAAATCGATTGCGCCAGAAGCTCATCTCTCTATCTAGTCCCTCCGTGAAAGGTTAAGCTTCTCGCCAAGTCGCTAGATCCTCATCTCTTGGCGCTTGAAGCGAAGCCGCTCTAGATATTAGCGAAGTCCCAACAGTTTGTGACTTTGTTGATGTCTTTCCGCTGATCTTCGGGGATGCCACCCGTTCGAGACCTCGAGTTTGTCATTGAGTTGGCTCCTGCACGCCCCTATCTCAAAGAGGCCTTATCGGATGCCACCGAGCGAATTGGTAGAGTTGAAGAAGCGCTTAAGTGAGCTGCAAGAGAAGGGTTCATTCGCCTAGCTCATCTCCGTGGGGTTGTCCGCTATCTTCGTAAAGAAGAAGGATTCGGTACTTTACGCATGTCGTCCGATTATCGCCCACTTAATGAAGTGACGGTAAAGAACAAGTATCCTTTGCCCGCATTGACGATCTCTTGATCAATTAACTGGAGCTCGAGTTTTCTCCAAGATTGATTTGAGAGTGGGATATCATCAGGTTCATATTCGGCCTGAGGATATTCCAAAGACGGCGTTCTCTACTCGCTACGGCTTGTATGAGTACACTGTCATGTCATTCGGCTTAACCAATGCTCCTGCCTTGTTCATGAACCTCATGAATTCGGTATTCATGGAGTATTTGGATAAGTTTGTCATGGTCTTCATCGATGATATCCTTATCTATTCCCAGAACGATGAGGAACACGCCGAGCATCTGAAGCTTGTGTTAGGCAAGCTACGTGAGCACCACCAGTCTGTGAAGTTGACAAGTCGCGATGCGTTGAAGGAAGTGGCCTTCTTAGGCCATATTCTTTCGGCGGAGGCGAGTGATTGATCCTAGCAAGGTCAGCGATGTTCTTTCATGGAGTCGACTGTTTGGTCCACCGATGTGCGGAGTTTTCTCGGCTTAGCGGGATATTATCGTCGCTTTATCGAGAACTTCTCCAAGATCGCGAAGCCGATGTCGGAGTTGCTCAAGAAGGACAAGAAGTTCGTGTGGTCCGCTAGGTGTGAGGAAAGTTTCCAAATACTCAAGAAGCGTTTGACCAACGCTCCCGTTCTTGTTCTTCCCGATATCCATCGAAGCTTCGATATCTTTTGCGATGCTTCTCGTCGAGGCCTCGGTTGTGTCCTTATGCAAGAAGGCAAGGTAGTGGCCTATGCATCAAGGCAATTGAGACCTCATGAACTCAACTACCCTACTCATGACTTGGAGTTGGCTTCGTGATTCATGCACTTAAGATTTGGCGACATTACCTAATCGGTGTCGTTGTGAAGTGTATTCGGATCACAAGAGCCTTAAGTATTTGTTCACCCAAACCGACTGAACCTCGGGCAAAGGAGATGGTTGGAGTTGATCAAGGATTATGACATGGGTATACACTACCATCCGGCAAGGCTAATGTCGCTGCCGATGCGCTTAGTCGCAAAGCGCATTGCCATGCCTTGTTGTCGAGGAGCTTGACCGCTCTTGGAAGAGTTTCAGCGTCTCAACTTGGGTTTAGTTGAGCGTGGTTCTCTCGCCGCCTTGGTTGTGCAACCAACCTTGGTGGATCGGATCAAGTCCACTCGGCGATCGGATGTTGGAGTGAGCCACATTAAGGCAAATGTCAAGAACGAATCGACCAAGTGCTTCTCGAGGATGAGCATGGCGTCGTGAGGTTCGGCAACGCCTTGTGGTTCCAAAGGACATGGAGTTGCGAATTTAATCCTCCGCTGAAGCCCATGATTCGCCTTTATCCATTCATCCCGGCCACAAAGATGTATCAAGATCTCCGCCAGAGATTTTGGTGGACCCGAATGAAGAGGGAGATCGCGAAGTTCGTTGCCAAGTGCGACGTGTGTCGTCGTGTCAAGGCCGAGCATCAGCGTCCTGCTTGATCGCTTGACCTTTGCCAATTCTGAGTGGAAGTGGGATTCGATCGAATGGACTTCATCACGGTCTACCCACATCCCGAAGAAGAATGATGCCATTTGGGTCGTCATCGATCGATTGACTAAGGTGGCACATTTCCTTCCGTCAAGACCGAACTTCGGTAGGTCTTTTGGCGGAACTCTACATCGCCTCGCATCGTGAGTTTGCACGGTGTGCGAAGACGATCGTGTCGGATCGTGGATCCTTTTCACGCCTCGTTTTTGGCATAGCTTGCAAGAGGCTATGGGCACTCGTCTTGCTTTCAAAGACGGCATTTCACCCCAAACCGATGGTCGACCGAGAGGGTCAACCAAGTTTTGGAAGACATGCTTCGTGCTTGTGTCCTTCGTATGGGAAGCATTGGGAGAAATGCTTGCCATTCGCCGAAGTTTTCTTATAACAACGACTTTCAGGCCGGTCTCGGCATGGCACCATTTGAGGCCTTATACGGAGAAAGTGTAGAACCCGTTGAACTGGTCGAGACCGGTGAGACCTCTCTTTGGCGGACTCAATCAATGAGGCCGAGCGCCAAGTCCAAATTTTATTCGTGGCGTTTGCGCCTGCAGCTCAATCGAGCAAAAGAGCTATGCGGACCGCCGTCGGCGTGAGTTACGTTTTGAGCCTAATGACTTTGTTTATCTCAAAGTCTCTCCTTTGAAGGGCCATCAACGTTTCGGCGTCAAGGGCAAGTTAGCTCCTCGATATGTCGGTCCCTACCGCGTTATCGAGAAGAAGGGAGCTGTTGCCTATAAGTTGGAGTTGCCACTGCACTTGAGGGGTACATGATGTTTTCCATGTGTCCCACTTTAAGAAGTGCCTCCGTGTTCCAACCGAGGAAGCTCCGTTGGAAACTCTCGATGTCCAACCCGATTTGACCTATCGCGAGCACCCTGTTCGCGTACTCGATGAGTCTGAACGAAGGACAAGGAATAAGACCATCAAGTTCCTTAAAGTTCGAGTGGTCAAACCATTACGAGGATGAGGCTACTTTGGAAAGAGAAGATCGTCTGCGTGCGGACTATCCATCTTTCTTTACCGAGTGAGCCAAATCTCGGGACGAGATTTCTGTAAGGGGGAGAGATTTTGTAACATCCCAAATGTATAATTAGGGTTAATCAAGTATAATTATATGTGTAGAAATTAAAACTTTTCTCACATCTTGAAAAACCCTAAAATCTTATGTAATTCTTGTCCAAGAGTTGTGTAATCCAAAAACACAAAGCTCTTGTTGACCAAAAATCAAACTCATTTTCCAATTATCTTAAATCTTGTGTCAAACATTTGGAATATATTTTCCTTGGTCCCAAAAACTGATATGGGACCCCTCTGAAAAATATCATGAGTTATAACACTTGTTGATAATTTTTGGAGGCAAAACAATCCTTTAAACAACCTTCATGAATTTCCTGAGAAAAATGCATTGCATAATAACCTCTGGAAATTTTATGCAAGGTTGATCTCATTGTCAGCAAGCTCCAGTTAAAATTTCATCAAATTTGGAGTTCATTTGCTATCTCAAATAATTCTGCTAAGTTTCAGCTGTTAAAAACTAAATTTAAAAGCCTACACTGTTCCTTGGGCTAGCCATATTCAAAGTCGGTCCAGCCCAACCATGTCTGCACCTCAATGAGACCTCATCTCCACCTTGATCGGTCGCACTGTTGGATTTACATCCAACACCCACGACCTCCTCCTCAACATACTCGGTCAGTCCTCCCACCTCCTCAGTGAGGTCATAGCCCTTGGATCCAAGATCCATGGCCCCGACCTCCCTCACCATGCTAAACTTAGCAAACCTCCCACCTAACCAAGGTCGTAGCCATTGGATCAAATCCAACAACTCACGACCTCCCGTGCTATCAAGCACTCACAACCTCCCCATCTTTTGTTGTGCACCGTTAGATTAAAATCTACTACCACGACCTCCTTTGTCTCATGCGCACTGAGACCTCCCGGCGCCACGTGAGGTCATAGCCCTTAGATCTAAATCTAAAGGCCACGACCTCCCTTGTGCGTTCTGCAAGCTCAGACCTCTACCTCTTTTGATCGGAACCCTTAGATCTAAATCTAACGGTCCCGACCTCCCTTGCTGCTATGCGCATCATATCGACCTCCCCATCGTCAAGGCCCTTGGATTTAAATCCAAAGGCCATGACCTCCCCTCATGTCCTTTTGATCGCGTGCATTAAGTCCTCACCGAGGTCCACACCGTTGGATGGAGATCCAACGCTTGGACCTCTGTCCCTTTTCCTCACGTGCGTTTTGACGATTAAGAAATCGGAGGGCCACGACCTCCCATCCTTGATCGTGTGGTGGGACCTCCTCCCACCACTTAAAACATAACGGTTCAAAAATTGGATCCGATGGTTAGGACCTCTCCTGTGTCTTATCCAACGGTCACCAAGACCTCCCTGTTCTTCTCCTTCCTCTGGCGCGCATGCAGCTCGAGGCGGTGGAGTGTCTGCGCCTTGAGCCTCTGTGCACCTTTTGACTCCTGTGACCGCATTTAATGCAGTCGACTTTTTCTTTCAGTCGGACAGGGCTGTCACCCGTCAACTTTACATCTTGTCCAATGTCCTGGACCGTGCCATGGGCCAAGCTCACCATGAGCTTAGCCGGTGGTCCATGACCTCCTGTGCCCAAGTATAAAGCCCCATTGGGTTCCTCCGTAGCTTCTTTGGCACTCCTTCAAGTTCTAGCTTGCCTTTGGTGCCTTCTAAGCTTTGCTCTTCCACTCACCTCCCATCTTGGCTGCCATTGTTGAGGACCTTGGAGCTTCTCGGTAGCTCAGGGTTCCAAAGGCTCCCTCTTTCAAACCTTGCTCACTCTTGCTCCTAAAGACCTCTTGGAAGTTAACCCTAACTTGAATTGTTTGGGCATTTTTCAGAGGTGGACAAAGTCGAGCTTGGAGTCGAGCTTTGGGCATGAAGCTTCACCGCCTTCCCCAACTCCGGTCATCACCTCCACGACCTCCCGGCACCTTAGGACCTCCGGTACACCCCCCGTTAGTCCTTTAGATCTTGGCACCCGCTGAATGCATGTTGCGGAGCTTAAGTTTTGGCACACGCTTGATTGTCGCGGAGCTCCATTTTGCATTTTCGTAGTTTGGCCGTCTTTGGTCATCTTTTGACCTCTCGGCTCGGCGGCGTTCAAGGCCGTCGCCGCCGTTGAGAGGAGGACCATTGCGTGCGCATGGTTATTGCGGACCAACGGTATCGTGGACCTCACCGGCGGGCTCTACATCGCCGGCGAGGATCACTTCTTCCCGCCGGGATTTTGTCGACGTCCCGGCGTGTCATTGTCGTTTTTAGGACATAAATTCACCGTTTTAAATGCCCAATCATTGCAATCATGGGGTTAGCGATAAATGCCATTAAACCTGTCTCTTGTGCGCATTTAAAACCTCCCTCGCGCGGACCTCCTCATGGTCCCGCGCGCATTTATTCATGTCCAAGTGCGTCTTGCGAAGTTAAAGTATTTGGAGTGCAGGGCGTCCAGACCTCCTCCGAGGAGATCTGGAGCGTCCAAGACCTCCCTTGCGCAATCATAGCCGTCCAGACCTCCCTGGAGGTCTGTAACGTTTAGACCTCCGCTTAAGACCTCCCCGAAGCCATCTCAGCCTTTCATGACCTCCCCGGGTAGATCTTGACCGTCAAGGTCCTCCCTCGGACGATCTGGACCATCAAGGACCTCCCTTGGAACATCTGGACCGTCCAGGACCTCCTCCGTGAGGTCCTGACGATGTAGATTTTCCTCAGGGAGATCTTGATAGTTTGGACCTTCCTTTGGAAGATCTCAACCGTTGAGGACCTCCCCTTTAGATCTGGTCCGTTCCGGACCTCCTTTCTGTGTTGTGGTCCGTTGGATTTCATCTCTCACGGCCCGACCTCCCTCACCTCAAGATGTGCGTTGCTAGGAAGCCCAGACCTCTGGACCTCCCGAGCGGCGTGTGCGTTGTTCACCTGGGAGGTCTGAGCCGTTAGATCTAAGATCTGTGGCTCACGTCCTCCCATGTCCTTATGGGTTTTAGAAATTCCAGTGAAGTCTTAGTTAAACTGAAATAAGGTATAAACTTTAGAATTTCATATCTTTCTCATTTTAAATCCATTTGAGGTCATTCAAAGTATGTTGGCTCTGTCTTGGACTTGACTTTAATCCAAAAATGATTGTAAGTCGAGTTCAGCTTCAGAGCACAGTTTTGCCATTAGATTTTAAAACTCACTTTAAATATACACTCAAATTGATGCTTAACTTGTAAAATACATAACTAATGCTCTATAGATTATTTTTGGGTGAGACCAACTTTGTTGGTTTCCTCTCTTAGTGAACTCACTGTGAAAATTGGTTTTGAGCATGTTGCTGTTAGGAAATTGAGGACTTGTGCATTATAATTTTGTTCAAGTTCTTGTTTTGAAAAATGGTAGGAAGTGCATAATAGCTCCAAATGAGGTGAACTCAATTGTGTTATTCATCTCATGAGGTGCTGGTTTTACAGTAAAAATTTCAGCTTCACTTCTATTCTAGAAAATTTTGCGATGAACAGTAACATATTTCTAATTAATAGGCTGAGCAGAATTGATTTCATCATATCTTTTGCATTAAGAATCCAAATCAATTGGTTCTTGTTGCTAAATTCATGATAAATCATTGTCTTGCTGCTGTAAAATTTTCATAGCTTTCGGAGAAGTTTCTCTATTGCGTCTTTTTGGTTTTTTCGTCGTTCTTATCGGTTCTTTCTCGCTTTTCCGTTAGGCTTCGACATTTGTGGTGATCCCGAGAGTGACCCTCTGCCACAACTTGGCCAGCAATAACAAGGCAAGCAGTTTGATCATTTCCATCATTGTCCCATTACTTTAAAGCTTAATATATTGTTTTACTTCTATGTATGCATGCTACTTTGTGTTAAATGTAAGCTAGCAAGCCTATAGTTGCATAATCTGTAGGAATTGTTTATCCTCTACTACCATGAGCCTAGGTTATTTGCTGTGGTGGGAGCTCGTTGGATGAGCTCCTATCACTTAGTAGTTCGATTTAAATTGCTTAGACATGCTTAGTTTTCGGTAGAAATGGGCGATCATCGACTTAGTCGATGGTCTTGATCACTCAAAACTGATTATTACTCCTATATGTCCAGCACTTGTGCTTTGATTAATTGTAAAATCAAAACTGAAAATAAAAGATTGATTTAGACTTGGGCATATTGGATGGATGGCGTGGTTTTTGGATGTGGTGGTATGCAGGGTCCCTAAGGACCGAGTACTTGGGTCACTAAGCCAGCGATTTTGCGTACTAACCACACGAGGGGCATATGGAACCCTCTTGACTAAGTACTTTAGGCGGTGTTAATTGGGGTCGCTTTCGGTTGGTGTGTTTTAAAGATAAAATGTGTGTGTGATGTGGGAGGGAGCATTAGCTTCGGGAAGGTTGTGTGATGTCTCCTTCTCCCGTGGGTTGTGCGACTTCGAATTAGCATTGTCCATTGGAAATGTCTCGTAGGACTTAGCGTGCAGCACACCTAAGGTAGTGTGCTTAAAGGAAAGGCGATGCGGCGTGTGGATGCAGTGGTACACCTGCGCAGGATAAAACTATTGAATAGCCTCGTCCTAGGTTATGGACATGCTTGGTAAGGTCGTTCAAGACTAGACTACAACCTTTAATTAAAACTTGACATGGTTGGTATGAGCAGGGAGTTCATGCTATTGTTGTGGTGACTTGGGTTGGTCACTTCGTGTTGTTCTTGTTGTTGTTATTATGTTATTTATCTCGTTGTTATTTCAACAATTAAAAATGCTTTGTCAAATTGCTTTCAATCTACTATATTATTGCAAATGAAACTTGCTTTATGCTAAAATGAGTCCAAAGCCTCATCCACTTAAATAAAGCTTGCATATAGCTAAATTATAGTTACTGTTATCTTACGTCGGTCTTGCGAGTACAATAAACAATTTATTGTACTCATTTGCTTTGCTTAACAACTTTGTTGCAGAGGAGGTAGAGCCCAAAGGGCTTTACTTTTGTGAGTTGTCTTGTGGTTGGGAGAGCGACTAGCTTGGCGGTCCTGTCGATTGCCTTGTGGGCTAAAGGCACACTTGGTTGGCTCTTATTTTGGGCCATCTTTATGGCACTTTTGCTTCATTGTTATCTTTTGTAATTATTGCTATTTGGCCTAAGGGCCTCTCTTTTGTAATATCTATTCCATATTAATGTTAACTTCGGTTTGTTGCTTATGTACTATGTGTTGTATGGAATTGATGCATTCTTTTGTTGTGAGGTATGTATCTTGCATTCAGGAAGTATACATCTCTCGAGACCGAGTTTATTTGGTTGATAATACTAGGGTCAATTGGATGACTAAGTATTATGAGCCTAATAAATCGGTGCTCACAAAAGTTGGTATCGAGCCATTAGACCGTAGTAACGCAAGCTTGGTCGCCTTTAGGATATTTTGAAAATCTAATTTCAAAGTATCAAAGGAGTTTTGAAAGCTTAAGTAATTCTCTACTTTTACTCCTTATCTATCTTAGCTTTCTCTTCTCATCTCACTCTAATTTGAGTTTTAAAAATTGTTTTCCTCTCTTCCCTTCCACACAATAGTTGTTATCGATTAATGGGGTTTTGGGGAATCAATGAGTTTGGCAAATTGAAGTGTGAGCTGCCCATCTACAAGGTTTTGAAGCTTCTGGAATGGCCAATTTCGACTGGAAGCTTGGATGCAAAATCTGGACAGCAAGCTCAAAGGTTCTAAATAGGATAGAAAATGAGAGGTTAAATCAACAAAATTTGTGGGAATAAAAGGGTAAGACGTGATACTAGTTAGCTAAGTATCTAACACTTATTTCGCTGCATTAACCTTGCTCTCTAATAGTTTTAGATCTCATCTTACAATCTGATTTTTAATCTTCTCGATCAATTACTCGTTCATTCAATACGGGTTAGTTGAGTTGAGAAGTTGAGCCTTCTTTTGGGGTTTCTTGGCTGTTTTGGAGTCTATTAGAAGCTTTTAAAGTATAATTACCGCTGTTTTGGCTTTCGTTTAGGGTGATATTCCATTCCCTGATCGTTGGCTTTGCTTTCCTTAAGGCTTTGTTTTGGGTTTAGTTGCTAACCAAATTTCATTGTAACAGGATGGCGGGCCTTTTCAGAGCGGCCAAGGCCAGCACCTGGTCCGACGAGGAGCTTCCTCCTCCCACCATGGCGAGGTTCTTCTTGGATCGGCGCAACCGCGCGGATGACCGGAGAGTTCTCTTGGGCGTCATCGCGCATAACCTGCACCGCACTTACCGGAGCTTGAGGATCTGGGCGAGGAATGCCCATCGGCGCGTGGAGGACTCGCGGAGTTTCTTCGTACTCAGCCCCTACCTTTTCCGGTCGAGGACCCGTTGGATCTGCGACGATTGGCCGTCTCGTGGAGCGAAGCTCAGATCGCATCAGCGATGCGAGCACGAAAGGCGCTGTTCAGATCGCACCACCGGTGGAGGGTGCAATTTTGTCATGGTGGGAGAGCTTTCTCGCCATGCAGCCCGCATGAACCACACCGTTTCTTGGGAGGAGTTTCAGTCTTGCCTTCCGTCGGGCTCACATCCTGCCGGCTTGATGGAGATCAAGAAGCGGGAGTTTCTTCGCCTCAAGCAAGGCGTGGCTCGATCATGGAGTATGTCTCTGAGTTCAACCATCTAGCTCGTTATGCTCCCCGAGGATGTGGCCACCGATATGGCTAAGGTGCCAAGTTCAGCGTGGCTTGTCCGAGGAGTGAAGGACAAGCTATCCATTGTCGACTTTCACGATTTTCGGACCTTGGTCGACAAGGCCATCGTCGTGAGCATGCGGCTCGAGAGCTTATGGACTCCATAGCGCAAGTGGGAGGCCCATAAGTCATCGAGGCGATTCCTCCGTCCCGCTTGAGGCGATCTCGGGTACCACTCTCACTCTTGGCGCCCAGAGGTCACTGCCCCGTTCCTCGTCCTTCATGAGCCGTGTCTCGATCCGTGCACTGCGAGTCGTGAGCGGCCCCGCAACCCGGCCGCCGGTCACATGTTTCTCATGCAACCGAAGGGGCATTATGCGAACCAATGCCCTAAGAAGGCGAGAGCAACCCCTCGTCCTAATGGAGGACGGGGCGAGAGGTGGTGCATCTCGGGACGGAAGATCGTCCGGCTACCCAAGGCGTGGGTAGTGGTCGCGTCAACGCCATCATTGCGAGAGGAGGCTCGGAGGCACCCGGCGTCGTGCTAGGTACACTTTCTGTTAACTCTCACCTCTCTTCGTCTTGTTTGATTCAGAGCATCTCATTCCTTTGTTTACGAGTCTTTTCTTTGCTTTGTCGGAGAGCTTCTTTTCTCTCCATTGTCGGTCCCGCTACTCATTCGCTCTCCTGGTTCGGAGTTGAGAGCTGAATCTGAGTGTAGGGATGTTCCTATCGAGATCGAAGGGGTAGGTTTCTTAGCGAACCTTATCCTTCTCCATTCAGCGAGTCTTGATGTGATTCTTGGCATGGATTGGTTGTCCCAGCACATGGGGCAAATCGATTCGCCAGAAGCTCATCTCTCTATCTAGTCCTCCGGCGGCGGGTTAAGCTTCGCAAGTCGCTAGATCCTCATCTCTTGGCGCTTGAGCGAAGCCCGCTCTAGATATTAGCGAAGTCCCAACAGTTTGTGACTTTGTTGATGTCTTTCCGCACGATCTTCGGGGATGCCACCCGTTCGAGACCTCGAGTTTGTCATTGAGTTGGCTCCCGGTACCGCCCCTATCTCAAAGAGGCCTTATCGGATGCCACCGAACGAATTGGTAGAGTTGAAGAAGCAGTTAAGTGAGCTGCAAGAGAAGGGGTTCATTCGCCCTAGCTCATCTCCGTGGGGTTGTCCGGCTATCTTCGTAAAGAAGAAGGATTCGGTACTTACGATAAAGGCGTCGATTATCGCCCACTTAATGAAGTGACGGTAAAGAACAAGTATCCTTTGCCCGCATTGGCGATCTCTTCGATCAATTAACTGGAGCTCGAGTTTTCTCCAAGATTGATTTGAGAGTGGGATATCATCAGGTTCATATTCGGCCTGAGGATATTCCAAAGACGGCGTTCTCTACTCGCTTCGGCTTGTATGAGTACCTTTGTCATGTCATTCGCAACCAATGCTCTGCCTTGTTCATGAACCTCATGAATTCGGTATTCATGGAGTATTTGGATAAGTTTGTCATGGTCTTCATCGATGATATCCTTATCTATTCCCGAGCGATGAGGAACACGCCGAGCATCTGAAGCTTGTGTTAGGCAAGCTACGTGAGCACCACCAGACTGTGAAGTTGACAAGTCGCGTCAGTTGAAGGAAGTGGCCTTCTTAGGCCATATTCTTTCGGCGGGAGGCGTGCGTTGATCCTAGCAAGGTCGTGATGTTCTTTCATGGAGTCGACTGTTTTGGTCACCGATGTGCGGAGTTTTCTCGGCTTAGCGGGATATTATCGCCGCTTTATCGAGAACTTCTCCAAGATCGCTGGCCGATGACGGAGTTGCTCAAGAAGGACAAGAAGTTCGTGTGGTCCGCTAGGTGTGAGAAAGTTTCCAAATACTCAAGAAGCGTTTGACCACCGCTCCGTTCTTGTTCTTCCCGATATCCATCGAAGCTTCGATATCTTTTGCGATGCTTCTCGTCGAGGCCTCGGTTGTGTCCTTATGCAAGAAGGCAAGGTAGTGGCCTATGCATCAAGGCAATTGAGACCTCATGAACTCAACTACCCTACTCATGACTTGGAGTTGGCTTCGTGATTCATGCACTTAAGATTTGGCGACATTACCTAATCGGTGTCGTTGTGAAGTGTATTCGGATCACAAGAGCCTTAAGTATTTGTTCACCCAAATGACTGAACCTCGGGCAAAGGAGATGGTTGGAGTTGATCAAGGATTATGACATGGGTATACACTACCATCCGGGCAAGGCTAATGTCGCTGCCGATGCGCTTAGTCGCAAGCGCATTGCCATGCCTTGTTGTCCAGAGAGCTTGACCCGCTCTTCGGAAGAGTTTCAGCGTCTCAACTTGGGTTTAGTTGAGCGTGGTTCTCTCATTGCCTTGGTTGTGCAACCAACCTTGGTGGATCGGATCAAGTCCACTCGGCAGATCGGATGTTGGAGTGAGCCACATTAAGGCAAATGTCAAGAACGAATCGACCAAGTGCTTCTCGAGGATGAGCATGGCGTCGTGAGGTTCGAACAACGCCTTGTGGTTCCAAAGGACATGGAGTTGCGGAATTTAATCCTCCGAAGCCCATGATTCGCCTTTATCCATTCATCCGGGGCCACAAAGATGTATCAAGATCTCGCGCCAGAGATTTTGGTGGACCCGAATGAAGAGGGAGATCGCGAAGTTCGTTCCCGAGTCGGCGTGTGTCGTCGTGTCAAGGCGAGCATCGGCGTCTGATCGGGCTTCACCTTTGCCAATTCCTGAGTGGAAGTGGGATTCGATCGGAATGGACTTCATCACCGGTCTACCCACATCCCCGAAGAAGAATGATGCCATTTGGGTCGTCATCGATCGATTGACTAAGGTGGCACATTTCCTTCCCGTCAAGACTGAACTTCGGGTAGGTCTTTTGGCGGAACTCTACATCGCCCGCATCGTGAGTTTGCACGGTGTGCCGAAGACGATCGTGTCGGATCGTGGATCCCTTTTCACGTCTCGTTTTTGGCATAGCTTGCAAGAGGCTATGGGCACTCGTCTTGCTTTCAGCACGGCATTTCACCCCCAAACTGATGGTCAGACCGAGAGGGTCAACCAAGTTTTGGAAGACATGCTTCGTGCTTGTGTCCTTTCGTATGGGAAGCATTGGGAGAAATGCTTGCCATTCGCCGAGTTTTCTTATAACAACAGCTTTCAGGCCAGTCTCGGCATGGCACCATTTGAGGCCTTGTACGGGAGAAAGTGTAGAACCCCGTTGAACTGGTCAGAGACCGGTGAGAGACCTCTCTTTGGCCCGGACTCAATCAATGAGGCCGAGCGCCAAGTCCAAATTTTATTCGTGGCGTTTGCGCCTGACTCAATCCAGCAAAAGAGCTATGCGGACCGCCGTCGACGTGAGTTACGTTTTGAGCCTAATGACTTTGTTTATCTCAAAGTCTCTCCTTTGAAGGGCCATCAACGTTTCGGCGTCAAGGGCAAGTTAGCTCCTCGATATGTCGGTCCTTACGGCGTTATCGAGAAGAAGGGAGCTGTTGCCTATAAGTTGGAGTTGCCGGCTGCACTTGAGGGGTACATGATGTTTTCCATGTGTCCCAGCTTAAGAAGTGCCTCCGTGTTCCAACCGAGGAAGCTCGTTGGAAACTCTCGATGTCCAACCCGATTTGACCTATCGCGAGCACCACATTCACGTGCTCGATGAGTCTGAGCGAAGGACAAGGAATAAGACCATCAAGTTCCTTAAAGTTCGAGTGGTCAAACCATTACGAGGATGAGGCTACTTTGGAAAGAGAAGATCGTCTGCGTGCGGACTATCCATCTTTCTTTACAGAGTGAGCCAAATCTCGGGGCGAGATTTACGTAAGGGGAGAGATTTTGTAACATCCCAAATGTATAATTAGGGTTAATCAAGTATAATTATATGTGTAGAAATTAAAACTTTTCTCACATCTTGAAAAACCCTAAAATCTTATGTAATTCTTGTCCAAGAGTTGTGTAATCCAAAACACAAAGCTCTTGTTGACCAAAAATCAAACTCATTCTCCAATTATCTTAAATCTTGTGTCAAACATTTGGAATATATTTTCCTTGGTCCCAAAACTGATATGGGACCCCTCTGAAAAATATCATGAGTTATAACACTTGTTGATAATTTTTGGAGGCAAAACAATCCTTTAAACAACCTTCATGAATTTCCTGAGAAAAATGCATTGCATAATAACCTCTGGAAATTTTATGCAAGGTTGATCTCATTGTCAGCAAGCTCCAGTTAAAATTTCATCAAATTTGGAGTTCATTTGCTATCTCAAATAATTCTGCTAAGTTTCAGCTGTTAAAAACTAAATTTAAAAGCCTACATTGTTCCTTGGGCTAGCCATATTCAAAGTGGTCCAGCCCAACCATGTCCGCACCTCAGTGAGACCTCATCTCCACCTTGATCAGTCGCAATTGTTGGATTTACATCCAACAGCCCACGACCTCCTCCTCAACATACTCGGTCAGGTCCTCCCACCTCCGTGAGGTCATAGCCCTTGGATCCAAGATCCATGGCCCTGACCTCCCTCACTGCTAAACTTAGCAAACCTCCCACTAACCAAGGTCGTAGCCATTGGATCAAATCCAACAACTCACGACCTCCCGTGCTATCAAGCACTCACAACCTCCCCCATCTTTTGTTGTGCACCGTTAGATTAAAATCTACGGTCACGACCTCCTTTTTGTCTCATGCGCACCAGACCTCCCCAGCGCACGTGAGGTCATAGCCCTTAGATCTAAATCTAAAGGCCTGACCTCCCTTGTGCGTTATGCAAGCTCAGACCTCTACCTCTTTTGATCGAACCCTTAGATCTAAATCTAACGGTCTGACCTCCCTTGCTGTTGCGCATCATATCGACCTCCCCATCGTGTCGGTGCCCTTGGATTTAAATCCAAAGGCCATGACCTCCCCTCATGTCCTTTTGATCGCGTGCAGTTAAGTCCTCACCGAGGTCCACACCGTTGGATGGAGATCCAACGCTTGGACCTCTGTCCCTTTTCCTCACGTGCGTTTTTCGCGATTAAGAAATCGGAGGGCCACGACCTCCCCATCCTTGATCGTGTGGTGGGACCTCCTCCCGGCCACTTAAAACATAACGGTTCAAAAATTGGATCCGATGGTTAGACCTCTCCCGTGTCTTATCCAACGGTCACCAAGACCTCCTGTTCTTCTCCTTCCTCTGGCGCGCATGCTGGCTCGGCGGTGGAGTCACGCGCCGAGCCTCAGGCACCTTTTAATAGACTCCTGCTGACCAAGATTTAATGCAGTCGACTTTCCGCTTCAGTCGGCCAGAGGCTGTCACCCGTCAACTTTACATCTTGTCCAATGTCCTAGATCAGTGCCATGGGCCAAGCTCACCATGAGCTTAGCCGTGGTCCATGACCTCCTGTGCCCAAGTATAAAGCCCCATTGGGTTCCTCCGTAGCTTCTTTGGCACTCCTTCAAGTTCTAGCTTGCATTTGGTGCCTTCTAAGCTTTGCTCTTCCACTCACCTCCCATCTTGGCCGCCATTGTTGAGGACCTTGGAGCTTCTCGGTGGCTCAGAGTTCGATGGCTCCCTCTTTCAAACCTTGCTCACTCTTGCTCCTAAAGACCTCTTGGAAGTTAACCCTAACTTGAATTGTTTGGGCATTTTTCAGAGGTGGACAAAGTCGAGCTTGGGGTCGAGCTTTGGGTGTGAAGCTTCACCGCCTTCCCAACTCCGGTCATCACCTCCACGACCTCCCGGCACCTTAGGACCTCCGGTACACCTGTTAGTCCTTTAGATCTTGGCACCGCTGAATGCATGTTGCGGAGCTTAAGTTTTGGCACACGCTTGATTGTCGCATGAGCTCCATTTTGCATTTTCGTAGTTTGGCCGTCTTTGGTCATCTTTTGACCTCTCCGGCTCGATGGCGTTCAAGGCCGTCGCCGCCATTGAGAGGAGGACCATTGGAGTGCGCATGGTTATTGCGGACCCAACCGGTATCGTGGACCTCACCGGCGGGCTCTACATCGCCGGCGAGATCACTTCTTCCCGCTTCGGGATTTTGTCGGACGTCCCGGCGTGTCATTGTCGTTTTAGGACATAAATTCACCGTTTTAAATGCCCAATCATTGCAATCATGGGGTTAGCGATAAATGCCATTAAACTTTGTCTCTTGTGCGCATTTAAAACCTCCTCGCTGGACCTCCTCATGGTCCCGCGCGCATTATTCATGTCCAAGTGCGTCTTGAAGTTAAGTATTGGTGCAGGGCGTCCAGACCTCCTCAGGAGATCTGGGCGTCCAAGACCTCCCTTGCGCAATCATAGCCGTCGAGACCTCCTCGGAGGTGCAGAACGTTAGACCTCCGCTTAAGACCTCCCGAAGCCATCTCGGCCTTTCATGACCTCCCGGGTAGATCTTGACCGTCAAGGTCCTCCTCGACGATCTGGACCATCAAGGACCTCCTTGGAACATCTGGACCGTCCCAGACCTCCTCCGTGAGGTCCTGACGATGTAGATTTTCCTCGGGGAGATCTTGATAGTTTGGACCTTTCTTTGGAAGATCTCAACCGTTGAGGACCTCCCTTTAGATCTGGTCCGTTCCGACCTCCTTTCATGTTGTGGTCCGTTGGATTTCGCATCTCGGCCCCGACCTCCCTCACCTCGCGCATGTGCGTTGCTAGGAAGCCAGGACCTCTGGACCTCCTGAGCGTGTCGTTGTTCACTGGGAGGTCTGAGCCGTTAGATCTAAGATCTGTGGCTCACGTCCTCCCATGTCCTTATGGGTTTTAGAAATTCCAGTGAAGTCTTAGTTAAACTGAAATAAGGTATAAACTTTAGAATTTCATATCTATCTCATTTTAAATCCATTTGAGGTCATTCAAAGTATGTTGGCTCTGTCTTGGACTTGACTTTAATCCAAAAATGATTGTAAGTTGAGTTCAGCTTGAGAGCACAGCTTTGCCATTAGATTTTAAAACTCACTTTAAATATACACTCAAATTGATGCTTAACTTGTAAAATACATAACTAATGCTCTATAGATTATTTTTGGGTGAGACCAACTTTGTTGGTTTCCTCTCTTAGTGAACTCACTGTGAACATTGGTTTTGAGCATGTTGCTGTTAGGAAATTGAGGACTTGTGCATTATAATTTTGTTCAAGTTCTTGTTTTGAAAAATGGTAGGAAGTGCATAATAGCTCCAAATGAGGTGAACTCAATTGTGTTATTCATCTCATGAGGTGCTGGTTTTACAGTAAAAATTTCAGCTTCACTTCTATTCTAGAAAATTTGGCGATGAACAGTAACATATTTCTAATTAATAGGCTGAGCAGAATTGATTTCATCATATCTTTTGCATTAAGAATCCAAATCAATTGGTTCTTGTTGCTAAATTCATGATAAATCATTGTCTTTCTGCTGTAAAATTTTCATAGCTTTCGGAGAAGTTTCTCTGTTGCGTCTTTTTGGTTTTTCGTCGTTCTTATCGGTTCTTTCTCGCTTTTCCGTTAGGTTTCGACATTTGTGGTGATCCCGAGAGTGACCCTCTGCCACAACTTGGCCAGCAACAGCAAGGCAAGCAGTTTGATCATTTCCATCATTGTCCCATTACTTTAAAGCTTAATATATTGTTTTACTTCTATGTATGCATGCTACTTTGTGTTAAATGTTGCTAGCAAGCCTATAGTTGCATAATCTGTAGGAATTTTTTATCCTCTACTACCATGAGCCTAGGTTATTTGCTGTGGTGGGAGCTCGTTGGATGAGCTCCTATCACTTAGTAGTTTCGATTTAAATTGCTTAGACATGCTTAGTTTTCGGTAGAAATGGGCGATCATCGACTTAGTCGATGGTCTTGATCACTCAAAACTGATTATTACTCCTATATGTCCAGCACTTGTGCTTTGATTAATTGTAAAATCAAAACTGAAAATAAAAGATTGATTTAGACTTGGGCATATTGGATGGATGGCGTGGTTTTGGATGTGGTGGTATGCAGGGTCCCTAAGGACCGAGTACTTGGGTCACTAAGCCAGCGATTTTATGTACTAACCACACGAGGGGAATATGGAACCCTCTTGACTAAGTACTTTGGGCGGTGTTAATTGGGGTCGCTTTCGGTTGGTGTGTTTTAAAGATAAAATGTGTGTGTGATGTGGGAGGGAGCATTAGCTTCCTGAAGGTTGTGTGATGTCTCCTTCTCCCGTGGGTTGTGCGACTCGAATTAGCATTGTCCATTGGAAATGTCTCGTAGGACTTAGCGTGCTTGGCACACCTAAGGTAGTGTGCTTAAAGGAAAGGCGGTCGGCGTGTGGAGTACAGTGGTACACCTGCAGGGATAAAACTATTCAATAGCCTCGCCCTAGGTTATGGACATGCTTGGTAAGGTCGTTCAAGACTAGACTACAACCTTTAATTAAAACTTGACATGGTTGGTATGAACGGGAGTTCATGCTATTGTTGTGGTGACTTGGGTTGGTCACTTCGGGTTGTTCTTGTTGTTGTTATTATGTTATTTATCTCGTTGTTATTTCAACAATTAAAAATGCTTTGTCAAATTGCTTTCAATCTACTATATTATTGCAAATGAAACTTGCTTTATGCTAAAATGAGTCCAAAGCCTCATCCACTTAAATAAAGCTTGCATATAGCTAAATTATAGTTACATTATCTTACGTCGTCAGTCTTGCAGTACAATAAACAATTTATTGTACTCATTTGCTTTTGCTTAACAACTTTGTTGCAGAGGAGGTAGAGCCCAAAGGGCTTTACTTTTGTGAGTCTTGATGGTTGGGAGAGCGACTAGCTTGGCGGTCCTGTCGATTGCCTTGTGGGCTAAAGGCACACCGGTTGGCTTTTATTTTGGGCCATCTTTATGGCACTTTTGCTTCATTGTTATCTTTTGTAATTATTGCTATTTGGCCTAAGGGCCTCTCTTTTGTAATATCTATTCCATATTAATGTTAACTTCTGGTTTGTTGCTTATGTACTATGTGTTGTATGGAATTGATGCATTCTTTTGTTGTGAGGTATGTGTACTGCATTCTGGGAAGTATACATCTCTCGAGACCGAGTTTATTTGGTTGATAATACTAGGGTCAATTGGATGACTAAGTATTATGAGCCTAATAAATCCGGGTGCTCACAACAATCCTCTAGAATAGGGAAACATCGGGATGCATGGCAAAATGGATAGTCGAACTTGGGGAGTTCGACCTCCATTTCTTGTCCCGAATGGCCATTAAATCCCAAATCTTGGCAGACTTTGTCGCCGAATGGACAAATCCTGAACCTGTTCAGGATCCCTAGTACAATTCCCACAACAAGTGGACGATATACTGTGACGGGTCACTTACTTTAAGTGGCTCAGGGGCTGGGGTGGTCCTGGTATCTCCTACCGGAGAGACCTTAAAGTATGCCATACAATTAAACTTTCAGGCCACTAACAACGTGGCAGAATACGAAGGTTTGCTAGCTGGCATACGAGCTGCGAAAGCACTCTCGATTCGCTGACTACTCGTGAGAGGAGACTCTCAACTAGTCGTGAATCAAGTCGGAAAAGAGTACCAGTGCTCTAATCCGATAATGTCTCGGTACTTATCGGAAGTGCGTAAGCTAGAAAAGCATTTTTTTTTCAGTTTTGAGGCACAATTCATCCCTCGAAAGGATAATTTCCTTGCAGACCCGCTTGCTCAAATAGCTTCTTCCCGATCTATAGCGCCAAAAGGAGTCTTCTTAGAAAAACTCTAGAAGCCGTCCCTGGTCGAAGAACCAGAGACACCTCCTATTGAGACAGCCTCTCTAGAATACAAGGATACTTGGATGACTCTCATCTATGAGTATCTTCAGAAGAGTTCTGTACCCAAAGACGATCCCGAGGCAGATTGCTTGTCCCGAAAAGCCAAAATGTATACTTTGGTCAAAGGAGTTCTCTATAAACGAGGCACTCAAGGGGTGCTCATGCGATGCATTCCGCAGAGCGAAGGATTAACACTCCTTCAAGACATACACGGAGGCATCTGTGGAACTCATGCTTCTTACAGAACGTTGGTCGGTAAGGCCTTTCGACAAGGTTTCTACTGGCCAACAGCCTTGTACGATGCCAAAGAGTTGGTTAAAAAGTATGTCTAATGCCAGTTTCATAGCAGGCAAATACACCAACCAGCTCAGGTATTACAAACGATACCTCTATCTTGACCTTTTACGACCTGGGGTCTCGATATCCTAGGACCGTTCCCCAAAGCTCCAGGAGGTTTCGAGTTCCTTTTTGTGGCTATTGATACATTCACAAAATGGATCGAAGCCGAACCTATGACTAGGATAACAACGAAAGCAGCAAAACGGTTCATGATGAGATACGTAATTACTCGATTTGGAGTTCCAAGTCGAATAATCACAGATAATGGTAAACAATTTTCAAGTGCAAAATTTCAGGAATTTTGCGACGAGTTGGGTACCAAGCTATGTTACGCTTCTGTTGCCCATCCCCAAAGCAATATGGCAGTCGAACGTGCAAACAGCCAAATAATGTAGGGAATCAAAACCCGAGTCTTTGACCAGCTTGTCAAGCGCTCGAGGGCTTGGATATAAGAATTACCCTCTGTATTATGGGCCGTTCGTACGACTGCTAGCTGGGCTACAGGTGAAACACCTTTTTTTCTAGTCTTTGGAGCCGAAGCCATGCTTCCTCCGGAACTAAAGATACGGTCAACACGAGTCGAAGCTTTCAACGACTCCAACCAGGAACAGCTTCGAGCAGATGACATCAACCTACTTGAAGAAAAGAGAAACCACGCCTTAATTCATTCAGCAGTCTACCAACAAGCCCTGCGTAGATACTACGATCGTAAGGTCCAACCTCGCAGCCTTGCTGTAGGTGACTTGGTATTGAGGCTCTGCCAATCCAAGTCTAATCGGAATAAACTTTCTCCCAAGTGGGAAGGTCCTTACACAGTGGTCGAAGTTACACGGCCAGGGTTGGTACGATTAGCAATAGAAGACGGCCAGGTTCTCTTGAGTTCTTGGAACATCGGCCAGTTACGTAAGTTTTATGTGTAACAAACCATTCAGGCAATAAATCCTCAGGTTCCTCCTACCTCTATTGTCTTATTTTTGAGTAGCGCTTTCATAATTTTTCGACTATATTTCAAACACCCAGTTTTCTTTACTCTGGTCGAAAGGAAGGTGCCATCAACTAGTCGAAGTCTTTCCTCTCTGCATGTGGTTATGCCCACTAGAAGGAACTTCCTAGTGTCGACTCGTTACTCACTTTTGCTACCAATACAAAGAGCTCGGGTTCAATAAAATATGGTCGAAATATTTTCAAAGCCAGCTCTTTTTCACATTAGTTTATTTCTTCACTTACTTTGAAAAATACTCTAAGCAGAGTGCACTTTTTGAGATTTATTCAGCTGCTTTTAGTGTACTCGGTCTGTTCCAACTAGTCGGAGGAAGAAACACATCTAGTCGAAGTCTTTCCTCTCTGCATGTGGTCCTGCCCACTAGAAGGATCTTCCTAGCGTTGTTCATTTTCCTACTCTTGCTACCAGGACAGACCTATCGAGTCCACCGAAAAAGGTCGAACAAAATTTTAAAGTCCTCTAGACGTTTGTCTAACTCAAGTTGCCGTTCTCGATTTGATTAATCTAGTCGGAGATGGTAACATCTCCTAGTCGAAGTTTTTCCTCTCTGCACGTGGTCCTGCCCACTAGAAGGAACTTCCTAGCGTCAATTCGTTCCTACTCTTTCGACCAGTGCATGACATTCGTGATCAAAAACTACAAGTTAACCAAACCTCTCTGTTTTCAAAACCCTCTTCACACTATTTACTTAGTTTATCTAAACAAACTAAGCAAATAGTCGGGGGCTAGGATAAAGTTATTAATTTGACTTTGATTCTTAGTCTTTCTTTCATCAATTATCTTTTGAGTTACTAACTACTCGACAAGATGATTTGCAGAAAACAGGATGGATTATATATATATTACATCAACAAAAGCTTGTTTTCACAGGTTTTCATTACAAGCTACTCTGAAGAAGGAGATCCCAGTTGCATCTCCTCCGAGACCTTCCTGCCGACTGGCTGCATTTCTTCAATCAAACGACTTGCTTCTGCCTCAGGGCAGTCGAAGTCGACTTCGATTAGTTGCACATTAAGGCTGGGGTCATGAGATTTAAGTTTTGCTAAAGCATAACTTATTGCACCTTCGACCGCCTCCTTTATTGAGTCATCTTGGTTGGCCTTCAAAGTAGTCACCAGCTCTCACAAAGTCCCGACTTGTTCTCCAATAGTACTTATGTGAGCAGCTATCGTGTCTTCTTGAGGAGTTTATCTCTCACCACGTAGCTCACCAAGTATATTGTTCAGGAGCAAGATGTTTTCTTGAAGATTAATCTTCGTCGACTTCATATCCTCTTGGTTTTGAGTCGAAGCCTCGCGGAGTTGTTTATTTTCGGCTACTTGCTCTGAAAAAGGGTGAGACTGATCAAGCAAAAATAACTCCTAAAAGAGGGAAGAACTTGATCACAGGTAAAGAAGTCCTTACCTGCTAGTCGAGAATCTAATTTCTCGATTTCATCATTATGGGAAACAATGGTCTTTTCATACCGCTCCTCCCATAATTTAATATTCTTTGCGTTTTCTTTAGCAATGCGGATGGTCTCGTTAAAGATCATGGTTTTTTCTTGATCCTTAGTTTCGAGCCTTCCCAGTTCGAGCTCAATTTCTAAAAAGAAATGAGAGTTAGAAAAGGAAAAGAACTCGTAAAGTACTACAGGTAAAGAATTGCTTACCTGCTCGCCGAGATCTTAATCTCTCAATCTCTTGATCTTTATATCTGGCAATGCAAGAAATCTCGTGAACAACCAAAGTTTTATCTTTGACTTCAATTTGGAGCCTTCTCATTTTGTCTTCTTTTTCTGAAAAGAAGCAAGAGTTAAAAAGGTAAAGATCAACAACATAAGTAGTCTTAAGTTCAGCACTTACTGTTTATCACTTCCTACAAGTTTTGAGCTGCAGAGTTGGTCTCCTGGAGTTTCTTCAAGAGGTCTTCTTTTTCTTCCCTTAGCTTTTTCGTCTCGGCTTTTTCATAATCGAGCGAGTCAGCCAGGGTATTTTTATCACTTTTTAACCTATAAAGGTTAAGAATGGACATGAGCACTAACCAGGTGGTCGTAAGTTCATCTACAACCATTGATCTAGTCGTAAGTTCTTCTACGACAAACTACTGGTCGTAAGTTTTTCTATGACCAGCACCTAGTCGTGAGTTTTTCCACGACAAACCCAATAAGCACTGTATAAGTAGTCAAACCAAAAACGACTATGAGTAACAGTGACTTACCACCTCTCTGCCTGTTCGCAGAGTTCCGCTTTCTCCTGTCGCAGCTCTACAAGTTGTCGGTGATATTCACCAACAGTAGCAATTTGTTACAGAGCTTTCTGCAAGAAGGACAGTAAGAAACAAGGAAACACCACACATATAAGTATCCTTAAAATACGTACATTCATGGTCGTCCGAGCAAACATTGAGAAAACCATCGATGGATTCTTCAGCTTATCTATTTTCGCGATACGGTCCCACCAAATCTTCTCAAGACGCTCGTTATCGAAAATTTCCCCTCTATTAGGGATATCCTTGGGATGAAGGACTTGATCGCGGGATCTAATGGCAGAAGACTCCACGATGGAAGCAGGGCCAAAGAAATCAGAGCAGAAGTTGAAGTACTCCTCTTTTTCTGATTATGTAGCATCAGCCTCTTCTTGAGGGCCAGGGGGAACGTTTACCACGACTTCCTTCCCGGCACGGTGATCAGATGCACCACCACCTTGGCTAGAGGTTCCTACCGTTGCCTTTGCTATCTCCACCTCTGTCTCCATGACCACCTCAGTGGTCGTAGTAGCCACCTCAGTAGTCATAGTAACCACTTCAGGAGCCACGACTTCCTCCACCACCCGAGCAGTGGATGATCCTTTAATCACTTCCACTATCAACTCTCCATCCGCTGGAGAAGTGACAATGGGCTTCTCAACAGAAGCGTTCTCGGGGGCTGAAGGAGTTGGGTTAAGATCAACAAAAGGAAAGCATATTAAGTTGTGAATAGCAAAAGGTAAAAGCTATCCTTACACTTTAGTGTTTCTCACATAGCTCTGCACTCTGGATCTAACCAGGAACTTAGGAGTCACCTTCCTAACGGAAGATTTCTTTAACTTCTTCTCTACGACCACGTCTGGTCGGAGTTCAAGTTGAAGGATAGGTTTAGCCACGACCACGTCTGGTCGTGGATCTTGAACAGGAGCCACCTCTCGGCTCTCCTGACTCTCCGAATGGCCAAGACCAGTCTCGACCACTCCAAAAGCTGCACTTCCCTCAACTGCAGGTTCTGTTAGCACAGCATTTTCCTTCACAAAAGACATAAAGTCCTTCTAGTTCTCCTTTTCCAATTGCTTAATTAAGCCAGGAGACAGAAACTGCGAAAGTATTCTTGTCATAATAGAAGGGTACCTTGGCCTTGCAGGTTTTGCGCTTAAGAGGTTCAGCTACTTCGACCTCCTCAACTTCAGCTGCTTCAACCTCCTTGGCTTCAGTTACAGCCATATCTACAACAGATTTTGCAGAGGATCTAGTTGAAATAAAAGAACTTGAGCTTGCACTGCCCTTATCGGCGACTTTCACGAGTCGACGCTTCTTAGACGGAGGAGCCGGACTTTTCTCCGTCACCATCCCTGCGCCAATGGTTATCAATGCGACCTCTTGGTCGTCCTGACGGTTTTCCATCCCTACTTTCTGAAGAAAATAGAAAAAGAAGAATTACTAACCAGTCATAAGAATTTCTACGACCAGTATCTAATCGTAAGTTTTTCTACGACATTTCCATGATCGTAAGTTTTTCTACGATCACTACCTAGTCGTAAGTTCTTCTACGACAACCAAGCAGTTGTAAGTCTTTCTACGACTACGAAGTTTTAAGGATAAAATCAACACTTGATTACCTTCAGGCGTCTCATCTTCTCCTTTGCGGATACAACTACAAGGATTTGAGTAGCCACCACCCTGGATGGCGGAGATTTCTCACAAACAAGTTTGACTCGAACATCAATCTCTGCTTGTGAAAGATCTGTGCAAATAGATAAGACATTCATTAGACCACTTTGAAGAAGACCAAACCGAGAGCTAAGTCGAAGATTCACTTACCCTCCTTATAGTCTCTGGTCGGGTCTTGTGGCCATGTATACCTCCACATAGGAGGTACTCGTTTCTTCAAAGGGCTGATGCGACGTGTAATGAAATCCTTCACCACATGCCATCCGGTAAGCCCCTCTTCCTTCAAATCCTTGATAGCTTGAATATAGGGGGCAATCTGGCTAAGATCCTTGGGAATAAAATCCCAGAAAGGAATCTTCTCGGCAGCCTTCCCCACAAAAGAGAGGCTGTCATCTTGGGTGATTTTTCAGTAAAACCACTTCTTCCTCCATCCCGGCCATGAAGAATGGGTGAACATCTGAATGTACTCCTTCGACTTCCCGTCATGGAGCTTCAGACCACAACTCCCAGCAATTCCAGTTTGTCGAGCCATTCCATAATAATATTGGAAGAGCTCGAGGTCCGCTGGAATTTCTAGGTATGCCTCGCACAAGTACACGAATACACTTAATATTGTAATGGAATTGGGACCAAGGTTTACCAATTCCACCCCAAAGTTCTCGAGTACGAGCGTAAGAAAAGGGTGAGTAGGCAATCGAAGGCCACACTCACAATACACCTGGAAGACGGGGATTTGCCCAAACTCCCCCGATGGCCAATGCTGCCTAGCGGCCGCAATCCAGTTAACAAGAACCTTCTCTGAAATCTTCCCGACGGCAACCAAAGCTTGAATCTTCACCGCATCCATCTCCGACTCGGCCCATTCAGAAATGGTTCCGGCCATCCCTCTCAGAAAGGGAAGGATTTGGATTGGGGAAGGTCTTAAGAGAAAGCTTGATCTGGTCGGCGGCGGAGAAAGCAAGAACTCGATGAACAGCGGGAGCGATTTGGGAGAAAGTAAAAACCCGAATCTCATCCCTGGTAAGTATTTATAACTGCGTGCCTGAGTAAAAGACGTGGCAATCCAAGGGTTACCACCGCTTCGGGAACTGCTCCAACGGACAGGCCTGTGAGAGTCGATTATGATTCTCTAGTTTGTTTGTTCAAGAAAATCAGGTTTGTCTTTGCACCTTAAGCAAAATTACTTCCTTGACCAAGTCTTTCTAGTCAAATGAAATATCAATCGGAAAAGTTTTACTTCCGATCACCATACTACGATCACTTCGTAGTCGTAAGGTTCTCTTTGACTACCTGGTATTCGTAAGATTTCCAATAGCTTTCTTGGCCAAGTATATTTCTGGTCAAAATGATGTACAAGTGTCGAAGAGTTTTTCCCTCGACCATTGTTCTATAACCCTCTCGTGGTCATAAGACCATCTACGATTTCTTCCCCAAGTAAGTTACTTTCACTTGAAGTCATAGATGGCGAGGATCTAATAATCCTCATTTTATCATTTATCTATAATTCTTATTATGGGTAAATATGATGTCATATGGTCCCTGAGTATACCCCCATATATTTACAAGGGAGAAGCCAACCAGGTGGTCGTAAGTTCTTCTACGACCACCCCCATAGTCATAAGTCCTGCTACGACTATCTCATGGTCGTAAGTTCTTCCACAATCACTATCCAGTCGTAAGTTATTCTACGACTACCTTATGGTCGTAAGCTCTTCTACGACCGTGTCACCATCTGACCACCCTATGATCAATGTAACCTCTGATTTGAGTGGGTCCAATTGATTGGGGAATTCAAGCGATCAATATCTTTGTTATTCTCTGAGTAACAAACACATAAATAATACTTCATTATCTCGATAAGTAATCGCTGAGACAAAGACGGAGGAGTTAATACCCCGGTGATTACTACAAACATGCGCCCATTATAGGAACTGATGAGGCGCCACTTCACCTAGAGAAACGGCCACTCCTTCACCGACTATATAAAGGTGGAGGTCAGAGAGGAATGGAGGGGACAACAGAGAATGAGATAGAAGGCAATCCAGAAGATAGACACTATCCTCTGTAATAGTATTTGTCTTTCTCCTAATTGTAGAAAATACACTCAATACCATACACACACAGGAGTAGGGTTGTTATTCTCTCTGTAGAAGGCTTGAACCTGTATTAAAATCCCCGTGTCAATCTCTCTGCGTGATTTCATTCTTTGAGACCCCCCTGAATCAAACAATCTTTACGTAAGATCGGTTCTAAAACACCGACAAGTCCTTACTACAAAATTGCAAAATCGGATGTGCATTGTGCTTAGTCCGTACTTCAAAATTGCAAAATTGGCACTAAATGGAGGATTTCGAAATTGGCATTGTTGTGCATGTTCATTGTGCATTTGTTTATGTACTGCATGTGCATTATGCATTTGTTTATGTTTGATTACATCGTGTCAGACTGTTAGTGATCTATTAAATTTTATCACATCATCCATGTATTGCTACTACTCATTTGGATAGAATCATAAAATGCTCTCCATGTAGATATGCTTAGAGACTTGTGTGCTTTAGTTGTTAGATAAAAGAGAAGATTATTCTTTCTTAAATGTCTAATTATTTATGTGAAGCTTTGTGCAAGTTAAGGATGATGACACCATATCTCGCTTCCAAGCAATGAAGGAACGTCGAGTTAGATTGTAATTTTCTTAATTATTTTGTAATTTTTTAAATTATTTGACATGTTGTCTCTGGTGAGAACAATTTGTAATTTGTTTTTTTATATTATAAACATTTATGTTTTACATTGGACAACATGTTTATTAACTTCAAATAGTCATCCAGAAAATCTTGGATTCGCCACTGTACCCAAGCACCATGTCTCCTCTACCTCCGACTTGCCTCCTGTAACATTCTAATTTTTTGAGTTTTCAAAAATCTTTTGTGCAGAATAGGTCCTGAAAAGTTTCACCAATTTTCCTTGGTTTAATAAATCTTAATGGGGCAAATATGTTAGTTGGGTTTCTTGTGTTCCAAGGTATTTTCTAGAATTTTCTTGGATTTTTCTGGGTTTGTTTGGTATTTATTTTTGGCTCAATTGAATTTTCAGCCTTTTCTTTAATTCAAAAATCAATTCTAATTCCTTTTATCTTCATGGGCAAAATTGGCTCAGCCTACTCACTCTCTTTTTCTCTCCTCGGGCTGCGAGCCCAATTCTTTGACCTAGCCCCGCCACACTCCAACCTGGCCCAACTACCCCGCTGAAAATATAGCGTGCCCGCACCATAGCCGGCCCAACCGCGACGCCACTACCCTGACCAACCTGGCAGCCGCCACTGCCACTGCAACCACACGCGCCACGGACTTCACTATAGCTGCTCTCGGTGTCCATGCCGGCCACACCTCCCGAGGCCATAAACAGCGCCGCCCCTGCGCATCTACTCCACCTTGTCTCATTGCCTCCATGCCCTAGCCAACGCCGCCTGGGATGCCACCATTTGTTGTCACCGTCTTTGTCTTCCTTGCGTCCGTCCATGCCTGCGATGGCCGAAACTTCTTCATCGCGTTCCCCATCGCCTCGGTTATTCTCTCGAGAGTCCTCTCATGTCATCTCGTGTTCCACCTCTAGATCTACCCATCCCATCTCGTGATTCTAAGTTTTGTTCAACGTGCGTAGAGATCAAGCTGTTTCTCCCTACTCCAGCTGCGGCCCCTTCGCCGCCCTATTCCACCTCTCTAGTTACAAATAATTTTATGGAATTTTATAGGAATTTTTAGAATTTATTTGCTATTTATTTGAGCTCGGTTTTATTTAATTCAATTTCCTAAATTCGGAAATCCTTTAAATCCGGATTTTCTCTTTTGGGCTGAATTCTTTTTCTTTCGTGCCATTTTCTTTTTCCACGTGAGCCGGCCTAGCCATTTGCACCTGACCCATTCCCTTTTCACTCTCGCTTTGGCCCAACCCACAGCCCACCTTCTTCTTTTCGCCAAGCCGCCAGTCCAACCACACGCTCGCCAGCGTGAGGCCCAGCCGAGCACAGCCTAAACCAGCACCTTGCTCCTTCCACTACCTAGCAGGTCCGCCATGTTAGTGAGTGAGGCCGCCTGTGTTTGCTTCCTCCCCGCTCTGGACTCTTTGCACTATGTTCGTGTCCAACTCGCCGCCGGCTTCAACCCGGATTCCCCCATCCCAGCCTTATTTAAGTGTAGCCGTCGCGTCAAAATCTTCACACCATTTCCCTCGTCCAAAGCCCCAAGGTTTTGTCGCCAATTGCACAGTTTTTTTGTTGGTTGAAGCTCGGAAAGCCGCCACCTTCAAACCCTTTCTTCGCTGGTTTTCCTCACAGTCGAAGCTCATCCGCCCGTGCCATCTTTACCGTTGAGTTCGCGTCTCCGCATTCTACGTGGTGCTTCCATCCCCTTGGCCTTAACGTCACCGAGCCACTGTAGCCCCTTTTCTCTCCAAGTCCAGCCGCCGCCGCCTCCACCATCGATCTCTTCCTCTGGTGAATCCCTTGCCTATCCAAGAGCGTCATCTCATGTCCCTTGTTGTTCTCTTCTGACCCCCTCCCTCCTTTTTGTCTCTCCGTCGCTGAGCCACACACCCGAAGCCGACCATCCGCCACCGTCGACATTGCCACCTCCTCACCAACGCTCTCACCGTGCCGTCGCCACCCAAGGGACCACCGTGTTGTAGGGAACCCATTTTTGCCCTTGGTAGGAGCTCTCTCGCTACCGCTCGCCGCCGCCGCCGTCGCTTACTTTGTTCCTCCTTCGGTTCCTCTCTCCTCCACCGAAGTAGCCACCTCAGCCGCCACCCCTGCGTTGCCGTTTGCGTGTCGTCCAGTCAGCAGCCCGCATGTCACCTTTGTGCAGCCAGTCCACCATACACATGAGCCACTTTGTGCACTTGGTCCATAAACCAAGGGTCGACCCGTCAGCCTCTCAATCCTTTTTCTCGATTTTCTTTTATTCAGAAATTTAGAAAAAATCTTGTGGGACCCACCTGTTAGCCCGTAGAAATTTTCTTTAATTAAATCTGAAGGAATATTCCAGGAATATTCTTTCTTATCTCTCTTTTTCTTTTCCGGCAAATCTTTCGAGAGTCCGTTCTCCTTCGTCCGAACTCCGATTTAGTCTGTCGAAATTCCTAAATTCATATAAAATCGAGCTCTTTCTTTTAGAGTTGGTTTTTCTGTTTTTGGTTTTTACTTGAATTTATTTTGGATTTATTTGTGCTTCACCTGTTATTTTCTCTCTCGTTAGACGATCTATTTCAAGGAGCAGGAGCAGAAGCAAACTTTGAAGATCCAAGTGTGATAACTGAGCAAAGCCAAGGCAAGTTGTGGTCCTTTGATCATATTGAACCTATAATTTCAAAAGTATCTTGTTTGATATCAAATTGCATGCTATCTTTATATCAGCTGTTTTCGGGAATAATTAATCACCTATTTGTCACTACGCCTCTATTAATTATTTGAATACCATGAATCATTTGTCACCATAGGATGGTCAATATTAGTTGGACATATTTGTATCACCAACATGGGTATCGTAGAGATGCTTAGTCATGCTTAGTTACGATGGGCTCATGATCACATGTTCAATAATGTTAAATTTGACTTAATGATATATGGAATTATGGTGCGATGCCATCGTTGTGCAAATATGGTGTGATATAACTTTTGTGTTGATTGTGGTGTGATGCCATTGTTATAAAATTGTGTGCCATGACAGGGATTGTCATTAGTTTGGGTGAACAAAATGACTTGTACCCTGGCGGGTGATCGTGCAATAGAGGGGGGGGGTGCGTGAAGCACATTATTTTAGATGAGGTAGTCTTGCTTGAGTAACTTGTCAAGGACTTAATCTTGTGCGCCATTGAACTGGGCTATACCGTATAACCACATGTCCAGTATGTGATGGATTTGGCTAATTAATTAGCAATGTTTTAATTATAGTTCTGTTTTTGGAAGCGTGAATTCCTAGATGGATATTCACAATGGCGCAAGAGGGGCCCTATCTGGTTGTGATGACATTCAGTGTTGAAATCTTAGCAGGCAGAACTGAGTTGAGAAGGAGCTTTGTAAAGACCTTGTGATAATCACTTAGTTGCACACCTTTGGAAGTGTGCGTATGAGCATTATAAGTTGATTTATCTCTTGTAGGTAAAGTTGCACAATCTCTGTAGAGTTAAAACTATTTAAATAGTTGTGTCTGAGGTAATGGACATGCTTGAGGATTTCACACGAGAGGTAGGGTTTCTTTATTAAAATGTGTTAGAGTGTGAATGGAAGATTCACTAGTGAATGTGATGTTCACGTGGTAGATGGGATATTCACTTGTTGGTTTAGTTGGTAGGTGAGCGGGAAGTTCACTAGTTGTTTCAAAACAATTGTTTATTTACTATTCTTGTCAATTACGTATTTCAATCTATTGAATGTATTTATTGTCAATATTGCTTTCTACAAAAGAACCATACAGCTAATCCTTTGTTCATGCCTTGCATGAATATTAATCGCATAATGTTTCCCTATGAATTGTTGAGTACTTTATGTACTCGCGGCTTTAAACTTTGCTGCTTAGTTGAAGATCATCAAGCTGCTCAAGAGTTCTACGAAGAGGAGTTTTGTGAAGACTTTGCGATGTGTTCTCCACTCGATTACATGTAGGCATGTTGATGGGCCTTTCCAAAATTTTTCATTCCGCTGCAAGAGTTTATTTGTTTCTTCAGCCCTACGAGGCAAGTTAAGTAAACGTTAACCATAAGGCCTAGTTATTAATGCTACTTGTTATTTTGAGATCTTTTTAGTTAAATCGATAAATGGATGGTATTTCATCGATGTTTTCTATGTGAGCTAGCTACTGATCTGGGACTAGTTCAGAATGCAAAGAGGGTTCCAGATGTGTAAATCCTAATCCCGACATCTGCCGTGGTCGCTATCGCCGGCAAGCCATCGGGCTCAGAGCATCGCCGCAGACGCCAGTGCCACATCAGCTGCCACGTAGCCAACACGTTGTCACCTTGTCCTATGTAGCCGCCACCTCAGTGTTCTGCCCGCATCTTGTCCTCGTGTCTGCCTTGTCAACGCCACCAGCCACTACCTATATCGTACCGTAAACCCAAAACCGTGTGGACTTACTTAGTCCACCATGAGCCGAGCCACTTACTTGTGGACCCCACCTGTTGGTGCTCTATGTCATAGATCCAGTTCGCCGTGAACCATAACCCTAGTCCGTGGACATGGTCCATAGACCAGTGGCCCACATGTTAGCCTTTCTCCTTTTCTTGGAGTTATTTTAATTCCCAGATTTTTTTTATCCAGTGGGTCCCACAGGTCATCCTCTCCACCATTTTCCAAAAATCCTGAAAATAAATATTCCAAGAATATTCTTTCAGTCCCACTTGTCAGTAACTCACAATATCTCTCCTCTATTAATTTCTTGATTTTCTCTCCCGATCAAACTTCGGAGAGCTCGTTCTAACTCGTACAAACTCCGATTGAACCCATTAAAGTTTGTAAATTAATCTAAAATCAAGCCCTACCTTCCAATACCAACCAATTTCAATTTAGAGTTTTTTATTTGTCATTTTGAAAAAAAATGTATTTGTGTTTTCTCTCTCATTAGACATTGATGATCCGGAATCATCCGAAGGAACTGAAGGTCAAGGAAGTCGAAGACCGATGATAAAAGAATAACAGCATTGCTATAGTAAGGCAAGTTATGCTTTGATCATATTGCACCCAGTTTTACAAAATTACTTTGATTCAAATTATTGCATGCTAATTCAATTATCAAATGTTTTACTATTTTGGGATTAGCTATGCAAACTATTTGATTTATAACTTCCTTGAGAATTGTATTGCCGTGATCATTATCACCCTAGTTTGGTTAAGTACTAGTTAGTATTATCATAGAACCAACGTGTGTTGGTTAGACACGATTAGTATGCTTAGCCTTTGTTGAACCCGGGAGCGAAGGATCCCGAATTCTCTGTGTTCATACACTAGTCCAGGATTTCTAGTGTACACAGTTAAACAAAAGTGATAATCAAAACATATCACGCATTTTATTAATAATTATTGAGTTTATTACAATCGGACTGAGGCCAAATAAAGTGAAACACAATGAAATAAAATAGTGGTAGTAGACCCAACGATTCGCCACGAGCAATCGTGCAGGGGAAGCGTGGCCTAAGCATCGATGTCCTCACCGTCTTGATAGAAGTCTTCTCTGAATAAAGATTATTCAGAAGAGTAAGCACTACCACTTTGTGCTTGCAAGTTACACCGTAAAATGATTGAATGCATGCATAAAGTGAGCAAAGGGTAATGGCGGGGTTTATTTGCATAAGACAAAGATTTTCAGTTTAAATACTCTTAGTAATTTTTCCAAGGCCATTTTAGAATAAGATCAAAATCATATTTCAAGATCTCAATGTCAAGTGTAGGATGAACCTCCATACACAAATGGTGAAGGACTACCCCTTACACCAAAGCTTCGCCCAATCCCTTTTCATAAACCGGTGACAAGTCTTTTTAAACAAAACCAGAGACTAACTTTGAGTGGCTTCATTAAGCATGTCCATGACCGTGGACACGGCTATTGAATAGATTATTACTCTGCGAGTTGGTGCAAATTTACCCACAAGAGATAGTTTACTTATTATGTCGTCAATACACGCTTAGTAGGCGTGCGACTAGCGACTATCACGAGGCCTTTACCTACACTATTTCAACATAATTATGCCCGCTAAGGTTTCAGAATCGAAGGCTTCGCACCAACGACTACCCCTCTTGCGCCATGTGGGTATCATCAATAAGTCTTCACGACTCCCACATCTTTCCAAGACATAAGCATGGTGAGATAATATAGCTTATTTGGCCAAGTCTGTCCCATTCCAGACTTGTGGTGGTACGAGTTTGGCTTAACATCCATGCCCGCAGACCGGTCCTTACATGGTAGGCGACTTCCAAAACAAACCCTGGGTCTCAAACATTCGCTGTATTGAGCCCGTGCATGAACTTGCACCCACCAACAATCCAATTCACCCAAGTCTAAACCAATTTTATTTATTTTTCTTTTGTCAAGACATTTTCCAATCATCTATGGTAAAAACAATACCATAGATTCATTTTCAAAACATCTTTGTATTTTGGCAAAATTCCCCAAATCATCTTTTGGTCTAAGCAATGACTAAGCATAATTATCTTAATTATTTTACTAAGGTGACAAGGCATGGCATTCCAAACATCAATATTGGCTATACAAAGGAATTGGTATAACTAAGAATTAAAATAGGGATTAAAATAACTTGAATAAAAATATGCATGCAATAATAACTTTTAAAACAGAATTAATTAACTTTAAAATACTGGGATCAAGATGGTCAAGAATGTAACTTGCCTTCGTTGAAGTCTTGAGATTCTAAACCCTCTGAAAGATCTACCTCTCTAATCGTCAAAGTCTATCTGAAAAACGACAAATTCAAATGAAATTTAAATAAATCCAAAAGACAAATCAAACTAACTCCAAATGAAATAATTTTATTTTATTTAGTTAGATAATAATTTTCTAAGATTTTAGCAATTTGAATCACTCAATTTGAAGTTGTGGTTCAAAAGATATGAATTTTACAAGTTTTAGTCTAAATTTGATATTAAAAGAATTTCTAAATTTAAATACAGATTCAAAATAGCTTCAAATTAAATAATTTTGGTTTAGTTAGCTAGCTAATGATTTTGTAAGAATTTAGAAATTTGCAACACCCAATTTGGAGATTGGATGCAAAAGTTATGAATTTTAGAAGTTTAAACCTAAATCTGAAATTTAAATGAATTTCCCGATTTATTTTTCTAAAGGAAAATCCATTTATTGCGCAAGCTGGCGTCAGCCACAGTGTTTCGGGATTTAAAAGAATTTAAATTAATTTCTGACATGTGGGCCCCATGTGTCATAGACATGGCTTACGTGGACTAAGTCCACGGGACCTATGAACCTAGGGGTTGTGCCTCGTGGTGGGGTGAGGTGATGTGGCACCACGCAGTAGCCACGTCACCCGTGTTGATGTGGCGATGTGGTGGCAATGGCGTGGCGAACCACGCCACCGACAAGGCAAAGGTCGGCGGCGAAGCTCTTCGGCCGTTTCTCGTCATGGCGAGTCGTGTGGGTGATACCAACAGAGAGAGGATGAGATGGGGGTCCTGATGCGCTACCTTGGGGCGGTGGAACTGGACGTTTTGATCGTCGGCGGCGAGGTTCGGCGGCGGCGTTGTGGTCGTCGACAAGGAAGAAGCTCCGGGTCTTGGGACGATGGATGGCGCGACGAGCCGCGATCTCAAGGCGGTCCCGTGAGGTGTGGGCGGTGGGGCTGAAAGGGACGGTGGTGCCGGAATCGGAGAAGAAGTGGCTTCGCCGCCGTGAGAAACTCCAAAATTGGGGTGCTAGGAGGGAGGAGGAGGGCAATGGATGGTGGCGCCAGGTGTGGGGAGAAAGCGCCCGGCTCCTTTATATAGGGCGGGGAGGCGGAGCTACGTGTAGATCACGAAGTCGCCGCCGGGTCCGTGGCGGAATCAACGGAATCGTGGACGAAGAAGGAAAGGAATGGCGGGTTGGGTGCGATTCGACGCGCGATTTTAATGCGCTGATGATTCGGGATTAGATCGTGATTTCGCCGAGGATGGAAAGGATTTGAAAACCAGCAATGGCGGTCACGGCGCGGAGATGGAAACTTGCGCGAGGGAGAAGGAGAGAGGTAGGGGACGACACTGCTCTCGTGGGCCCACCTGTCGTGAAAGAAAGAGAAGGAAAGAGAGAGCGTCGCGGCCGTCCGATCTTGATCCAACGGTCATGGTGAGGGGTAACGCGCAGCGGCGGGCCATGCGTCGTCTTGGGGGTTTTGGGCCGCCAAATTCGCCCGAACAACTGTTTAGGGTTTTTCTTTGATTTTCTAATTGATTTAATTCAGATAATTCAAAGAGGCTTTAGAAAATAGCAAATAAATTCCAAAAATTCTAGAAAAATTCACAGAAATTCCTAGAATGATTTTGGACTTAAATAAAATAATTTCAACTTAAACTTGTTAATAGTTTTTGTATTTAACTTTGTTTTAGCTTTAAGGTTAATAATAAGAGCTTTAGAAAATTTCAGAAAATCCACCAAAATAAATAAGTTTTTAAATTTTCTCAGAATTTGAATTTTTGGGTTGTTACAGCCTTGCAATGGGTAATTGACATCATTTTGAAATGTTAAACTCATACTTCACTAAGTGAGTATGGAATGTCTTTGTGAAAAGCTATGTCATGTATGTTGCCACATGTTGATGGCATGTGTTGCACTTATCAACAGGGTGGGAAAAGATTTAGACTGGGGAGAGTGGGAAGTGCTTTGTGAACTGGTGGAATGTGTGAGGGTGTTGTGTGAATCTTTATGACTTAGTGTAGTATTGGCAGTCTCACCCTGGTCAATTAAGGACTTAACTTTGTGTGTCATTGAACTAAGCCATATTGTACTACTGCAAGCCTAGTATGGGATAGGCCTAGCTTAGTAAGTTACAGAGTCTTGACTTTGGCTACCTTGGGAGGTAGGTTAAGCACTTTTTGATGGGTGGAGCTGTGGACTCCTTTGAGTTGGGTCACATCTTTGGACGGTTCATTATTTCTAGGTCTAACGGTGTGCGTCAAGCCAATGAGCTAAGTGAAGTTTGGTGCTAGCTGCATGCACATCGGGAGAGTCAATTGTTGAGATGAAGTTTCTGAAAGGTTTTCTTTTGATTTACTCTGATGAAGTGATCGTATCTTGTGGGTAAAGTTGTACAACCTCTGCAGAGTGTTAAACAAACTTTCGAATAACCACATCCTTAGTCATGGACATGCTCGGTGATTTACCCGAATGGTAGATTTTATCAAAATAGTGTGGAAGGGAAGTTGTGTGAAAGAATTGATTTAAGTGTGTGAACTTTGTGAAAACTCTTGTTTACGTATTGTTGTTGTTGTTGTTGTTTCAACTTGTGATTTTAATATATTATTCATATTCAATTACAAATATCGCTTATTGCAAAATAACCTTAGTAGACATATCCTTTGGAATAATTCATCATCTATACTTGCATTTTGTGGTATAACTATTGGTGATATGCCCTAGAGGCAATCATAGAGATGATTGTATCATGTCTATGTTTATGAGTTATAGAATAAATTTTATTATGTTCCTTGGATGAATTATCATTTATAAAGATTAACAAGTATGTGACTTGTTGGTGAAGCTCTTTAACTTATATGATATCATTCTAAATGTATCCCTAGTCGGATGTCACTGGTCAGAACACTAGTGACTTATCGACCAACACATGTATTGATTGATGACCATGTTTCACTGGTTATGGATATGGGGATATTGGATCAATAATGTGAACACATGTTAGAGAACATGATGTTGGATTGACCCACCTTGAGACACTATTGAGATTGTTATGATTTTATGTATCATCAGTTGGTCTTAAGCAATGATGATGTATGATTCTTAGACCTGAGATCAGCATGGTTTCCTACATGTGTAATAGTACACTTAGGGGTTGTCAAACGCTACTCCGTAACTGGGTAGTTATAGGTAGCTTTCGGGTATGCTATGAAACATACGGAGGGATGTGACTAGTCGGATATGGAATTTGCCCCTCCTAATATAACAGGAGAGATATCTCTAGACCCCTCGATGTGGTCGGATAAAACAAGTGCATGGTCGTGCCACTAGTCGTCGAAGAGTCGACCATATGAAGTTATCTGTCACTTGGTTGAGAAAGTATTGAACAATCCATGGATATACAAAATATCTCACCTGGAGTTCAACCAGATATCGTGAGGCAAAGGGAGAATATGCAAGCGAGTCGTTCGGTCAGGCCAGATCTGGCCGGTCGTATGGAGATACTGATCGATCAATGAATCGGTCTGGACATAATCACCAACTAATCGTAATGAGTTACGAACTGGTTGTAACTAAATATGAACTGGTCATATGGAGATACGAGCTGGTCATAAGTGATAAGGATCTAGTCGCAGATCATACTGCATAAGGTTCGTCCGATATAATATTTATGTGTATTCGAGAATCGTTAAGTCCTGGTAGGAACCGCTAACGACTCATGGTTGAAAAAGAGTTTCTGAGTCACAACTGATTATGCATGAATCTACAGGATCGCACACTTAACATGTTGGAACAAACGAGTTCAGATAGGATCCGTTGTGGGCTCTTTATAAGGGGATGCATGGGGCTGTGGGGACGTACGTGAGTTGCTCCACCAAAATCCTAGCCGTCATCTTCTTGAAGACCCTACTGTGTGTTTTGGTACTAGCCCACCGGCGTACGGAGTTCCACCCCTGGACGTGTGGATACCATGGAAGCGTTGCTGCAGTTGCTGTTGTACTAGTCGTGGACGATCCACGACCTATGCAAGGAACATTATAGGTTGCTGGAGTTTACGATCGGTGCCAAGGACGTTGGACGATCGACTACGACCACTTCATCAACGCGCTCGACGTTGGATCAGGCAACTCCAACTCTTCTTCCGCTGCACTGCATGTTTAGTGGTAATGATCTATGATTTCTTGCTTGCATGGCTTCCTAGTTTACGTGGTAGAATTTTAATTTGTAAGCTAGTGTAGCCTATCTAAATCCCTACAATAACTTGCTGAGTACTCTAGGTACTCACTCTTGCTATAAACAATGTTGCTCAGATGTTGAAGACTACATCAGTTCATTGCTTGTGAGCATATGGATGAGCTGCACTAAAGTTATAATGTTTCCTTCCGTTGTAGTTTATTTGAGATACTCGCCTTCTGAGGCATTAATTGTAAGCTTCGACTATAAGGTCGCTACTCTGATAATTATTGTTAATAGCATATTTCTTAGTTATCTTTACATATGGAATGGTATTTCAGCGATGTTGCCACTATGTGCACTAGCGTGGTACTGGACTAGTGCAGTATACACAGAGGGTCTGTATTTGCATATTCGGGTCCCGACACCTCCCCCTTGGGCCACAACCGGTACCCCTACCCCATCAGCCCTATTCCCCTTCGACTTCTGGCACTTCCGCCACCCACCGCTCTTCCGCCGCCACTTCCTATCGTCGCTTTCCGTGGCCAGTGGCACCTCGCTGCCTAGCCACACCACCTCCGCTTCCCTCCCTTTGTCATCTCAGCTCCATCCAACCTAAATCCTCCATCGCCATCATCACCGGGCCGCCCGCAACCACTTCCCACCGTCCTCCTCCGAACTCGCAGCCGGCGGCGCCACTGCCGCCTCGCCACACCACCACCACTACCGCCCACTACTGGCCTGCCGCCTCCCACCCTCCCTCTATGTTGGGACCCAAATATGCAAATCTGGACCCTCTGTATATAACGTACTAGTTCAGGATCACGCTAGTGCACACAATGTCAACATAAATGAATATCATTCCACACAAAGCGAATATAAGAATAAACGACTAATTTGATTATTAAATAACGATTATGACCTTATGGTCGAGTTTAGACTTATTAAGCCACGCATGGCTAGCACAAAGTAAAGAGACGGCAGTGGAACGGAAACAACTTCAGCGGGTACCCATCGACTTGCCACAGGCAACCGACTAGGATCAAGACCTAGCGATCACCCTCCACGTGGAACTCCTGTAACACCCTAGCCCAACATGAGCCTAGAATGCTACTAAATAAACATGATAACAAATTAAAACATAAGACATAGTACTAAATTTCGACAGAACCTCCTTTGTATAGTTAACTATACCGGAAGTTCCAACAGTCACATATATCAAGACAATATTCTAACATCCAAAATTCATCAAAATCTTCAAAATATGCTAATAAGCTAAGGCATAAACAAGGATCTCTAAAATATGCTACTCTCATTATTACAAATAATCCAATGCATAAAGCATAACCAATAATAAATCCTTAAACAGTTTGCTTATTACTAAGGTACGATCTAAATGTTATTCAACTTAAAGAGGTGTGTAGTGTGTGAATCTAGGACAAGCCTACTCTATCCCATGCATGCCGTTCTTGCAAGTGGTACCTAAAAGCACAACAAAAAGCAAGAGTGAGCCCAAAAACTCAGCAAGTACAATACATGGCATCAACAGCATTCACAATTGTAATTCATCAATCATTATCCACAAAACTATACACCAAAAATAATACATACTCATGCTATGCAATATGCTCAACATGCTCTTTAACTTTATCTTTCTCTTTTGCATTTTACCGGTAAAGCAGAGCGTGCATCCGTCGATGCACACCCATGCCTGTGCCATCTTGCATAGGGACCATTGCTCATACTCCACAAGTATGGGGACCTAAGCCCATGCTCCACGAGCATGGGGACCTTTAGCCCATCATAATCATGACGGGGACCTCAACAATTGCTTGGTCATCACATGACCAAGTCTTCAAAATTCCATCATGATGCATATGGAAGAAATCTTAAATCATCATACTTTTGCATCCACAATCATATCGCGTATGAATAAACATATTCATACTACAAGCATTCATGAACGTTGATGAATATAAATTTCAAGCATCTATGCATAGCATACATCTCATAACACTAGAAATCATGAGTATCAGCATTCATAAATATCTTGGTAACCAAGAACAACACATATACCCATAGTATTAGCAACCAATGTCAATCATTCATAATAATTCTATCCATCATGTTACTTGCCTTAATCACGTGAGAACGGAGGGTGTGAAGAGGGTGCTGCCCCCGGGACCAATCCCCCACCTGAATATATATAAAAGCACGCTAAGACAATAATACTGGACCAATAACAAAACTAGAAGTATACCCGAATTCGCTATACTCTCTAGCGCAATCCCCACTCAAAACCCTAAATCCACAACGCTTCCCCAATACCGAACAGTCACCCCTTGTTGTTCCAACAAAACATGCTAATAAAACATGCAGCACTAACTAGCTAATAACTCACATTTACTATTCAAACAATACTACAGCCAAACTAGTTAACTACTAATTAGCATTATTAGTTTAATGCTGGCACTAGCAGACAATCTGGAAAAGGCCTCACGGTTGCTGTGCATGCAATTCTAATTAACTAATACATGAGCACTATCTAGTTTCTCTCTCTCCCTTAATACTTCAATTAAATATTCATAGCTATAAACTAACCGATGCATGCCAACACTAATTCACTATTAAATTGATGCATGCACCATTAACTAGACAAATCATCTCTCTCCTTAATGCTCCAATTAAAGAAACGTGCAACACTACCAATTAAATAATGACATGCATGTAGCACTAATCATTGTCTCACCTTACTGTTCCCACAATTAATTAACTACCCAGTAGTAACTTCCAGCACTAGAATATCTAGCCATGCACTTGCAATGCCACGTTGCATGCAAAAGTTGCATCATGAACTAGTCAAGCACAATAGTAGAAAGGATAAAACTAGTAAACTAATGCGCACTAGCTAATCGTAGCAGCGCAAGAAAGAAACGGGAAAAAAAACAAACTGAAGGCTTCCTCCTGTGCGGTCAGGAAAACAAAGCAGGTAGCCAGAGTTCCACGCGCAAGGACAAAGCGTAGTCGTTGCGCGGTGGCCGATAAACCATCGCCAAACGGCCAAGCGGCGAGGGCTTCATCGGCAGCGCAAGGTCAGTGCATGTGCCGCAGTAGCATAGCGGCAATGACGATAGCCTCCACGCTTCGGCGAGGTTAGCGAAGAAACTCTCAAGGCGCACGGAGGAACAAAAAATGGAAAAGACTGCTAGGGTTTTCTATAATCCACTCTTCCCACGATTCTTTTATTTCGGCACGAGCCAACTCTCCCTAAAACTCCAAATTATTCCGTTTTCACGTATCCCCTTACGTCTAATTACACATATACCCTTAAGGGTTAATTTCAGAATATTACATTCTACCCCCCTTAACAGAATTTGACCCCAAATTCAACTTGCCGTTCTACTCATAGAACAACCACACTGAAATTAAACAACAAATCACACGTACCCGATGTGAACAACTATGGATATTGCTCACGCATGCGAGACTCCAACTCCCAAGTCGCCTCTCTCTCGGTCTGACGCGTCCACAGCACCTTGATGTAAACCAACATCTTGTGCCTCAGCACTCGTTCCGACCTCTCCAGAATACGCACCGGACACGACTCAATTGTGTGGTCTTGCTCAATAGTCAACGGCTCCAATGAAATCTTATGCTCCGAGTCTCTCAAAAACTTTCTCAGCATAGAGACGTGAAACACATTGTGAACTCCGCGTATCGACTCAGGAAGGTCCAAGTGGTAAGCCAACTTCCCAATTCTTGCAATAATCGGGAACGGTCCAACGTACCTCGGGCTAAGCTTCCCTTTAGTTCCAAACCAGACAATACCTTTGGTGGGAGACACTCTCAAGAGCACCTGATCACCCACCGTAAACTCCAAGTCACGCCTCCTCACATCTACATAGCTTTTCTGTCTGCTCTGAGCTGCTAGCAGATTCTACCTCACTAAAGCCACGCGTTCAACTATCTTTTGTACCCAATCCGGACCCAAGACTGCCTTCTCACCCACTTCTTCCCAACAAAGGGGTAACCTGCATTTATGCCCATACAAAACCTCGAACGGTGCGGCTTTAATACTTGAATGGTAGCTATTGTTATACGCAAATTCCGCTAAAGGCAACTGATCCTCCCAACTACTCTTCCAAGACAAAACACATGACCGCAACATGTCCTCCAAGGTCTGAATGGTGCGCTCTGACTGTCCATCGGTCTGTGGATGAAATGCTGCACTAAGACGGAGCTAGGTACCCAGTGCACTCTGCAAACTCTCTCAAAACTTGGAGATAAACTTGGCATCTCTGTCGGAGATGATGGTCTTTGGCACATCATGCAATCTCACAATCTCACGCACATAGATAGGAGCCAAGTCGCTCGCTGAGTTGGTCGTGCAGATAGAAATAAAATGCGTTGATTTGCTGAATCAATCCACTATTGCCCAAACCGCATCCTTCCCTCACGGTGATCGAGGTAACGCAACCACAAAGTCCATAGAGATATCATCCCAAGGCCATTGAGGGACCCCTAATGGCTGCAATAACCCTGCAGGACGCTTATGTTTTGCCTTCACTTGCTGACAGACCCCACATGAGGCTACATAATTAGCAATATCCACTTTCATTCTTTTCCACCAGAAGTTCTGCTTCAGATCACGGTACATCTTCGTCTCACCCGGATGAACAAAGATATCACGGGCACTACTACGTAAATGCTAATACTAGGCGCCGATCACGACGGTTCATCGAAACCGCCTCAGTATAAACACAATCTCAGACGGTTTTGTTTACCCACCGTCTGTGTTATTCTCCGCGCTAAAAACCGTCTGTGAAGATGTCATATCACAGACGGTTTTTGTTAAAAACCGTCCGTGATAATTAACTCATCACAGACGTATATATAGCTCCGCCTCCCCGGCCAACAGATATAGTCTTCTTGATCTCCATCTCTGGCTTTCCGTGCCCGATTTGAGTACATCGTCTCACCTCACTGAGCCGGCCTGGTCCATTTCAGCTATATATTGTCGCCGAGGAGCTTGCCGTCGCCGCCTGCTCACCGACGACGACCAGCCGCGCTTGGACCTTCCCCGACTTTCATTGACACCTTCCTCGTGATCGAGGTGAGATCTTGAAGCATAAGCATCCTTTAATTTGAGTAGTTTCAGCGTTTACGCCAAATCGCTAGTTTCAGCGCCTCCATGGGACATCACCGTCGATTCGCCTCGAAGTAGACCTTAGGCCGAGCCACGACTATATAGCAATGCGATGTCACCCTAAGCCCAGCTTTGAGCTTCAAATTAATCCTCTGCTTTTTAATCATTTAGTTAATAAACTAACGAGTCTATGACATGTGGGACCGCCATAGATTTTATAAATAAAATCATGAAATAAAAAATGAGTCAGCGACAAGTAGGGCCCACATGTAAGTTAATAAAATCGAGAAAAATGTAAAAATGAAAAAATCGTAATTAAGCCTCGAAAATACGCTTTGAAAGTCATCACCCTTTTATTTATTTTCGGGTTTTCAATACGAACCGTGTGATGGACCGGAGTGGATGTACACCGAGAACCGTGTGAGTGAAGAGTACATTAATGGCGTGTTCGCTTTTACAAGAGCCGCTGAGGAGGATATGTTGAATAAGGGGCGGAATATATGTACCGTCCATACACTACTACGTAAATGCTATCTCGACGCCTTTGATCACGCACGGTTCATCGAAACCGCTCAGATAAACTTCTAATCTCGACGGTTTTTGTTACCCACCGCATGTTGTTATTCTCGCGCTAAAAACCGCTCAGAAGATGTCACATCACGCAGCGGTTCATGTTTGGAACCGTCAGGATACTTCACGCACGGTTCCAAACATGAACCGTCGTGATATTACACAATATCACGAGCGGTTTGTTTTAGAACCGTCAGTGATACTTCACGACGGTTCCAAACATGAACCGTCTCGTGATATTGCCCAATATCACGAGCGGGTTTGTTAAAACCGTCCGTGATAATTAACTCACCACGATGTATATATATAGCTCCGCCTCCCGGCCAAAACAGATATAGTCTTCTTGATCTCCATATCTCTAGGCGCCACGATAGGTCCATCGCCGTTGCGTGCTTGCTTGAGTACATCGCCTCACCTCACCGAGCCGGCTGGTCCATTTCGGTTGTATATTGTCGCCGAGGAGCTTGCCGCCGTCGCCTCTGCTCACCGATCGACGACCCACCCAGCGCCTTTGACCTTCCCGACTTTCATTGACACCTTCCTCGTGATCGAGGTGAGATCTCAAGCATAAGCATCCTTTAATTTGAGTAGTTTGAGCGTTTACGCCAAATCGCTAGTTTCAGCGCCCATGGGACATCGTCTGTCGGTTCGCCTCAAAGCGAGACCTTAGGGCCGAGAGCCACGACTATATAGCAATGCGATGTCACCCCTAAGCCCGCTTTGAGCTTCAAATTAATTAATCCTACTGCTTTTAATCATTTAGTTAATAACTAACGAGTCTATGACATGTGGGATCGCCATAGATTTTATAAATAAAATCATGAAATAAAAATGAGTCACCGACAAGTAGGGCCCACATGTAAGTTAATAAAATCCAAAAATGTAAAAATGAAAAAATCATAATTAAGCCTCGTAAAATACGCTTTGAAAGTCATCACCCTTTTATTTATTTTCGGGGTTTTCAATACGAACCGTGTGATGGACCGGTCGATGTATGTACCGAGAACCGTGTGAGTGAAGAGTACATTAATGGCGTGTCTGCTTTTACAAGAGCCGCCGAGGAGGATATGTTGAATAAGGGGCGGAATATATGTCTTGTCCATGCATTGATCGCGAGAATCAAGATGTTTAACAACCGAGCGCAGATCGAAGCACACTTGATTGAAGGGGTTTCAAAAGGGTTATACATGTTGGACCATCACGGTGAAGAGCATATTATACAGAAGTCAACGATATGCATATTATCAGAAGTCAACGATATCTTGCCAATGTCGATTGTGGTTCCGATTCGGATAGGTACGCACGATGACAATCTAGATCGAGATGCTTCGCATGATGCGAAGGGAACTGTGATGAGAGGGAGTATGTTCAATTCCGGGCGTGATGGAGGACTCAGAGAAACCTTTGTTCCCTGCCGCAAGTCGGAATACACAAGGTTGTCATCCGTGCTTAAACTGCTGAAATTGAAGGCAAGCAACGGTTGGTCCGACAAGAGTTTCACTTGAGTCATTAGGTCTCTTAGCGGACATGCTTCCTGAGGGAAATGAGTTGCCCAAAACCACCTACAAAGCCAAAAGGTTCTTTGTCCATTGGGAATGGAAGTAGAAAGAATACATGCATGTCCGAACGATCAGATCCTCTACCGTAACGAGTATACAAACATGCATGTATGTCCGTGTGCAACGATCCCGATACAAGCGTAAGAAGCAATCGGATGACGACGAGGAATCGAGGTGAAGAAAGGACCTCTGCTAAGGTGGCGTGGTATCTTCTGTAATTCCCGTTTGAAGCGGTTTTGCGAACCCAAAGAATGCAAAAGCTAACAGATTGGCACTCGAGGAGCGTAAGAATGACGGAAAGTTAAGACACCTGCTGATTCCGCCCGGTGGAGAAACATCGATAGGAGGTTTGCGACTTCAAAAGGAACCGAGGAATATAAGGTTTGGATTGAGTACAGATGGAATGAATCCTTTCGGTAATATGAGCAAATGACATAGCACTTGGCTCGTGACGCTCAGTATCTACAACCTTCCTCCTTGGTTGTGTATGAAGCGGAAGTATATTTTGTTGTCGATACTTATCCAAGGGCGAAGCAACCTAGGAATGATATTGATGTGTACCTAGCACCATTGATGGAAGATCTAAAAATCTTGTGGATTGAAGGGTGCAATATGGGATGCGTACAAACGAGAGAACTTCACTTTACGTTCCTTGTTGTTCTCGCACCATAAATGATTATCCCGCCCTTGCTAATCTGTCGGCCGAGTACAAAAGGGCCAAAGCCTCAGACTCACCGCTTAGATGATACCGAGAGTGTGTGGTCAATCACACACGCAAAAAAACCGTACACATCGTCATCGTAGGTTCCTTCGAGGGCTCACCCATACCGCAGGATGAAGAAACAATTGACGGAGAGAAGGAGGACAATTCAGCTCCAAGGCATTTAAGCGGAAAAGAGGTCTATGATATGGTTAAGGATTTAGATGTTGTGCTTGGAAAGGGATGTAAATCGAGGACAAGTAAGAAGAACATGTGGAAGAAGAGATCAATATTTTGGGACTTACCTTATTGGGAGCACCTAGAAGTTCGCCATTTGCATCGACGTCATGCATGTAGAAAAGAATGTATGTGATGACTTGATTGGTCTCTTCTTCAACATTCGTGACAAAACAAAAGATGGTGTCAACGCACGGCTTGACTTGGTTGATATGGACATCGGACTGAGTTAGCACCAACAAGGACCGATAAAGGACGAACGTATCTTCCCCGCTTGTTACACTCTGCCCAAGGCCGAGAGAACCGAATCTGTGCGGTGCTTGCATGGCGTGAAAGTTCCGTCCTTACATTCGCCAACATGAAGAAACTTGTTTCGATAAAAGATTTGAAGTTAATTGGCATGAAGTCTCATGATTGTCATGTGTTGATGACACAAATGCTCCTGTTGCAATTAGAAGTATTTTGCCGATCAAGGTCCGAGACAATCATGAGGTCGTGTTATTTTTTAACACAATTGCTCGTAAGGTCATCGATCTCGAAGGACTAGATGCTCTGCAGACGAGGTGGTGACGACACTATGTGATCTTGAGATGTATTTCCCTCCGTCGTTTTTCGATATCATGGTCCATCTCATTGTTCATATTGTGAGGAGATAAAGATGTGCGGGCCGTGTTCCTCGTAGCATGTACCCGCTCGAGAGGTTCATGGGAATTCTCAAGTCATATGTACTGAAATCGATCTCGCCAGAGGGCAAGATCGTCGAAGGTTATGCAACCAAGAGGTCATTGAGTTACGCCGATTACATGGCTCAGTCGAACCGATAGGTGTGCCTCGATCTCGCCATGAGGGGAGGCTCGAGGGTATCGGGACCATCGGAGGAAAGCAATCACTCCAAATATGGATGCGTATGCTCAAGCCCATTTCACTGTCTTGCAACACATGACCAAGTGTCCTCAGATATCGACCAAAGACAAGGACGTGCTTGCAATGTAATCCGCCGCGGCGGATGTTTGGATCACGAGACAACACAATGCATTTGCGGTTCAACCAATGGTTGAAGGAGCGACTTGCTAGGAGCTCGTCAAGTGATATCTTGACATGGTTGGCAAAAGGGCCAACATTTACTGCTTGTAACATGGCGAGGATACGACATAAATGGGTACACATTCTATACGCAGCTCGGGATATAAAAAGCACTAACGAACAGCGGTGTCCGTGATAGATGCATTCAATGCCGATGGGGTGAGGAGCTCCTACTATGGGCAAATAGAGGAGATATGGGAGCTCGACTCGTGCTTTTCAAGATCCCCTATTTCGTGCCGTTGGGTCCATCTCCCACAGTGAAGGTCGACAAGTACAGGCGTCACTACCGTGGACCTCGAACGTGTCGGATACAAAGACGAACCGTTCAGATCTTGGCTAACCAAGTTGTTCAAGTCTTCTATGTTACCGACCGGCAAATAAGAAGCGCCACGTAGTTCTTCATGGAAAAAGGAGGATTGTCGGAGTTGAGAATGTAGTGGACGAGGAAGAATACAATCAATTTGACGAGTTGCCTCCTTTCGAAACCATAAGGGTCGAGGAAGAAGAACATGACTAAACTAGCTACATACGCGTCGATCATCATGAAGGGCTAATTTTAAAAGATTAATTGAACAATGTGTGTATATGTACTATATACATTCTCGATGATCATGGTTAATTTTAGTTCATTTGAGTTAATTAATTGAGATTTGTACCGTGAAATGGATGTGATTGTTTCTCAAATGAATGTGAATTGGATATACATTGTTGTCTTTTACTCGCTTGTTTCAGAGGGCATGGCTAGCATTTCTGAGGCTAGCCAATAAATGTAACGATCTAGATATTAACCAATACAAAATAATATCACGAGCGGTTTGAACTACGCATCGTCTCACATGTATATCATGAGGCGGTTGTTTATTAACACCGCTCAGTGATACATCATATATCATGCATTTCTAACTTAGAACCGCTCGTATACTATATCATCACGCATTTCTAAATTAGAACCGCTCGTGATAATCATATATCACGCAGCGGTTGTTTATTAAAACCGTCATGATTCATCAATATCACAGACGGTTGTTTATTAAAACCGCTCAGGATATATCACATATCACGAGCGGTTCTAAGTTAGAACCGGGCGTGATAGGTATCACGAGCGGTTCTAATTTAGAACCGTCTGTGATGTCCATCCCTATTTACATTCGGACTCTAGCTAGGGTTTGCGCGCCGCCACTCTCAAACGATTAAGTTTCTCAACTCCTCTCGCTCCCTCCTCCCCGAGCCTGTCGCCACCGTCCTCGACGCCTCCTCGAGCTCGAGGCGCTTCTCCTCCCGATCCGTCTGACGCCGCCTCCTCCTCCCGGCCCGCCTCCCCAGCCCGCCGAGCCTCCTCCTCTGCCCATGAGCCGCCTCCTCCTCCCCTCCCAGGCTCCGGCCTCCCCTTCGACGCCGCCCTCTTTGCTCAGATCTTGCTCCTGCTCGTCCTTCTCCTCGACGCCTAAAGGTAACCAATGCCGAAGTTACCGATCGACCCCATGCCCCTTTCCTAACTATTTCTATCAATAATCTGTCATGGTCCTTCATGATAATTGTACTTGTTTTAGGAATTTGTATTTGTTCTAGTCGATTATTCATATGGTATTTGTTTTGATATCGCTCTTCGAATACATTGCAATGTGGTGTGTTGGGCTTGAGATGAATGCTCTGTGATGATAATAGTCTTGTAATGAAATTGTTTTGATAATCGGGTTTGTACTTGAGCTCTAATTGGAATGCTTACTCTACATCGATAGCAATATCAAAATGTTAAATCTTAGCTTTATGTCGATTTCATTTGTTCACATGATGTTCTATTTCTTGTGAAGATGTCTTCCGCTCATTACGAGTCGAGTCAGCCTCATGTGTCCGATGATGCACCATCCTCTGGAACAATATCCAACCGCATAGAAGAAGAGGAATATCGAAAAGGCCCACGGGCCGATTTACCATCACGGAGGTCGATCGATGCGGGACCCTATCAATCCTCGCCGAGCAAATGCCGATTCCGGAGAATGGTCGGAATAGTTGCACGGAACGGGTCAAGATCACCTACGATTAAGTGGAAGGTGGTGCCCGACCATTGAAAATCTAACAGGCCGACGGAAATTCTTGCATCGCTCGAGATCCCAGAGAACTCCCGGACTCGCGTCGACGACACAGCGTTGCTACAAGCGTGCAAAGCGTGGAAGAACTTCAAGAGCACGCTTGTCAAGAACTACGTGGAGAAGGATCTGAAGCCGCCTTCCACAAGTATCTATTATTGGAAGAGTCTGGGCCGAAGTTTGTGGCGAAGAAGACGACAGATGAATTTAAGAGTGAAAGTGCGGCGCTACGGCCCTCCAGCAAAAACAAGCACCCCCACGCACTCGGCACCACTGGTATGCGGGTAAAGCCCCGATATGGAGGGATCAGAACAGCGAAAAGCGGTTTGAATCTCTCCTGCTATTTCGAGATCACCGATGTGCGCGACGGCGACAAAGGTTATTTGCGAGGTTAGCTATTCGCCCTCGGGAAGTGTACTTTCCAAACCCGAAGACCGTGAAGTGTCCCAACGCTGGTAAGATATCGAACTACCTAGTTTGTAATTACTCCATAACTTCATAGGAAGTGAAATGACATGTCGGGCTATATTGCGATAACGCTGAGTGCACAATCTTCCCAAGGCTCATTCCAGCAGATAGGGAGAAGATATACTCTCTGCGGCCCTAGGAAACAATGAGCATCCGGTCGCACGAGAGGCGCCGGTGTTTTTGTTACATGGGAACAATGGTTCCAAGCGACAGAGGATCGCATCGAGTAGGAGGAGAGCCAAAGCCGAGCACGATGCAAAGCTACGAGAGGATCTTCGTGCATCCTCGAGATGAGCTCACCGAAAAAATCGAGCGAGGTCGCTGAAAAAGTCACCAATCCTTTGAGGAAAGGATTCGTATGCTTCGAGCAAAAGCAAAGAAGAGACTTTTGAGGAAAGGATTAGGGATTGCAAATGCCAAGTCGGTTGGAAGCCCTGCCCTACTATACCGCTAGCTAGCCCCCAAACATCCGAGTAGTGCGTCCAACCCTAACCCTACCACAATAGGTGATGACAGATTTTCCGTCGATGACATCCGTAATAATTATTATCTCTGGAATGCTCAATCCATTCATAAGCTGTTGGAGTAGCTAATTTTGTACCGTTATGTACGTAGGTGGCTACTGGCGCAAGCTCCAAGTGAGATATGTCTCTGTTGCCCTAGATGTCTTTGCTTGGGGCCGTGTATCCATCCAAGATGTCGGAGCTTTGGTGCACGGTGCAAATCTAGCTCGGGTTTCGCAAAAGTGAATGTGGGCGGTGTTTGTGCCAATTTCGAGGCCGTCCCGCTGAAAATTCCCCAAACGATGAGGTCATGACTCTAGGGCAAGCCGTTGGAACATTCATCCAAAGGCCCAAGGAGGACATCTGCTCGAGCTACTGCTCCCTGTCAACTTCACGGAATGTCTCAGAACGGCATCAAGTCCACGGACTTGACCGCACCGGCTACTCAGACCGACATGGCAAGGGCCCGCATCACATGCATCTACACTCGTGCTCAATCGACTCTTGTGAAGTCGACCTATACAAAGCGAGGCAAAGAAGGGCAAGGGCAAATCGAAGACGATCGAGTCTTCTCCTGATATCCCTTCTTGCCGCTGGCGGAAATACAAGCCAGCGAGCCGTTGCTCGAGAAGTTAGACGACCCTACCCTAGGACCGGATTGCACGGAATTGCATGCATGGTACATGGAATAGTCCAACAAGCGGTTGATCAACGATGCTCGGGTGTCACCGTCAAGTTCAAGGAGCATCATTTTAACCACGTGTATCAAGACGCCGTCTTCACGGTGACCTTCGACGACTTGTTCTGTCTCTTCAACCTCGGCGAGCTCGACGCCTCAATCATACGATCTTTGGACCTTTGTAAGTGTGTACAATCACGGTCAATGTTCGTGTAATATCGATAAATGTTATATATAACTCCTAGCTTTTGTATAATAGATACATGATCTGTGAAGCCGAAAGAAGGAAATCACCGGTAGGTTTCCTCGACCCACACGTTGTCTCCGAGCAAAGCATCACGGCGAATGCAACATTCGCCGAGAATTACGTTATAGATTTTTTCATGGCTCACCGCAACAAGGAATTCATACTTTTGCCCTACAACCGTAAGTAAGTAGTGTTGCACTCTGGCTATACTTAATGTTGATTTGTACTTTATAAGCAACATGAACTTAGGTTTAATGACCATGCCGACATACCCGTAGGTTCCATTGGATTCTAATTGTAATTATACCAAAACGAAATACGTAATATACCTAGATTCCCTACAGAGGGCCACCACAACTTCACAACTATCCGGAGTTTAATCATCGTAAACACATTTCCTCCATAGAAACTCTATTGTAGTCTTTCCTTCCTTTGCAATGGCTAAGGCTAACTTCTTGGAGTCACGTGGGGTGTTCGACGTGTTACATGCTAGAGGATGGAATATCAAGGAAGGACGCCGCAACATGATCAAACATTCCCTGTACTTGCTAGCTAGTACACATTAATCCTATATAACACTTCGTAGCAATGCCTCTTGAACTAACCAATTCTATTTTTGCAAGGTTACCAAGAATACGGGCATAACGTCTGTGGATACTATGTTTGCCACAACATGCAACTACTCATCGGTTCGCGATCACCAATGATCCTCGTGTTTGTCAATCTTTCAACAATTATTTCATATATACTTACCAATTTATATAAGCCCTAATTTAACCTTCATATCGACGGAGTTGCAAACATCGCCTGAAATGCGTTGGAACAGAGCGAGCTCATAAAAATTCGATCACACCTTGCGGCATTCCCTAATGCATGTGTCATAAATCCAAATGGGAGTTTCCACAAAGGTAGCGATTGAACTTGATTGAGATAGATTGAACATAATGGTACATGTGTGTAAATTAATGTACATTAATGGTTAATTTTAGTTAATTGATTTGTGAATTGGATGTGTGCTTGTTTCAAATGAATGCAATTTTGATGTGCTTCAAATGAATGAGAATTGGATGTGCTTGTTTCAGAGGGCATGGCTAGCATTTCTGAGGCTAGCCAATAAACGTAAATAGATTAAGCAATGCAAAGACTACCACAGACGGTGCAGATGAAACCGCGTGATAGTCGACTACCACAGACGATGCGTAGATGAAACCGTCGTGATATCGATTACCACGAACGATTCAGATATGAAACCGCTCGTGATAGTGATCATCGCGAGCGGTTTCATATACGCATCGCTCTGCGGTAGTCTACTATCACGACGGTTTTATCTACGACCGCCCGGTAGTAATCGAATATCACGCACGGTTTTATCTACGCATCGTCGCGGGTAGTCGATCATCACGCACGGTTTTATCTACGACCGCCCGTGGTAGTCGAATATCACGCACGGTTTTATCTACGCATCGCTCGCGGTAGTCGACTCATCGCCGCACGGTTTTATCTACGCACCGCTCGGTAGTGATCGACTATCACGCACGGTTGCATCTGCGCAAATCGTGATAGAGATAGTATGTATTTGAGCTCGAGAACCGTCTGTGATGACCATTAGCATTATTGACCCATAAACTCGCATTTGGCTCACGGGCACCGCTCTGTGATGGCGTTTTTGAACCGTCTGTAAAGGCCTTTTCTGTAGTAGTGATACATTGACTGCGAGAATCTGAAGATGTTTAACAACCGAGCGCAGATCGAAGCACACTTGATTCGAAGGGGTTTCAAAAAGGGTTATACATGTTGGACGATCCGGTGAAGAGCATATTATACAGAAGTCAACGATATGCCACGCCGAATGATGTCGATTGTGGTTCCGATTCGGATAGGCTTCACGATGACAATCTAGATCGAGATGCTTAGCGATGCGTAGGGAACTGTGATGAGAGGGAGTATGTTCAATTCGGGCGTGATGGAGGACTCGGAGAAACCTTTGTTCCCGGCCGCAAGTCGGAATACACAAGGTTGTCATCCGTGCTTAAACTGCTGAAATTGAAGGCAAGCAACGGTTGGTCCGACAAGAGTTTCACGAGTCGTTAGGTCTCTTAGCGGACATGCTTCGAGGGAAACGAGTTGCCCAAAACCACCTACAAAGCCAAAAGGTTCTTTGTCCATTGGGAATGGAAGTAGAAAGAATACATGCATGTCCGAACGATCAGATCCTCTACCGTAACGAGTATACAAACATGCATGTATGTCCGTGTGCAACGATCCCGATACAAGCGTAAGAAGCAATCAGATGACGACAAGGGAATCGAGGTGAATAAAGGACCTCTGCTAAGGTGGCGTGGTATCTTCTGTAATTCCCGTTTGAAGCGGTTTTTTGCGAACCCAAAGAATGCAAAACTGCTGTATTGGCACTCAGAGGAGCGTAAGAATGACGGAAAGTTAAGACACCCTGCTGATTCCGCCCAGTGGAGAAACATCGATAGGAGGTTTACAGACTTCGGTGCGGAACCGAGGAATATAAGGTTTGGATTGAGTACAGATGGAATGAATCCTTTCGGTAACATGAGCAGCCGACATAGCACTTGGCCCGTAACGCTTTGTATCTACAACCTTCCTCCTTGGTTGTGTATGAAGTGAAAGTATATTTTGTTGTCGATACTTATCCAAGGGCCGAAGCAACCTGGGAATGATATTGATGTGTACCTAGCACCATTGATGGAAGATCTAAAAATATTGTGGATTGAAGGGCATGCACATGTATGGGATGCGTACAAATGAGAGAACTTCACTTTACGTTCCTTGTTGTTCTGCACCATAAATGATTATCCTGCCCTTGCTAATCTGTCGGGCCAGAGTACAAAAGGGGCCAAAGCCTGTACTCACTGCTTAGATGATACCGAGAGTGTGTGGCTGAATCACTGCAAAACCGTGTACATGTGTCATCGTAGGTTCCTTCTGAGGGCTCACACATACCGCAGATGAAGAAACAATTAACGGAGAGAAGGAGGACAGTTCACTCCAAGGCATTTAAGCGGAAAAGAGGTCTATGATATGGTTAAGGATTTAGATGTTGTGCTTGGAAAGGGATGTAAATCGAGGACAAGTAAGAAGAACATATGGAAGAAGAGATCAATATTTTGGGCTTACCTTATTGGGAGCACCTAGAAGTTCGCCATCGCATCGACGTCATGCATGTAGAGAAGAATGTATGTGATGCCTTGATTGGTCTCTTCTCAACATTCGTGACAAAATAAAGGATGGTGTCAACGCACGGCTTGACTTGGTTGATATGGACATCGACTGAGTTAGCACCAACAAGGACCGATAAAGGACGAACGTACCTTCCCCGCTTGTTACACTCTGCCCAAGGCCGAGAGAACCGAATCGTGCGGTGCTTGCATGGCGTGAAAGTTCCGTCCCAAGCACTCGCCAACATGAAGAAACTTGTTTCGATAAAAGATTTGAAGTTAATTGGCATGAAGTCTCATGATTGTCATGTGTTGATGACACAAATGCTCCTGTTGTAATTAGAAGTATTTTGCCGATCAAGGTCCGAGAGACAATCATGAGGTCAGTGTTATTTTTTAACACAATTGCTCGAGAAGGTCATCGATCCCGAAGGACTAGATGCTCTGCAGATGAGGTGGTGACGACTCTATGTGATCTTGAGATGTATTTCCTCCGCTGTTTTTCGATATCATGGTCCATCTCATTGTTCATATTGTGAGGAGATAAAGATGTGCGGGCCGTGTTCCTCGTAGCATGTACCCGCTCGAGAGGTTCATGGGAATTCTCAAGTCATATGTACGGAATCGATCTCGGCCAGAGGGCAGCATCGTCGAAGGTTATGCAACCGAAGAGGTCATTGAGTTCTGTCTCGATTACATGGCTCAGGTCGAACCGATAGGTGTGCCTCGATCTCGCCATGAGGGGAGGCTCGAGGGTATCGGGACCATTGGAAGGAAAGCAATCACTCCAAATATGGATGCGTATGCTCAAGCCCATTTCACGGTCTTGCAACACATGACTGAAGTGTCCCCGTATATCGACCAGCACAAGGACGTGCTTCGGCAACAGAATCTGGTGCGGCCGGATGTTTGGATCACGAGACAAAACAACAGATGGTTCAACCAATGGTTGAAGGAGCGACTTGCTAAGAGCTCGTCAAGTGATATGCTGACATGGTTGGCAAAATGGCCAACATTTACAGTTGTAACATGGCGAGGATATGACATAAATGGGTACACATTCTATACGCAGCTCGGGATATAAAAAGCACTAACCGTAATGCAAAGAAGTGTCCGTGATAGATGCATTCAAGATCCGGATGGGCTGAGGAGCTCTTACTATGGGCAAATAGAGGAGATATGGGAGCTCGACTACGTGCTTTTCAAGATCCCCCTATTTCGGTGCCGTTGGGTCCATCTCCCACAGGTGAAGGTCGATAAGTACGGCGTCACTACTGTGGACCTCGAGCGTGTCGGATACAAAGACGAACCGCTCGTCTCAAGCTAACCAAGTTGTTCAAGTCTTCTATGTTACCGACCCAAAGAAATAAGAAGCGCCACGTAGTTCTTCATGGAAAAAGGAGGATTGTCGGAGTTGAGAATGTAGTGGACGAGGAAGAATACAATCAATTTGACGAGTTGCCTCCTTTCGAAATGGCATAAGGGTCGAGGAAGAAGAACATGACGAAACTAGCTACATACGCGTCGATCATCATGAAGGGCTAATTTTTAAAGATTAATTGAACAATGTGTGTATATGTATATGTACGTTCTGATGAATGGTTAATTTTAGTTCATTTGAGTTAATTAATTGATTTGTACTGTGAAATGGATGTGATTGTTTCTCAAATGAATGTGAATTGGATGTATATACATGTACTTGTTGTCTTTTTCGCTTGTTTTAGAGGGCATGGCTAGCATTTCCGAGGCTAGCCAATAAACAATCACATATCACGAGGCGGTTCTAAGTGAGAACCGCTCAGGATATCACATATCACAGACGGTTGTTTATTAAAACCGCTCAGTGATACATCACATATCACGACGGTCCTAAGTTAGAACCGCTCGGATAGTATGTATCACTGAGCAGTTCTAATTTAGAACCGCATGCCTGATGTCCATCCCTATTTATATTCTGACTCTAGCTAGGGTTTGCCGCCCGCCACTCTCAAACGATTAAGTTTCTCAACTCCTCTTGCTCCTCCTCCCCGAGCCTGTCACCACTGTCCTCGACGCCTCCTCGAGCCCCGCGACTCCTCCCGATCCCATCGACGCCTCCTCCTCCAGCCGCCGCCTCCCGAGCCCGCCGAGCCTCCTCCTACAGCTCCCAAGCCGCCCCCGAGCCCACCGCGCCTCCTGCCCCGAGCCCGCCTCCTCCTCCCAGAGACCGGGCGCCTCCCTTCGCCGCCGCCCGCTGCTCAGATCGCTCCTGCTCGTCCTTCTCCTCGACGCCCAAAGGTAACCAATGCCGAAGTTACCGATCGACCCCACGCCTTTCCCTAACTATTTCTATCAATAATCTATCATGGTCCTTCATGATAATTGTACTTGTTTTAGGAATTTGTATTTGTTCTAATCGCTTATTCATATGGTATTTGTTTTGATATCGCTTCGAATACATTGCAATGTGGTGTGGTGGGCTTGAGATGAATGCTCTGTGATGATAATAGTCTTGTAATCGAAATTGTTTTGATAATCGGGTTTGCACTTGAGCTCTAATTGGAATGCTTACTCTACATCTCGATAGCAATATCAAAATGTTAAATCTTAGCTTTATGCTTTGATTTCATTTGTTCACATGATGTTCTATTTCTTGTGAAGATGTCTTCCGCTCATTCTCGAGTCATCGCCGCCAATCGTCTCGATGATGCACCATCCTCTCGAACAATATCCAACCGCTGTAGAAGAAGAGGAATATCGAAAAGGCCCACGGGCCGATTTACCATCACGAGGTCGATCATCTGGGACCCTATCAATCCTCGCCGAAAGCAATATTCGCATTCCGGAGAATGGTCGGAATAGTTGCACAGAACGGGGTCAAGGTCATCAAAAAGTCACACTGAGGTCACTCAACCTTTGAGGAAAGGATTCGTAAGCGTCCGAGCAAAAGCAGATAGAGACCTTTGAGGAAAGGATTAGGGATTGCAAATGCCAAGTCGGTTGGAAGCCCTCGCCTACTATACCGCTAGCCGCCCCCCAAACATCCGAAAGTAGTCTGCGCGTCCAACCCTAACCCTACCACAATAGGTGATGACAGATTTTCCGTCGATGACATCCGTAATAATTATTATCTCCGAATGCTCAATCCATTGATAGGCCCGTTGGAGTAGCTAATTTTGTATCGTTATGTACATAGGTGGCTACGGCGCAAGCTCCAAGTGAGATATGTCTCGCTGCCCTAGATGTCGCTTGGGGCAGTGTATCCATCCCAGATCGAGCTTTGGTGCACGGTGCAAATCTAGCGCCGGTTTCGCAAAAATGAATGTGGGCGGTGTTTGTGCCAATTTCGAGGCCGCCCCGCTGAAAATTCCCTAAACGACGAGGTCATGACTCTAGGGCAAGCCGTTGGAACATTCATCCAAAGGGCCCAAGGAGGACATCTCGCTCGAGCTACCGCTCGGTGTCAACTTCACGGAATGTCTCGCAACGGCATCAAGTCCACGGACTGGATCCGCACCGGCTACTGCAGACCGACACGGCAAGGGCCTCGCTGCATCACATGCATCTACACCTCGTGCTCACCGACTCTTGTGAAGTCGACCTATACAAAGCGAGGCAAAGGGGCAAGGGCAAATCGAAGACGATCGAGACCTCTCCCGATATCCTTCTTGTCATTGGCCCTAAATACAAGCTAGGCGAGCCGTTGCTCGAGAAGTTAGACGACCCTACCCTAGGACCGGATTGCACGAAATTGCATACATGGTACATGGAACACCCAACAAGCGGTTGATCAACGACGCCGGTGTCACCGTCAAGTTCAAGGAGGATCAATTTAACCACGTGTATCAAGACGCTGTCTTCACGGTGACCTTCAACGACTTGTTCTGTCTCTTCAACCTCGACGAGCTCGACGTCTCACTCATACGATGCTAGACACTGTAAGTGTGTACAATCACGGTCAATGTTCGTGTAATATCGATAAATGTTATATACAACTCCTAACTTTTGTATAATAGATACATGATCTGTGAAGCCGAAAGAAGGAAATCACCGTAGGTTTCTCGACCCACACATTGTCTCCGAGCAAAGCATCACGGCGAATGCAACATTCGCCGAGAATTACGTTATAGATTTTTTTCATGGCTCACCGCAACAAGGAATTCATACTTTTGCCCTACAACCGTAAGTAAGTAGTGTTGCACTCTGGCTATACTTGTTGATTTGTACTTTATAAGCAACACTAACTTAAGTTTAATGACCATGCCGACATACCCGTAGGTACCATTGATTCTAATTGTAATTATACCAAAACGAAATACGTAATATACCTAGATTCCCTCAGAGGGCCACTCACAACTTCACAACTATCCGAATTTAATCATCGTAAACACATTTCCTCCATAGAAACTCTATTGTAGTCTTTCCTTCCTTTGCAATGGCTAAGGCTAACTTCTTGGAGTCACGAGGGTGTTCGACGTGTTACATGCTAGAGGATGGAATATCAAGGGAAGGACGCCGACATGAACAAAAATTCCTGACTTGCTAGCTAGTACACATTAATCCTATATAACACTTCGTAGCAATGCCTCTCGAACTAACCAATTCTATTTTTGCGAAGGTTACCAAGAACGCGGTCGCAACATCTGTGGATACTATGTTTGCCACAACATGCAACTACTCATCGGTTCTGCGATCACCAATGATCCTCGTGTTTGTCAATCTTTCAACAATTCTTTCATATATACTTACCAATTTATATAAGCCCTAATTTAACCTTCATATCGACAAAGTTGCGACCATCGCCAAATCATAGGAACAGAGCGAGCTCATAAAAATTCGATCACACCTTGCGCCATTCCCGAACGCATGTGTCATAAATCCAAATGGGAGTTTCCACAAGGTAGCGTATTGAACTTGATTGGGATAGATTGAACATAATGGTACATGTGTGTAAATTAATGTACATTAATGGTTAATTTTAGTTAATTGATTCGTGAATTGGATGTGCTTGTTTACAAATGAATGCAATTTTGATGTGCTTCAAATGAATGATAATTGGATGTGCTTGTTTCAGAGGGCATGGCTAGCATTTCTGAGGCTAGCTAATAAATGTAAATAGATTTAGCAATGCAAAGACTACCACAGGGCGATGCCCAGAGATGAAACCGCTCAGGATAGTCGATTATTACGATGCGTAGATGAAACCGCTCGTGATAGTGGACTATCACGAGCGGTTTCATCTACGCACTGCTCTGTAGTCGCATCATCACTGAATGGTTGCATCTACAAACCGCCTGTGATAGTATGTATTACTGACGGTTCAAAACCGCCTGTGATGACCTAATGCATTACTAACCCATAAACTCGCATTTACTCGCACTAACCGCTGCGTGATGGCGCGGAACCGTCTCAGAAGACCTTTTACGTAGTAGTGGGGTGCGATGTGCCTCCCTCAAGATGTCATTTTAACCTCCGCCTTTTGTGGCACACAAAGGCGAATTCTTAAACCGCAATGCACCAGACCCATCCAAACTGAAATCCCCTTCTTTGCCCATATCTAGACGCTTTCTGACCCTATACAATAACTGATCATTCTGCTGTGCTTTCCGCACATGCTCTAGAATGGCTGACTCTAAGATCAACTGTGTCCCAATATGTGCCGTGCGTGCATAGCAATAAGATATGCCCATGCGGTCAAAATTAGCAATAAGGCAATCCAAAGTAGTAGGCATCGCCTTGCGACTAAGAGCATCAGCTACCACATTGGTCTTGCCAGGATGGTACTGAATTGTGAGATCGTAATCCTTGATCAGCTCCAGCCATCTGCGCTGCCTCAAATTCAGATCCTTCTGTGTAAAAATATACTTAAGACTTTTGTGATCAGTAAAGACATCACAAGTCTCGCCATATAGATAGTGCCTACAAAGTTTCAAGGCGAACACTACATCAGCCAACTATAAATCATGGGTTGGGTAATTCTGCTCATGTTTCTTCAGTTACCTCGATGCATAAGCTAAAACCTTACCATCTTGCATGAGGACACAACCCAATCCAAATTGAGAAGCATCGAAGTAAACCGTGAAACGTTTCCCAGGCTCAGGGACTGTGAGAACAGGAGTGGTCACCAATTTTTCTTTCAAGATCTGAAAACTGCGTTCACAATCATCATCCCACCGAAACTTCACATGCTTATGCATGAGCCTGGATAAAGGCTTGGCAATAATGGAGAAATCCTGCACAAATCGTCGATAATATCCTGCCATACCAAGGAAGCTTCTCACTTCTTTGACATTGGTCGGCCTTCCCCATTCTACCACTGTGGAAATCTTACTTGGATCAACTGATATTCCCTTATCATTGATGACATGCCCCAAGAATCCCACCTCAAACATCCAGAACTCACACTTTTTCAACTTAGCATAAAACTTATTCTCTCTTAGCGTCTCCAACACAAGCCTCAGATGACGCCCATGATCTGCTTTAGTCTTTGAGTAGATCAAAATATCATCAATAAAGACGACTACAAAGTCATCCAAATACTCATGTAACATCCTATTCATTATCTCCATGAAAGCAGCAGGGGCATTCGTTAGTCCAAAAGACATAACTTTAAATTCAAAATGCCCATACCTTATGGAGAACGCCGTCTTCTCAATATCCTCCTTTCGGACAGGAATCTGATTGTATCCCGACTGGAGATCAATCTTTGAAAATACCTTGGCCCCTCTCAACTGATCAAATAAATCTTCAATGCGTGGCAAAGGATATTTATTCTTAATGGTCAGCTGGTTGAGAGCACGATAATCAATACACATGCGCCAACTACCATCTTTCTTCTTGGTAAATAGCACAGGAGCTCTCCATGGAGACACACTAGGACGAATAAGATCTTTCGCTTTTAGATCATCCAACTACTTCTTTAATTCCTCCTGAAAAGGACGAGCCAGACGGTACGGGGTCATGGAAACCGGTCGAGCACTTGGTACTAAATCAATCCTGAACTCCACTGGGCGAGGTGGAGGCATCCCTGGCAAATCCGCTGGAAATACATCCAGAAATTCCCGAATCACTGGAATACTTGCAGTAGTCAAAGATGAACTCGGCTTTTCCACCAGAGACAAGAGAAATCCACTCTTTGCTGCTCGACTACCTGGAAACAGACTAGCCAGCACACAAAGTGAGTAAGAGAGGGCACTACCCTGAAAAACTATCTCTTGCCCAAACGGAGCTTGCAAGGTTACTGTCTTCCAAAAACAAGATATGACAGCACGGTAACTATACAACCAATCCATACCCAAAATAACATAAAATGGCTCCATCTTCATAACCATCAGATTAGCAATAAAGTCTTCCCCATCTAAAGAAATCACACAACCAGGACAGACTGTGGAACTGGAAAGAATTCCCCCAAGCAAATTAACTAGAACAGACTGAGCTATATGCTGCATACTCAAATTTGCCCGGCTAGCAAAATCTAACGATGCAAAAGAGAAAGTAGCTCCAGAATCAAACAAAACAAATGCCTCCACTAAGTCCACCAGAAGCGTACCTGTCACCACATCGGGCTACCCAAACTCGACTCGGCGATCGGCATGGCGAGGAAAGAGATGTCAGGCAAATGAATGATTGCGAAGAATGAGTACTCCGAGTACACAACAAGTTGTACCACAGAATACATTTATAGATGATGGATTATTTCAAAGGAGTGACTTATATGGTTATTTTGCAAAAATGCAACGCTGACATTTGTATACAAATAATAGATTGAAAGTGTAATTTGAAAAAAATAAAAAATAATTGTCAGAACCCGGGCCTTGAATACCCTAAGCCCTCGTGTGTGTACCGTACTGGTCCCATGATCAGTGCCTAGTACACACAACTCCAACGTTTGGTAATCACATCTATACATTCATATGTACAAAATAAAACAAAAAATGGTACATAGCTTAAGCGATTACAATATTTACATCACAAGGGCCGACCGGCCAAATAAAAGCTTAAGTTTCAAAGATGGCAAATACAGCAACAGAAGCAAAAGATAATAAGAGTTCCAAATTCCAGCAGCATGCCCATCCAATCCCTTAAGCAACTGACTAGAGATAAGTCCTAAAAAGACCTGTCATCGAACCCACCGGTTCCAGGTGCGAAGTAAGCGTCGTCTGGTGTAGGCTTATCCTCTAAGTCTAAACAACAAATTAAGCAAGATTGAGTACATTGTGTACTCAGCAAGACTTGTAGTGTATCACAAAATTTATATAAATGTGAGGCTAACAAGAGATGAGGCTCTATGCTACAAGTTATTTTCAACATTGTGCAAATTTTATTTGTAATACTAATACGTAGTATTTTGCAAAACTATTTCCCTCATTTTCTAATGAAACGGTTTTTTATGAAAACTAAGACTATACCCGACAAATACTACACTTAGCACGCTCATCACCATGAGCACGACTATTTAAATAGATTTACCAACTGTCGGTGTTTTAGGACCGAACATACGTAAAGATTGTTTGATTCGGGGGTTCCTCTAGGCTCAAAATCACACAGAGATGGAGACACGGAGATTTTTATACAGGTTTGGGTCTTCTCCTACGAGAATAACAACCCTACTCCTGTGTGTATGTATTGAGTATGATAGATTACAGAATTGAATCAAAGACTGGAATATTGTGCTTCTAATCTTCTTCGGGTCGCCTCTAGATCACCTCCGAATCACCCCTCTCTTTGTCCTGATGATCCTTGCCTTTTATATCATCTTCGAGATGCACCATTGGATCTTCGAAATAAAGGTTGCATTAACTCGCCATATCGTGAAGCTGTTACCAGAGGTTATTACGGGGGTTGCAACGTCCCCACGTCGCCAGGCAATTATCATCATAATAGGGAGTTAAATCGTGATGTTATTCCAGGGAATAACAGCGTAATTGATTGCTCATATCCTTGGATACGGTACATAAGATTCCCTGATCGACTAGGCTCACTTGTCCGTGAGTCTTGTCGACTAAGGACTGGTCGTAGAAAGACTTACGACCAGGCGGTGGCCATAGGAGAGCCTACGACCACAGATCGATCATAGTAGAGCTTATGATCACGGGATAGTCGTACAAGGGCTTACGACTATGGGGTAGTCGTAGGAAGACCCACGACTACAGGGTGGTCGTAGGAGAACTTACGACCTCCAGCTCTCCCTTATGAATATCAAGGGGTATACTCAAGAGTTATATGACGACATTATTATCCATAATATGTGATGAACCCTAAGGTTCTATTTGTTGGCCCGATCTTTCGATGAGAACGATAAGTTCGGTAGGCGTCGCTCAACCCTCACGATCCTGGCTACGAACACGCAAGGCTCAAAACCACGCAATCACTGAACTGATTGACTAGTCGTTATCAACCGTGCACGAATACCCGGTTGACCTGACCACGAAGGTCGATTCCTGCATACACCGAAGAAGCACGCAAGAACAAGGTAAAGCAATCTGAAATTGCGAATAAAGATTGAAACACTTGATAAATTGGGATTCTGAATAAGGATCTTAATTGGGTGGTCTAGTCGACGCACGCAAAAGATACAAGTTGCAACGATGGCTAACTTTTAACATAAACAAAATCCAAGAAAAACTAAAGGGGTGCGACCTCCTTAAATAGGGAACTAGGAGCCACAAAACTAACGAACTAGCGAGGTGGTACTAACGGTCGCGGGTTACTGTTCACGTGAACAGTAATCACACCCCCGGGTGGGCCGCCGGCAGATGGGCCAAGTTCAGTATGATTACAAAGCCCAGTTTGGTCCAAACAAGTGATATGACGCCTTCTTTTGATGATTGCGATCAGTCTAGAAGGAGTTTGGAGGTGAGGCTGGATCCGTTGGAAAGAGGACGAAATCATCTTTCCATCAAGTACTCGTGGACCTCCAACGGACGTCGTATGTGAAAGTTATGGGCGTTTGAAGTCAGTGCTGTCAGGCTGATTCCGAACTGATCTGCCCAAAATGTATCCAGCTTGAACTCCTGATTGGCACATGCAGTAGCACCATGGCATGTAAACATAGTACCATGGCATGTGGACGTAGACGTAGCACCATGGCATGTAGACGTAGCGCGATCCAATTGGGTAATATGGTGTTGCGATGGCGAAAGTCCTATTGGAGAGGATGTTGTTGAAGCGAGAGGATGCGGTCTGGCAGTCGAAGCGAAGGTTGCATCCTTAGGGTCGATGTCCTCATCAATATGAATTATAGATAAATGATTAAATGAGGATTGTTATATCCTCGTCATCTAGCCCCCCAGCTTAAGCGAAAATAACTTATTTGAAGAAGGAGCAGTAGATGGTCTTACAACCAGTAGATGGTCGTAGAGAGGTGGTCGAAGGAAAGACTCTTCGACTAGTGTTTCATTTGACCAGAAATTTACTTGGTCAAGAAAATTGTGGAATAACCTTGTGACTGTCAAGGTGGTCGTAGGAGATCTAACGATCACCGAGTGGTCGCGGTATTGTGGTTGGAAGTATATCCTTTCCAATTGCTGTTGAGTTTGACCAGAAAAAGACTTGGTTAAGAAGATAATTTCGCTTGAGGTGAAAAAAACCAGACCTGACTTCCTCAAGCAGACAAATTTAAGAATATCAATCGACTCCCTTACTTTTGTCTGTTGGAGCAGTTCTCGAAACATTAGCAACTGTTGGGTAGCCACGTCTTTTCAACTTCAGGCGTGGGGTTATAAATTTTCACCGTGGGTAAGGATAAAGTCTTTTACCTTCCCCCAAATTGCTCTCGTTGTTCAAGCTTTCGAGTTCTCCATCACTAACCAAATCAAGCCTTCTTCTCCAATCTCTCCACATCCAAATCTTTGACTTTTGGGAGAAATGGCTAGAGCCACTTCCCAGTGGGCTGAATCGGAGATGGATGCGACCAAAATCAGAGCTTTGGTCGACTCCGAGAAGATTCCAAAGACGGAATTGTCAAGGTGGATTGAGGCCGTCAGGCGAAGATTGGCCGTCGGGAGATGGGGCAAATCGATCTTCCAAGCATTCTGTGAGTGTGGCTTTCGATTACCCGCTCATCCTTTTTTTACATTGGTACTCGAATACTTCCAAGTGGAGTTGGTGAACCTCGTCCCCAACTCTATCACAATGTTGGGGGGTGTTCGTGTACTGTCGAGGTTTACTCGGGATTCCTACGATCTGGAGTTATTCCTAACTACTACTAATGACTCGATAAGGCGGAATCGCCGGTGGTTGTAGTCTGAAGCTCCATGACGGGAAGTCGAGGGAGTACATTCAGATGTTTACCCGGTCATTGTGGCTAGGGTGGAAGAAGAGGTGGTTCTATTGGGAAATCACCAACGAGGACAGCCTCTCCTTTGCCAGGAAGCCTGCCAAGAAGGTTCCCGCTTGGGATTCAATTCCCAAGGATCTCGGCCTGATCACCCCTTTCATTCGAGCTATTGTAGACTTGAAGGAAGAGGGGCTTACCGGATGGCACGTGGTGAAGGATTTCATTACGCGCCGCATCAGCCCTCTGAAGAAGAGGGCTCATCAGATGTGGAGGTACTCGGGCCCAACGGACCCGACGAGGGACTACGCAAAGGGTAAGTAAACCTTGAGCTTTACCCTTCTTTCTATTAATTTTGACTTAGGCTTTACTGAAAGTTTCCTTATCCTAGGAGACCTCTCACAAGAGGAGATTGACGCCCGGGTCAAGCTTACCTGTAAGAAGCCCCCAGCCCATGTTGTGGCGCCTCCAATCTTGGCTGACTTATCTCTAAAGGACAAGGTGGAGCGCCTAAAGGTAATCTAGAGTTGATTTCGTCTTTAGGACTTTGTAGTCATAGAAGAACTTATGACTGGGTACTGATCGTAGGAAGACTTATGATTAGGTTCTGGTCGTAGAAGAACTTACGACCAGGGGGTTGTCGTAGAAAAAGCTTACGACATGTAAATAGTCGTAGAAGAACTTACGACCACTTCATAATGTCTCTCTTCCTGATTTTTGCAGAAAGTAGGCATGGAGAACCATCAGGACGACGAATAAGTTGAACTGATGGTTGTCAGTGCAGCCATAGAGCAGTTTGTTTCTCCCCCGGCCAAGAGACGTCGGCTCGTTAATGTCGCCGACAAGGGAGGCTCGAGCTCGAGCTCTACTGTTAGGCAAGAAGATGCTCCTCAGACCAGGGGGAGGAGGCTTGCTCAAGCTGTTGACAAGGAGGGCGCAAGCTCGAGCTCCGCTACTCCGTCTGCACCTTCTGCTAATCCTGCGGCGGAAATAATTGCTGCAGAGAAGGCAATCGCGGTAGGAATAGCTGAAGTATTCAAACCTAGGGCCCCTAAGACCATGGTACCTATCTATTATGAAAGTAAAACCTTTGCAGTTTCTGCCTCTCGTGGCTTTTTAAAGCGATTAGAAAAGGAGAACTGGAAGAGTTTCATGTCTTTTGTGAAGGAGACTGCTGCGCCAGCAGTGCCTGTGGTCGAGGACAGTGCCGCTGTTGAGGTGGTCAAAACAGGTCTCGGCCATCCGGAGAGCCAAGAGGCTCAATAAGCGATGGCACTCGATCAAGACCCACGACCAGTCGTCGTGATTGTTCCTCAACTTGAGTCTCGACCAAACGTGGTTGAGAAAAAGTCGAAGAAACCTTCTTTAGGGAGGGTTTTTCCCAAACTTAAGATCAAGTCTGACACCAGAAGGTACGTGAAAGAGACAAAAGCGTAAGAACAACATTTACCTTTTGCCTTTTTACTACCTGATAGTGCTTTCCTTTTTATGATCTCAGCATGGCTCCTCTCATCATCAAGGATGTTTCTACCAAGGAACCCACTGTAGTTTCTTCGACAGGCGAGGGAACAGTAGTGGCGGTGGTCGAAGGATCGTCCACCGTCCGAGTGATTGAAGATGCCATTGCAACTGGCTTGGCTATGACTATTGGAGCGGTCGTAGGGCTAGAAGCGGCTACGATCACAGGAGTGGTCATAGAATCGGAGACAGCTGCGACAACCGAGGCAGAGGCGGCGTCTGATACTACGAAGGCATCAGAGCATCGTGCTGGAAAGGAGGTTGTCACAGACATTCCTCCAGGCCCTCAAGGAGGAGCTGGCATTACCGAATCAGAGGATGAAGAATATGCCAACTTCGCCTTTGAGTTCTTCGGGCCGTCGTCCATTGTGGGATCTTCTGCTCTTAGACCTCGTGCTCAGTGTTCCTCACCCCAAGAATATTCCCGACGGAGGGGATGTCTTCGATGACGCGTGTCTCGAATAGGTGTGGTGGGACCGAGTCCGAGAGGTTGATGAACTGAGGAATCCCACAAGGGTAGTGTCTTCGTTTGCACGAAGGGCAATGAATGTAAGTACCTGCTGTTCGGCATTTGTACTCATACCTTTTATCGCTTCTAACTATCTTTCTTCATATAGAGAGCGTTGGAGCAAATTGTTATTGTTGTTGAATACAACAGGCAACTTGTCCAATTGCGACAGGAGAAAGCGGAACTCTGTGAGCAGGCAGAGAAATGGTAAGTAACTGCTTTTCGTAGCCTTTTATGTTTTGACCACTTACACAGCGCTTGTAGGGGTTTGTCGTAGAAGATCTTACGACTAGGTACTGGTCGTAGGAGGATTTACGACCACGGTATTGTCATAGAAAAACTTACGACAAGAAACTGGTCGTAGAACTTACGACTAGGAACTATGCTGTCATCTTCCCTTTCCCTTTGCAGGTTTAAGAGTGACGAGAAGATCTTAGCTGATTCTCTCGACTATAAAAAAGCCGAGACGAAGAAGCTAAGGGAGGAGATTGAAGACCTCCGAAAAAAGCTCTAGGAGGCAAACTCTGCAAACCAAAAGTTGTAGGGACGACTAAGCGGTAAGTGCTGAACTTAAGACCGCCTTCGACCTCCTTTTCTTTTTCTGAATCTCATTCTCTTTCAGACAAAGATCAAGAGGTCCAGACGTGGGAGCAACGTTACCTTAAGGACACTGTCACCCACGCTGAAGAAGTCAAGAAGTTAGATTCTCAACTCGTTGGTAAGCAAATCTTTACCTGTGATTGATTGTCTTTTCCTCTCGAGGTCATTTTATCCGACTGATCTTATTCTTTTCAGAACAAGTAGTACAAGTAAAATGACTTTGCGAGGCTTCGACTCGCAATCAGGAGGAAATGAAGGCTTTGAAGATCAATCTTCAAGATAATATTTCACTCCTGAACAATGTACTCGGTGGGCTTCATGCTGAGGAGATTACTCCTCGTGACGACACGTTGTCTGCCCAATCGAGTGCCATTGGTGAACAAGTCGGAACTTTGCAAGAGTTGGTGACTACTTTGAGGGCTAACCAATTCGACTCGATAAAGGATGCGGTTCAAGAGGGAATAAAATTTGTCTTAGCAAAACTTAAATCTCATGATCCCAACCTTAATCTGCAGCCTATCGTAAACGACTTCGCCTGCCCTGAACTAGAGGCAGAGCAATTAATAGCGACAATGCAGCCGATCGCCGAGTTGGTCATGGAGGGTATGCAAATCAGTTCTCCTCCGCCAGAGTAGTCTGTACCAGAGTCCTATAAAGACAAATTTTTTGTTGATGTTGATATATAATCCTTCCTTCTTTTTGAAAATCATCTTGCCGAGTAGTTAGTAACTCATAAGATAATGAATGGAAAAAAGAGCAAGACTAAGAATTGAAGTTAAATTAATAACTTTATCCTAGCCCCCGACTATTTGCTTGGTTTATTTAGATAAACCGAGTAAATAGTGTTAAATGAGTTTTCTGAAAAAGAGAGCGGTTTAGCTAACTTGTAGTTTTTCGATCACGATAATCTTGCACTGGTCGAAAGAGTAGGAACGAGTTGACACTAGGAAGTTCCTTCTAGTGGGTAGGACCACGTGCAGAGAGGAAAGGCTTCAACTAGGTGATATTACCATCTTTGACCAGATTAATCAAATCAAGAACGGTCAACTTGAGTTAGATAAACGTCTGGAGTTCCTTCAAAAAATTGTTCAACTTATTTCAATGCACCTAGTAGGTTTGCTCTGGTAGTAAGAGTTAGAAACAAAACGATGCTAGGAAGTTCCTTCTAGTGGGCAGGACCATGTGCAGAGAGGAAAGTCTTCGACTAGGTGTTGCGACTTTCTCCAAACAGTTAAAACAAACCGAGTTTATCGAAAGTAGTCGAGCAAATTTGGAAAGTGTACTCAGTTTAATTTATTTTTCAAAAAGATGAATGAAGAAATAAATTAAGGTACTAAGAGTTGGCTTGAAATTATTTCGACCATGTTTTGAACCCAAGCTCTTTGTGTTGGCTGCAAAAAGGGAGGAACGAATCGACTCTAGGAAGTTCCTTCTAGTGGGCGGGACCACGTGCAGAGAGGAAAGGCTTTGACTAGGTGATGTTACCATCCTTTCACCAAAGTGTAAAGATGAACCGTATTGGTCGAGAATGTCTTATTTATCAAAGGTATTGTCGTGGAAGAGTTCACGACTAGGAACTGGTCGAGGGTGGACCTTCGACCAAGGTATAGTTGAAAGAATTGTCAAAACGCTACTCAAAGTAAAACAATAAAGATAGAAAGAACCTAATGCTTTATTGAATGGTTGGTTGCTTACACATAGAATTTGCGCAATTGGTCGATGTTCCAAGAATTAGAGAGAACCCGGCCATCTTCCATTGCCAGTCGTACCGAGCCTGGACACATAACTTCGACCACCGTGTAAGGACCTTCCCACTTGGGGGAAAGTTTGTTCCGATTAGACTGGGATTGAATTTTCCTCAATACCAAGTCACCTACAGCACGGCTGCGAGGTTGGACCTTACGATCGTAGTATTTGCGCATGGCTTGCTGGTAGACTGTTGAATGGATTAAGGCTTGATTTCTCTTCTCTTCGAGCAGGTTAATGTCATCCGTTCGAAGTTGTTCTTGGGTTGAGTCATTGAAACTCTCGACCCTTGTAGACCTGATCTTTAGTTCTGGCGGAAGCATGGCTTCGGCACCAAAGACTAGGAAAAAAGATGTTTCGCATGTTGCCCGACTAGCAGTCGTGCGAACTGCCCATAATACTGAAGTTAATTCTTGTATCCAAGCCCCCGAGCACTTAACAAACTGGTTGAAGACTTGAGTTTTAATTCCCTGCATTATTTGGCCATTCGCTCATTCGACTGCCCCATTGCTTTGGGGATGGGCGACAGAGGCGTAACAGAGCTTGGTACCCAACTCGTCGCAAAATTCCTAAAATTTTGCACTTGAAAATTGTTTACCCATTATCTGTGATTATTCGACTTGGTACTCCAAACCGAGTAATCATGCTTCTCATCATGAACCGTTTTGCGGCTTCCGATGTTATCCCAGTTACAGGTTCGGCTTCGATCCATTTTATGAACGTATCAATAGCCACAAAAAGGAACTTGAAGCCTCCTGGAGCCCTTAGGAACGGTCCTAGGATATCGAGACCCCAGGTCGCAAAAGGACAAGATAGAGGGATTGTTTGTAATGCCTGAGCTGGTTGGTGTATTTGCCTTCTATGAAACTGGCATTGTACACATTTTTAAGCAACTCTTTGGCATCGTAGAGGGCTGTTGGCCAGTAAAATCCTTGTCGAAAGGCTTTTCCGACCAACATTCTATAAGAAGCATGAGTTCCACAGATGCCCTTGTGTATGTTGTGAAGGATGTTTACTCCTTCTCTTTGTGGTATGCATCGCATGAGTACCCCTTGAGTACCTTTATTATAGAGGACTCCTTCGACCAAAGTATACATTTTGGCCTTTCGAGATAAACGATCTTCTTCGAGATCGTCATCGGGTACGGAACCCGTCTGAAGATACTTGTAGATGGGATCCATCCAAGTATCCTCGTATTCTAGAGAGGTTGTCTTAATATGAGATGTCTCTGATGTGTCCACTAGAGATGGCTTCTGGAGTTGCTCCAAGAAGACCCCTTTTGGTACTTGTGATCGGGAAGAAGCTATCCGAGCAAGTTGGTCTGCGAGGAAATTATCCTTTCGAGAGATGAATTGTACCTCAAAACCGAAAAAATACTTTTCAAGCTTTCGAACCTCCGATAAGTATCGAGACATAGTTGGATTAGAGCACTGGTACTCTTTTCCAACTTGATTCACGACTAGTTGAGAGTCTCCTCTCACGAGTAGTCGTTGAATCGCGAGCACTTTCATGGCTCGTATGCCGGCTAGTAAACCTTCGTACTCTGCCATGTTGTTAGTGGCTTGAAAGTTTAACTGTATGGCATACTTTAAGGTCTCTCTGTTAGGAGATTCCAGGACCACCCCAGCCCCCGAGCCACTTAAAGTAAGTGACCCGTCAAAGTACATCGTCCACCTATCGTGGGTATCGTACTGGGATCTTGAACAGGTTCAGGATTTGTCCATTCAGCGACAAAGTCTACCAAGATCTGGGATTTAATGGTCATTCGGGACATGAAATGGAGGTTGAACTCCCCAAGTTCTACTGACCATTTAGATATGCGTCCCACTGCTTCCCTATTCTGGAGGATTACTCCCAAGGGAAACTCAGACGGCACAATTATCTTGTGCGCCTAAAAATAATGCCGCAGTTTCCTCGAAGACATGAGGAGGGCATAGAGAAGCTTTTGGACCCGAGGGTAACATTCCTTAGGTCCGTGCAAAACTTCACTTATGTAGTACACTGGTCGTTGAATGTTTTTACTTTCTACGACTAGTACTGCGCTCACTGCCTGTGGCGTGGCCGCTAGATAAATTAAGAGCGTCTCTTCTGGTTTCGAGGAAACCAGAACAGGAGCACTCGTAAGATAACTCTTGACATCCTTGAAGGCAGCGTTTGCCTCTTTCGACCACTCGAAGCCTTCATGCTTCCTTAGAAGTTTGAAGAAAGGTAGTCCTTTTTCCCCCAGTCGTGCTATGAAATGACTTAAAGCCGCCATACACCCTGTGAGCTTTTGGACTTCTTTCTTCGTGGTTGGAGAGCGCATTTGAACAATGGCTTTTATCTTTTCGGGATTTGCTTCGATCCCTCGTACAGAGACCAGGAATCCAAGCAATTTTCCCGAAAGATACTCCAAACACACACTTCTCAGGATTGAGTTTCAAGCGGTGTTTTCTAAGGTTGTTGAACGTCTCCTGCAAGTCTGAAACATGATCAAGCCGTTTGATGCTTTTTATGACTAGATCGTTAACATAGGCTTCCAAATTTCGGCCTAGCTGAGGTGAAAAAGTCGATTGCATCAAGCGTCGAAAAGAAGCGCCAGCATTTTTTAGACCAAATGGCATTTTGACATAGCAAAATATACCAAATGGAGTAATAAATGCGGTCTTTTCTTCATCTTCTAGACACATATTAATCTGATGGTAGCCAGAATATGCATCTAGAAAACTTAATGTTTCGCAACTAGTAGTAGAGTCAACCAACTGATCGATATGAGGTAAAGAGAAATCATCTTTTGGACAAGCTTTATTAAGATCAGTGAAGTCTACGCACATTCGCCACTTGCCGTTAGACTTCCTAACCATTACAGGGTTGGCCAACCACTCTGAGTGGTCGACTTCTCTTATAAAGCCTGCTTTAAGTAGCTTGTCCAATTCTGACCTTATAGCATCTCGTCGATCAGGGGCAAATCTCCGTAATTTTTGTTTTACGGGTACCTTGTTAGGCCGTAGAGCAAGCCTATGCTCGATCACTTCCCTGGGGACTCCGGGCATGTCGGATGCTTGCCACGCGAAGACATCTGCATTTGCTTGGAGGAAAGTGATGAGGGCGTCTTCCTATTTGGGGTCGGAAGTATCCCCGATGCGAACAGTCTTTGAAGGTTCCTCCTGATCCAGGGGAACCTCTTTGACTTGGTCGTTCGGCTTGGACGCAGCTTTAGGCTTCGAGCTCTTGGTCGAAGGCTGCCTTTTTTCTTCCCGAGCTAGTATCTGACCCACCATCTTGAGGGATCGACGGTCACACGTGTGCGCCATCTTCTTATCACAATGAATTGTGATTACTCCTTTGGGACCTTTCATCTTAAGACATTGATACCCATAATGAGTTGCCATTAAGAATTTTACCAAAGCTGGTCGTCCAAGTATGGCGTTATATGCCGTATCGAAATCGACCACATCAAAGGAGATCTTCTCCGTCCTGAAATTACTTGATATTCCAAATGTTAAAGGAAGAGAAACTTGACCAATAGGTTTGGCTGAAGACCCCGGTATAATACCATAAAATGAATATCTTACGGGTCTTACCTTGGTCCTAGGTACTTGCATCTCGTCTAGGGTATTCGTCAACAAAATGTTTAATGAGCTCCCACCATCAATCAACACACGATTTACTCGACAGTTGTTGATGGTGGGTTCGACTACGATCGGATAACAACCTAGTCGAGTCGAAGGGATCAAGCAGTCAACCTTCTCGAAAGAGATGGTGACTTCCGACCATTTCGGTACTTTATTGACAAGAGGGGAGTCAATGGAGTTTACCTCGCGTTCGACTGCTTTAAGCTGTCGTCTTGACTTGTACGTCGATGATCCCCAAAGATGTGCTCCATGGTGTGCTCGGGATCTTGAAATGGCATGTCCTCGTTGTCGTCTGACTGTGTACGACCACTAGCTTGCCCTACTTCTTTGAGGGCAGGAAGTGGCCCTTTACTGTTGTAATAGTCTTTGAGTTTTCGTTGGAAAACTCGGCAGTTGCGAAAGTCATGTCCTTCCTTTTTATGGAAAGGGCACCACCTAGGCTCATCGTTCTTTCATTCAAGGTGCTTACCTCTGCCTCGATTAGGGTATTGTTTAGCAGTTCGTGGCTCCTTATCGCTTATGGCCAGGACCTCCTCAGAAGCATTGGCTTGAGGCTTTTGGCCATTTGCCTTGTTCTTGGATTTATTGGCCTTCTTATCCTTCTTTTTGCTACCTTTGGCAGTCTCGATCGATGATTTTGGTCCACTCGACTGCTTCATCGCCAGATAGCGCATCGATCACCATCTCAAGAGTTCGCCATGAGTGGAGGGTTCAAAGCGATGTCCTCCATGATCCTTCTATCGGACTCGCTGAAGGCTCGATAATGTATGAGTCGAAACCTCAGGAATAGAGTTGCGAACCTGACTGAAACGCCTGATGAATTGGCGTAGTGTTTTGTGGTCGTTTTATCGCATCTTGTGTAGGTCGTCCTCCTTTCCAAGGCAATGGTAGGTGCCTTGGAAATTGGCCAGCAACAGATCATAGAGATGTTGCCACGAGTAGATCAACTCGACTGGTTGGTTTAATAACCATGATCGAGCAGACCCTTCAAGTACAGTCGGAAGGTAATTCGCCATGACGTGCTCTCCTCCTCCTGCTGCTCGAACAGCGATCGTGTAGATCTGAAGGAATTAGATGGGATTTTGAGACCCATCAAATTTCTCCATGTTTCCTATTCGAAACCGCGGCGGCCGTGAACTGCTCAGAGGTTAGACAAGAATGCCCGACATCCGGTAATTACGTCGTAACGCCTCCTTTGTAGAAAAGTGGGGTTCACATCGCTGGGTGATCGTACTCGACGATACCCAGCGAGGGGTGAATCTGATTTATGGTAAGTCTCGCTCCTACGAGGGTAATACTCCATGTATTTTATCTGTTGTTGTAGACCCCTGGGTCGGAGCGGTGAATGATCACCTCTCCTAGGAGCTTTGTGATCGTCAGGCGTTCGAGGAACTCTTTTCCGGTTTGGGGAGCGATGCACCTTGCGGCGATCCTCATGTGGTGAGTTATTCGAACGACTGGAAGCTGATGGAGTCGTACTGCTACGACTTCCAAAATGATGTCGACGGGGTCGTTCGAGCTTGCTCATCGTACTCCGCAACCTTCGTGCGATCTCTTCAGCAAAGAGGTCATAGCCCGGCGCTCGGGCAAGTTCTCAAGATGGGTTCTTGCTTCTTCCGACTGGTATTGAGTGCGCCCAGGCAATTTTCTCTGAGCTACGACTTGTTTCCGTTGGTTTGCTTCAGAATCATCCATACCTGATCCTTGAACTTGCCTTAGTGAAGTGCAATGATCTCAAGAATTTCCCGCATGCTCATCAGAGTATTGACTCTGGTCATTGTTGGAGGTGTCTTTGTCATTGCCACGAGCGGTCGTAGGGTGTGATCTTCGGGGAGCGTCCTCAGCCCTGTCTCTAGGAGAGTTATTGCTACCTAAGGGAAGGACAAAGACCTCCTGTTGATGATCTCCACTTGCGCTAGAGGCCTCCTCGCTTGAGGAGTCGTCGAATGACACCATCTAACGACTTGGAGCAAACCCCTCCAAGAAGGGGAATTCCGGGTTATAACCGTCTCTGTCGGTAAGCGAGTCCTGCATTGGGATGGTCGAACTCGCAGGAAGAGCACGTTCGATTGCATCCTTGGCTGGGCTAACCAGAGCGGGAGAATCAACAGATGCTGATGATGATCCGGAATTACGGCTTCCAAGAGTTGTCGCGCCAGGTCGGACTGTCTCAGGTGGATTTGGACATTTAGAGAGGGAACCCTCACCGTGCCCTGAGTCTACCTTGGGACAGCCCTCATTGTGGTCGGGTTGACCCTTGCCCTCTAAGGAAGCTGGTTCCCCATCTAGATGTATAGTTGTGGGGAATAAGGATCCCTCCTCAACTCCATCGGTGGTAAAGTCTCCTGGAGAAAGATCTCTGGGTGCGACATCACCATCTGAGGATGCATCACTCGGCTCGTAGTCGAAACCGGCATCCATGTCGATATCTGCATAATCGGCCAAGTCGGACCAGTTCTCCGCGTTCCACTCTCCTGCCATGACAGCATGAGAATTGGACAAACGAAGGAAATATGATGACTCAAAGTTCCCCACAGTCGGTGCCAACTGTCGATGTTTTAGGACTGAACTTACGTAAGGATTTTTTGATTCGGGGGTTCCTCTAGGCTCAAAATCACACAGAGATGGAGACACAGGGATTTTTATACAGGTTCGGGCCTTCTCTTGGGAGAATAACAACTCTACTCCTGTGTCTATGTATTGAGTATGCTGGATTACAGAATGGAATCAAAGACTAGAATATTGTGCTTCTAATCTTCTACGGGTCGCCTCTGGATTGCCTCCAGATCGCCCCTCTCTTTGTCCTGATGATCATTGCCTTTTATATCGTCTCCGGGATGCACCGTTGGATCTTTGAAATAAAGGTTGCATTAACTCGCCAGATCGTGGAGCTGTTACCGGAGGTTATTGCGGGGGTTGCAACGTCCCCACGTCGCTAGGCAATTATGATCATAATAGGGAGTTAAATCGTGTTATTATTCCAGGGAGTAACAGCGTAATTGATTGCTCATATCCTTGGATACGGTACATAAGATTCCCTGATCGACTAGGCCCATATGTCTGTGAGTCTTGTCGACTAAGGACTGGTCGTAGAAGGACTTACGACCAGGCGATGGTCATAGGAGAGCCTACTACCACAGATCGATCATAGTAGAGCTTACGATCATGGGATAGTCGTAGAAGGGCTTACGACTATGGGTAGTCGTAGGAAGACCCACGACTACAGGGTGGTCGTAGGAGAACTTACGACCTCTAGCTTCTCCCATATGAATATCAAGGGGTATACTCAAGAGTTATATGACGTCATTATTATCCATAATATGAATTATAGATAAATGATTAAATGAGGATTATTATATCCTCGTCAATAACCTAATGGCTACAACAGTAAGAATATCAATATTTCAAGGAGGTTCATACATCGAATAGGATTTACAACTACGGATATCACAAACATAGCAATTTTATATCAAACATACACACATGCATAGATTTTGAAAAAATAAGTACAATAATTAAAATATTAGGGTCAACATGGTCAAAGAGGGTGCTTGCCTTGCTCTGGTTGCTCTGAATATGATAGTGAAGGATCGTCATGAAATTCGTTCGAATAATCAACGTCTATTAAAAAACAGAGCCGGAAGCAATTTAAATGTAGCAAAATAATTTCAACAATAACAAAATCAAAATATTTTTTAATATTCAGGTATAGCATGATTTTAGATGAATTTAGAAAAAAGAATCATCTCATTTGGAGTTTTTATGCAAAAGTTATTAAGGTTTCAATTTGGTTTGGTTTGAAAATCCCAGAAAATAGAAAAGGTGACGTCGAAAGCATATTTTTCCAAAGTTTACGCTTTCCAGCAGAGAAAGCATGTTCTTACTTGCATGCTACTGAGGTTTACGCTTTCTAACTAAGAAAGTGTATTTTTCATAGAACTAAAGACGGCTTTTCTCTTTTTCTCTGATTTATTTTTATAAACTTACATGTAGGGCCTACTTGTCAGTGACATATAGGTTTTATTTTTCCAGATTTTATTTATAAAACTAACGCGGTCTCACATGTCATAGACTCATTTACTAACAACGTTTGAAATTAGATTTTCCTTAACCTTTTCGGCTGGTCCGACGTGTCATACTCTTGTTACACTTAACCTCTGTTACTTAGCGTCAATCAACCCTTTCATCACGCGGGCCCAATGGCAGAGAGAGAGAGAGAGAGAGCAAGGGTGAAGTCAAGACATGGTCGAAAGCACCGTGGCGAAGCTCATTGGCATTTAATGGTGTGACAGTAAGGGTCAAGGATGGGCAAAATAGATTCCTCTCTTGGCGGTGATGCGACCGAGTGATGGTGGAGGCCAGAGAGATGGCTGGAGGTGCTGCTACACCGGAGAAGAGCGGCGGAGCTCCTCGGGCTCAAACCGGGTTTCGCGACTGGGGAAAATCGGTGGCAAGAGAGGTGCGTGTTGGCTTTGGGAAGCTACAACGATGCTACACACAGCGGCTCGAGAACCAATGGTCACCGGAGCCGCGGTGACATCACTTCCCGCGGTGGCGCTATGATCGGCCATGACGAACTCTATTCTATGCTAGGTAATCCTTCGATCTAACGCGCGGAAAAAGCTCTAGGAGACTACTAGAAGCTCACCAAGGTCCTCAACGGCGCAGGGGGATGCTCGGAGTGGCTTGGCAGTGTTGGGCAATGGTAGCACGAAGGAAGCTTGTGGCAAAAGCTCGTTGTAGGGAGGTGTGCATTAGCTTGCATGCACACTAAGGATAGTGAGGGTAGAAAGAATCGACCAAAGACTCATTGAGGTAGCGGCTAACTAGAAAATGGTTGCAGCGGCCAGAAATGAGGAAGAAGATCGATTTGGGGGATTCCCTGCATTTAAATCCTCATCAACTGAAGGGAAAGCATCAGTGAGGAATAGGGCACGGAATGACGCGGGCAAGGGAGGTTCAAACTCACCAGAATGTTGGGAGCGAAGAGGTCCAAAGAGGGGTTTGCACCGAAGGTAAAGAAGATGACTGCTTGTCCGAGCTAGGGGGTTCCCGGAGCTACATCAAGCACAGAAGAAGAACTAATGAGGCAAGAGGCACATGGTAACGTAGGTGTCATGGGTAAGGAAGCTCACCCGAGCTAGAAGCGTTGCGGGGCTCGCTCACCGACGCCGAGAACGACGCCCTCATTCCCGATGAACCAAGGAGTGAGAAGCTCTAATTCTTGGTGGCGAGCGAGATTGACGAGCTGGGATCACTGTGACGCGGTCGGAGGTTTATATATGGGCGAGTATCTCGTGTTCCCACCTTTAGTGTCTCTGCCAGAGTGGGCATTAGGCATCATTAAGGGGATGGTTAGCATGGGCAGAGCCAGGTGGAGGTGATGGCAGTAGGTGAAGCGCGAACTATGGGCGGCGAAGGAATCCATGGGCGATGCGGGCGAGGGAGTGCACTGGTGCGCGAGGGCGAAGCCGAGGTGGAAGAAGGGTGCTGGCAAGCGGGGCCCACCCATCAGCGAGCGCAAGAGCGAGTGGGGTTGGTGCGGGCTGGGGTAGCACGCGGAAATGGGCCATCTCAGATGTGGCCCAAAAGTCCGGCAGGAATTCCAAATAGATTTCTAAATTTCCAAAATCTGGCTGGGTGTTTGCCGAGTTTTTGTACTGAGCAAGCCGAGTCCAAAATTTACGAAAAGTTTTGGGATGGTTCCTGACAATGTCTAGTTTCATATGTAAATTTTCTAGGATTTTATATACTCTGTGGTTTTCCCAAAAAGTCTTACAAGTTGTTGTTTGTAGGAAATTTAACCACCTAGGTGTACCCTTCTCATTGTCTTTATGAAAATCTACACCTCATGTGAAGTCCCTGGGCATGTCTATGACCACAAACAAGGCTATTCGAATAGATTAATTAACACTTTGTAGAGGTTTATACACTTTCTCGCCAAAGATATAACCAGTATAGCTAGCACCAATCAAACAGAACCTTTCTGAAACTTCATCTCGATAATTGACCCTCCCGATGTGCATATTGTCGTACCAACCCTGACAGAGTGCTTTGGTCCGATGCACATCGTTGGACCTAGAGATGGCGAACCGCTCATATGTGTGACCCGTCCATAGTAGTACAAATCTCCACCCTGGCACATAGTTTAACCTACATGCCTGAGTAGTCAATGCCAATATTTCGTAGCTTAATAAGTTAGGTCAGTCCAATACCAGGCATGTGGTCGTACAGTTATGGCTCAGTTCAATGGTGCACAAAGTTAAGTCCTTAATTGACCAAGGCGAGACTGCCCAATTTCTAACGAAATCACCACAATTCACAATTCCCAATCACGGAGTTCCACCATATCACAATTCCATCCACTTGCATCAGTCTAAATCTTTTCCCACCCTGTTGGTTAAGTGCATCACATGCTATCAACGAGTAACAACATACAACACACAATCTTTCCACAACAAAGTTCCATAATCACCTAGTCAAGTTTAGATTTGCAACTCAAAATGATATCAATGATCCATTGCATGGCTAAGTATACTAATCGTATCTAACCAACCCACGTTTGTACTATGATAATACCAACTATTAAATAACCAAGCTTGGGTAACAAAAGATCATGGTTATACAATGAGCAAGGTGGATATAATCAAGTAGGTGTATAACTAATCACAAAGGATTTAAAGAATTAAATACTTGAAATAACATGCAATAATTTGAATCAAAGTATTTTTTTAGAAAACTGGGTTCAACATGGTCAAAGGTATAACTTGCCTTGAAACAAGTCTTGGTACTGGTCTTGAGCTTAATCAACTCCTTCCTCAAAAGCCCCTGAAGTATCAACGTCTACTCGCAAACGAAAGCAAAAACCAAAATAAATACAAAAATTAAATAAAAATCACATAAAGGTAGGTCTTGAATTTAGATGAATTTAGAAACTTGAATGAGCTCAATCGAAGTTCATATGAGGTAGAACGGGCTCCTAGAAGATTTACATCTAAGAAAAAGAGAGAGAAAATACTATTTCAGATTTTTGGAATTTTTTTCTAACGAAATTCTGAAATATTGCGTCAACGTGATGTCAATGAATTTAGGAATTTAAAAATAATCCCAGAAATAGGAAATAGAGACTGACAGGTGGGACTCACGGTCTATGGACCGGGTCCATGGATTCTAGTCGATGGGTCTATGGACTTTGGTTCTAACATTTGGGGTCCAACATCAGTGGGTAGGTCTACCATGGACCAAGTCCATACTGCTTTTGACCTAGGGTTTGGGCGTGAGTGGCGCTGACATGGCTGCTATGCATATGTGGCACACATGTGTTATTGAGGTGGCAACACATGGACGACATGCAAGCGACTGACTCGGACTAGATCAACGGCGATGGCGAATCGACGGCGATGACCCAGGAAGATAGGCGGAAGCTCGATGGACACATCTACCAGCTTGGATCGAGCTATGGTGGCTGTAAAGATGGTCGGCAGCGAGGTCAGCGGCGAGACTAGTTCAGTTGAAAGGCGTGACGACAAAAGGGGGTTCCGGCGACGACTTGGACATGTGCATTGTCTTCTAGGGCTTTGAGCGATGCTAATGAGGCCAGGCTCGGGGACCAAAGCTCATCGGCGATGACTGGCAGCAAAGGTGATGGTGCCGTGGCTCGGTTAAGTAGAACCAGCAAGGCGACGACGACTTGGGCTTTCTCTAGAGATGCAAGCGCGCGCACCCGAGAGAACACGGCATGGCAAAGCTGATGGAGTTGACGATGAGGTCGAAGGCTCATCGACGGCGATGAATTTCGACGGCAAAGGCTACGGTGGCAGCGAGATTGAAAAGCTCGCTTCCAACGAAAACGGAGCAATCTCCTCGACATAGGGTTTTGGAATTGGGTGCGGGTGTGGAGGCGATGGTTTCAACGCGAACGTCCGGGCCTTTTAAAGCGGGGTGCGGTTGGGTGGCGTTGGGAGTCTGTGTCCGGCGTGGTGACGAAGTCCGGATTGCACACAGGAGCGGTGTCCAACACAAAGACGAAGGCGACCTGACAGGTGGGTCCTACCTGCTGGCAGTGAGGCGGAGATGAGCTACGGCGCACACGAAAATAGGTCGGATGGACTAGGCTAGAGCGAAGAGAAATGGGCCAGAGCAGAATAATTCAGCCCAAAAGAGTTTCCTGATATTTTTAATAGTTTTTTCTATAATAGAAAATACGAAAAAGCCAAATGACAAATTAAAAAAATAGCAAATGAGCTCAGAAAAATTCCAAAAAAATATGAAAAATACTTCCAAGCACAAAGAACCCAAATAAAATAGTGTTCGATTAATTTTGTTGAGATTAGTCGCATTAAATTATTTTGACTTTAAAAGTTCCATTTAAACTTTAACAAATTCAAATAAAGTTTGGTGAAATTTTTCAAGGAACTAAACTACTTAAAAAAAGTTTTGAAACATCAAAAATTGGGATGATACACTCTACAACTAGGGGACACGGTGAACCCCTCCATAACCCCGGTGAACCCTAACTCTAACCCTTGTTGGCCGGCTATCGTCGCCGAAGAAAAAGCACGCCACGTGGAGGTGAGCACGTCTTAAGACTAAAACGAGAGCGCTCACTATTTAGATTTTGCCAGAAAATAATTAATTACTTTTTGCAGCTCCTCCGGTGACCTGTGGTCAACCAAAAAGGCGATGTTGCACTGGATCTTTTTGGCGGCGGCACAACATAAGGCTGCTCCCAGTGCTTCACCTTGGCTGGTATCTTAAACCTGCCATGTAGACAAAATGATGATGTGACACCATAGTTAATGAAGAGAGATGATACTCTAGTATCTAATCTGCATACCGGTTCGGTCCCGAAATCCAACACATAAAATTTATTATGATCAATCCTGTGCATTGAGAAGATCATGCAAGCATTGCTTTAGCACATGCCACAAATAGACCACAATGCTCAAATACTAGTAAAGATCATGCATGTAATTAAATAAAACAGCCTAAGATACTACACCATAAGAAACCATGCATTAGGAAGATAGTATCCTAACACTCCTCATGGACTAAAAAAAACTGTATTAAGATACTGTCCATTGGGAGCAGTCTAAGGACGATCAGCCGCGACATTGAATCCGAGTGCTGGCCCCCGCAGACCGGTTCCGCATACGGAGAGCATGGTATGATGACACATGTCATTTATCGAATGTTCTGCGATGCCATTTTACCAATTCATTCACGAGAGAACTAAATTTGCTGTTGCATCGCAGAATAGTGCCTAATAAGCCAATAACTCGCCAACCCAATGCCGTGCGCAATTATAAGTGGCAGCTCGCCAACGAGACGCGAGGCGTATGGCCGTCGCACGCCCATGACGGTGTTCAACTGGGACAGCGACAGCTACATCGACTGATTCGCGGCCCTCGAGATTGAGGGAGCGTACGCCGACGCGTCGCCGCCGAACGCCACGGCCATCAAAATTGTTTTCCCTGGTAACCATTTTTTTCTGTGAAGGGCGAACAATCTAGTGTCAGGCGGTAACAAAATTTGGAGTTGAAGAAAAAGTAATGACCTTGCAACTTTTTTACCACAACCCTTCAAACCTCGATCAGCTAGCATAACATTTTGCATACTTGGATCCTGTTTCCGGTGCTGCATGCTGGACCCTTGGAACCCCTAACACATCTACCAATTACGAGGTACTGTCTTCGTTGTAAAATTGTGTCATATTAACTTTGTTCTTCGAGCAGTTTCTAAATTTTAGTTCTAGATCCGCTACTGCTGCTAAACCCCTTTTCCATGCACAAACTTTTAGAATATCTCCCATTCTCCCTGCACTATAAAGCAGTTCTCCAACATTCTCAAAAGGAAAAACTTCTATTTGAAAGGTAAACCAGGATATAACACGTTAATTGTTCACGTTCAGCGAAACCAGATAATAAGATATGTCCACATAACCATCATATCCTTACATCAAGAAGTGACCGTGAGATAATAAAGCAGCAACGAAGAACAAACTGAGGAAGGGCTTATTAGCTTCTCCTAAAATCTTTACCCTGTTGAGGAGATCGAGCTTAACATTCAGATAACTTTAAGCTGAAGATGAAGCTCAAGCTCGCCTAGACAGGCCCCACAAATATTAGAACACACGTACGCTATCTGGTTTCCTTGAGACCGAGATTGACTCTCCAACAAGGTAGGCGTGGAAATCTGGGCCTCGGCATGGCTGGGATGCTAATCAGATCTGTGTAGGAACTCGTAGTCCCATGAAGGTTCAGAATCGTTGTTCTGCGAAAACATACATGATTGAAAAATGCGTCAGTAAGTACCAGAGAATTGCAATTCCAATACAATAAACTAGCTACGAAACTATTTTTCTCTAGAGTTATCACTTATTACCAAACATTGTTGAAAAATCTTGCTCAAATCTTCTTGGGAGCTGCCATCTGAATGTCGAGAATTAGGAACTGCAAGTTCAGCAACAGACTCATGTCCCACTTGAACTGTGGAGTGCATCTCCTTCTGCGCGATGCATCTCTCCATCGCTTCATCTCCCTCAGGGACCTTAGGAATCATATGTTCTATGACAAAAGATGACATAAAAGCATGTAATGTAATGTGTGATAAGAGAACAAGAACAGTCGAGCGGTGGTATGTAATTTACAGCCAATCAGGTACCTTTGCTCACGTTCTCTGGACAATGGTTTTGTATGCCGCTTGCTGTCGGAGCTTCGATCACAGTTTGTGCATTGAAACTGGAGAACGGCATGTGACCTGAAGCAGCAACAACAGTAGCAGGCTGGTGCGTCACTGCAGCTCGGTTTGCCATAATAATATTCTGGTATGCTATGCCCCCCTCTGCACTACAATGAGCCTGCGTCATCGTAGGAGGCTGCACGCGCAGGTTATTTGCGTAGTGAGAAAGTAAGTTTGCCGAATTGTCGCACTGGTGGGGATTTGATGATCTCTGGACTGATTGGTTTGCACACTGAGAAAGTAAGTTTGCATGATTGTTGCTGTGGGAATTTGATGATCTCTGCGCTGGTTGGCAATGGCGCATGTGTTGCTGGCACATGTCAAGAGTCGTAAAGTCTGCTTGAGGAGGTACAACTCTCTCATGCACAGTATGTGCTTGAGGCGGTGGATCTCTTTTTTGTCTAGTTCTAGAATTGGCCCACTGACGAACCTTCGACTCTCTTTGTTTCATTGCCAACCTATATTTCTGCAATTCGTGAATTCTGTTTGTTAGGTAACAATGAAAGCATAAAAGGGTCAACCTTTGACACCCCCCCCCCCAAAAAAAAACAGAGAGAGTATATGTTCTTTTTGTCTGTGAAAAGAAGTTTAATATAAGAGCTCATTCGCGGTACACTCAATCTAATATGGGACGTTCATTCTCTTTGATCTAATGATTCAGATTAGATAGAATTTAGTTATACTATACCTGATAGTATGAGTAATAAAATCCCCAAGGGGTAGACTTTAATTGTCCATGTAAGAATCACATGTCACAAGAGTAATATTTTTAACCTTAATTCGAAAAGTCCATAATACACTCACAAAAATATTATAAATACAAAAAAAGTCCATTATACTCTTAACAAATCAATTATCAGATTTGATTTATACTACTAGTAGAATGTACCGTAAAATTTACCTGAAGGTGGCTGCCAACGTTCTCCCTAGTGAGTGCAGGATCATTCATCAACTCAAGTATTTTCTTCGGCACAGTATCTAAATAGCAAACAAAATAAAACAGTTCACCATGAAAAGCTACTAGATAACATTTAGTGATCCTTTACTGATTGGAAAGCAGATGAATAAGGGGAGCGAGGAGATACCACATTACCTCCGCTGGCCAGTAGTCTGTCGTGTGCGTCCACAAACTTCTTGTGCAGTTCGGTGGTCCAGACGAGCCTCTGCTTTTTCGGTGCCGGTTGTTGTTGCTCCTCTCCGTCCTCGCTATTCTGCTCGGCCTCATGGTTCGTCGTCTGCACGCTATTCTGCTCGGCCTCCTGATTCGTCGTCTCGCGTTCTTGGTTCCTCCTCCTAGTCGCCCTGCTTCCTGACGAAGATATCCTCGTTATCGCGGAAGTAGCCGTTGAGGCGTTGCTCTCGCCTTCCGGTGAGGCCACTGGCGACCTAGAATCCTGCGACATCCGGTTCATCATGGATTGCAAGAAGGTCTCGAACTCTTCCATGCCTGCAGGCATGGTCAGGGGCCTGTACGCCCTGACAAAACAGTTGTCGTTCCCGCGCATTGACATGACTGGAATTGAAGCGGCGAAAATGTGGAATGTTATGGATGGTCATTATAATCTGGACAGATTAAGAGAAAGCGGAAATTTCGTTGCACACAAACCAATAATGAAATTGGCGCACCTGATTTAACTACTGTATCAATGTATGTACACTTGTACAGATCAATACTTTTGGGCTTATATAAAGCAGTCGACCGCGCGATTGCAAAACTAATGCTCTGTCGTATCCGTCCATTTTATTTCAAAGTTTACACTAAACAAATACGAGATACTTCTTTTTATCCCTAATTTTCTTAAGGAGAAATTCATATGATGTTACTTGATTTAAAATAAGTAACCCCTCTGTTTCCAAATGTTTCATATCATTTCAAACATCAACATAGTCTCTACTACACACCTTTGACCATTATTTTTGAGAAATTTTACGAAACATTCTACTAGTAGTATAAATAAAATCTGATCATTGATTTGTTAAAGGTATAATAGATTTTTTTTTGTATTTATAACTTTATTTGTGAGGGTATTATTGACTTTTTCAACTAGGGTTGAAAATATTAATCTTGTGTCATGCGATCCCACATGAGCAATTACAATTCTACCTCCTCGGGATTCTACTATCTATACTAGCTATCAGGTGTAGTATAACTAAATCCTAACTAATCTGAATCATTGGATAAAAAAGAATTGACAGCCTGTATTTAATTAAGTGTACTGTAAAAGGGCTCTTATTTTTCTAGTTACATGCTAGTACAAATTATTTAAAATGTAATGATATGAAAGGCACAGTCCAGGGCAAATCTACTAATATTATTTTCATATAAAAATCTTATATATATATATATATATATATATATATATATTATTAATGGTTAAAATTATAAAATTTTAATGCACTCATGACGAAATGAAATCTACTTGGAGAGAGAGAGTAACACCTACTAGAGATTTTCATAGGCATGCACACCAACCAACAAGTAGTATTTTAGATCTTTGTGAAAATGAAAATCCAATCCTCAATACATCTCGATCTCTCTGTATATGCATTCACTCTTTTTATTTGTCAAAGGGGAAAACTAATGTAGGGGAATGCGCATAAACATATACGTACTATCTTCTTCCACGGCAAGTTATCGTATGAATGATTTGATTACTGCACAAACAGTTTTAGACGGAAAGCTTTGATCCAACTTTATTAGAAGGCATGAAATTTAAACAAGCCCTAATATTGTTTCAAAATCCTAGACTCGTCAGTCTAAAGTTTTCCAGTACAGGCGCCCAATTAATATTCTCTGGCAAGCGCTTTTCTTGTTTTTACCAGGAAAGAAAGAGCACGTATTTACCCTAAAAAGGAGAAGGAGAAAGAGAACAGCTAGCAATAAATTACCCTAAATTCCATCGAGCTTTATCTGATCTCTTTCTATTTACCATTAATTAGGCAATTTGATCAAAGTTTAAAAACTCTTTACTCTTCAAAGAAAAATTAGCAGGGCTCTATACCCATCAATTCTAACTTCAAACTAGTTTATATCCCTTCATATTTCCAATTAGGCAGTTAAGAAAAATATGAAAACTCTTAACTCGCAAGTATTTATCCCGGGAAAAAGATAAAGAGAAAAGATAGCTAGCAGTTAAGTAACTAAACCATAGCTTCAAACAAGCTTTATCTCCTCCTCTATTTCCACACAATTAAATTGATCGTTGTTTCAAACACGTGATCTTAAAAAAAAAAATAGCAGCAGGGCTCTTAAAGTCTTAAACCCTAACTTCAAACAAATTTTTGGTCCCCTCTCCCTCTGTTTCCAATTTGGCAAGTTAAGCAAAATCTCAAAAGTGAAAACTCTTAATCGCTTCAAAGGAAGAAAAAAAAAGAAGAGGAAGTAGGGCACTAAACCCTAAATCCTAACTTAATTACCGTAGACAGGAAGGCCCATCTCGCTCTCGACACGCTCCAAGAGCTCGAGCACAGCGTCGGGGGGCGCGAACATGTCGACCAGCACGGAGTCGAACTCTCCCCTGCGCTCCCGCAGCACCGCCATGGCTGCCGCCGGATGCGAGCAAGTCGTCCCTGCAAGCAACACAGCACACAGCACAGCGTACACGTACGATACGTGCTGTGAGGAAGCATTAACCTATATATTGACGGAGGCATGTAGCATACGTACCTACGTAGCCACGCCGGTGAAGCATCCTCTCCAGGGCGTTCCGGTTGGCCGCGTCGACGACGACGGCGAGCACACGGGCAGGGTTGCGCGCGAGGATGGGCGAAGGAGGGCGGTGGCCGCCGGCACCTGTGGTGCCCGGCACGACGTACATGGATGCGTGCGTTGAGCGTCTAGGTCTAAAGCTTTGGCATTGGATTAGTATTAATAAACCCCCTAGGGAAGAGGGGCGTGGTCAGAAGTGGACAAATCTACAGGACAATGGAGGGGGGAAATAGGGATTATCGATCTAACTAAGGAGGAAAATAGGATAATCGATCCAACTAACCGGCTTTGTTGAGTCGGTTGCTTCGCGGTAGATTAATTAGGAGGATGGGGGCTAACTAACTTAATCATTTAACCTGGTTTAATTAGATGGCCAGGTGCACTCTGTACGTACACAGTTGCAAGCTGTCAATCCTCTGCTCAAAAGATGTTCCGTTATATCTGCAATATGCCGTGTTCTACGCTTCGGGCTCAATGAACACCCCAACCCGACGGACTTCGTCTAACACACAACACAAGAATAATTATTGAGAATATCTGGTTATTCTGTACAAAGACGATAGGTCAAGCATGCACTTGCATTAATTGTGTACATCAATGAATCGTAAAACTCGCTTTAATTATATCTGGGCAATCGATAGCATCTTTTTCGTTAGCAGACTAGAGAGAAATCAGAGATTACCATATGGTATGTATGGTCTGTACGCGCGTGCCGCGTATTCCTCGTGATAGACCACCGAAGTTTAGCGTGGTTTGCTCTCTCACTCTCAGCAACGGCAGCGAGCGAGCGGGCCTCAACTCAATGACGGCAGGGAGCGGTCGTGCAGGACTCTGAGTGGAGGTGCGTCGGTTGTGGCGGTAACACGGCTAAATTTCCTCGACAGCTAGAAGTGTGCTGCAGCAACAGGGTTCTGCTTCACCAACCACGGTGGCATGCATGCTTGCATGGAGACGAGCGATGGAGCTTCGAGACGTACGTGCAGCTGCCGCGGCACTGGAGTTTGGACTTTGGACACGGGCCGGCGGCAGAGGAGAGGCAAAACTCGACGTGCGCGCTGAGCATCTCCCCAAGAGCCCAACAGCCATGTCCCAAGCTAACGGCCCGTGATTACAAAAAGGAAGATAACGGCCCATGTCATTTTCCCTATTCGTGGCGCAAGGGAATACGTAACATCGAGCAACCAATCGACTCCGCGCTACGCGACTGCCAAATTCGGAAAAAGGCAGGGAGGCGCGTCGCGGCGGCGGGTTCGGACTTCTGGGCCGCTTGGTACACCTTCTATTTTCAGTTTCTCATCTAAATCTCGTGAAATCGTACTAAACACTTAGCTTTTCAAAATGATGAGATTCTAGTTGTCGCGAGGAGTTGTTTCGAAAATTAAACTAGCAATAAGGATTGACCTTCTGATGGATTATCGTGGGAAGCTAGCATGCTAGAAACAAAAAATACCTCTTAAAGTTGGACTTAATTATCCGCAAAATACCACTGACCTAACCCCCCACCCCCACCCCTCCGTACCCTAAGACCCCAGGCGTAGCCCTTCATATCGCAACTCCCCACCTGCGCCGCGCACCTGAGAAGGCGATTGCTCAATGCCTCGGTGGACACACTAGGAGGCACCATCGTGTTAGATCTGGATTTTGCAAATTCAAATCCACTGTGCAATTACTGTGCTATTCTCTGGATCAGTAGATAGCACTCACAGACACATTGCTGAATCATTTCATACATAGCGTAAAACCATACCATTCATTTATTTAACACATCAGATGTTACATAGACCGCATCGGGTCAAGTTTTACAAAAAGGGCCGAACAGACAAAACTGATTACATTACAAAAGTAGCGGAAGCGACAACGGAAACAAAAAGGGTAGAGCACATCTCTCCGTAGGCAAGCGACTGGGGAAACCTGTGTGCGTCCGATATTACCCAAAGACTCAAATAATATAGGATGCACGCAAGCACCAACAGAGTCGGTTAGACTAGGGCGAGACTAGAACAGCTATAGACTAAACTACGTTTCATCATTTCCTGGGCCTCCAACTTCTAGATCCTCGTAGTAGTCGTAATCTTCAGGATTTCCTGCTTCTGAGGGTTGGGGGAAAGAGCGAGTGTGAGCACAACTTCCGTGCTCGTGAGCCAATACACAAGATGCAATAATATACATGCAAGGCTAAACAAGGATGGCTCGAGTTCTTTTATTTGCTAAAGCAACATTTTCAATTATCGTAATTACAAATTCCTATCACTTAGCATTTTAACCAAATTGCATTTTATTAAAGAGAGTAATTGTGTAATATTTATATCAGCAGAGACTACCTCCACCTTATGCTTATTTTTGTTTGGGGCTATCCCCATTTAATGGCAACAATGAGTCCACTGACACGGGAAAAATCTAATCTCAGGGCCAGGTGAGCCCACCACATTCTTCATACCACCCACGAGGGTTTTTGAAATAGAACTAACTCTAGTAAGGTTCCCATGTCCGCCTTTGATCGTAGGCACGGCTGTTCAAATAGTTTATTACTCTGCAGAGACTGTACACTTTACCCACAAGAGATAATCGTCTTGATATGTACACATACTTCCTTAGACATGTAAATCAAGGGGAGATCACCATAAGACCTTTACAATACCTCCCTCAGTATTAGTTACACCCGCTGTGGATATCATGGGGATATGCCCACGATCTTAGGATGATGAGACAATTGGTAATGGCGTTGAGGGTTTGCGGAATCACCTGTTTTCGGCGAGGTTCAGCTGTTGTCAGGCCTCTGGCGGTCTGACCGGCCATGGGAGCGGTTAGACCGGCTATGCCTCGGGCCATTTTCTGGAATGTGCACTGGCGGTCCGACCGGCCAGAGTGGCGGTCAAACCGGCCACTGCTGAGCGGTCGGACCGGCCTTTTTAGGTTCTTTGGATTTTGGAGCTGGGCCAAAAATAGAGGGTGTAGGCAAGTAAGAGGGTTCTTCTGCACTTGGTCTCATAATTTTTGGAGCTTCCAGTGTTAAGTTCTATTCGATTGAAATTTCCAGAGAAGGTTCGGGTTTCCAGGTTGGAAATTTTCCTAAGTCATGGACTGACGGTCGAGGCGTTAGGTGGTCGACCGCCAAAGTGGCTATGATCGACCGATTTGGCTTGTTCATCGGCCAACTCGGTGGCGATGATTGTTTTGTTAGGTCAAGTTCATGGGTTTCATTGCATAGATGTTGCATATTGCATGTTTTGGCTAACGTGGGTCAAGTTGTGAAGAACTTGTTCCCAGAAACGATTTCTTGGTCTATTGCTGTGTAGGTGGCTTGCAGGTCAACGACAGTCAACGGCAAGGATGATCGGGACTAAGCTAGGAGAGCTAAGGTCTAGAAGGATCAAGGATGCTGGGTGAGGTCAAGAGACTCAAGCATGGCGCAGAATGGATAAGGATGATCGAACGGGTAGTTCGGTGCGACGGGTTGGATCAAGCGGTACGGGGGTCGGTACAAGTGCCTTGGTGGTTTTTGCGGGAGACAAACGAGAGCGACTTGCCGACATGATGAGAGCCGTTGGTCAACCTACACGTGGTGGAGCAGGCGAGTGCTTCACCAAGATTGGACTTGGTCTTCGGAGAAAGATTAAGAAGTGGTATTTTGGTAATTTCACCAAATACCGCATTTGTGACCTCGGGCTAAACCGCGGCGCAAGACGGTGCGTGGAGAAGCGGTTTAGGTCAAGAGAAGATGAAGACGACGCTTTAAGATGCGTGCGCGTGTCCCGTTTGTGTTGGGCCTTAACGGGAGCCCATTAGGGTTAACTCTTCTAGAAGCTAAGCCTCACTATAAATAGGAGGGGGTGCTATCAAGCAGCCTCAAGCACTTCATTTGCAAAACCCTAGTTTGTCTTAGGGCTTAGAGAGGAAAAGAGAGGCTTAGGGTTTTAGAGAGTTGGACTGATTTGAGTGCTCATGTTGTGAGTTTTGTCCTCCTTGAGGGAGTGGCTGTAACCAGCAACAATCGCGAATCAATCTATGGATGATTATTCAAAGATGAGTCTTCTTGTATTCTTCCTTCTCATTTGATGATTTTGGGTGTTTCTTTGATCCAATGGGTTTCTAGTGATTTTTTGCCCCCATCTACCTTGCTGTGACATGTGGGAATACAACTAGGATCATCTTGATCATCAATCTCTCACGAGCAAGTTTTAGATCAAGTTTTTCGTTTTTGCCCAGTCTTGTAACCACATTCGTTCAAATTGAAAAAGGTCAGGACTTTGACATATATCTGGACGATCGTTGCTTGCAATAGGTTCCTGATATCCTTAGGAAGGTGTGTCTCAAGTTTAGTCAAGTTTCATTGTGTAGATCAAAAGTTAGACCGATTTTCATTTTGGATTTCAGGCTGTCGCACTGTTTCTGGTTAGGACCGGTCAGTCCGATTTTACAATGCCGGTCAGACTGACCTCCGGTCTGATCGCTCATTTGCCGCCGGTCTGACTGCTCCACCAGATCACTTAGAGCCTTTTGTGTTTTGCGTTGGGGGTTTTGTTTTTGGTTCAACACAAGTCCTCTACAGTACCTGAATGTTGATCTTCATAGCTTTTGTAGCTATTGGAGTGATATTGATGTTGAATCTGATCAAGGTGAAAAATTAGGCGAACTCCTATTCACCCCCCCTCTAGGCGCCTTTTCGGTCCTACACCCGCTAAGGTTTCGCCTGATAAGGGTTACGTTCTTGTAGACCCGTTAACCCTTAGCCAGACCCCCTCTTGCGCCATCGTAACAACTTACGTAGTGCACCCCGACCCCCTTCGCCACAAAGGCTTACAACATCGCGGGTTATCCACCTAGTGTAACTCGTACTGGTAGATACAAATTATTCAGCTAGGTTGTACTTTACAAACTTGTGGTTGCATTGTTTTACATTAGGAGGTCATCACAGGATTAAGTCCTTAGGGTTATTTGGACGTTTCATTCCACATACCTTCCACCTTGGGCTGCATTAGCATCCATCAACATACCATCCATCATACCATCTGCCCAGACAGTAACAAGAAGTTATTAGGGTTTTTTAGGAGTAAAAACACATTAACTCAACCATCTCAGTCATTTACCCCCAATGACTGCCCATAACCATTTTCAAGTTTAAAAGATGATGATTTGATATTTAATGTCCTGGTACTTAAGCAAGACTAGTATGTCGCTTAAGTACAACCTATAACTAGTATTTACCATATAGTTACTAGGGTGACATGGAATAATGGATGCAATTATCAAATGATGGTATTATAATTAATTAATCATCAAATGGGTGTTTAACTACCTTAAGCTTTAACATACATTTGATTAAAGAATTAAAGCATGTAATTTTGGTAATTTAAATTAATATAATTTACATAAAATGTAGGCTCAATATGATCAAAGCATTGACTCGCCTGGAGTAAAGTTAAGAGAGTCTTGAAAATCTTGTGCCCGATCGAAGTGGAGATCCTCCGCGTCTTTGAATCCTATTCGGACGAACATACCAGAAAAAGGCACAAATAAGCAAAGAGAGCAAATAAATACAAAAGGAATAACAAATGAACTCCAAATTAAACAAGATCTATGCCATTAGCAAGATCTTGAATTTACAAAATTTTAGAAACAAATTTCATAATTTTTGAATTTACGACGAGGGAGAACGGGATTTTTGAAGTTCGGGTTTGAATTAAATCGGGAAATGCAAAAGGAGGAGAGAGAAATCGGTGCACAGCACAGTGCACGAACCAAGTCCATGCGCACCGGTCCAGGGGTGCACCGGAGGGGTTACTGTTCATGGGGGTCCACTTGGAAGAGAGAGGGAGAGAGGGTTTAGAGAATGACAGTGGGCCTAAGCCATTCCCCATTCCCATTTGCACCCTTCGGTTCATAGAGAGAGGGGGAGCAGAGGGGGTGCGGGCGGCTCAGGAGCGGCGGCGGCAGCGGCGAGCGGCAATGCGGGGAGGCGGGCGAGCCGGAAAAACAGGATCCCATAGGGTTGGGGTCCCCATGAGCAGAGGCGGCGGCGCTGGAGAGGAGTAGATGTAGCGGTGGCGAGGCAAGAAGGTGGCGGCGGGCGCACGAGCGTGGAGATGCGGGCAAGCCGACGGCACCGAGAGGAGAATGCTTGTCATCACCGCACCCGGGTGAGGAAGCCGGCCATGGGTCGAGGCGACTCGAGGGACGACCAAAGCGGTTCGGCAAGTGGCAGGGTGGAAGGGAGGGTCTTGGTGGTGGAGGTCCTCGGCGGTGGGGAAGGAGAGGGGAGGTGGGGGATGGAAGCCTCGGCTCTAGTGGCACCTCGTGTCGGGGGCGGCGGCACGGTGGCGGTGTTGGGGCGGCCGAACGACGAGGAGGCGGTGCGGCCAACGAGAAAGAATAGGCGGCTCCTCGGCTCAGCTCAATGGAGAAGAAGAGAAGGGGTGGGGGAGAAGGGAGGTGGCCGGGGTCCTCTTATAGCCGGGGAGGACGTGGGGCCATTGGGCACTCTGGTGGCCGGCATGGGCGGCTCTACGCAGACGCGATGGGACGGAGCCAAGTGGGCGCAGGGGCGCGACGTCACAGAGCAGTATGGGGCGCGCGGAGATGGGCGCGGCCAGGGCGGGTGGTGCAGAGGGCCGATGGTAGATGGGACGAGGCAGCGCAGGCGGGCACGAGGGGTGGCGTGGCGCTCGTGCGCGATTGCAGAGCAGGGCGGTAGCATGTACGTGCTGAGCGGCTTGGTGAAGACCGGGGGAGGTTGGGAGCAAAGCGGATGCGGTAGGGGAGCAGGTGGGAGCAGGGGTGCTCGTGGTTGGCGTGCACAGAGGACGCGACTTTGAGGGTCGGACTGGCGCGCGGATGGCGACTTCGGTGGCTTGCAGCAGGTGGTGGAGGGGACGAAGTGGTAGACTAGGCAGTGGCGTCATGTGCTCGTGGCGCAGGCGGAGCATGAGGGAGCAGGTGCGCCGCACGTGGGTGGTAAGGAGTGGTGCAGGCGGCGGTGACGACCGGGCGCAGGGGTGAAGAAGAAGGCAAGGGAGAGGGAGTCATGCCTACTGGGCCGACGGGAGGAATACGGCCAGGGAGGCGCTGGGCCAGGTGGGCCAGAAGGGAAGAGGGGAAGTGGGCCAAGGGGAGCTTGGCCGGGGAGGTGGAGAAATGGGTCGAGGCCCAAAGGAGGCACGGGCTGAGCCCAAGAAAAAGGAGAAACAAATTTGAGGAAGGGCCCAAAATCCGAAAAAGGAGAATTCAAACTTGAATTTGAATTCGGGAAGTTCAAGGAGGTTTGAAACACAAACTTGAGCTTAAATAGGAGCTAGGAGATTTTAGAAGATATGCTAATTTGAAATACATTTTGAAAATCAAGAACCAAATGGAATTACTATTCACTGTTTGAAAAACAGGACGTTACACATCGGTCCGAAGTTCGTCGCTACCTACCCCGAAGTTCGCTGCTGCTTGGCCTGGAGTTTGTCACCGTCAACCCCCGAAAGCCTCGACACCGCCAGCCCGGGAGTTCGCCATCGCCGATCCCCGAAAGCCTCATCGCCACTTGCCTCGATTTTGCAGTCGCCGACCTTCCACATCCTCGACGCCACCAGCATCTTCCCTAAGTTCTTCCCTGCCACCGTTCCCCGAGCATCGCCGTCGGCCTTCCACATCCTCGACACCACCGGCGTCTTCCCCGATTTCTTCCCCGTCGCTGTTCCCCGAGCACCGCTGCCGGCCTTCCACATCCTTGACACCACCGGCGTCTTCCACGAGTTCTTCCCCACCGCCGGCCTCCTGTGAAGGTAAGCTCGCCGACCACCCCTCCCCCTTGCCCTCCCTACTGCTCCTGTGGTCTCCCTCCTCTTCTCCAGCCACCCCTTTTCTTTCCATTTTTTGTTTGGATTGTTCTAAATTTTTAGATCTGATTAGGATGATTGGCACAGAGGATGTTTTGTAGTTGTTTTTTTTTACAGGAATTCCTAAATATGTTTGCTTGTACACTATTTGTGATTTGGATGATGCCTAAAAAATGCATGAAGGTCTGCAATGTTTAAGTGTCTTTTAGGAATATCTATCTCTTATTACCATGCCTGTTGTATACATTGGCCCTGAATCGATGTAAGCATGCAAGTCTTTCATTTTTTGTGCAAACCAAATGAAATTACAGAGGTTTGCAGTGCTGTATCTGAGAATGGGATTTGTCCTGTATAGTTAAAGAATACTGAATACAAGTATAAGCAATGACAATTCTACATTTTTTCGGTAGAGTTGAAGCCTGGCAAATGCATGTCAGAATTGGAATGTTTCCATGAACAATAGCAATGATTACGAATTTATTTACGTGTAATGCTCATGCATTGAATTTATTTACTTATAATGCAAGACAACAATAGCAAAGATTAGTTTTAGTAAAGTGGGATAGTTTGAGTAGTAATTGTATCAGACTCTGGTAATAAATTATGATAGTTTGAATAGTAATTGTAACATAGTCTAGCAGTAAATTAGGATAGTTTGAGTAGTAACTGTATCAGAGTCCTACAATCTAACTAGGGAAGGAATTCCTTCCTAACTTAATACGAAACTAACTAAGATTCTGATACAATTACTACTCAAACTATCCTAATTTACTCAAACTAATCCTTGCTATTATTGTCTTACGGGTGTTGGCCGACTTGGCCCATGACCATAACAACATAGCAAGGAGCAAACGATGTTCCTCTCTCTCTTGGAACGATGCAATCGCACTTTGTATCATTTATGTACATTCGTATGGTCTTCAAAAATTTGAATTTTTTTCCATAAACTGTGTAAAGATACAAAGGAGTAAGACACAAATACAATTGAAGTATTACAATCAGGGGTAGTATGGTCTATTTGCCTATAATCTGCTCTCTTATGGTTTTTTGGAACTAGCCTACTAGCTAAACGCTTTCTTTTGGTAGCTCTAGATTCTCAGATAATTAGATTATCAGATAATTAGAAATAGAAACTGAAAAATAAGAATCTGAAGCTCTACCAATTACAGCCTGTATAAGCTGCGCTGCTGCGGAGGCGTGGTAGCAAGGACCAGTGATTGGTCAACGTCCATCGCCAGTAGTACAAGACGGTGAGTATCCACTCTTGTGCTAATTCGACGGCTTAACTGTTTGCTATTCTAGATTATGCTTTCGTGATTATGAACTGCCAAACTGTGATTACGAATCACAAATTTGAGTATTTATTCGGATGAAACGAGTGATATATTATGCAAGGAGTTCACCGATGAAGAGATTGGCAACACTCCGTTTCAGATTGGACCCCCTCAAAGCTCCTGATCCGGATGATTTTCTGGCGATTTTTTTTTAAATAACCCATTTTTTATTATTAATTACAACATTATACCTGCAATAATATTTTTTACAGAAATATACTCCAGTCGCTCAACCGTTGGGCGATTGGTCCCAGTCGCTCAACGGTTGAGCGACTGGGACACTTGTCGCCCAACGGGCACAATGCATGTCCGGCTAGATAAGTGAGCTGCACACTAGAACCAACCGTTGAGCGACAAGTGTCCCAGTCGCTCAACGGTTGAGTTACTGGATCCAGTCGCTCAACGGTTGAGCTACTGGACCCAGTCGCTTAACGGTTGAGCGATAGGAGTATATTTTTGTAAAAAATATTATCGCAGGTATAATGTTGTAATTAATAATAAAAAATGGATTATTTGAAAAAAAATTCGTTTTCTGGCTAGGTTTTTACAGTGCAATTGGGAGGCCCTAAGGGTGGACTTTACCGGGACAGTGAAGGAGTATTTTTCCCCTTTAGGTCACATGCCGGATGGAGTAAAGGAAACTTAGATTGTTCTAATTCCAGAGATATAACCCGGAGGAATTGAAATATTTCTGCCGATTAGCTTGTGTAATCGTCATCTATAAGGTGGTGTCAAAGTGCATTGTGAACAGGCTGTGGCCGCTTCTTGAAGGCATTATTTCCTCCTCGCAAGGTACGTTCGTCCCGGGGAGGTTAATTACACATACTGCACTTATTGCCTTCGAGTTCTTTCATGCTTTACAGTCAGGTAACAAGCAACCGAAGAACTTTTGCGTGTACAAACGGGATCTTTCAAAAGCCTATGATCGTGTTGATTGGAGTTATCTTGAAGGTATCCTGCTCAAATTGGGCTGTCGGCAGCGATGGGTAAATTTTAATGGAGTACTCCACCTCCTTTCAACCCCACTCGTGGTCTTCGTCAAGGTGGTCCCCTGACACCTTATTTATCCCTTTTTGTGATTGACGGTCTATCAATTTTGTTGAACAAGGAGGTGCAAAACAGAAGGATCCAAGCTAAGTATTTGTAGGAGAGCGCCTATGATTCGTAATTTATTGTTTGCGGACGATAGCTTGTTGTTCTTTAAGGGCGACATCGATCAAGCGACGAAAGTCAAGGAGCTTCATAATTACTAGGGCGTCTGTTGCTAATGCCAGAATGATTTCGGGTTTGAGTTTTTTTTTTCTGTGCATGAATGAATAGGTAGTTTGCAGTTTAATATAATTGCTCTATAAGAATTGTCTGGTTGTAATAAGATCCTAGCGTAAGCAACATCCCTAAGATATAATCAGTAGCAAACAAACATTTTGTAAAGTTAAGTGGCATGGTAGTAATATAGATGGGATTAAACAACAGTAGCGTATAATATCTAAATATTATTTATGTCAAATAGGTTAAAACATGAATATACAAAATATAAAAAGCTGACATTGGGTTACGAAGGCAGATTCGGTTTAACTGAGACTATCTACACCAACCAACTGAAGCCTCTCTGGCATAATATTTTCACGAGAAAAGAATTTGTCTTCAATTTCCACGGTAAGGAACGGGGTCTTATCGAAGAGCTATAATTTGTAGCGCACTTGCAATGACACAGAAGCCATATGAAGAATACTACGCAGAATTTAGTAAGCATCGAACATAATTGTTACCTCTATTAGCAAATCAATGAGAATGGCACGCATATTCTCATTTGTATCATTCTGGTCTGACATGTAATCAGTAGAGAGACAGCTAAAATCCTACGCATACAGAAATTTCAAATGTGATAACCCATGTTCACAACCTGGTAACAGTAAAGGACTTCATCAGGGTTCGAAGAATCCACCTCACTCCTTTTGCAGAGGCTATATATTTCATCCATGCACTCAACTACTGCAAGGGAGTTACCTGTTAGTTCTATCTTATACCATCTCGGAGTGCATTATGTTGTTTGGTGCAAAACATATAGGGAGCTCACAGCTGTCAGTAGAAAAAGAACAGTGAAACTCAAAATTAACATTGTAAGAGAATCTGTACCATCTCAGAGTAACCGCAACAATTGCAAGGGAGTCACCTCTATACCTACTGGCTGGAAGCGACCGTCTGGAGGTTGTGACGAAGTAAATTCTATGTGCTCATAGGTGGCGGTTTAGTCACATGATTTGTATTGATTGAGTTTAAATTTCAATCATCATTTACTTGTAAGGTTTCATGCCAGTTTCAACAGTTTGGCTACTTGGTGTTTTAAATTTATTAATACATTAGGCTGTGTGCATCCTTGATGCAGAGACCAGGAAATATTTTCTTTTCCATTATCTAAAAAATGCATAGATGTACCTGTGACGGTAGCAGCAGAGAGCAATCAGTCTCAAATCCATAATCGTACAACATCGAATCTGGCATCATTCAAGCTGAACTGACCCCCTCCCTCCCCCCTCCGACTAAACACTTGAAAAAGCCTAGAACTTCAACTCGAACAGGAAAACCAATTACTGGTACCGGTGGTAAGGAACGAAATTCGATCTGACCAAAGATCGACGTGGCTGCAAGAAACCGAACAAGATCGGATGAGAGAACGATAAGTGGGGACCAGGAGGCAGCTGCGGCGAGGGAGGAGACGGGGATGGGGAGGACCAAGGAGACCAGCATGCGACCTAGGGAGAAAACAGTGGGGAAAAATAGAACGGCGAGAGAACGAATCGGGGAAAGAAAGAATGAATTGCAAGAAACCGAAATAAATTTGATCATAGATCCACGCGTGCTGTGCAACCCAAAAAACAAGGATCGAGCGAGCCGGCGCACCCACCGTGCAGCATACAGAAACGGAAGCACACAAGACAGGACGTGAGAGGAAGTAGAAGGGAAATGAACGAAAAGAAGAAAATGATGTGTAGAGATGAAACTGGCGGAAGAAACACCAAGGAAAAGGTGACGGTGGTCGGCAGGGACCGCAACGGGAGGACAACACAACTTCAAAACAGGAAACCAAACGCGTAGGGTTCGGGTGCCGTACCCAAGCAGGGACGCGAGGCGGCGGTAGAGGGAGGACCGCCACGAAGGGGAAGGGAAGGAGGCCCGCAGCTTCATCTACGGCGGGTGATGCGGCGCAAATACTGTCTACGAATATTATTTGTGTTTCTAATAATTCTTGTGCACAGATTATTGACAATAACAATGAGCATGATATTATCAAGACTACTGCAGTGTATGAGGACGTCACGTATGCTGTTCACGGACGAGAAAAGAAAACTGCATACATGTATGGTGTGCTTAAGCTGTGCATAGAGACGAGCTATGCATGTGCATGTGTCCGCACACATGAGCTGATCCATGCAGGTGTGTCTGCTGTGCGCGTACTTGTGCTTGAGCCGAGCCAGGGAGGCGTGTGTGTGCAACAGATGGTGTTCAATCCAGGAGGAAGTCAAAACAGGCAAGCACAAAAGGAGTCTTTCTGCCCTACGTTTTCAGGAGCAATTTTAGGAGATAAAGAAGGAGATTATCAGTTTAAACGACAAGCAATCGACGCGTCTTCGTTTCTATTTCTATCAGTGTGTTCCTTCCTTTCTCTTTGTGCACTTGGATGGGGCCCACCTACATGTAATGTGACGTGTGCTACACCGACGTGAGTCCTAGTTGCTTTTCATGTGAACACAAAATCACGTTAGTTAGTTGTTCACATATCACGTTAGTTAAATGAGTTTGGTAAACGTGTGCCAATCATGGATTTCATCTTGGCGTGAGGGTTTCTAGCTGTGGTGCTAGGAGTTTCTCGTTGGATCTTTGATTCATATTTCTCGTTCGTGTACTGTGGTGTGTACGGGTGTGAGATTTATTTATCAAAGTGCAAGTTGCATCCTGTAATTCGTGCTCCCTATATTTATTCGAAAATTTCCACCGTGAAAGATCGGGCAATCCACGGATTTAATCTCGTCTCGAGATTGATCCGCATCACTATCGTCCCGCGGGAAGATGCCAATGGCTGCACGTGCGGTCGCGGTAGTGGTCGACTCGTTGTCCATCTCGGCGAGGGACTTGTCGCACCCATGCTTCAGTCGCGAGATCGCCACATGAGATGTGCTTGCTAATGCCTGTCGATTTGTCGATGTTGGTGAGTTTGGACTCGGGGTGGAAATCTTTTCTAACTTCAGACCGAGTGACTTGAGCTGACGGCAGAGGGGCTCGAGCCAATCTAACTTCGTGGCGAGGCTGGCGATTTGTGCTGAGATCGTGCTGATGTTGGGAGAATAGGTGGATGTAACGCTAGGCATTCTGGGCTTAGGGTGGAATCTGATACCAAATTGTCATGATTGGCTGACTGATAGCTGCCGCCGGTGGCGGAGGGTCAAGGCCTAGGCCCCTTGACCGCTCGAGCACCGTGACAGAGGCAATAAGGAGATAGGGAAGAGTTTGCTATTTCTTGCTTGCTAAATTGATAACGATATTTAGCCTTATATAGACGGCATAAGCAATATTTGGAAACAAATAACTGATTCCATCTATAAGAGATTGAAATCTTAATCAAATCATAACTTTCTATCCTTAAGGGATTGGTATCCGGCCCCGGCTACTATAGAGCGTCTGGTACTATCGCACACCTCGCTGCTGTAGCACGTCCGGCACCTTTGGCCTGTCGGCTGCCCTTGCCCACGTCGCTTGTATGTAATGCCGACCATGACACAGTATTACAAGATACAACGCAGTTTAAAATCCCACTAATTCTTATTTGTTTCGTAGACAATCCAAATAGACATCATGCAATTTAAACTTACAAAATCAGATTCGGTATTACAAGATACGGTACTTCAATCACTAAGTGATGTGTATGGGTGAAAGTCACGCATGGTGGCCCAAAGCAAAAGCGCCAATTCGTTTCGTACCCTCGTTAGTCGTTACCTCCAAAGTATCGTTTTCCCGACATGTTCATGCATCTGATTCTGGCCTCACCTTGCCGATCCTAAGGAAGATGGGGTACCTCACCGTCTTCACCTCCTCGCGGTCGCCACCCCACGCCGCGGCGAACTCCCGCACCGTCGTCTCGTCGAGCAGCTCAACGCCCTGCTCCTTGGCCGTCTGGTACGCTGACCACGACGTGATGTACGTGAGGTAGTCGTCGAGGTTCATGCGCCGCTCCGTGGAGAACTCGAACGGTCCCGTGTGCGTCTCCCCCTCGACGGGGTCGAAGGGAAAATCAACGCTGCGGTACTCGTCGTCCACCATCCTGCGGTTGGGCGCCCAGTAGGGCTGCGACGCGTTGTAGAGGCGCCAGAAGGAGGCGTCGACGGCGGCGCCGTCGACGCGGGGCTCGGTGTAGCACCAGGCGGCGAGGACGCCGTGCGAAGCGCGTAGGACGGAGCGGGCCTGCGCGTAGAAGTGCGGCAGGTGGAGCCAGTGGAAGGCCTGCGCGACGGTGATGAGGTCGACGGAGGAGGGCAGCGCGACGTCCGCGTGGAGGCCGGCGAGGGGGAGGTCCGGCGGGGTGTGGACGTAGCGCACGTTTGGGAGGCGCGGCGCGTAGGCGAGCTGCTGCGCGCTCGTGTCCGTGCCCACCACGTCCTTGTACAGCTTTGCGAGCTGCACAGTACACAGATACACAAGACCACAAGTGTTAGCTGCTGTACAAAGTCTAACTGAATTCTGGACTGTTTTACTTGTAATGATAGTAATATGCAAGAAATTGGAGTAATTATAAGTAAGATTGCACTTTATTCAACCGAAACAAAGGCTGATTGAATGGTTGAAATTAATGAACCCCAAAAAGAAGCCAAGGGGACGGACTGTTTGGATAAAAAAAAAGGTCACTTTCCCAAGTTGTTGGAGACTAGTCAAGGCAGTTGCCGTTCATCGATAGGGCTCTCAATCAAGAGCCAAGTTGTTCTCTCTTTCTTCTATTTTGACTCGTCTCAACTCTCACGAAGAGGCAATTATGCACAGAAACGCAAGGAGGGATCGATAGGGAGAGGGAGCCAGAGGGGAGGCTCACTAGCTTACCGATGCTGCGGCCTGGCCGCTGCCGGTGCCGACGTCCCATGCCAGGTCATGACGGGCCGTCTTGGACGCGATGTATTCGAAGAGCTCCGACGGGTAGGCCGGCCGCGTCGCCGCGTACTGCTTCGCCTGCTTCAGGAAAAGATTCGCCATGTCTCTGTTTCTTTCACGCTCTGTGTGTGTGAGAGAGAGAGATTTGCGCCTACGTCTTAGACCGGGTTGAAGCGAGGAGAGGAATGCGTGCGCATATTTATAGAGCAGCATCGACTGTGACGTGCGGGGCTTCTGGGCATGTGCCTCTCCTATACGCTGCTTGGTGCTTCGCTAGAGCAGGCACTTCCTGGTGGTGGTTACTAGCATTTGGTTACGGGTAAGATCGATTTTTGAAATAAGGATATATACCATACTTTCTTCCCAAGCCAGCCAACCCGTTATCATTGGCACAACGTGCTTAAACGCGCGCGAGCGGAAGAAATGCGTGCGCCTGCAGAAGCGCCGTCTCGTCGACGCATCTGACCAGAGGGCGAAATAGACAGGCCGGTGGGCACTACTCGCCTTCCGCGAAGATACCAACGTAACAGAGGACAAATCGGAATGCAAGAAGTATAGATATTTGTTCCTGCGAATCACGAGTTTTACGTCCAAATTCGACCTTCTCCGATTTTTCCTTCGCTACATGATCACGTCCAAACAACGCTAAAAGGAACATACAAATTATCACAAATTCACGAGATTTTTGCATTTATGGCACCTTGATTTTCTCTATTTTCAAAAATAGCACTCTCTCGTCGTAATTTACACATTTAATCTCTATACAGTGCTCCTACCGCGGTTCGGGAAGCAGAGGCACCGCCTGGCGGCGGCGCGCGGCAGCACTGCCTTCCGACCTGGCGGCTTGCAGTTGCCTCCCACGCACCGAAAGCAATTTTGGCTGTATGTGATTTTCGTTTTTTCTTCCTTTACATCGCGTCGTCATCACATCACGTCTCGTCGAGTTATTTGCTATCTACATCTCTCAGGCCTATTTAAGGAACTCGCGCGGCTGACGTTTTCTTTATAAGCGCTCTTGTTCCAATTAGATTAGCTAAATAAATTTCGATCATTCGTTCGCTCGCCCGCGGTATTTAATATTTTTGTTATTGCAATTTGTAGCGTTGAGTACTTACTTAACAATGCACGTGCATTATATCAGTCACAACTGTTACATGCATAATTACTATCAATCTACCATGTAATGAAATCGCTAATTATGAGTTATTCTCTATTTGCAGCAATGGCATGTAATCTACAACCCCTACTCGAGGAGGCATGGGATGTCCAGCATCGCGGTCACGCTTGGATTAGTGGCGATGGGCCGCCAACCCTGGTCACACGGGGACCGAGGGAGACCTGGCTGTTGGAAGACTGGTATGTTGGGAGGCTTCGTCAGTCTGGGCAGATTGCGTTCACCCGCATGCTGAACATGGGGCAGAACCTCCTAATTGACGCCTCCCTTCTTTCCGCCCTAATTGATCGTTGGCGGCCGGAGACCCATACGTTCCACTTCCGGGCGAAGGGCGGATGACCGTGACACTGCAGGACGTCAGCTTCATTACCGGCCTGCCGTTGCGAGGCCTTGCAGTTATTCCCCCTCCGAGGTCACCATGCTGGAAGGCGCATCTTGGCCATCGCTTCGGGCAGCCCATTCCCGAGAGGTGTAACGGCATTCCACACGCCTGGCTACGACGATTCAACTATTGCCCAAATGACGCAACGGAGGAGGTGGTTCGATGCCACCTAATTGCATATTTGTTGTTTATATTTGGGTGGGGTCATGTTCCCTAACACGCAGGGGGACATAGTGTACCCTAGTTAAATTCACCTTGTGAAGTCTATTGTGGACTCTGACGATGAGGACGTGTCGCAGTACAGTTGGGGTTCAGTTGTACTGTGTACTACGTACCACGGCCTGTGCGATACTTCACAGCATCACACGGGAACAGAGCCCGTGCTCTTCGGTTGCCACACATTGTTACAGCTGTGGTTGTGGGAGCACTTCTCGGTCTGATGGCCGTACTTCCGCTCCGCAGTCCACCCTTACCCGCGCACAGAGCATTTCTACGGTGGGACGGACGACGAGGATCACGTGGAAGGCCCGACCATGGGAACCTGATGGACTATGGCAGTATTGAGGTGGGCTAGGGAGAGAGCACGTCGCATATACCTCAAGTTCTACAACGAATTCGAGGCCCTTCATGAGGACGACATAATATGGGCTCCTTGGACGGATTCCTTCACTACTACAAAATAGGCTATAGTAGACGCCCCATCACGAGCGGTTCCTTTGGAACCGCCTCGTATTAAATATGTCCGACCGATGGTGGCGGAAGCCTATCACAGACGGTATTTTTAGAACCGTGCAGGATAGTCATATATCACGAGCGGTTTGTAAATAGAACTGCGTGAATTATCCTGACGGTTCTATTCACAAACCGTGCGTGATAATCCCAATCACGAGCGGTTCTAGTAGAGAACCGTCGTATATATCGAGCGGTTCTAATTAAGAACCGTCTATGATATCCTCTGCCGCACTACCATGCCACTCTCGCCGCCTTCGCCATCGCCAAGAATTATCATAGACGGTTTGTAATTAGAACTGCTCAGAATGATCACGAGCGGTTCTATTAAAAACCGTCAGGATGATCATCCTGAGCGGTTCTATTAAAAACCGTCAGTGATAGGGCGTATCACTGACGGTTCTTAACAAGAACCGTCTCGATTGTTGGGCGAAGCGAAAATTTGAACATAATGGGCGCATTGCGAAACTCGCTTTATATAACCTCCATCTCCTCCTCTGCGGTCTCTCCTCCTCACAGCTCATACCTCCATCTCCTCCTCTGCCATTTCTCCTCCTCACACCTTGCGCCCGGCCTCCGCCGAGCTTGTCGCCATGCGACCTCCTCCAACTCGCCTCGACCTCGTCCACCTGCCTCCCACGACCTCGTCGCCTTGGCCTCCTCTTCGTCGCCCGGCCTCCCACGACCTCCTCTCTCTACTCCCGCCTTTGCTTTGTGATGTGGATTCTTGAGTTGATGCTCTTGTGATGTGGGTGATGCTCTTGTGATGTGTGTAGTTCATGTTAAGTTATTTGGTTTGGGCAAAAATATAGATGGTAGATCGCGACGCTCGGTAAAATCATCATAACTTTTGCATACGAACTCCGATTGCAACGTTCTTTGGCTCGTTGGAAAGCTAACGAAAAGCTCAATCCGAAAATCCATAAGTTAAGGTCAGATTCTCTTGCGAGGTCTCAAAAAGTGAAAACCCCAAAAAAGGTCGTTTAGGGCCTCTAAACGGCCTCCAAGTTTTAGCAACGTTTTTTTTTTTGCCCCGAAAAGGCTATCACAGAGCGGTTCTAAACAAGAACCGCTCAGGAAACTCATCACGACGGTTACAACAAGAACCGCTGCAGTAAAATAGTTTTCCTGAGCGGTTTTGATGAAAACCGCTCAGGATAATAGTTTTCACGCAGCGGTTTCAACAAAAACCGTTTGTGATAGTGCGTATCACGAGCGGTTTTGAACCGCTCAGTGATAACCGCTCATATCACAGACCAACAAATATAGACGGTTCGGAAACCGTCTGTGATGACGGTTCCGAACCGTCTGTGATGAGGCTTCCTGTAGTAGTGCTTCGTGCATGACACGGCGCCCAATGACTTGAGTTTGCTATGCCACCAGGATGCGTCATACTGGAGGACAACTTGTCATCTGGTTTTCTCCCACATGGTTGAGCCCTACAACCTGCAACGGGTGATGAGGCATTTCCAGCTGCACCAAGAGATCCCACCTGCTCTAGGGCAACCGCTTGCGAGGTGTAGCCACTTGTAAGTACGTTACATTGTTTAATATTGTAGGTCCGTTACTCATATGTTATGTCAGTACCATAATTTATTTATTTTGTTCCACCATCAGACAGACGAAGAAGGGCTGCAAGAGCGATGAGTGGCTTCCGACGTAGCAGCCGTGGCTAGATACATAGCAATCTGCCACTGATAGCATTTTTCACGGGGCACGGCCTTACGATGCAGGGACTTACGGCACATACTTGAAGTGGTACGTACGGCACATGCGGGCGAGATTGATAGGTGCCCCCTCTAGCCTGACATACAGATCCTAGCCACGCTGAACGCTTGGGCTTGGGGTTGGACCCGCACCGTGCAGCACACCATGATGATTCGGTACGTTGAGCACGTAGCAGATAAAACGCCCTTCCAAATAGGGTTAACTAACAAAATTTTGTTTGTTCGGTAACCATGCAGCTGGAGCGTTTGCAGAGCGTTGTGGAGCGCGGCCACCAGGAAATCGAGTGGGGTACGAATAACACAATTGAACGCCTTTATGCGGTCATGAAGACTCTTGTTGACGATGTTAAGCACGTCGTTCGCAGCATGAGCTATGGAAGGCCCACCGATGTTGACTTGAGGCATCGGACGGAGCATCGTCATGTACCCTCACCCCTCCATCTTCCCATCCGAGCGAGTTGACCCAGCGTCGGCGGCCAATCTTCCACGCAGTTTCGACGCAGAGACTCTACGCTGATGTCGTCATTGTCACGGAGGGACTCTACACTGATGCCGTCGTCACGGAGGCAAGAAGATGCCATTCCAGAGAGCACAGATGTGCAACCTAGAACCACTGAGGTTATTCTTGGTTCTCCTGCCGAGCACCACACTCTCGAACAATTTCAAATGGGTGATACGGCCCCATGGTATCAGTCCGGCTACACACCATACCCCGAGCAGTTCACCCCGCAAGGTCAGCCGTACCCCGAGCAGTTCACCCTGCAAGCTCAGCCGAGTTGGTGCCCCTCCGCGGATCCTACTACTTGGATCACTGAGATGTTCTCAATGCCACTGCCCCAGGTGATCCCCCCCCCAAGTATGACAACACGATGGTTGAGGAGCCCCGCTATGACCTGCGGCAAAACCCACAGTCACCCGAGAGGCCTAGGGCAAGAACACGGCGTGGAAGGCCACTACAGGGTCCTATGGCCGAGAGCAGTGAACACCAACATGAGCAGTAGTAAGATTAGAAATGCTAGCATGTTGTAACTTGTACTTCAATTAGTTATTTGTAATCCGAACAGAGTGTGGTAATGGTATTGTAATTGGACACTTGTACTTCGTTACCTATCTCAGTAGAATAATTTTATTCTCATTCATCAAGGACTACGATGCATAGATAAAGAGTAGACAATACAATCTCATTACAACTGACATTCTACTTGGCAAGAACAACATATAATAGAAGAAAGACCGCAAAACTAACTATCTTAACTAATTTCTGAAGCATCTTCTCAACTCTTTCCATCCTCTCATCCAGTCTTTTAAGTCTGTTCTCTTCATTTTGCATTGGTTGATCGGATGCTCGAGCCACTAGACGAATTGTAGCAACACCACGGGAGTCTTCTTGCAAGACAGCAATTTGCATTGCAATATTTCGAACCACTGGGACAGCTTCATCAGCCCACTGCTAAAACTGACATGTTGTGTTCTACAAAAGAATTGGAGCTTCAAATGAAAGTAAGAAAACATGGTATTTGCAATAAAATTCATTCATACTGATTTTGCACAAGTTACCGTACGATTTGAACACTTCATGAATACTCGGGATGGATTTGTTGGCGTATGCGAGGTGAACACATTCACCAGATCCCTACAACGAGGGCAAACCAGGTGCTGCCGTAGTGATTCTAATAGTTTGCTCACTCAAAAGTTAGATGAGGCCGAAGATATCCCATTTTACACTGGAAGAAAGGAGAAGAGGAAGAGAAGAGTGAGGTGAATGGCAGCCAAAGCATCCATATATAGCATTGGGAGCACGAAGGGGCCAATGTGTGGAAAGGAGGACGTGATGACACAGTGTGGATAGCAGGACGTGACCACTCTCTGGAAAGCAGGACATGGCCACTCACTGGAAAGCAGGACGTGGTCACTCTCTGGAAAGCAGGACGTGGTTACTCTCTGGAAAGCAGGACGTGACCACTCTCTGGAAAGCAGGACATGACCACTCTCTAGAAAACAGGAAATGACTACTTTTTGGAAAGCACGACGTGACCCAAATGAGGCAGATATCTGTACTTATAAATCGGTAAAAACAACTTAAAGCGGTAATAACAACTTGTTACATCGTACAAAGCAGTGCATGTTACAACGCAAATCACTACAACACTCACATCACTACGACCAACATGACTCAATACACCGGATAGCTTACAGATACTAAGTGGCGCCGGAGGAAGAAAGTCTATTCGGGCAGTTCCTGAACGAGTGCCCGTGAGTCTTGCATAGCCTACACCTCATTGGTCTTGGCCGGTCTCCACGTTGGCTCGCATCATATCATTGTGGATGCACCTTGAGTAACGTCTCCCATGGCCTGGATGTCGCAATGCTTCATTTGGTGACCACTTCACTGCTCCCGACCATAGGTCCCTGTAGTGGCCTTCCACACCGTAGGAGTTGAACTCACTGTTCCAAGTATCATACAGGTGACGTATGTCGTAGTACTCCGATATGTACATGCTACAATATTAGTGAAATACAACACATGCAGCATATACGTGAGAGCAAGGCTTGTGCAATAGTTGAGGCTTGTTGCAGGTGCAAACTGCCACATCGCCTATGGTGCAAACATACTTTCGGTCACCTCTCATGTGGCCACGAACGTACTTGTCCCGCAGGCGGATCTTGAACTTCCTCCTCACGCCATCCATTGTGTGAGCTACATGGGATCAGGCCTTGGTAATCTTCTTCTCCATGTAGGCAAGGGTAACCTTCGAGTACTACTTCCCTTCATCCAAATGCTGCTTGGCCATCATTGCTCGATTGATGAAGTAACCGACTGTGCAGTTCCATGTCTCATTGACAACAGCGGTGATGGGTAGGGCACGGACCCCTTTCAACACATCATTGTAGAGCTCAGACATGTTAGTTGTCATGATGTCGTACCGAGCACCATAGGTGTCGTGAAGAAGGGACCATTTCTCATAGTCGGGGGCATGCACGCTCATCCACTCAGTGAACTCACTTTGTGGTGCGCCTGGCCTAGAACCTCCACTTGCACGCTCGGTTTCGACCTCAAGCTCCCTTCTTCCCTTCGTCCAAATGCTGCTTGGCCATCATTGCCCGATTGATGAAGTAACCGACCGTGTAGTTCCATGTCTCATTGACAACAGCGGTGATGGGTAGGGCACGGACCCCTTTCAACACATCATTGTAGAGCTCAGACATGTTAGTTGTCATGATGTCGTACCGAGCACCATAGGTGTCGTGAAGAAGGGACCATTTCTCATAGTCGGGGGCATGCACACTCATCCACTCAGTGAACTCACTTGCACTTCTGGTTCTACAGGCAGAGCTTCTTGAACTTCTTCATGAGGTCCTTGCTCCAAAAGCGTGTGTGGAACTTGGCGGCTAAATGCCGCATGCACCAACGTGTGCGCATGTCGTTCCATTGGAACGGTAGGCTTGTACCGTGTTGCACGGTGTATAGCGCGGACAACAACCTAGCATGATGGTCGGTTATGATGCACACATTTGACTGGTCCCTTACAACATGTTGCTTTATGTTGGCTAGGAACCACAGCCAACTGTTAGTGTTCTCATTCTCCACAATTGCAAAGGCAACTAGGAGCAACTGGTCGTTGCCATCAGCGACAACAGCGGTGAGAATGGTGCCCTTGTACTTTCCGCAAAGGAACGTACCGTCCATAGTCAGGATGGGATGGCAGTGGGAGAAGCCATGGACTGCCGAGCCAAATGCCCAGAAGACTCGATCAAGGATTAGGGAATGTGGGATGTTCGACGAGTGGGGCCTGTCCACCCTGTTGATGCATGTCCCCGGATTAGCATTCACAATTTCCTTTAGCATTCTGGGGACTAGGTCGTACGCCTCCTTGTAGGTACCGTACAACCCTTCGAGACCTTCCGCTTCGCCCGCCAGACCTTACTGTAGCTAACGGTATACCCTACTGTATTCGCTACATCAGCCATCAGGACCTTCGACGAAACGGTCAAATCGACGACAACTACATGGCTTATGATGGTCGCGATATAGCCCGAGGTCACGTTCATATGCATTTGTAATGGCTCCTCAAGCTTACATGTGTGATCCATCACGACTGTGATGCGGAAGGCCGTTCCCGCCACAGGGAATCTCTACGCACGAACTTTACCAAAGCAAGAGCTAAGCACGCACTTAACTATATATGTGTCAGGATTAGACCTGCAGATAATTGAAGACATATAATGGTTAGTACGACTTACTATAGATAGTTCAAGATACAGCAAACAACGTCGAAACTCACTTGTAAACTCAGTAAGTCTTACTGGTCTTCACCGCGAAACTAGCGATAGCTTTCTTAGCGGCAGTCTTGTGTGGGAAATGTTGCCCCACAAGCAGGGTGTCCGCATCGAAGGCCCACAAAGACTCGTGCTCATGTGGAAGAACAAGGGAAGAGGCCGCTTGCCAATCCAACCAACTTGGAACATAGTTCGTGTCGGTCGAAACAATGCCACCGCGATCCCACCCTCATCGTCAGCTTCGTCATCGCTGGATTGCGAGTCAAAGTCATCCTCATCTTCGGTCGCAGTGCCCTCGGACATGCCATCGATAATCTCGTGGCAATCAACACGAGCACCCCGCCATTTATCCGCACCTTCATTCGGTTGGAAACTACCAGAATCTCCATCAACTGGAGCATCCTGCCTAGTGACGTCTGGCACTCTCGAGAACTCTCCGTCGTCGAAGAAAGCGAAGGGGGACAAGAGCGTCATTGCCCTTCTTCAACGGCGCCCCGGAGGATCGAAAGGGATAAACAAAATGGACATACACCATGAGTTGTCGATAGATCGGAGCATGAGGATTGCTAATGATCTTCATGTACTGTGCCCACATGGCACTGCTGGTCACCTTTGCCAGGCCCCACAACTTCTGCCCGTGTGGTGGGACCGTGGTGGCGGTGGCAGCCTCTATTACTATCTTGTTCATGGCGACGTGCCTATCGAACAATTGCCGAATGCACCATCGTAGCTCGAGCAAATCCATATGTGCCAAGTTGGGAACATTTAGCAAGGCGAGCTGGTAGCTCAACATATCAACTCCGTCTGGACCGGCACGCATGTTTCCGTGGAACACGTATAGTGTCTCTATTTCTGAAGAAAATAACACAATATTTCAACCAAAACACAAGACAATAACCATACATACGTTGCTGAAATGAACTTACCATTACGACGTTACCGTCTCTTAACCTCAGACACGGAAGACTGCAAATTCAAACATGCATCGCATTAGTAACGACTTCGACAAATGGTGCCAACAAAGGACAAACAAAACGGTTAAGTACTAATTCTCCAGCTCCGACAGAGGGAGGCACCTCACAAAGAGGGAGAGATGTCTGAGAGGAACGAGCAACCGAGTACGAAAATTTCCCGAGTGAGACCTGAGACTTGTGAAGAATGAGTGTGCAGCCGCGCGTTTAAATAGCCGAGCATGGGAGACGCAACATGACGACGCACCCACAGAGTGTAGGTCACCTACCGCACCTAGCACAGGGGGCAAGTACCTACCGCGCCCCACACCGAGGGCAGCTTTGCACGCGACGTGGCCCAATGAAGCAACTTTGCGTGGAAACGACGCTACGTAGGCTCCAAGATTTGTCCTATGCAGACGGCGAGTGACTCGATGAGATGCAACGTGACGACGACATGACGGCGCTCCCAGATGGTGTAGGTCACCTACCGCGCCTAACACAGGGGGCAGGTCCCTACCGCGCCTAACACAGGGGGCAGGTCCCTACCACGCCCCACACCGAGGGCAGCTCTGTGCATGACATGACACAACGAAGCAGCTTTGTGTGGAAACAATGCTACGCGACTCCAAGATTCGTCATACACGATATGAGTGACTAGGCGAGGCGCAGCGTGGCGGCGGCGTGTGGCGCCCCGGAGGTGTAGATCACCTACTGCGCCTAGCACACGAGGTAGGTCCCTACCGCGCCCCACACTGAGGGTAGCTCTGCGTGCGACGTGACCCAACAAAGCAGCTTTGCGCGGAAACAACGCTACACGGCTCCAAGATTCGTCCTACGCAAACAGCGAGCGACTCGACGAGACACAACGTGACCGAACATACATGACTCTGCAAAGAAAGACGTGATAACACTCTGCAAAGCTAGACATGACCCGACGACTTACATATAATGAGAAACATAGGTAAGAAATGATACTAAGACAAGAAAAGAATGTAGCATAAGTTTTTTTGTTTATTCTCTACAATATTTAACCAACACCTAGGGTTTATTTTCAGGTTATATTGCCCCTTGGTCTTTATGTATAAATAGACCTCCATAATGCCCAATCAAATCAATACAAAATGAAGGTAGGAGGGGTTAAAGAATAGTACATCACATCATTTTCAGCACATAACTAGGTTCTGAATTTTTTGTAAAGAGCCATCTAAAGTGGCGGTTTTGCTAGTTTTAAAATGGGTTTTCAAAAGACCTTCACGTATAGTGTCCTAAGGACTTTTACAAAAAAAAATGGCTATGTTTTAATGCTTTAAATGTGGTCAAAAACTTTTATTTTTGGAGAGCATGTCTTCTTCCAAAACCAGGATTATTTTGAGAGAAGATAAGAAGAGATAGCAAAAGAATGACTTAGATCAGAGGAGAATGCTAAGAGAGGTAAGATTAGCAAAGACTCCTATAATTTCTATAAGTACTTTTATGATTGAAATAAGTTGTGTTTTGAAAATCAAATCCTAATCTAATGGCCATTCTAATTAGGGCTCGTCCTAAAGTCAGTATGGCTCTGATACCAACGCTGTCGGACCCTGGGTGTTGAATACCCGAAATCCTTGTGTGTCTATTGTACTAGTGTGAGGACCCTCGGGTTATTTTCGTGAGACCAAGGCCTTCCCGGTCTTATGGAAATAACTCTGGGCCTCAAGTAAATGAATTCCAAATTAACTCCATCTAAGTGAGAAGTCCCGGTCGAAACTAGAGTTTCAATGATCATGTGTATTGCTCCTCTGCAAGCACTATATGATGATCGGTTCTCCAAACGGTCCAAGTCCACACTTAAACAAGTTAAAAGGGAATTCAAAAACAGCGGGTATGTGACCGTGTTTGCACCCAAGATCAGCGACCAACACGCCCATACCCTTAACAACACCAATCACAAGTCATACAAGGCATACATTGACAATACATAATGGCATTCAACATAATAGTCAAAGTCTACAACTATTACAAAAGGGCCGACTGGCCAAATTCAAATAAGAACATCAAGTAGCAGCAGAAGCAATATAAATAAACCAAAAGGTCCAGCAATGGTGTGCCCCATAACCCATGGCAACCAACTAGGAGTTAAAGAACAGCACTATTCGTTAGCATTGCCAAGCTCGGCGCTAATGAACTCGTCGGGCGTGATATCGTCTTCAACTGAATTTGCAGTAACTGGGTTAAGTACAAAATGTACTCGCAAGTTTTACACAAAGTAAAAATTATTCATTCTTAGAGGATATTCAAAGGATGGCATTAGTGGCTTAGTTTTGCGGAAAACACAACAATTTTCATCCTACACATACTAGTTTTACAATTGCCACTTAGAAAACAGATTTAAAACAAAAATAAAACATGTGACTAAGATAATCATTGATATATAAATAGAGCAAACAATACCAAAGTGGCAGCCCACTTTGATAAACTAACATGCATGAATACCCATTCATGCCGAACACCAAGTTGTAACCATATCAAATTTTAATTGAAAGTCTAACGATGACGCATCCCAGACCAAGTGTTGTCCATAACCGTGGACACGTCTATTCGAATAGTTTAATCCCTGCAGGGGGTACTACTTTACTCACATGATTCGCCTAGCCCGTAAGCCAAACACACTACCTTTGGTGAGTTGACCAGGTAGTTCGAGACTTAGTATTTTTCAGCAAGAAGATCCTATTGAGTTAGATCACACATGCAAGATGAAACCCAACTTAGCACATATGCATATAGCAAATGTTTAGTGGGCAAGCATGTTGTGTCAGAGGGGCCAGTGTAAGGTAGTTAGTATGTTGGGTGACCCCCAACATAAGTAATCGTGCTCACCCGCACAGTATATATTACATTGGGTTCCTAAGGAACATAGGATTTCACGGTCGCTATGTCCTCAAACCACCTATGGTATAAACCAATAAAACCCACCCCTTACTTGACTTAGCGGCTCCCAACCCGCGTGTGGTAGTACGACAGTTACTTGGAATGACAGCCCATGGCTCGGTCCTTAACAATCTGGACAAGTCTACCACATACCCGAATCTCGTGAATGAAGGCACCCTCACTAACAACCTCTTATCCAAACCAAAAACCATTTGAAATAACAAAGTTTACACTCAAATGACCATATACGAAGATCTGGACCAAAACATAGAAGATAAGGATGTTGTGTTTCCCATGATCGACAGGATAAGCCTGTTAACCGGACTACCGACAATTCTAGACTTGCATGGCTAAGCACTCAATAAACAAAATAGAATACATCTCAACCATCTATCCTTATGCATATATGTAATAGAAATTGACAAGGATAGAATCATGAGTACGACATAACTAACTACACATCATAAAAATATTGACATAACAAAATAGCATGCAAGCAAATATCATTGCATTTCAAAACACTACTTATCAAAAGCTGGGATCAACATGATGTAAAAAGAAAGTTCAAATGATGCTTGCCTTGCTGGCATTCGAGTTGCTCGCTCTCAGTAGCGTAGGAGTCTACGTCGATCACTTCGGAATCTATATAAAATGACAACGAATAAACACCGAGAAAAACCTAAAAATTCAACTTGCTCAAAAATGCATGAATTTTCTACAGTAGCTAGATGATGATTTTAGATGAAAGAATTATTCTGATTGGTGTTAGTATGTGAAAGTTATAATAGTTTGAAAAATCAAATTTCTTGATAATGCTGAAAACAGTGCTTCGGTTACTATTTAATGGTTTGACTACACGTGGTCGAAAGAGGTTCAACTACACGAGGTCGGGAGTCCAAAAACACAGATAAACTCTTGGGTCTTCACCTCTGCGCTTGCTGTTGTCAATGTGGTCCACGACGACACGCTAAGCAATTGAATGCATGCAAGAGCCCCCACGAGGTAAAGTGAAACTACCTGAAGGTGGTCGTAGGAGGTCGAAAGAGGTGGTCATACGCGGTCGTAGAAGCTGGTCGAAAGTGGTCGTAGCTGGTCGGAAGAGGCTCAACGCCGATTATGGGCGACGACGATGATGAGCTTCACGAGGAGATGATGACTTGAGCTAAGGGAAGAGAAAAGAGAGGTTGGGTTAGCTTAAGTGAGACCAAAAGATGGTGCCACAGCAAAGAACCGAAGAATGGCTCTCCACGCCGGAGATGGAGAATAAAATGAGGTCTTCAGTCGGAGTTTAAAGGAAGTCCAAAACTCCACGAGCTCCTGAAAAGATTGAGGGAAATGTGTTGAGGGGAAATCATCCTCCTGCTTAGAACACATGACGACACACATAGGAGAAGATAAATCTTACCGGAGACGAAAACGGCACGGTGGTGGCACTTGGTGCACAGCCACTAGTGACGAAAACTACAACCGTGTTCTGAAGGCTACAAGCATAGAAAGAGCTGAGATTAGGGTAAATGGAAACAGCATGGAACATAGTGGAGAGGGGACACCAGAGCTCAGAGCTTACCCAAGAGAGATGCACAGGCAAGCTCCTTCCTTCTCAGCCACCGAGAGAAGGAATAGGCGAAAAAGAGGAACAGGAGGGGTGTTATCCCTGGGCAAAGACGGAGTGGAAGCGGCGTGAGGTGGCGAAGCTCCAGGATTGGTTGATGTGGGTAGCAGATTGACACCGTGGACTGGCGCGGAGCAGAGCCCAGCGGCCGCGTGGCACTCGGTGCCTATGCGCGCCTGCCCAAGGTGGAAGACTTAGCTGACACGCGGGCCAGGGTCCGGTTTAGTCTGGTCGAAAATGAGTGGTTCTGGTCGAAATCGAGTGGCTGGTCAAATCTGAGTGGGCTAGTCGAAATCGACTGGCTGGTCGAAAACGAGAGGTTGGTCGAAATCGACTGGGTGGTCGAAATCGAGAGGTCGAAACTCAGTGGTCGAACTGAGTGGTCGAAACTCAGTGGTCGAAACTGAGTGGTCAAAACTTAGACTAACGTGGCAAAGCCCCAAACCAATGGGTCGAAGCCTTAGACCATTGTAGTCGAAATACACTAGTCGGAAGGGGTTTCGACTACTGTTCATCGTTTCGACTACCTGGTTGGAAGGAATTTTGACTACGTGCAGTTGAAGGAGGTTCGACTACACGTGAGACTACATGATCACGTGGTCGGAACAGTTGAACAGTGAAAGGTTGACTGGTTTGATTTCTATGGTTTCTACTTTGACCAAACTACTAAAAATAGCAATAAAATTTATAAAATTCTAAAAGTTTTTATAGAGGTTCCTAGGATGACCTAGTACTCATATAAAATCCCTAACCTCGCTGCTCAAGTTTTATTTGTTTGTTTTAAATTCAAAACCTACAGGGGCTTTTAGAACTTGGTTTAAATTTTCTCAAGGTTGAATTAAGTTCCATAAATTTGGGAAAATTCATATTTATTCAACATAAAAATTATAAAGATTAAATAAATTATTTCCCAATGATGATCATGAGTTTTTATTATTTTTTTTCAATTTGAGTTTCGATTTAAGTTGTAGGTTTCAAATTGATTTGAAATTTTCAAATGGAAACTTTTTTGCAAAAGCTGCAGAAATGATATGCATGCTCATGAGATAAGTCTTAATTCCATTTATTAAAAATTGGGGTGTGACAAACCTTCCCCCTTACAAAGGATCTCGCCCCGAGATTCTGGTAGTTCGGAAATTGGACCTGCAAACTTCTAGAAAAAAGATACATATGTTGTCTTGATTTCCTTAAAAGATAGGGCTAAGATATACTAACAAGGTTACAAAGCATTTCAAAAATATTTTCATTTCCATTGCTTTGTTTAACCTTTCCTTCCTTGATTCGAAAGCACTTCAAACAGAAGGAAAAAGATTGGGATATTCAGTTCGCATCCAGTCTTCACGCTCCCAAGTCGTTTCATCTTCAGTATGGTTGCTCCACTGAATTTTCAAGAACTTGATGTTGCAATTTCTCGTCTTGCGCTCTGTTTCTTCAAGAATGCGAATCGGTTGTTCCCGATAAGAAAGATCGGGTTGCATGGCGAGTTCTTCCAACTCGGTTGCTTTGGTTGGGACTCGGAGACACTTCTTTAGTTGCAAGACATGAAAAACATTATGCACCTTAGAAAGTGATGGTGGAAGCTTCAATTGATAGGCGACCGATCCTAGTTTTGCTAGAATTCGGTATGGCCCAATGAAGCGAGGTGCCTACTTGTCCTGATTTGAAAACGATGCACTCCCTTTATCGGGGTGACCTTAAGGTTGACATGATCGTTCACCTCAAAACTCAACTCACGACGACGGTCGGCATACGACTTCTGACGAGCTTGAGCCGTTCGAAGTCTCTCACGGATCACACAAACTTGCTCTTTGGCATCCTCCACCAAGGTCAAACCATAGAATGGTCTCTCCCCAATTTTGGACCAGTTCAAAGGTGTTCTACAAGCTCTCCCATACAGAGCCTCGAAGGGTGAGATTTGGATGCTCGATTGGAAGCTGTTGTTCTAGGAGAACTCCGCAAACGGCAAGCACTTCTCTCAATTCTTGCTATAGGACAGCACACATGCTCGGAGAAGGTCTTCTAAAATTTGGATCATCCTCTTGGTTTGCCCATCCGTTTGCGGGTGGTATGCGGTGCTAAAAGATAGGTTGGTCCCCAGTTCTCGATGTAGGCATTTTTAGAAGTAAGACGTAAACTGAGAGCCTCGATCTAAAATGATCACCTTTGGTACACCGTGGAGACAAATGATCTTTGAGATGTAAAGCTCCGCTAACTTGTCCCCGGTGTAGGTGGTCTTGACAGGAATAAAATGGGCGACCTTTGTCAAACGATCAACAATCACCCATATGGAATCAGACCCAATTTGAGTCCTCGGAAGTCCGGTGATGAAGTCCATCCCGACTTCCTCCCATTTCCACTTGGGAATAGGCAGCGGTTGGAGAGTACCAGCTGGCTTCAAATGCTTGGCCTTGACTCTTTGGCATACATCGCACTCGGCAACGTACCGCGCGATCTACCGCTTCATTCGGCTCCACCATAGCCGCTTGTTCAAATCTTGGTACATCTTGGCACTCCCAGGGTGGATGGAGAATTGAGAGTTATGAGCTTCCTCAAGGATCAATTCCCTCAATTTTTTTATCAAAGGGAACCACCAAACGTTTTCCGAACCATAGGGTGCCTTGCGCATCTTCGGTGAAGCATTTGGCCTTGCCTTACTTCATTTCTTCCTAGATTTGGGCCACCTCCAAATCTAATGTGGAGTTCACATTTAGGATAGCAAGAGACCCTTCTTCGATTATTGCCAGGTGTAGACGTTGCAATGCGGCGCACAAGCCTACCGATGTGGGTGTTACCGATAAATAGTTGCATTGAGATTTTCTGTTCAATGTGTCGGCCACTACGTTGGCTTTCCCTGGGTGATAATGGAGTCCCATATCATAGTCCTTCATTAGCTCAAGCCACCTTCTTTGCCTTATGTTCAGGTCGACTTGGGTGAAGATATATTTGAGGCTCTTATGGTCAGTGTAGATCTCGTAATGATTACCGATGAGGTAATGTTGTCAAATCTTCAGAGCATGAACTACAGCTGCTAGCTCTATGTCATGTATGTGATAATTAGTTTTTTGAGGTCGTAATTGCCTCGATTCATAAGCCACAACTCGGCCCTCTTGGATAAGCACACAACCAAGCCCGTGGCGAGAAGCATCATAGTATATGTCGAAGTTCTTGTGAATATCCGGCAGGATGAGTACTGAAGCTTTGGTCAGGCATTCTTTCAAGACCTGAAAGATTTTCTCACATTCCTCTGACCATTCGAACTTCTTATCCTTCTTTAAAAGCTGGGTCATCGGCCTCCCAATTTTGGAGAAGTCCTTGATGAATCTGCAATAGTAGCCCACAAGCCCAAGAAAATTGCAGATGTCGGTGACGCTCTTGGGTTGTCTCCAGTCAAGTACATCTTGCACTTTGCTAGGGTCAATCGTGACACCACCCTTGGATAGCACATGACCCAAGAAGCTAACTTCACAAAGCCAAAACTCGCACTTGTTGAATTTTGCAAAGAGTTGATGTTGACAAAGTTTCTCCAACACAAGTCGTAAGTGCTGCTCATGTTCTTCATTGGAATTTGAGTAGATGAGGATGTCATCGATGAACATGATGATGAAATGGTCCATGTACTCCATGAAAACTAAATTCATGAGGTTCATGAAGTATGTCGGAACATTTGTCAGACCGAAGGACAAGACAGTGTACTCGTACAGACCATAGCGAGTAGAGAATGTTGTCTTCGATATGTCTTCAGTTCTGACCTTAATCTGATTGTATCCCAATCGCAAGTCAATCTTGGAGAATACTTGGGCTCCGGTCAGCTGGTCAAACAAATCATCAATCTGCAAAAGCGGATACTTGTTCTTGACCATGACTTCGTTTAACAGATGGTAGTCAACACACATCCGCAAATTCTTGTCCTTTTTCTTGACGAATATAGCCGAGCATCCCCAAGGCGAGGAGCTCGGCCAAATAAAGCCCTTATCTTGTAACCCCTTGAGTTGTTCCTTCAATTCTACCAACTCGTTGGGAGGCATCTGATATGGCCGTTTTGAAATTGGTGTAGTACCGAGTGCAAGCTCGATCACGAACTCTGCTTCGCGATCTGGTGGCATGCTTGGGAGTTATTTTGGGAATACATATGGATACTCATATACCACTGGTACTATCTCCATTTTATGAGTGTTTCTAACTTCCAGTAAGTAGAGATGAGAACTGACGACTTTAGGTGCAAAAATGACTTGCTCGCCATTTTCGCTTTGACTGAAATAGACTGTTGAGCACAATCGATTTGCCCTTGGTTTTTGGATAGCCAATCCATCCCTAATATAACATCAATTCCCACTGAATTTATTACTATTAGGTTTGCCAAAAATTCTACCTATTGAATCTCCACTTTTATGTCCCGGTAGATTTGATCGGTTTGCAAAACCGATCCCAGCGAATGAATTTCAAAATGATGTTGTGTAGCATAATTCTTTTTGATGAATAAATGAGATACCCCTGAATCAAATAAAATAGTAGCTAGGCTTGACTTAACAGAGAGAGTACCCAGAACGACATCCGGTGCGTCATTTGCCTCCGCTGCGGTGACGTGGTTGACTCGACCATGTGTTGGAACTTGAGGAGGTGTGAACACTGCCCTCAGGGGTGGTGAGGGTCTCTCTAGAGGTGGATTTGGAGTTGGATAGCCTCGGGGCATCCCACGTGCCTTCACCAAACACCGGTCGGCGTAGTGCCCGGGACAGCTGTAGTGAAAGCACGTCACACCCGGGTGGAAGGTGTTGTTGTTCGGGAGCAGACTTCCCCTATTCTTACACTGCCCAATTGTTGGTGGAGGTCTTGGGATGAAGGTGTGTGGCCTCGGTGGCGCCGAAGCTTGGAATCGGGGTAATGTGACTGTAGCCCGATCTTCCGAAAGGTAGTGATTGTGGAGAACACGACTGATGAGGATATAGCAATCCTTATTTTATTATATATCTATAATTCATATTATGGATAATAATGACGCCATATAACTCTTGAGTATACCCCTTAATATTCATAAGGGAGAAGTTGAAAGTCGTAAGTTCTCCTACGACCACCCTGTAATCATGGGTCTTCCTACGACTACCCCATAGTCGTAAGCCCTTCTACGACTATCCCGTGATCGTAAGCTCTACTACGATCGATCTGTGGTTGTAGGCTCTCCTACGACCACCACCTGGTCGTGAGCTCTTATACGACCAGTCCTCAATCGACAAGACTCACAGACATGTGGGCCTAGTCGATCAGGGAATCTCATGTACCGTATCCAAGGATATGAGCAATCAATTATGCTGTTATTCCCTAGAATAACAGCACGAATTAACTCCCTGTTATAGTGATAATTGCCTGGTAACGTGGGAACGTTACAACTCCCGTAATAACCACCTGTAATGGCTCCACGATCTGGTGCGTTAACGTGACCTTTATCTTGAAGATCCAGCGGCGCACCGGGGCAAGATATAAAGGCAAGGATCATCGAGGAAGAGGAGGAAAAAAGAAGATTAGAAGGACAATACTCTAGTCTCGATTCCATCTTGTAATCCAAAGATACTCAATACACACACACAGAGTAGGGTTGTTATTCTCCCGGAGAAGGCCGAACTCAGATAAAAATCCCCGTGTCTCCATCTCTGTGTGATTTTTAGCCTAGAGGAACCCCCGAATCAAACAATCTTTACATAAGTTCGGTTCTAAAACACAGACAGTTGGCGTCGACCGTGGGAATCTTTGAGTCATCAGCTTTCCTTTGTCTTTCCGATTCTCATGCTCTCATGGCAGGAGAGTGGAACGAGGAGAACTGGTTCGACTTAGCCGTTTATGCAGATATCGACATGGATGCCGGTTTCGACTATGAGCCGAGCGATGCATCATCGATGGTGATGTTGCCTCCAGAGATCTTTCTCCAGGAGACCTTACCATCGATGGAGTTGAGAAGGGATCCTTATCCCCCACAACTATACGTCCAGATGGGGAACCAGCTTCCTCAGAGGACAAGGGTCAATCCGACCACAATGAGGGCTGTCCCAAGGCAGACTCGTGACACGGTGAGGGTTCCCTCTCCAAATATCCAAGTCCGCCTAAGACAGTCCGACCTGGCGTGACAACTCCTGGAAGTCCTAATTCCGGATCTTCATCAACATCTGGTGATTCTCTCTCTCTGGTTAACCCAGCCGAGAATGTAATCGAACATGCTGTTCCTGCAAGTTCGACCATCCCAACGCAGGACTCGCTTGCCGACAGAGACGGTTATAATCCGGAATTCCCCTTCTTGGAGGGGTTTACTCCAAGTCGCCAGATGGTGTCATTCGACGACTCCTCAAGTGAGGAGGCCTCTAGCGCAAGTGGAGGTCATCAACGGGAGGTCTTCGTCCTGCCCTTAGGTAGCAATAACTCTCCTAGAGACGAGGCTGCAGATGCTCCCCGAAGATCACACCCTACGACCGCTCGTGGCAATGACAAAGACACCATCGACGACGACTAGAGTCAATACTCTGATGAGCATATGGGAAATCCTCGAGATCATCACACTCCATTGAGGCAAGCTCAAGGATCAGGTATGAATGATTCTGAAATAAACCGATGAAAATGAGTCGCAGCTCAGAGAAAATTGCCCGGGCGCGCTCAATACCAGTCGGAAGATGCTCAGGAACTTCAGCATATCAACGACCTGCTCGAGAATCCATCTCGAGAACTTGCCCGAGCACCTGGCTACGACCTCTTCGCCGAAGAAATCGCACGAAGGCTGCGGAGTATGATGAGCAAGCTCGAACGACCCCACCAGCGTCATTCCAGGAGTCGTGGCAATACGACTCCATCAACTTCCAGTCAATCGAATAAATCGCCGCATGGAGATCACCGCAAGGTGCATCGCTCCCCAATCTAGAAAAGAGTTCCTCAAATGCCTGACGATCATAAAGTTCCTAGGAGAGGTGATCATTCACCACTCCGACCGAGAGGTTTGTAACAGCAGATAAGATACGAGGAGTATTACCCTCGTAGGATCGAGACTTGCTATAAGTCAGATTCACCCCTGGCTGGATATCGTCGAGTACGATCACCTGGCGACATCAACCCCTCTTTTCTACAAAGGAGGCGTTACGACGTGATCACCGGATGTCGGGCATTCTTGCTTGATCTCCGAGCAGTTCACTAGCCGCCGCGATTTCGACCAGGGAACATGGAGAAATTTGATGGGTCTCAAAATCCCATCGAATTCCTTCAGATCTACACAACCACTGTCCGAGCAGTAGGAGGAGGAGAGCGCATTATGGCGAATTACCTTTCGAGTGTACTCGAAGGGTCTACTCGATCGTGGTTATTGAAGCAACCAGTCGAGTCGATCTACTCATGACAACACCTCTGTGATCTGTTGCTGGCTAATTTCCACGGCACCTTCCATCGCCCCGGAAAGGAGGATGACCTACATAGGATGCGACAAAATGACCACGAAACATTACGCCAATTCATCAGGCGTTTTAGTCAGGTTCGCAATTCTATTCCTGAGGTTTCTGATGCATCTGTTATCAGAGCCTTCAAGCAGGGAATCCGTAGAAGAAGAATCACGGAGGACATCGCTTTGATCCCTCCCGCTATTGTAGTTGAACTCTTCGAGATGGCTGATCGGTACGCTACTGCTGACGAAGCAGTTGAGTGGACCAAAATCATTGATCGAGATGACCAGCACCCTTAGGAGACTGGCGAATGTAGCAAAAAGAAGGATAAGAAGGCCAAGAAATCCAAAAACAAGGCAAAGGGACAAAAGCTTCAAGCCAATGCTTCTAAGGAGATCCTGGCCGTAAGCGATAAGGAGCCACAAACTGACAAGCAATACCTCGATCGAGGCAAAGGTAAGTGCCCCGAACGAAAGAATGATAAGCCCAGGTGGTGCCCTTTCCACAAAAAGGAAGGGCATGACCTCCGTAACTGCCGAGTTTTCCAACGAAAACTCGAAGACTATTACAACGGCAAAGGGCCACTTCCTACCCTCGAAGAAGTAGGGCAAGTCAGTGGTCGTACATAGTCAGATAACAATGAGGACATGCCATTTCAAGATCCCGAGCACACCATCGAGCACATCTTTGGAGGATCATCGTACGAGTCAAGATGACAGCTTAAGGCAATCGAACGTGAGGTAAACTCCATTGACTCTCCTCTTGTCAATAAAGTACCGAGGTGGTCGAAAGTCACCATCTCTTTCGAGAAGGGTGACTGCCCGATCCCTTCAACCCGACCTGGTCGTTTTCCGATCGTGGTCGAACCCACCATCAACAACTGTCGAGTAAATCGAGTGTTGATTGATGGTGGTGGCTCGTTAAACATTCTGTTTACAAGCACCTTGGACGAAATGCAAGTACCTAGGACCAAGGTAAGACCGGTAAGATATTCATTTCATGGTATTGTACCAGGGTCTTCGGCCAAACCCATTGGTCAAGTTTCTCTTCCTTTAACATTTGGTTCACCAAGTAATTTCAGGACGGAGAAAATCTCCTTTGATGTGGTCAATTTCGATACGGCATATAACGCCATACTCGGACGACCAGCTTTGGCAAAATTCTTAATGGCAACTCATTATGGATATCAATGTCTTAAGATACCAGGTCCCAAAGGAGTAATCATAATTCATTGTGATAAGAAGATGGTGCACACGTGTGACCGTTGATCCCTCGAGATGGTGGGTCGACATACCCGGCCGGGGAAGAAAAAGGCGACCTTCACCAAGAGCTCGAATCCTAAAGTCAAGACCCAAGCGAGCGACCAAGTCAAAGAGGTTCCCCTGGATCAGGAGGAACCTTCGAAGACTGTTCGCATCGGGGATACTTCCGACCCCAAGTAGGAAGACGCTCTCATCACTTTCCTTCAAGCAAACGCAGATGTCTTCGCGTGGCAAGCATCCGACATGCCCAGAGTCCCCAAGGAAGTGATCGAGCACAGGCTAGCTTTACGGCCTGACAAAGTACCCGTAAAACAAAAATTACAGAGATTTGCCCCTGATCGACGAGATGCTATAAGGTCAGAATTGGACAAGCTACTTAAAACAGACTTTATAAGAGAAGTCGACCACCCAGAGTGGTTGGCCAACCCTGTAATGGTTAGGAAGTCTAACGGCAAGTGGCGAATGTGCGTAGACTTCACTGATCTTAATAAAGCTTGTCCAAAAGATGATTTCCCTTTACCTCGTATCGATCAGTTGGTTGATTCTACTGCTGGTTTCGAAACATTAAGTTTTCTAGATGCATATTCTGACTACCATCAGATTAATATGTGTCTAGAAGATGAAGAAAAGACCGTATTTATTACTCTATTTGGTATATTTTGCTATGTCAAAATGCCATTTGGTTTAAAAATGCTGGCGCTTCTTTTCAACGTTTGATGCAATCGACTTTTTCACCTCAGGTAGGCCGAAATTTGGAAGCCTATGTTGACGATCTAGTCGTAAAAAGCATCAAACGGCTTGATCATGTTTCGGACTTGCAGGAGACGTTCGACAACCTCAGAAAACACTGCTTGAAACTCAATCCTGAGAAGTGTGTGTTTAGTGTCTCTTCGGAAAAATTGCTTGGATTCCTGGTCTCCGTACGAGGGATCGAAGCAAATCCCGAAAAGATAAAAGTCATTGTTCAAATGCGCTCTCCAACCACGACTGGGGGAAAAAGGACTACTTTTCTTCAAACTTCTAAGGAAGCACGAGGGTTTCGAGTGGTCAGAAGAGGCAAACGCTGCCTTCGAGGATGTCAAGAGATATCTTACGAGTGCTCCTATTCTGGTTTCCCCAAAACCAGAAGAGACGCTCTTAATTTATCTAGCTGCCACGCCACAGGCAGTGAGCGCAGTACTAGTTGTAGAACGTGAAAACGTTCAACGACCGGTGTACTACGTAAGTGAAGTTTTGCATGGAACTAAGGAGCATTACTCTTAGGTCCAAAATCTTCTCTATGCCCTCCTCATGTCTTCAAGGAAACTGAGGCATTATTTTCAGGCGCACAAGATAATTATGCCGTCTGAGTTTCCCTTAGGAGTGATCCTCCAAAATAGGGAAGCAGCGAGACACATGTCTAAATGGTTAGTAGAACTTGGGGAGTTCGACCTCCATTTCGTGTCCCGAACGGCCATTAAATCCCAGATCTTGGCAGACTTTGTCGCCGAATGGACAAATCCTGAACCTGTTCAGGATCCCAGTACGATACCAATGACAAGTGAACGATGTATTTTGACGAGTCACTTACTTTAAGTGGCTCGGGGGTTGGGGTGGTCTTGGAATCTCCTAACAGAGAGACCTTAAAGTATGCCATACAGTTAAACTTTTAGGCCACTAACAACGTGACAGAATACGAAGGTTTACTAGCCGACATATGAGCTGCGAAAGCACTCGCGATTCGACGACTACTCATGAGAGGAGACTCTCAACTAGTCGTGAATCAAGTCGGAAAAAAGTACCAGTGCTCTAATCCGACCATGTCTCGGTACTTATCGGAGGTTTGAAAGCTTGAAAAGCATTTTTTCGGTTTCGAGGTACAATTTATCCCTCGGAAGGATAATTTCCTCGTAGACCAACTTGCTCGGATAGCTTCTTCCCGATCACAAGTGCCAAAAGGGGTCTTCTTGGAGCAACTCCAGAAGCCGTCTCTGGTGGACACATGAGAGACATCTCCTATTGAGACAACATCTCTAGATTACAAGGACACTTGGATGGATCCCATCTACAAGTATCTTCAGACGGGTTTCGTACCTGATGACGATCTCGAAGCAGATCGTTTATCCCGAAAGGCCAAAATGTATACTTTGGTCGAAGGAGTCCTCTATAAACGAGGTACTCAAGGGGTACTCATGTGATGCATACCGCAGAGAGAAGGACTAAACCTCCTTCACGACATACACGGGGGCATCTATGAAACTCATGCTTCCTATAAAACGATGGTCGGCAAAGCCTTTCGATAATGATTTTACTGGCCAACAGCCCTCTACGATGCCAAAGGGTTAGTTAAGAAATGTGTACAATGGCAGTTTCATAGCAGGCAAATACACCAACCAGCTCAGGTATTACAAACAATCCCTTTATCTTGGCCTCTTGCGACCTAGGGTCTCGACATCCTAGGATCATTCCCAAGGGCTCCAAGAGGCTTCGAGTTCCTTTTTGTAGCTATTGATACGTTCACAAAATGGATCGAATCCAAACATGTGACTGGGATAACAACGGAAGCCGCACAACGGTTCATGATGAGAAGTGTGATTACTCGGTTTGGTGTCCTAAGTCAAATAATCACAGATAATGGTAAACAATTTTCGAGTGCAAAATTTTAGGAATTTTATGACGAGTTGAGTATAAGCTCATTACGCCTCTATCGCCCATCCCCAAAGCAATGGGGCGGTCGAGCGAGCGAATGGCCAAATAATATAGGGAATTAAAACTCGAGTCTTCGACCAGCTTGTTAAGCGTTCGGGGGCTTGGGTACAAGAATTACCCTCGAGATTATGGGCGATTCGCATGACCGCTAGTCAGCAACAGCAAAACACCTTTTTCCTAGTTTTTGGTGCGAAGCCATGCTTCGCGAGAACTAAAGATCAGGTCTACAAGGGTCGAGAGTTTCAACGACTCAGCCCAAGAACAACTTCGGGCTGATGACATTAACCTTCTCGAAGAAAAGAGGAATCGGGCCTTAATTAGCTCAAATAGCCTACCGGCAAGCCTGCAAGAAATACTACGATTGTAAGGTCCAACCTTGTAGCCTTGCTGTAGGTGACTTGGTATTGAGGAAAATTGAATCCCATTCTAATCGGAACAAGCTTTCCCCCAAGTGGGAAGGTCCTTACATAGTGGTCGAAGTTATGCGACCAGGCTCGGTATGACTGGCAATGGAAGACGACCGAATTCTATCAAATTCTTGGAATATCGACCAGTTACACAAATTCTACGTGTAAACGACCAATCGTTCAATAAAGCATCAGGTTCTTTCTATCTTTATTGCATTACTTCGAGTAGCGCTTTAACAATTCTTTCAATCATACCCTGGTCAAAGGTCCGCCCTCGACCAGTTACTAAGTCGTGCACTCTTCCACGATAATGCGCTGGTCGTAAGACATTCTATGACCAATACCTAGTTCATCTTTACACTGGTCGAAAGGATGGTAACATCACCTAGTCGAAGCCTTTCCTCTCTGCACGTGGTCCCGCCCACTAGAAGAAACTTCCTAGAGTCGACTCGTTCCCCCCTTTTTTTTACCAACACAAAGAACTTGGGTTCGAAACATGGTTGAAATAATGTCATGCCAACTCTTAGTACCTTAGTTTATTTCTTCATCCATCTTTTTGAAAAATAAATTAAGCATAGTACACTTTCCAAATTTGCTCGACTACTTTCGATAAACTCGGTTTGTTTTAACTGGTCGGAGGAAGTTGCAACACCTAGTCGAAGACTTTCCTCTCTACACGTGGTCTTGCCCACTAGAAGGAACTTCCTAGCGTCATTCTGTTTCTAACTCTTGCTACCAGAGCGAATATACTGAGTGCATTGAGATAAGTTGGACAAATTTTTTTAAGGAACTCCATACGTTATCTAACTCAAGTTGACCGTTCTTGATTTGATTAATCTGGTTGGAGATGGTAACATCACCTAGTCGAAGCTTGTCCTCTCTGCACGTGGTCCTGTCCACTAGAAGGACCTTCCTAGTGTCGACTCGTTCCTACTCTTACGACCAGTGCAAGATTATCGTGATCGAAAAACTACAAGTTAGCTAAACCTCTCTCTTTTTCAGAAAACCTATTAAACACTATTTACTCAGTTTATCTAAATAAACCAAGCAAATAGTCGGGGGCTAGGATAAAGTTATTAACTTGACTTCAATTCTTAGTCTTGCTCTTTTTCCATTCATTATCTTATGAGTTACTAACTACTCGACAAGATGATTTTCAGGAAGAAGGAAGGATTATATATCAACATCAATAAAAAATTTGTCTTTACAGAATGCAGTACAGACTACTCGGTGAGGAGAACTGATTTGCATACCCTCCGTGACTAACTCAGCGATCAGCTGCATTGTCTCTATTAACTACTTAAGCTTCACGCTTGCGAGGCGGTCAAGTCATCTCAGCGACTCTGATTAAGGGTGGGATCATGATATTTAAGTTTTGCTAAGACAAATCTTATTCCTCTTGGATCGCATCCTTTATCGAGTCGAATTAGTTAGCTCTCGGCGTAGTCACCAACTCTTGCAAAGTTTCAATCTCACCAATGGCACTTTCGATTGGGCGGATAACGTGTAAATCACGAGGAGTAATCCTCGAAGATGAAGCCCACCGAGTACATTGTTCAGGAGTGAAATATTTTCTTGAAGATTGATCTTCAAAACCTTCATTTCCTCCTGATTGCGAGTCAAAACATCGCGAAGTCGTTTTACTTGTACTACTTGTTCTGAAAAGAATAAGGTCAGTCAAATAAAATGACCTCAAGAGGAAAACACAACCAATTGCAGGAAAAGATTTGCTTACCAACTAGTTGAGAATCTAACTTCTTGACTTCTTCAGCGTGGGCGGCGGTGTCCTTAAGGTAACGTTGCTCCCACGTCTGGACCTCTTGATCTTTGCCTGAAAGAGAATGAGATTCAGAAAAAGAAAAGGAGGTCGAAGGCGGTCTTAAGTTCAGCACTTACCGCTTAGTCGTCCCTGCAACTTTTGGTTTGCAGAGTTTGCCTCTTGAAGCTTCTTCCGAAGGTCTTCAATCTCCTCCCTTATCTTCTTCGTCTCGGCTCTTTCATAGTCGAGAGAATCCGCTAAGGTCTTCTCGTCACTCTTAAACCTGCAAAGGGAAAGGGTAGACGTCAGCAAAGAACCTAGTCGTAAGTTCTTCTGCGACCAGTTCCTCGTCGTAAGTTTTTCTACAACAATACCCTGCTCGTAAGTCCTCCTACGACCAGTACCTAGTCGTAAGATCTTCAACGACAAACCCTGCAAGTGCTGTGTAAGTAGTTGAAGCATAAAAGGCTACGAAAAGCAGTTACTTACCACCTCTCGGCCTGCTCGCAGAGTAGCACTTTGTCTTGTCGTAGCTGGACAAGTTGCCTATTATATTCAGCAACAGTGACAATTTGCTCGAATGTGTTCTACACAAAGAAAGGCAATGAGAAGCGTGAAAAGGCATAGATGTAAATACCAAATTTCAGGTACTTACATTCACGGTTGTCCGAGCAAATGAAGACACCACCCTCGTGGGGTCCCTCGGTTCATCAATCTCATCGACTCAGTTCCACCATACCCTTTCGAGACATTCATCATCGAAAACATCTCCTCTGTTGGTAATATCCTTAGGGTGAGGGACGCGATCACGAGATCTGAACGCACGGGAGCCCACAACGGTGGCAGGAGCGAAGAACCCAAAGGTGTGGTCAAAGAGCTCGAACTCTTCTTCTCCTTGGAAGCTGGGAGGATCATCCGCAACAACTTCCTTCCCAGCACGGTGAATAGATGTTTCACCCCCATGGCCGGATGTCTCCGTCGCTACCATCTTTACCCCTGTTTCTACAACCACTCCTGCGATCGCAGCTGCCTCTGACTCTACTACCACTTTCATGGTCGTAGCTGCTTCTGGCCCTACGACCACTCCAATAGTCGTAGCCAAGCCAGCTGCAACGACATCTTCAGTCACTTGGACGGTGGACGATCCTTCGACCGCCGCCACTGCTGTTTCTTCGCGTGCCGAAGAAACTGTAGTGGATTCCTTGGCAGGAACATCCTTAATGATAAAAGGAGCCAAGCTAAGATCATAAAAAGGGAAAACATGATCAGGTGGTAAAAAGCAAAAGGTAAATGTTATTCTTACACTTTTGTCTCTTTTACGTACCTCCGAGTGTCGGATTTGATCTTAAGTTTAGAAACAACCCTTCATAAGGAAGGTTTCTTCGACTTTTTCTCAACCACGTCTCGTCGAGACTCAAGTTGAGGAACAGTCACAACCATGCCTGATTGTGGAGCTTGATCGAGCGTCATTGCTCCTTGAGCCTCTTGGCTCTCCGGTTGGCCGAGACCTATCTCGACCACCTCAACAGTGGCGCTGTCCTCGACCACGGGCACTGCTGGCGCACAAAAGACATAAAACTCTTCCGGTTCTCCTTTTCTAATCGCTTGATAAAGCCACGAGAGGCGTGCGAAGGTTTCTTGTCATAATAGAAGGTACCTTGTCTTAGGAGCCACAGGTTTGAATGCTTGACTATTCTCGCCATGATTGCTTCCTTTGCGACAATTATTTCATGACAAGATTAATAAGGTGCAGACGAGTAGCAGAGCTCGAGCTTACACCACCCTCATCAGCGACTTGCGCGAGCCTCCTCCCCCTAGTCTGAGGAGCATCTGCTTGCCCAACAGCAGGGATAGAGCTCGAGCCTCCCTTGTCGGCGGCCTTAACAAGCCGGCGTCTCTTAGCCGGGGGAGAAACAAACTGCTCTACAGCCGCACCAACGACCATCAGTTCGACTTCTTCGTCGTCCTGACGATCCTCCTTACCTACTTTCTACAGAAATCAAAAAGAGAGATATTATTAAACCGTTGTAAGTTCTTCTACAACTCTCACCATGTCGTAAGCCTTTCTACGACAACCCCCTGGTCGTAAGTTTTTCTACGACCAGAACCTGATCGTAAGCCTTCCTATGATCAGTACCCAATCATAAGTTCTTCTATGACTACAAAGTCCTAAAGACGAAATTGGCTCTTGATTACCTTTAGGCGCTCCACCTTGTCCTCTGGAGACAAGTCAGCCAGAATTGGAGGCGCCACAACATGGGCTGGGGTCTTCTCACAGATGAGCTTGACCCGAGCGTCAATCTCCTCTAGTGAGAGGTCTGCAGGGATAAGAGAACCTTCAATAAGCCTAATTTAAAACTAACTGAAAGAAGGCTAAAGCTCAAGGTTTACTTACCCTCCGCGTAGTCCCTCGTTGGGTCTGTCGGACCCGAGTACCTCCACATCTGATGAGCCCTCTTCTTCAGAGGGCTGATGCGGCGTGTGATGAAATCCTTCACCACGTGCCATCCGGTAAGCCCCTCTTCCTTCAAGTCTGCAATAGCTTGAATGAAAGGGGCGATCCGGCCAAGATCCTTGGGAATCGAATCCCAAGCGGGAACCTTCTCGGCAGGCTTCCCGGCGAAAGAGAGGTTGTCTTCGTTGGTGATCTTCCAATAGAACCACCTCTTCTTCCACCTCGGCCACGACGACCGGGTAAACATCTGAATGTACTCCCTCGACTTCCCGCCGTGGAGCTTCAGACTACAACTACTAGCAATTCCGCTTAATCGGGTCATTCCGTAGTAATACCGGAACAACTCCAGATCAGCTGGAATTCCCAGGTAGGCCTCACATAGGTACACGAACACCCCTAACATTGTGATAGAATTGGAGACAAGGTTCACCAACTCCACTTGGAAATATTCGAGTACCAATGTGAGAAAAGGATGAGCGGGTAATCGAAGACCACACTCACAGAATGCTTGGAAAACATGGATTTGCCCAATCTCCTCTGACGGCCAATACTGCCCATCGGCCTCAATCCACCGCACGAATTCCATCTTCAGAATCTTCTCGGAATCGACCAAAGCCTAGATTCTGGTCGCATCCATCTCCGATTCGGCCCACCAGGAAGCGGCTCCGGCCATTTCTCCCAAAAGTCGAAGATTTGGATGTGGAAAGATTGAAGAAGAAAGCTTGATTTGCTCGGCGGCGGAGAACTCGGGAGCTCGAACAGCAAGAACAATTTGGGGGAAAGTAAAGGACCTTATCCTCACCCACGGTGAAGATTTATAACCGCACACCCGAAGTCCAAAAGACGTGGCTACCCCAACGGTTGCCAACGCTTCGGGAACTGCTCCAACATACAAGGGTAAGGGAATCGAGTGGGACTCTTAAATTTGTCTGCTCAAGGAAGTCAGGTCTGTTTTTACACCTCAAGCAAAATTACCTCCTTGACCAAGTCTTTTTACGGTCAAAAGCATAACAACGATCGAATCTGCTTCCGACCACGATCTTCTGCGACCACTCGGTGACCGTTAGATCTCCCACGACCACCTTGTAAGTCGCAAGATTATTTCACAACTTTCTTGACCAAGTAAATTTCTGGTCAAATGAAACACCAGTCAAAGAGTTCTTCCTTCGACCATTTCCCTATGACCACTTACTGGTCGTGAGACCATCTACTGCTCCTTTCCCAAGTAAGTTATTTTCGCTTAAGCTGGGCGGCTAGATGACGAGGATATAACAATCCTTATTTTATTATATATCTATAATTCATATTATGAATAATAATGATGTAATATAACTCTTGAGTATACCCCTTAATATTCATAAGGGAGAAGCTGGAAGTCGTAAGTTCTCCTATGACCACCCTGTAGTCATGGGACTTCCTACGACTACCCCATAGTCGTAAGCTCTTATACGACTATCCCGTGATCGTAAGCTCTACTATGATCGATATGTGGTTGTAGGCTCTCCTATGACCACCACCTGGTCGTGAGCTCTTCTACGACCAGTCTTCAGTCGACAAGACTCAGAGACATGTGGGCCTAGTTGATCAGGGAATCTCATGTACTATATCCAAGGATATGAGCAATCAATTACGCTATTATTCCTTGGAATAACAGCACGACTTAACTCCCTGTTATGGTGATAATTGCCTGGCAACGTGGGAACGTTACAACTCCCGTAATAACCACCAGTAACGGCTCCACGATCTGGTGCGTTAACGTGACCTTTATACTGAAGATCCAACGGCGCACCCCAGGGACAGTATAAAAGGCAAGGATCATCAGGAAGAGGAGGAAAAAAGAAGATTAGAAGGACAATACTCTAGTCTCTGATTCCATCTTGTAATCCAGTGTACTCAATACATATACACAGGAGTAGGGTTGTTATTCTCCCAGGAGAAGGCCCGAACCTGTATAAAAATCCCCGTGTCTCCATCTCTGTGTGATTTTGAGCCTAGAGGAACCCCTAAATCAAACAATCTTTACGTAAGTTCGGTTCTAAAACACCGACAACGACGTTGATGCTCCAAAGGCTCCGACCAAAACGGATCGAACCCTTTGCAATCACTACACCACTGCTCCAATGATTATCAACCATGCCAAACACACTTAACCTCAAACCAAATGTGTGGCAAAACTGCTATGCAGAATAATCTAAAAAAACTACTTAGAGAGGTGTTGGTTCCTAACTATTTATGAGGAGAAAAGGGCGAGAGGGAATTTCGGCCAGGGGGTTGGCGCACAAGACAAGGGGTGCGCATAGCCCCTGGTTTCCTATCCTATTACATGACCTATGGGTCCAATAAAAGGTGGCATAGCACCTAATGCTCTCGGCTTGGAAAAGATGGAGTAGACGTAAAACTTGTGGCTGAGCTGAAAACGTGGGGAGGAGATCTTGTGCTGATGGACTTCCTTTTCTTGGGTGCAATCAGATGGACTTCCTTTTCTTGGGCACAATTAGCGTAGATGACCAGGACTTGAGGGATCCTCCCCATTATTCCTAAGTAACAAAAAAATCACAATTATTAGGTAGTATACCATTCTGCATAGATAAATTATTAGCACCTAGAAACGAGCTCACCTCATAATTTAAGTGACATGCACGAGCTCTTGTCATAAGACCTTGTAGTTCAGCAACCGGATCTGGAGGATTTTGTGTAGTGCGTGTATCTGAAGGAGTGATGTCCTCATCATCCTCCCCCTCTTGAATTGGAGTCGTCCTCGACTCAAGCTCATCTTCTCCTCCCATATATGGCTTCAAATCTGAAATATTAAAAGTGGGATTAACCCCAAAATCTGTAGGCAAATCGAGTTTGTAGGCATTAATTATCATTAATCTTTTCTAACACCTTAAATGGACCATTAGCTCTAGGCATTAACTTTGACTTTCTCAACTCAGGGAACCTATCTTTTCTCAAATGTAACCATACAAAATCACTAGGTTCCAAAGATAAATGTTTCCTACCCTGGCTACCAGCAATTCTATACTTCTCGGTCATGTTTTCAATGTTCTCTTTAACAGTTTTGTGCATTTGCTGAATTAGTTCAGCATGCTTTTTAGCATCTAAATTCAATTTTTCAAAAGTAGGATAGGGAAAAATATCAATTGGAGCACGAGGATTAAACCCATACACTACCTGAAATAGACTTACCTTGGTGGTAGAGTGTACCGCCCTATTATAAGCAAACTCAACATGCGGTAAACACTCTTCCCACATCTTCAAATTCTTATTTAACACAGCCCGCAGCATTGTAGACAAGGTGCGGTTCACAACTTCAGTTTGTCCATCTGTTTAAGGATGACATGTTGTAACATCCCAAATGTATAATCAGGGTTTGTTCAAACATAATTAAATGTGTAGAAATTAAAACTTTTTCTCACATCTTGAAAACCCTAAACTCTCATGAGATTATTGTCCAAGAGTTATGTAATCCAAAAACATAAGCTCTTGTTGACCAAAAGTCAACTCATTTCCCATTTGTCACAAATCTTGTGCCAAACCCTTGGAGATATTTTTCCTTGGTCCTAGAAATGTTGTGGGACCCCTCTGAAAAATATCATGAGTTATAAAACTTGTTTGCTAATTTTTGGAGGTAAAACAATCCTTTGAACAACCTTAATGAATTTCCTGAGAAAAATGCATTGCATAAAAACCTCTGGAAAATATATGTGAGGTTAATCTTACCATCAGCAAGCTCCAGTTAAAATTTCATGAAATTTGGAGTTCATTTGCTATCTCTAATAATTCTGCAAAGTCTCAGCTGTTAAAAATTAAACTTAAAACCCTGCACTGTTCCTTGGGCTGAGCCGTATTCAAATCTGGTCTAGCCCAACCCCATCGACCTCCTCCATAGCCAACGCACCTCACTGACCTCCTTTTCCACCTTGTTGAGGTCGCAGCCGTTGGATTTACATCCAACCGCCACGATCTCCTCCGCGGTCAACACCGCAAGGTCCTCTTCCACCCTGTTGAGGTCACAGCCCTTGGATCAAAGATCCATGGCCATGACCTCCCCTGTGTTTTTAAACCTCAAAGACCTCCCTTTGCACCTTGTTGAGGTCGTAGCCGTTGGATTCAATCCAAAGGCCACGACCTCCTCCTCAAACATTCACAGTGAGGTCATCCCACCTACATGAGGTCACAGCCCTTGGATCAAAGATCCATGGCCATGACCTCCCCTCACTGTCAAAACCTTCAGATCTCCACCTTGTTGAGGTCGTAGCCGTTGGATTCAAATCCAACAGCCCACGACCTCCGCTGCAATTCATCGCAGCCCAGGACCTCCCCGCTTCAATTGTTGTGCGCCGTTGGATCAAATCCAACGACCCACAACCTCGGCGTTATCCAACAAGCACAAAACCTTCCCCATCTCATGTTGTGCACCATTGGATTAAGATCACGGTCACGACCTCCTCCTCGCCTTGTCGCATCGGACCTCGGCGCACATGAGGTCGTAGCCCTTAGATCTAAATCTAAAGGCCATGACCTCTCTTGTGCGTTGCGCAGCGTCTAAGTCCTCCCTATCTGTTATGCGCCCTTGGATTTAAATCCAAAGGCCATGACCTCCACATCTTGGGCTGTAGCGTGCCCAAACGTTAAGTCCTCCAGGAGGTCCGCACCGTTGGATTTAGATCCAACGCCTTGGACCTCCTGTTCCCTTTCCTTTGCGCATCCGCGTTAAGGAAATCGGAGGGCCACGACCTCCCCGTCAGGATCGTGTGGCTGGGACCTCCTCCCAGTCACTTAAAACATAACGGTTCAAAATGAACATCCGAAGGCCAGGACCTCCTCATTCACTTAATCCGACGGTGAGCTTGAGGTCCTATTCTTCTCCTACCTTGGGCGCGCGTGCGAGCCTTGGCAGTGGGCAAAGTCAGAGCCTTGTCACCTCCAACGGCTCTGCCCTGCAAGCATTAAATGTGTGTCAGCCCTTTCCGCCCCTAGCCCATGTTCTGACCACCTACTCTGTCCCATCCATCTTGTCCAAGTCCAGGACCTCCCATGGACCTCCCCATGGGCTAAGCTCACCATGAGCTTAACCCGTGGTTCACAACCTCGTTTTGCCCTAGGTTTAAAACAACCCACTGTTTCTTTGGTTTCCTTTACACACCATTGTTCCCTTGCTTGCACCCCTGTGCTTGTGAGCTCTAAACCACCGAAGCTTTCCTTGGCCGCCATTGTTGGAGCTTGAAGCTCCGCGGTGGACAAGGGTCCCTGGGGTTTTCCTCCCTTTCTCCGTGCTTCTTTTTGTGCCATGTCCTCTGTGATCATATCTTAACTTGTTTAGTTTGGGCATTTTGCAGAGGTGGCCAAAAGGGATCTGGGAGTTGGAGCTGAAGCTTTGGCCGTGGAGCAACCCCATCTTCTCCAACTCCGGTCATCACCTTCCTCGACCTCCTCAACCCCTCTGGACCTCCAGGTAATCCTCCTGGTAGTCCCTAGGCTTGGCACACGCTTGTATGAATGCTGCGGAGCTCAATTTAGCTACTGTCATTTTTGCCGTGTTGTGCTATCGGGCTCCTCTCCGGCTCGTCGGCGTTCAAGGCCATAGCCGCCGTTGAGAGGAGGACCATAGTGTGCACAACCCTATTGCGCACACGTTGGTACCATTGGTGGTCGCCGGCAAGGTCAGCATCGCCGGCAAAGACCACCTCTTTGCTCTCGGGATTTTGTCGGACGAGACAGCAGCGCTGTTGTCGTTTTTAGGACAAAGATCCCCGTCTTTAATGCGCTTATCATTGGCCAACCTCGTTAATCATTGGGTTCGCCATTACTGCCCCTAATCTTGTCCCTTGCGCACATTTAAGACCTCACGCGGGGACCTCCTCGTTGTCCCGCGCATTAGCTTCGCTGCAGCAAGATGTGAGTCTTGGTCGTGGGCCGTTCATCTCGCAGATCAACGGCCACGACCTCCTCTCTGATCGCGCGCATGAGATCCAGCAGTGTGAGCGCGTGAGATCTTGAGGTCATAGCCGTTGGATCCAAGATCAACGGCCACGACCTCTAGCTCGCGCGGACGCGTGCGCGTTTCCGCTGGGAGGACAAGGACCGTGGGATCCAAGATCCACGGTCCATGACCTCTCGGACCTCATGGCAGCGTCTGCGTTGTTCTCTGGGAGGTCTGAGCCGTTAGATCTGAGATCTGTGGCTCATGTCCTCCCGATTCGTTCTAGTCCTTAGGACCTCCCCGTGAGGTCTTAATTTTAAAGCTAAAAGGTATGAACTTTAAAATTGCATAACTAATTCAATTTAAATCCAAATAGGGTGATTCAAATTGTGTCAGCTCTGTCTTGGACTGGACTTTAATCTAAAAATGATTGTAAGTTGAGTTCAGCTCCAGAGCATAGATTTGCCATTAGGTTTTAAAACTAGCTTTAAAGGTTGCACTAAAAATAGTGTTTAACTTGTAAAATACATAACTAATGCTCTGTAGATTATTTTTGAGTGAATCCAACTTTGTTGGGTTCCTCTATTGATGAACGTACTGTGAAAATTAGTTTTGAGCAGGTTACTGTTGTCAAAAAGAATTCTTGTGCATTATAATTTTGTTCAAGTTCTTGTTTTTGAGAAATTATAGAAAATGCATAATAGCTCCAAATGAGGTGAACTCAATTGTGTTATTCATCTCATGAGGTGCTGGTTTTACTGTAAAAATCTCAGTATCACCACCCTTATAGAAAATGTTACCTCATAATTAAATTAGTGAATAGTGGCAGTTTGTATTTTTAGGGCTGAGCAGATTTGTTTTGCTCATAACTTTTGCATTGAGAATCCAAATCAATTGGTTCTTATTGCTAAATTCCCTAAAAATCATCCTCTTGCTGTTGTAGAAATTTCAGAGTATTTGGAGTTCGTTTGCGGTGCTGTCTTTGTCGTTTTCGTCGTTCTTATCGATTGTTTTCGTCTTTTCGATTAGGTGTTGACGAATGTGTTGAACCCATGAGTGATCCTCAGCAATATATTGAGCAAAATCAGCAAGGCAAGCAGTTTGATCATATCCATTTATTGTCCCATTACTTTAAAGCTTAATACTTTGTTTCACTTATATGTATGCATGCTACTTTGTGTTAAAATGTCGCTAGTAATCCTATAGATGCATATTTTGTAGGTAAATGTTCATTCTCTACTACTAAGCCTAGGATTACCTTGCTGCGATTTAGAGTTCGTTGGATGGACTCTTATCACTTAGTAGTTTACGTTGATAATGCTTAGCAATGCTTAGATAACGGTAGAAATGGGCGGTTGTCGACATTATGTCGATAACCTTGATCACACTAAAATTTTTATTCCATTTTGTCCATCTTGTGTTTTGTTACTTTGTAAACAAATAAAACTGAAATGAAAACAAAACTGTTTTGACTTGGGCACAATGGATGTTGGTGTGATATTTTGGGTGTGATCGGAATGGTGCCTAAGTCCCCAAGGACCGAGTTACTTGTGTCACTAAGCCAAGCGCTCTTGCGTGCTAACCACACGAGGGGGATATGGGACCTCTCTTGACTAAGTACTTTGGGAGGTGTTAATTATGAGCTGGTCGGTGGGTATGTTTAAATAAAATGTGTGTGTGTGGTGTTGGGATGGAGCATTAGCAGACCGGCTAGGCTGTCTAATGTGTCCTTATCCCGTGGGTTCTTGACTCGTAATTAGCATCATCTATTGGAAATGTCTCGTGGGACTTAGCCGTGCGGCATACCAAAGGAAGTGTGCTAAATAGCTTGGCGAAAAGGCGGTCGGCGTGTGGGTACATTGGTACACCCTGCGCAGGTTAAAACTATTGAATAGCCTCGTCCTAGGTTATGGACATGCTTGGTAAGGTCGTGCAAGAACTAGACTACAACATTTAAATTAAAACTTGATGGATTGGTATGAATGGATGTTCATGCTATTGTGGTGGCTAATGGGTTAGCCACTTCGTGATTGTTGATGTTATCTATCAATTGTCACTTGTCTCGTTGTTTCTTGCAAATGAAAAATGAATTGCAACTTTGCTTTCAATCTATTATGTTATTGCAAATGAAAACTTGCTTTATGCTAAAAATGAGTCCAAAGCCTCATCCACTTAAATAAAGCTTGCATGTAGTTAAACTATAGTTACATTATATTACACGTCGGTCTTGCGAGTACATTTTGTACTCATTTGTTTTGCTTAATAACTTTGTTGCAGAGGAGGTAGAGCCCAAAGGGCTTTACTTTTGTGAGTCGTCTTGGTGGTTGGGAAAGCGACTAACTTGGCGGTCGGTCGGTTGCCTTGTGGGTGAAGGCACACTGTTGGTTGGCTCTTGTTTTGGGCCATCTCTATGGCACTTTTGCTTCATTGTTATCTTGTAGACTTGTCGTTATTTGGCCGGTCGGCCTCTCTTTTGTAATAACTATCCTTTATGTATATTAACTTCTGGTTTGTTGCTTGTTCTGTTCTATGTGTTTGAATGGAATTGATGCAATCTTTTGTAATGAGTTGTGTATACTGCATTCTTGGGAAGTACCTATATCTCGAGGCACGGTTTATTTAGTTGATGATACTAGGGTCAATTGGATGACTAAGTATTATGAGCCTAATAAATCGGGGTCTCACACATGTAGTAGAAAATAGCAGCTTCGTCCCCAACTTGTTCCAAAGTGACCTCCAAAAGTGGCTCAAAAATTCCGCATCACAATCCAAAACAATTGTATTGGGTACCCCATGTAAGCGAATAATCTCCTTGAAAAACAAATCAGCTATATTTGTAGCATCATCGCTCTTGTGACAAGGTATAAAGTGTGTCATTTTAGAAAAATGATCCACAACCACAAAAATACTATCTCTCCCCTTCTTTGTCCTAGGCAATCCTAAAATAAAGTCCATAGATATATCCTACTATGGTGCACTAGGAATAGGAAGAGGCATATAAAGTCCATGAGAATTGAGATAGGACTTAGCTTTGTTGCATGTAGTGCAGCGAGCCACGTAGCGTTTGACGTCGCATCTCATCTTTGGCCAAAAGAAATGGGAGGACTGCACATCTTCAGTCTTCTTTGCTCCAAAATGCGCCATTAGCCCTCCTCCATGCACCTCCTGCAACAACAAAAGACGAACAGAGCTAGCTGGAACGCATAGCTTGTTAGCACGATAAATCAAACCGTCATTTAGCACGTACTTATTCCATGTTTTTCGTCCTTACAATTATCAAGCACTTCTTTAAAGTCCAAATCAGCAGCATATAATTCCTTAATCATTTCCAAACCAAAAATCTTATGATCAAGTTGAGATAACATGGTATAGCGTCTAGATAGTGCATCAACAATCACATTGTCTTTACCTTTCTTATGTTTTATGATGTATGGAAATGACTCAATAAATTCTACCCATTTAGCATGTCATTTATTTAGTTTACCTTGACTTCTAATATGTTTCAGCGATTCATGGTTAGAATGGATAACAAACTCTTTGGGCCATAAATAATGTTGCCAAGTTTCAAGCACATGAACTAAAGATACAATTCCTTATCATAAGTAGAATAATTCAGACTTGGCCCACTTAATTTTTCGCTGAAATATGCAACCGGCTTACCTTCTTGAATCAACACGCCTCCAATCCCAATTCCGCTAGCATCGCACTCTAACTCAAAAGTCTTACCAAAATCCGGGAGTTGGAGTAGTGGGGCATGGGTGAGTTTCTCCTTCAACAAGTTGAATGCATTCTCTTGCGCAAGCCCCCATTTGAAGGGCATTCCTTTCTTTGCCAACTCGTTCAGTGGGGTAGCAATGGTGCTAAAAATCCCTAACAAAACGCCAATAGAACCCTGCAAGATCATGGAAGCTTCTCACTTATGTGACAGTCTCAGGGGTCGGCCAACTCCTTATGGCTTCAATTTTCGATTCATCCACCTCTATTCCCTGTGGAGTAACAACATAGCCAAGAAAAGAGACTCGATCCGTACAAAAGGTGCACTTCTCAAGGTTACCAAACAAACGTGCATCTCTCAAAGCATTAAAAACAGCACGTAAATGATCCATGTGTTCTTCATATGATTTGCTATAGATCAGAATATCATCAAAATAAACCACCACAAATTTTCCAATGAATGCACGCAAAACTTCATTCATCAAACGCAAGAAAGTGCTAGGTGCATTAGTTAAACAAAAAGGCATCACTAACCACTCATATAGCATGAACTTAGTTTTAAATGTCGTTTTCCATTCATCTCCCAATTTCATCCTAATCTGGTGGTACCCACTACGCAAGTCAATCTTTGTGAAAATAATAGAACCACTCAACTCATCAAGCATGTCATCTAACCTAGGAATAGGATGACGATACCGTATTGTGATATTATTAATGGCTCTACAATCAACACTCATACACCAATTACTGTCTTTCTTAGGAACCAAAAGAACAGGAATAGCACAATGACTAAGGCTTTCCCGTACATACCCTCGGTCCAAAAGATCTTGGAATTGTCGCTGAATTTCCTTAGTCTCCTTCGGATTGGTCCTATACGCCGCACGGTTTGGCAAATTCGCTCCCGGAATTAAGTTAATTTGGTGTCCAATCCCTCTAATAGGTGGCAGTTCCGGGGGTATCTCGGCTAGAAACACTTCCTCATACTCTTGCAAAAGGTTAGTGACAGCAGACGACAAAGAGCTAGATATATCATCAAGTGACAATAAAGCATCTTTGCATATCAAAGCATATCATAGCATATCATTATCAAAAATTTCAGCAAGATCATATTTGGTTGCAAGCATGACACAACCCTTTAATTTAATTCCCTCAGTCCTAGAACTAGGTGTCAACTTCTCTTTCTTAGGTGAGAAAATGTTCTTCACTACTTGCTGATTTTCATATTCATGTTCACGTTCTTTCCTCTCATTTTCAGCTATCTCTTTATTGCATTTCACAATTTCAGTAGGTGTCAAAGGTAGCAAAATTATTTTCTTTCCTTTGTGCATAAGAGAATACTTATTACTTCTACCATGATGAGTTGCATGGGTATCAAATTCCCATGGACGACCTAATAAAAGTGAGCAGGCTTGCATAGGCACTACGTCGAAATCAACAACATCGTGATAAGAACCAATGGAAAAATGCACTCTCGTAGATTGTGTTACCTTCACCTTACCGCTGTTGTTGAACCACTAAATGTGGTACGGATGAGGATGCGCACGTGTGGTCAAGCCAAGCTTCTTGACCAAATCTGAATTCACCAAGTTATTACCGCTCACGTCATCAATTATGACACGAACACGGCAATCCTTGACGATGAGGGACATCTGAAACAAATTATGGCGTTGTAGCTTCTCCGTTTGCTCCCTTTGAGTGCTCAACACTCGCTGCACAATTATGGTCCTATAATTCTCCGTAGCAGTGACATCTAAAATTTCCTCGCCATCGCTATCTATCTTATGATCATCATCATTACCTGCAAGGTTAGCTGCAAGAGTATATTCAACCTCAACATCACTAGCACGTACGTAACCACCATCTTCTGTCGCAATGTACGCCCGCTGACTTGGGCAATATTTCATGATATGGCCCATCCTTTTGCAACGGTGGCACACAATCCCCGTTGTACGACCCGTGGAAGCAACCGATGAAGAGCTCTGCGCTGGTGCCTGCACACTAGTAGATTTGCTCATCTCAAGTGCGCGTGACGGTGGTGGCGGTGCTGCTGAACGCGCCCTACTCACGGAGGGGGCAGCAGACCGAAAAAGAGGAGGTGGGGCTGTCTTGGCTTGCGCCGACATTGATCTTAATATAGACGTATTTCCAAAGTTGCTCCTTGTCCTTTGTTGCCTACCCTGCAATTCCTTTTCTGCCAAACAAGCAAGCTGGAACAACCTATTGATATCATTGTACTCTTTGTAATCAACGATGTCCTGAATTTCATGCCTTAAGCCCCCATAAAAGAGAGCCATCTTATCCTCCTCGTCCTCAACAACATTACAACGCAGCATGCCTATTTGTAGTTCTTGATAATATTCTTAATAGATCTATTACCTTGGTCTAAGTGCTGCAATTTCTTACGCATATCACATTTAAAAGCAGGAGGAACAAATCTAGCATGCATAGCTACCTTCAATCTGTCCCATGTATCAGGTGTTAAGCCAGAATTAACTACTTGATTCCACCAAATGATAGCAAAATCTTTAAATTCACTAGTGGCTTGTCTAACTCTATGCACTTCAGGAACTAGATGGGCATTAAATTTTTGTTCAATTGTCATCTCCCAATCTAGATAAGTTTCAGTATCATAAACACCCGCAAAAGATGGTATGGTAAATTTAACTTTAGCAAATAGGTCATCATTAACACAAGCATTGTGGTGCTGAAAATTATTACCTCCCATGCCATGATGGTTGTGATGTAGGCGGTGTCATTGACGTGTATCTTGAGCAGCATGAGCAGCATCGGCGTCGCGGTTTCGCCTCTCATTATCATCTCCCACCCAAGATCTTGGGTTGCATCGTGATCATACTTGCGTCCATTGTTTGGTGGCTGATTCATCATTCTTTCAAGGCGCGTAGTGTGCGCTGCAATACTATCATTGATTGAGTGCTGCAATGTAGCCGTTGTAGCTTGAAGCTTCCTGTCAATGTCCTCATTAATGGTAGTGTGTTGTTTATCCAACAGCGCCATGAGCTCTCCTTTTACAACACACTCTTTCTCATCAGACATCTCACCTGCCATGGTTAGTAGAAAACAAAAGACAACACAAAGGTATTATCCCTATCAACTACTAGGTGATGGAAGGTGGAATCACACACTCTCAAGCATCTTACCACACTCTCAAGCATCTTACCAATGCAATAGGTGGTATAGCCGGTGGCTGGTTTGTGATACCGTGTCGAGCGTAGGTACGATTGAAAGGGGGGACTTGTACTGATCAAGAGTATGTAGAGCTCGGAAGGCACAATATGGTAGCAAGGATTAGAAAAAACCGTAACCCGATTAACAAAGCTGAATAAGGGTCCAAAGTACTAGTCATGGTTGCTGGTCTAAAAAGTGTCCCTAGCCCTAGCACAACACTGACTGAAACAAGGGACCAAACACAAAGGATTGAAGGGATGCAAGCAAACCTGATTACTTCTTTCTTTCTCTCTCTTTTTTTTGTGAATGCGCACCTGACTCAAATCTCTTCAAATTCCTCTTCCGGGTCTAGGGAGGTATATGGGTCACAAACTTTTTGTAAAATGCAGGGGTATAAAGGTAATTAAAAGATTCTCTCTCACTCTCTAAACTTTGATTTTTTTTATCGTGTTGCTGAAGTCAGATGAATCCTTCTGAAAACAACCTCTATTTTTTCTTTTTCTTTTTTTCCTTTTTTTCTCTGTCACAAACCAAAATCAATCTTGGTTAGGGTTTGCCACAGTAGGGACTTTGGCTGTCACAGTAGAGGTGTAGTGGCAGCAAGGTGCTGGAGTGTCACGGTGGCAAGGTGCTAGAGTGCCGCAGCACCGGTGGTGGCAGGGCAAATTGGCGGCTGAGGCAAGGAGAGCGACAGGGCGATTTGGTTGGCGCGGCAGGCGTTTGGATTAGTGTTGGTGTGGCAGCGGAGGGTGACGACTAGAGACCAAGAACACGACTCTAAACCAGCAACACGACTTAGACAAAGGACACAAATTCAACAACGTGAACCCAACAATGGAAATTGCAAAGGCACAAAGGGTGATGGGACAGCAGAAGAACACGACGAACAAATTATTTTTGTGGAGCTAATTTTCTGGAGTTTTTAGGATGATGAACAGCAACTAATCTAAAAGGGGGGGAACTATGATTACCTAACGGGCAACCTTTGCTCTAATACCACCTAATGTGACTGTGGCCCGATCTTCCGAAAGGTATTGATATGTCGATTGTGGAGAACACGACGTTGATGATCCAAAGGCTCCGACCAAAATGGATCGAACCCCTCGCAATCACTACACCACTACTCTAATGGTTATCAATCGTGCCGAACACAGTTGACCTCGCCAAGAAGGCTATCTCCTGCAAGCAAATCGAGAACACAAGTAAGAGAGTAGAAGATGCAATCTGAAATTGTATTGTGAATAATGATTAAGCTCATAAAGTTGGGGTTCCTCAAACCAAACATACGCCAAAATTGCTATATAGAATAATCTAAAAAAACCCACTTAGAGAGGTGTCAGTAACTGACTATTTATGAGGAGAACAGGGGGAGAGGGAATTTCGGCCAAGGGGGTTGGCGCACAAGACAAGGGGTGCGCATAGCCCCTGGTTTCCTATCCTATTACATGACCTGTGGGTCCAATGGAAGGTGGCGTAGCACCTAATGCTCTCGGCTTAAGATGGAGTAGAAGTAAAACTTGTGGCCGAGCTAAAAACTTGGGGAGGAGATCTTGTGCTGATGGACTTCCTTTTCTTGGGCACAATTAGATGGACTTCTTTTTCTTGGGCGCAATCAGCGCAAATGACCAGAACTTGAGGGATCCTTCCCATTATTCCTAAGTAACAAAATATCACAATTATTAGTTAGTATACCATTCTGCACAGATAAATTATTAGCACCTAGAAAAGAGCTTACCTCATAATTTAAGTGACGTGCACGAGCTCTTGTCATAGGACCTTGTAGTTCAGCAACCGGATCTGGAGGATTTTTTGTAGTGTGTGTATCTGAAGGAGTGATGTCCTCATCACGGGGCGCTTGGGGCAGCCTGGTGTGCGGTCGAGGAAAACCACCGCTTGCTGAAATTTGAGCGGCCCTCTTCCTCTTTCTTGATTCATCCAAGGCTTGACTCTTGCTCTCTACCACTATGGCCGACCATATGTTGAAAGTTCCAGAAGTCATGGACGGTGAGCACAAGTTGCATCTCCTCCATTAAGCCATTCATGAAACGGCTTTGACAGTGCATGTCGGTGGAGACGTCATCTGGAGCATAACGAGCTAAAAAGTTCAACTGTGTAGATACTTCGTGCCACTCTTCATTCCTTGCTTGAGGGCAAGGAATTGTTGTTGCTTTATCAACAAAATTCCCTCAGGGATGTGAGCCTCCTGGAAAGCGCACCTTGAATTTGTTCCAAGTTGGAACGTCTCCATTTAGTTGCATGGCGGAGAAATTGTCCCACCAAGCGCTCGCGGCTGCCTCCAGCTGATAGCTGACGAACAAGACTCTCTCAATGCCAAATCATTAAGCAATCACTATCTTCTTCTCGGTGGTCTGGAGCCAATCCTCCACCTCCATGGGATCTTCAGTGCTCAAGAAAGTTGGGGTATTCGTTCGCTAGAAGTCAGCGAGTCCCCCATGTGCCCTTTGTGCTCCCGATGGTCCTGGCGCTGGGGAGGTGTTGCGGGCGATGATCTCAAGGATCCGAGTTTGATCTATTTGGTTCCTTTCAATCTGTGCCAGGACTTCCTCCATCGTAGGTGGCAGGGGAAGTACTTATTCTCGCTGACCGCCTTGCTGAAATTGGCGGTTTGCTCGCTCCACTCGCTCACCCCGAGTGTGGGGCTCTAGATCAGCACAGGGAGGGGGTCTCGGGTGTGGAGATCCCTCTTCTTCTTGAGCTCTCAAACGAGTGGTAGCTCCTACCATCCTATTGCCACAAGGATGGTTAGCCATAGATGAAAGATATGTTCAATGAGTGCGAACCAAATTCTGGACAGCGAGCGTATACTACTTTATCTAGCATGCATAATGATATAAAATGCGCAAAAACTTAACACCAAATGGGTGTACAAAGGCACTAGGTCTTGTACAAGATCCGTAAAAGCAAAAGATAGTTTTCCGGCACGATTACATTCATATTAGCCCGTAGGTGAATGACAATCGCCTGAAACAAAAAGTTCTTGCAATAAAACATAAAAGAGTTCAACAACGCTATCCTATTACATAAAATTAAAGATAGATGCTCATTGAACACACTTCCGTAGAGTGAGCTTGCGACCCTAATGTCCTAGTCATCGGTGTAGTTATCTCAATTGAAATTCACAGGGAATTCACTAAGGAGATGATATCCAGGTGATCCTAAGTCTTTGGGGTCGAACGGGTTAACGAGACGCAATGGAGATCCTTGTTCGACCACGTGGCCTCCAGCAGGGTCTGGCCTATGGGTGCGAGCAATGCCCACTGACATACGGGCTTGGTGTCTTGGCCCATAGTTGGGTACTCGTCCTCCCACTTCGGGAAGACAGCACTTCGGAGGTGCAGAAGCATATGGGGAGACCTCGTTTGTGCCAAAAAGCATGTTACAGTGAATGAGCCCCATGTTACACATGAGTTGTAGGTGCTCCTGGGCCACCATGAGATGTTGTAGTGTCTTGTACAACTCATGCATAGAGCAGTGATGAACTTGGTCCATGATATGAACCAACCTTGCTAATTGCCTCACTTGGGGATCTTCCTCGTACTGGATCCTAGCGCAGGTGTTTACCTCCGTGTCATGTTCTCGCATGGGAAAGTGGTCGTATGGTGGTTGAGACAACTCCGTCAAGTCATGACGAAGATGGCTCATGGCCACACGAGCCACTTCCTACAACGCCATGGTCTCAGAAGTGCCACGTGCCTGGAAACAATACAGAATGCTTCTCATAACTTGTCTTGAGGTGATGTTGATCACTGCCAGGTATTCTTCCATGCCTGGTCCTTTGTTGTGGTGGTAGATAGAGTACTGGGGTTGATACGTGAAGTTGGCCCTCCACATCATGTCTCAAAGAAGCGCCGGATAACCATCAACATTCTCCGCTTGGGTTTCCTTGACCAAGTACTGATGACTCATCTAAAGGCAAGAAGGACAAGGCAAGAGGGAAAGTTAGTTTATAAATCCAAATGAGAGTAGGGTAAGAAAATGACTCTAAGCTGGATAAAGAATAAAAGAGATACATAACTTGACTTTCTGAAATTCATTTGATAATTTAAAATACTTTGCGTAAAAGACTTGCTTAACACTATCGCCAGTGTTATTTCTAACCTACAGTAAGTATGGCTCTAATACCAAACGTTGTGAGGACCTTAAATAACTCTGGGCCTTAAATAAATGAATTTCAAATTAACTCCATCCAAGTGAGAATTCCTGACCGAAACTAGAGTTCCAATGATCACGCGTACTGCTCCCCCGCACAGTATATATTACACTGGGTTCCTAAGGAACATAGGATTTCACGGTGGCTATGTCCTCACACCACCTATGGTCTAAACCAATAAAACCCACCCCTTACTTGACTTAGCTGCTCCCAACCCGCGTTTGGTAGTACAATAGTTACTTGGAATGACAGCCCAAGGCTTGATCCTTAACGATCCGGACAAGTCTACCACATACCCGAGTCTCGTGCACAAAGGCACCCTCACTAACAACCTCTTGTCCAGACCAAAAACCATTTTAAATAACAAAGTTTAGACTCAAATGACCAAATACGAAGATCTGGATCAAAAGTATAGAAGATAAGGATGTTGTGTTTCCCACGATCGACGGGATAAGCCCGTTAATCGGACAATCGACAATTCTAGACTTGCATGGCTAAGCACTCCATAAACAAAATAGAATACATCTCAACCATCTATCCTTAAGCATATATGTAGTGGAAATTGACAAGGATAGCATCACGAGTAGGACATAACTAACTACACATCACAAAAATATTGACATAACAAAATAGCATGCATGCAAATATCATTGCATTTCAAAACACTACTTATCAAAAGCCAGGATCAACATGATGCAAAAACAAAGTTCAAATGATGCTTGTCTTGCTAGTATTCGAGTTGCTCGCTCTCAGTAGCGTAGGAGTCTACGTCGATCACTTCGGAATCTATATAAAATGACATCGAATAAACACCAAGAAAAACCTAAAAATTTAAATTGCTCAAAAATGCATGAATTGTATACAGTAGCTAGATGATGAATTTAGGTGAAAGAATTATTCCGATTGGTGTTAGTATGTGAAAGTTATAGTAGTTTGAAAAATCAGATTTCTTGAGAATGCTGAAAACAGTGCTTTGGTTACTATTTAACGGTTCGGCTATACATGGTCAGAAGAGGTTCGACTACATGACGTCGGGAGTCCAAAAACACAGAGAAACTCTTGGGTCTTCACTTCTGTGCTTGCCGTTGTCGATGTGGTCCACGATGATACGCTAAGCAATTGAATGCATTGTGAGACCCCGACGTTTATTAAGCTCATAATACTTAGTCATCCAATTGACCATAGTATTATCAACCAAATAAACCCAGTCTCGAGAGATGTATACTTCCCAGAATGCAGTATACATACCTCACAACAAAAGAATGTATCAATTCCATACAACACATAGTACATAAGCAACAAACCAGAAGTTAATATTAATAAGGAATAGGTCATTACAAAGAGGGCCTTCGGCCAAATAACAACAAACTACAAAGATACACAATGAAGCAAAAGTGCCATAAAGATGGCCCAAAATAAGAGCCAACCAAAGTGCCTTTAGCCCACAAGGCAATCGACCGACCGCCAAGCTAGTCGCTCTCCCAACCACCAAGACAACTCACAAAAGTAAAGCCCTTTGGGCTCTACCTCCTCTGCAACAAAGTTGTTAAGCAAAAGAAAATGAGTACAATAAATTGTTTATTGTACTCGCAAGACCGACGTGTAAGATAACAGAACTATAATTTAGCTATATGCAAGCTTTATTTAAGTGGATGAGGCTTTGGACTCATTTAAGCACAAAGCAAGTTTTCATTTGCAATAATATAGTAGATTGAAAGCAATTTGACAAAGCATTTTAATTGTTGAAATAACAACGAGATAAATAACATGGTAACAACAACAAGAACAACCAGGAAGTGACCAACCCAAGTCACCACAACAATAGCATGAACTCCCGCTCATACCAACCATGTCAAGTTTTAATTAAAGGTTGTAGTCTAGTCTTGAACGACCTTACCAAGCATGTCCATAACCTAGGACGAGGCTATTCAATAGTTTTATCCTGCAGGTGTACCACTGTACCCACACGCCGGATCGCCTTTCCATTAGGCACACTACCTTTGGTATGCTTACAGCTAAGTCCTCGAGATATTTCCAATGGACAATGCTAATTCGAGTCGCACAACCCACGGGAGAAGGAGACATCACACAACCTTCCCGAAGCTAATGCTCCTCCCACATCACACACACATTTTATCTTTAAAACACACCAACCGAGCGACCCCAATTAACACCGCCCAAAGTACTTAGTCAAGAGGGGTTCCATATGCCCCTCGTGTGGTTAGTACGTAAATCGCTGGCTTAGTGACCCAAGTACTCGGTCCTTAGGGACCCGGCATACCACCACATCCAAAAACCACGCCATCCATCCAATATGCCCAAGTCTAAATCAATCTTTTATTTTCAGTTTTTGATTTTACAAATTAATCAAAGCACAAGTGCTGGACATATAGGAGTAATAATCAGTTTTGAGTGATCAAGACCATCGACTAAGTCGATGATTGCCCATTTCTATCGTTACTAAGCATGTCTAAGCAATTTAATCGAAACTACTAAGTGATAAGAGCTCATCCAACGAGCTCAAACCACAGCAAATAACCTAGGCTCATGGTAGTAGAGGATAAACAATTCCTACAGATCATGCAACTATAGGCTTGCTAGCGACATTTAACACAAAGTAGCATGCATACATAGAAGTAAAACGATATATTAAGCTTTAAAGTAATGGGACAATGATGGAAATGATCAAACTGCTTGCCTTGCTGTTGCTGGTCAATTTGTTGCGGAGGGTCACTCTCGGGATCACCACAAATGTCGAAACCTAACGGAAAGGCGAGAAAGAACCGATAAGAACGACGAAAAACAACAAAGACAGCACAACAAACGAACTCCAAATTCTCTGAATTTTCTACAGCAGCAAGAGGGTGATTTTAGGAATATTGCAACAAGAACCAATTGATTTGGATTCTCAATGCAAAAGTTATGAGCAAAACAATTCTGCTCAGCCCCTAAAATACCAAACTGCACTATTCATTAATTTAATTATGAGGCAACATTTTCTAGAACAGAAGTGAAGCTGAAATTTTTACTGTAAAACCAGCACCTCACGAGATGAATAACACAATTGAGTTCATCTCATTTGGAGCTATATTGCACTTTCTATAATTTTTCAAAAACAAGAACTTGAACAAAATTATAATGCACAAGTCCTCATTTTTATAACAGCAACAAGCTCAAAACTAATTTTCACAGTGAGTTCATTATTAGAGGAAACCAACAACGTTTATTAGAGGAAACCAACAACGTTGGTCTCACTCAAAAATAATCTACAGAGCATTAGTTTTGTATTTTACAAGTTAAGCATTGATTTAAGTGTATATTTTAAAGTTGGTTTTAAAATCTAATGGCAAATTGTGCTCTGGAGTTGAACTCAACTTACAATCATTTTTGGATTAAAGTCAAGTCCAAGACAGAGCCAACATACTTTGAATGACCTCAAATGGATTTAAAATGAGAAAGATATGCAATTTTAAAGTTATACCTTTCTCGCCACAATTTAACAAACTCACTAGGACTTTCTAAAAACTCTAAAGACACAGGAGAACATATGCGGCTCAGATCAAACACGGGGAGGTCCTCAGCGGTTGAGATCTTCCAAAGGAAGATCCAAACTATCAAGATCTCCCGAGGAAGATCTACATCGCCGAGACCTCACGGGGAGGTCCCGGACGGTCCAGATGTTCCAAGGAGGTCCTTGATGGTCCAGATCGTCCGAGGGAGGACCTTGACGGTCAAGATCTACCCGGGAGGTCATGAAAGGCCGAGATGGCTTCGGAGAGGTCCTAAGCGGAGGTCTAACGTCCACGAGACCTCCGTGGAGGTCCGGACGGCCAAGATTGCGCAAGGAGAGGTCTTGGGCGCTCCGGATCTCCTGGAGGAGGTCATGGATGTCCCAGAGCTCGCGATAAAATTAGCGCACGCGCACGCCCGCTTGGACAAGAGATTAAATGCGCTGTATTGGACATCAAGGAGGTCCGCGTGCGGAAGTCTTAAATGCGCAACACGGAGGATTAAATGCAGCTAAGACATGCCCATGATTTCAATGATTTGAGCACATGATTAGTGCATTAACTCGGCGGATCTTTGTCCGAAAACGGCAATAGCGCCGCAGCTTCTTGTCCAACAAGATCTGAGCTCAAAGAAGTGGTTATTGCCGCGATGCGGACCTCGCCATGACAACCAAAGACATCCCGTGTGCGCAATAGTGTTGCGCACACCATGAGCTCACTCTCGACGGCGACGACGATTTTAATCGCCATGAGCCGAGAGGACAGAGATGACCAAGACGGCCAAAAGACAAAATGCAAAAAGGAAGCTCATGCATGACATTCAAGCGTGTGCTCAACAAAAAGCTCCGCGACATCATTCAGCGGTGCCAACAACTAAGGGACTAACAGGGGAGTACCGGAGGTCCTTAAGATGCCGGGAGGTCGTGGAGGTGATGACCGAGTTGGGGAAGACAATGAAGCTTCACGCCCAAGGCACCAGCTCAAGCTCAACTTTGTCCACCTCTGAAAAATGCCCAAACAAATTAAGTTAGGGTTAACTTCCAAGAGGTTTTGGGAGCAAAAGTGAGCGAGGGTTTGAAAAGGAGCCACTGAACTTCTTATGCCACCGAGGAGCTCCAAGGACTTCAACAATGGCAGCCACCAAAGGAGGAGGTGAGTGAGGAGGAGCTCACCACGCACAAGATGCAAGGCCGAGATCCGTTAGTGTGCAAAGGAAGCCAAGGGAGGCTTCAAGGGATAATTATAGCTGAGGTGATGGTTATGAGTGGGGCTAAGCTCCATGGTGAGCTTAGCCCACGGGTTGGTCCATGGGGTGGCAAGGACATGAGGTTGACAAGGGGGCAGGCCTATGCCGACTGAAGCGGAAAGTCGACCAGCATTAAATGCGGTCGTGAGAGAGTCGTGAAAAGGACACAATGGCGGCAGCAATAACTCCACTGGCCTCGAGCACGCATGCGTGACCAAGGTAGGAGAAGAACAGGAGGTCCTTATGACCGCTGGATAAGACACAGGAGAGGTCCTGCCCTCCGATGTCATTTTTGAACCGTTACGCCAAAGGATCGGAGCAGTCCCACCACACGATCAAGGATGGGGAGGTCGTGGCCCTCCGATTTCCTTAATGTGTAAGCGCACGTGAGAAAATGGGACAGAGGTCCAAAGCGTTGATCTCCATCCAGCAGCACGGACCTCTGTGAGGTCTTAACTGCACGCCAACATAAAAGCTCGAGGGGAGGTCATGGCCTTTGGATTAAAATCCAAGGGCACCGACTGATGGGGAGGTCTCGACACGCACAAGGTGAAAGGGAGGTTCGAGGCCTTGCGGCGAAGCGCAAAGGAGGTCTTAGCCTCCGATTTGGATCTAAGGGCTCCAGAGATGGTCCGAACTGCCCATTGATTATCGACCGCGAGATGTAAATCCAACGGCCAATAAAGGGTGGTCCGAACAGCCCCTTTGATCTCGTGCGTTGAGCAGAGATCCAAAGGTGGAAAAAAGACAAGGGAGGTCATGGCAGTGGATTTTCACCCAAGGGCTATGACCTCAACAAGGCGGAGGACCTTCTCAGTAATGTTTTTGAGGAGGTCGTGGCCTTTGGATGTAAATCCAACGGCTGCGACCTCAAGTGAGTGCAAAGGGAGGTCTGATAGTTAGGTTGAGAGGAGGAGGTCACGACCATGGATTTCCAATCCAATGGCTGTGACCTCACGTAGGTGCGATGCCTAAGTGGTTTAACAGCGAGGGGAGGTCAGGGCCGGTTGGATCTTAATCCAAGGGCCAAGACCTCAACAAGGTGGAAGGTGGTTTTTGAGGTTTGATAACAAGGGGAGGTCAGGGCCGGTTGGATCTTAATCCAAGGGCCAAGACCTCAACAAGGTGGGAGGTCTTCGCGGTGTTGATCATGAGGAGGTCGTGGTGTTGGATGTAAATCCAACACGCGACACTGATCAAGGTGGAGAGGAGGTCACTGTGGGTGCAGACATGGTCGGGGCCGACCAACTTTTGAACATGGCTAGCCCAAGGAACAAAGTAGGCTTTTGAATTTAGTTTTCAACAAACTGGGACTTAGCAGAATTATTTGGGATAGCATTTCAACTCCAAAATTCATGAAATTTTTACAGGAGCTTGTTGACAAGAAGATTAACCTTACATAAAATTTCCAGAGGTTATTATGCAATGCATTTTCTCAGGAAATTCATTAAGGTTGTTCAATGATTCATTTTGCCTCCAAAATTATCAAACAAGTTTTACAACTTGTGATATTTTTCAGAGGGGTCCCACCTCAGTTTTAGGACCAAGGAAAATACTTTCCAATTGTTTGGCACAAGATTTAAGATAATTGGAAAAGGAATTTGACTTTTGGTCAACAAGAGCTTTGTGTTTTGGATTACACAACTCTTGGACAAGAATTACATGAGATTTTAGGGTTTTCAAGTTGTGAAAAAAGTTTTAATTTCTACACATATAATTATACTTGATTAACCCTAATTACACATTTGGGATGTTACAAAATCTCTCCCCTTACAAAATCTTGTCCCGAGATTTGGCTCACTCGAAAGAAAGATGGATAGTCCGCACGCAGACGATCTTCTCTTTCCCAAGTAGCCTCATCCTCGTAATGGTTTGACCACTGAACTTTAAGGAACTTGATGGTCTTATTCCTTGTCCTTCGCTCGGACTCATCGAGCACGCGAACAGGTGCTCGCGATAGGTCAAATCGGGTTGGACATCGAGAGTTTCCAACGGAGCTTCCTCGGTTGGAACACGGAGGCACTTCTTAAGCCGACACATGGAAAACATCATGTACCCCTCAAGTGCAGTAGCAACTCCAACTTATAGGCAATAGCTCCTTCTTCTCGATAACGTGGTAGGGACCGACATATCGAGGAGCTAACTTGCCATTGACGCCAAACGTTGATGGCCCTTCAAAGGAGAGACTTTGAGATAAACAAAGTCATTAGGCTCAAAACGCAACTCACGCCGACGGCGATCCGCATAGCTCTTTTGCCTAGATTAAGGCATGCGCAAACGCCACGAATAAGCCGGACTTGGCGCCGGCCTCATTGATTGAGTCCGCCAAAGAGAGGTCTCTCACCGGTCTCGACCAGTTCAACGGGTTCTACACTTTCTCCGCATAAGGCCTCAAATGGTGCCATGCCGAGACCGCCCGAAGTCTGTTGTTATAAGAAAATCTTCGCGAATGGCAAGCATTTCTCCCAATGCTTCCCATATGAAAGGACACAAGCATGAAGCATGTCTTCCAAAACTTGGTTGACCTCTCGGTCCGACCATCGGTTTGGGGTGAAATGCCGCTTTGAAAGCAAGACGAGTTCCCATAGCCTCTGCAAGCTATGCCAAAACGAGACGTGAAAAGGATCCACGATCCGACACGATCGTCTTCGCACACCGTGCAAACTCACGATCTTGGCGATGTAGAGCTCGCCAAAAGACCTACCCGGTTCGGTCTTGACGGAAGGAAATGTGCCACCTTAGTCAATCGATCGATGACGACCCAAATGGCATCATTCTTCTTCGGGATGTGGGTAGACCGTGATGAAGTCCATTCCGATCGAATCCCACTTCCACTCAGAACCGGCAAAGGTCAAGCGATCTGCAGACGCCGATGCTCGGCCTTGACACGACGACCACGCGCCGCGCCTTGGCAACGAACTCGCGATCTCCTCTTCATTCGGGTCCACCAAAATCTCGACGAAGATCTTGATACATCTTTGTGGCCCCGGATGAATGGATAAAGGTGAATCATGGGCTTCATGGAGGATTAAATTCCGCAACTCCATGTCCTTTGGAACCACAAGGCGTTGTTCAACCTCACGACGCCATGCTCATCCTCGAGAAGCACTTGGTCATTCCATTCTTGACATTTGCCTTAATGTGGCTCACTCCAACATCCGATCGCCGAGCGGACTTGATCCGATCCACCAAGGTTGGTTGCACAACCAAGGCAATGAGAGAACCACGCTCAACTAAACCCAAGTTGAGACGCTGAAACTCTTCCGTAAGAGCGGCGAAGCTCCTCGACAACAAGGCATGGCAATGCGCTTTATGACTAAGCGCGCCGGAACGACATTAGCCTTGCCCGATGGTAGTGTATACCCATGTCATAATCCTTGATCAACTCCAACCATCTCCTTTGCCCGAGGTTCAGTCAGTGGGTGAACAAATACTTAAGGCTCTTGTGATCCGAATACACTTCACAACGACACCGATTAGGTAATGTCGCCAAATCTTAAGTGCATGAATCACGTAGCCTAACTCCAAATCATGGGTAGGATAGTTAAGCTCATGAGGTCTCAATTGCCTTGATGCATAGGCCACTACCTTGCCTTCTTGCATAAGAACACAACCGAGGCCTCGACGAGAAGCATCGTAAAAGATATCGAAACTTCGATGGATATCGGGAAGAACAAGAACGGAGCGGTGGTCAAACGCTTTTGAGTATTTGGAAACTTTCTCACACCCAGCGGACCACACGAACTTCTTGTCCTTCTTGAGCAACTCCGTCATCGGCCATGATCTTGGAGAAGTTCTCGATAAAGCGACGATAATATCCCGCTAAACCGAGAAAACTCCGCACATCGGTGACCAAACAGTTGACTCCATGAAAGAACATCGCCGACCTTGTTAGGATCAACGGCCACGCCTCTGCTGAAAGAACGTGGCCTAAGAAGGCCACTTCCTTCAACTGCACGCGACTTGTCAACTTCGCGACAAATGGTGCTCACGTAGCTTGCCTAACACAAGCTTCAGATGCTCGGCATGTTCCTCATCGTTCTTGGAGTAGATAAGGATATCATCGATGAAGACCACGACAAACTTATCCAAATACTCCATGAATACCGAATTCATGAGATTCATGAACAAGGCAGAGCATTGGTTGCCGAATGACATGACGGTGTACTCATAAGCCAGCCGTGGCAGTAGAGAACGCCGTTTTGGAATATCCTCGTGTCGAATACTTAACCTCGATGATATCCCACTCTCAAATCAATCTTGGAGAAAACTCGAGCTCCACCAATTGATCGAAGAGATCGCCAATGCGGGCAATGGATACTTGTTCTTTACCGTCACTTCATTAAGTGGGCGTAATCGACGACATCATGCTAAAGTACCATCCTTCTTCTTTACGAAGATTGCCGGACAACCCCAAGGAGATGAGCTAGGCGAATGAAACCCTTCTTGCAGCTCACTTAATCGCTTCTTCAATTCCACCAACTCGCTCGGTGGCATCCGATAAGGCCTCTTTGAGATAGGGGCGTACCAGAGCCAACTCAATGACAAACTCGAGGTCTCGAACGGGTGGCATCCCGGAAGATTCGGGAAAGACATCAACGAAGTCACAAACTGTTGGGACTTCGCTAATATCTAGAGCGGCTTCGCTTCAAGCCAAGAGATGCGGATCTAGCGACTTCGGTGGCGAAGCTTAACCTCGCCGCGAGGGACTAGATAGAGATGAGCTTCTGGCGAATCGATTTGCCCCATGTGCCGGGACAACCAATCCATGCCAAGAATCACATCAAGACTCGCTGAATGGAGAAGGATAAGGTTTGCTAAGAAACCTACCCTTCGATCTCGATAGGAACATCCTACACTCAGATTCACTCTCAACTCCGAACCAGAGAGCGAATGAGTAAGCGGGACCGACAATGGAGAGAAAAGAAGCTCTCCAACAGCGCAAAAGACTCGTAAACAAATGAATGAGATGCTCTGAATCAAACAAAACAAAGAGCGGATGAGAGTTAACGAAAGTGTACCTAGCACGACGCCGGGTGCCTCTGAGCCTCCTCTGCGACGGCGTTGACGCGACCACTACCCACGCCTTTGGGTAGCCGGACGATCTTCCGGTCCCGAGTGCACCACCTCCTCGCCCGCGTCCTCCATTAGGATGAGGGGTCGCTCGCCTTCTTAGGGCATTGGTTCGCATAATGCCCCTTCCGTTGCATGAGAAACATGTGACCCCGGCACTGGTTATGGGGCCGCTCACGACTCGCAGTGCGTGGATCGAGACACGGCTCATGCGGCGAACGAGGAACAAGGTGTAACCTCGGGCGCCAAGAATGAGACGGTACCCTAGAGATCGCCAAGCGGGGCGGAAGAATCGCCTCGATGACTTATGGGCCTCCCACTTGCGCTATGGAGTCCATAAGCTCTTGAGCCGCATGCTCGCGATGATGGCCTTGTCGACCAAGGTCCGAAAATCGGAAAGTCGACAATGGATAGCTTGTCCTTCACTCCTCGCATAAGCCACGCCAACTTGGCTCATTAGCCATATCGGTGTACGCCCTCGTGAGCATAACGAGCTAGATGGTTGAACTCAGAGACATACTCCATGATCGAGCCACGCCTTGCTTGAGCAAGAAGAAACTCCCGCTTGATCTCCATCAAGCCGGCAGGATATGAGCCCGACGGAAAGCAAGACGTAAACTCCTCCCAAGAGACGGTGTGGTCTGCGGCTGCATGGCGAGAAAGCTCTCCCACCATGACAAGGCTGCACCCTCGAGCCGGTGCGATGCAACAGCGCCTTCTCGTGCTCCTGCATCACATGATCGCGGAGCTTACGCCCACCGACGGCCAATCGTCTGCATCCAACGGGTCCTCGACCGAAAAGGTAGGAGGCCGAGTACGAAGAAACTCCGCGAGTCCTCCACGCGGCCGATGGGCGCTCCTTGCCCGCATCCTCAAGCTCCGTAAGTGTAAGGTGGTGTTGCGCGATGACGCCCAAGAGAACTCTCTCACATCCGCGGTTGCGCCGATCCAAGAAGAACCTCGCCATGGTCGGAGGAGGAGGAAGCTCTCGTCCGAACCACCGATCGCCTTGGCCGCTACGAAAAGGCCCGCCATCCTATTACAAGAAATTTTGGTTAGCAACTAAACTCGAAAATCAAAGCCTTAAAGAGAAACAAAAGCGATCGACTAGGGGAATGGAATATCACCCTAAACGAAAGCCAAAACCGCGAGTAAATTAACTTTAGAAGCTTCTAAAAGACTCTAAAACAGCCAAGAAACACCAAAAGCAAGGCTCAACTTCTCAACTCAACTAACCCGTATTGAATGAACGAGTAATTGATCGAGAAGATTAAAAATCAGATTGTAAGATGAGATCTAAAACTATTAGAGAGCAAGGTTAATGCAGCGAAATAAGTGTTAGATACTTAGCTAACTAGTATCACATCTTACCCTTTTATTCCCACAAGTTTTTGTTGATTTAACCTCTCATTCTCTACCCTAATTGGAACCTTTGAGCTTGCTGTCCGAAATTGACGCTTGCTGTCCAGATTTTGCATCCAAGCTTCCAAATAAATTGTCCATTCCGAAGCTTCAAAACCTTGTAAATGGGCAGCTAACACTTCAATTTGCCAAACTCATTGATTCCCCAAAACCCCATTAATCGATAACAACTATTTTGTAGAAGGAAGAGAGGAAAACAACTTTTAAAACTTAAATTAGAGTGAGATGAGAAGAGAAAGCTCAGATAGATGAGGAGTAAAATCTGAGAATTTTCATAAGCTTCCAAAACTCATTTGACACTTTGAAATTAGGTTTTCAAAATATCCTAAAGGCGACCAAGCTTACGTTACATTACGGTCGAACGGCTCGATACCAACTTTTGTGAGACCTCGACGCTTATTAAGCTCATAATACTTAGTCATCCAATTGACCCTAGTATTATCAACCAAATAAACCAGCCTCTCGAGAGATGTATACTTCCTGAATGCAAGATACATACCTCACAACAAAAGAATGTATCAATTCCATACAACACATAGTACATAAGCAACAAACCGGTTAATATTAATAAGGAATAGGTCATTACAAAAGAGGGCCTTCGCCAAATAACAACAAACTACAAAGATACACAATGAAGCAAAAGTGCCATAAAGATGGCCCAAAATAAGAGCCAACCAAGGTGCCTTTAGCCCACAAGGCAATCGACCGACCGCCAAGCTAGTCGCTTCTCCCAACCACCAAGACAACTCACAAAAGTAAAGCCCTTTGGGCTCTACCTCCTCTGCAACAAAGTTGTTAAGAAGCAAATGAGTACAATAAATTGTTTATTGTACTCGCAAGACCGACGTGTAAGATAATGTAACTATAATTTAGCTATATGCAAGCTTTATTTAAGTGGATGAGGCTTTGGACTCATTTAAGCACAAAGCAAGTTTTCATTTGCAATAATATAGTAGATTGAAAGCAATTTGACAAAGCATTTTTAATTGTTGAAATAACAACGAGATAAATAACATGGTAACAACAACAAGAACAACTCGAAGTGACCAACCCAAGTCACCACAACAATAGCATGAACTCCCTGCTCATACCAACCATGTCAAGTTTTAATTAAAGGTTGTAGTCTAGTCTTGAACGACCTTACCAAGCATGTCCATAACCTAGGGCGAGGCTATTCAATAGTTTTATCCTGCAGGTGTACCACTGCATCCACACGCCGCATCGCCTTTCCATTAGGCACACTACCTTTGGTATGCCAAGCACGGCTAAGTCCTACGAGACATTTCCAATGGACAATGCTAATTCGAGTCGCACAACCCACGGGAGAAGGAGACATCACACAACCTTCCCGAAGCTAATGCTCCTCCCACATCACACACACATTTTATCTTTAAAACACACCAACCGAGCGACCCCAATTAACACCGCCCAAAGTACTTAGTCAAGAGGGGTTCCATATGCCCCTCGTGTGGTTAGTACGCGAAATCGCTTGGCTTAGTGACCCAAGTACTCGGTCCTTAGGGACCCAGGCATACCACCACATCCAAAAACCACGCCATCCATCCAATATGCCCAAGTCTAAATCAATCTTTTATTTTCAGTTTTTGATTTTACAATTAATCAAAGCACAAGTGCTGGACATATAGGAGTAATAATCAGTTTTGAGTGATCAAGACCATCGACTAAGTCGATGATCGCCCATTTCTATCGTTACTAAGCATGTCTAAGCAATTTAATCGAAACTACTAAGTGATAAGAGCTCATCCAACGAGCTCAAACCACAGCAAATAACCTAGGCTCATGGTAGTAGAGGATAAACAATTCCTACAGATCATGCAACTATAGGCTTGCTAGCTTACATTTAACACAAAGTAGCATGCATACATAGAAGTAAAACGATATATTAAGCTTTAAAGTAATGGGACAATGATGGAAATGATCAAACTGCTTGCCTTGCTGTTGCTGGTCAATTTGTTGCGGAGGGTCACTCTCGGGATCACCACAAATGTCTAAACCTAACGGAAAGGCGAGAAAGAACCGATAAGAACGATTTAAAACAACAAAGACAGCACAACAAACGAACTCCAAATTCTCTGAATTTTCTACAGCAGCAAGAGGGTGATTTTAGGAATATTGCAACAAGAACCAATTGATTTGGATTCTCAATGCAAAAGTTATGAGCAAAACAATTCTGCTCAGCCCCTAAAATACCAAACTGCACTATTCATTAATTTAATTATGAGGCAACATTTTCTAGAACAGAAGTGAAGCTGAAATTTTTACTGTAAAACCAGCACCTCATGAGATGAATAACACAATTGAGTTCATCTCATTTGGAGCTATATTGCACTTTCTATAATTTTTCAAAAACAAGAACTTGAACAAAATTATAATGCACAAGTCCTCATTTTTATAACAGCAACAAGCTCAAAACTAATTTTCACAGTGAGTTCATTATTAGAGGAAACCAACAACGTTGGTCTCACTCAAAAATAATCTACAGAGCATTAGTTTTGTATTTTACAAGTTAAGCATTGATTTAAGTGTATATTTTAAAGTTGGTTTTAAAATCTAATGGCAAATCAGTGCTCGGAGTTGAACTCAACTTACAATCATTTTTGGATTAAAGTCAAGTCCAAGACAGAGCCAACATACTTTGAATGACCTCAAATGGATTTAAAATGAGAAAGATATGCAATTTTAAAGTTATACCTTTCTCGCTTCACAATTTAACGACTCACTAGGACTTTCTAAAAACTCTAAAGACACGGGAGAACATATGCGCTCAGATCAAACACGGGGAGGTCCTCAACGGTTGAGATCTTCCAAAGGAAGATCCAAACTATCAAGATCTCCCTGAGGAAGATCTACATCGTCAGGACCTCACAGGGGAGGTCCTGGACGGTCCAGATGTTCCAAGGGAGGTCCTTGATGGTCCAGATCGTCCGAGGGAGGACCTTGACGGTCAAGATCTACCCGGGGAGGTCATGAAAGGCTGAGATGGCTTCGGAGAGGTCCTAAGCGGAGGTCTAACGTCCACAGACCTCCGTGGAGGTCCGGACGACCAAGATTGCGCAAGGAGAGGTCTTGGGCGCCCGGATCTCCTGAGGAGGTCATGGATGTCCCAGAGCTCGCGATAAAAATTAGCGCACGCGCACGCGCTAGGACAAGAGATTAAATGCGCGCTGGACATCAAGGAGGTCCGCGTGCGGGAGGTCTTAAATGCGCAACACGGGAGGATTAAATGCAGCTAAGACATGCCCATGATTTCAATGATTTGAGCACATGATTAGTGCATTAACTCGGCGGATCTTTGTCCGAAAACGGCAATAGCGCCGCAGGTTCTTGTCCGACAAGATCTGAGCTCAAAGAAGTGGTTATTGCCGGCGATGCGGACTCGCCATGACAACCAAAGACATCCCTGTCGCGCAATAGTGTTGCGCACACCATAAGCTCACTCGACGGCGACGACGATTTTAATCGCCATGAGCCGGAGAGGACAGAGATGACCAAGACGGCCAAAAGACAAAATGCAAAAAGGAAGCTCACGCGACATTCAAGCGTGTGCTCAACAAAGCTCCGCGACATCATTCAGCGGGTGCCAAGAACTAAGGGACTAACAGGGGAGTACTGGAGGTCCTAAGATGCCGGGAGGTCGTGGAGGTGATGACCGGAGTTGGGGAAGACAATGAAGCTTCACGGCCCAAGGCACCAGCTCCAAGCTCAACTTTGTCCACCTCTGAAAAATGCCCAAACAAATTAAGTTAGGGTTAACTTCCAAGAGGTTTTGGGAGCAAAAGTGAGCGAGGGTTTGAAAAGGAGCCACTGAACTTCTTATGCCACCGAGGAGCTCCAAGGACTTCAACAATGGCAGCCACCAAAGGAGGAGGTGAGTGAGGGAGGAGCTCAGCCACGCACAAGATGCAAGGCCGAGATCCGTTAGGTGCAAAGGAAGCCAAGGAGGCTTCCAAGGGATAATTTATAGCCCGAGGTGATGGTTAGGAGTGGGGCTAAGCTCCATGGTGAGCTTAGCCCACGGGTTGGTCCATGGGGTGGCAAGGACATGAGGTTGACAAGGGGCAGCCTATCCGACTGAAGATGGAAAGTCGACTGCATTAAATGCGGTCACAGAGAGTCGTGAAAAGGACACAAATGGCAGCGCGCATAACTCCACTCCAGAGCACGCATGCGTGACCAAGGTAGGAGAAGAACAGGGAGGTCCTTATGACCGCTGGATAAGACCCAGGAGAGGTCCTGCCCTCCGATGTCATTTTTGAACCGTTCGCTCCAAAGGATCGGGCAGTCCCACCACACGATCAAGGATGGGAGGTCGTGGCCCTCCGATTTCTTTAATGTGTAAGCGCACGTGAGAAAATGGGACAGAGGTCCAAAGCGTTGATCTCCATCCAACGGCACGGACCTCTGTGAGGTCTTAACTGCACGCCAACATAAAAGCTCGAGGGGAGGTCATGGCCTTTGGATTAAAATCCAAGGGCACTGACCTGATGGGGAGGTCTGATACGCACAAGGTGAAAGGGAGGTCTGAGGCCTTGCGCGTAGCGCAAAGGAGGTCTTAGCCCTCCGATTTGGATCTAAGGGTTTCTAGAGATGGTCCGAATCGCCCATTGATTATCGATCATGAGATGTAAATCCAACGGCCAATAAAGGGTGGTCGAATAGCCCTTTGATCTCATGCGTTGAGCAGAGATCCAAAGGTGGAAAAAAAGACAAGGAGGTCATGGCCGTGGATTTTCGACCCAAGGGCTATGACCTCAACAAGGCGGGAGGACCTTGCTGTAATGTTTTTCGGAGGAGGTCGTGGCCTTTGGATGTAAATCCAACGGCTGCGACCTCAAGTGAGTGCAAAGGGAGGTCTGATAGTTAGGTTGAGAGGAGGAGGTCACGACCATGGATTTCCAATCCAATGGCTGTGACCTCACGTAGGTGCGATGCCTAAGTGGTTTAACAGCGAGGGGAGGTCAGGGCTGGTTGGATCTTAATCCAAGGGCCAAGACCTCAACAAGGTGGAAGGTGGTTTTTGAGGTTTGATAACAAGGGGAGGTCAGGACCGGTTGGATCTTAATCCAAGGGCCAAGACCTCAACAAGGTGGGAGGTCTTCGCGGTGTTGACCGCGGAGGAGGTCGTGGCTGTTGGATGTAAATCCAACGGCTGCGACCTGATCAAGGTGGAGAGGGAGGTCTGCTGTGGGTGCAGACATGGTCGGGCTGGACCAGCTTTGAACATGGCTAGCCCAAGGAACAGTGTAGGCTTTTGAATTTAGTTTTCAACAACTGGGACTTAGCAGAATTATTTGGGGTAGCATTTCAACTCCAAAATTCATGAAATTTTTACAGGAGCTTGTTGACAAGAAGATTAACCTTACATAAAATTTCCAGAGGTTATTATGCAATGCATTTTTCTCAGGAAATTCATTAAGGTTGTTCAATGATTCATTTTGCCTCCAAAAATTATCAAACAAGTTTTACAACTTGTGATATTTTTCAGAGGGGTCCCACCTTAGTTTTAGGACCAAGGAAAATACTTTCCAATTGTTTGGCACAAGATTTAAGATAATTGGAAAAGGAATTTGACTTTTGGTCAACAAGAGCTTTGTGTTTTTGGATTACACAACTCTTGGACAAGAATTACATGAGATTTTAGGGGTTTTCAAGTTGTGAAAAAAAGTTTTAATTTCTACACATATAATTATACTTGATTAACCCTAATTACACATTTGGGATGTTACATGCATGCAACAGCCCCCACGAGGTAAAGTGAAACTACCTGAAGGTGGTCATAGGAGGTTGAAGGAGATGGTTGTACGTGGTCGTAGAAGATAGTCGAAAGTGGTCGTAGCTCGTCGGAAGAGGCTCAACGCCGATAATGGAAGACAACAACGATGAGCTTCATGAGGAGATGATGACTTGAGCTAACGGAAGAGAAAAGAGAGGTCGGGTTAGCTTAAGTGAGACCAAAAAATGGTGTCACAGCAAAGAATCGAAGAATGGCTCACCATGCCAGAGATGGAGAAGAAAATGAGGTCTTTGGCCGGAGTTTAAAGGAAGTCCAAAACTCCACGAGCTCTTGAAAATATTGAGGGAAATGTGTTGAGGGGAAATCATCCTCCTACCTATTACACATGACGACACACATAGGAGAGGAGAAATCTTACCGGAGACAAAAACGGCACGGCGGTGGCAATCGGTGCACAGCCACCAGTGACGAAAACGACAATCGTGTTCCCAAGGCTACAAGCACGGAAAGAGCTGAGATTAGGGAAAATGGAAATGGCATAGAAAAGAGAAGAGAGGGGACACCAGAGCTCGGAGCTTACCCAAGAGAGATGCACAGGCAAGCTCCTTCCTTCTCAACCATTGAGAGAAGGAATGGACGAAAAGGAGGAGCAAGAGGGGGTGTTATCCCCGGGCAAAGATGGAGTGGAAGCGGATGGAGTGAAAGCGGCATGAGATGGCGAAGCTCCAGGATTGGTTGATGTGGGTGGTGGATTGATGTCGTGGACTGGCGCAGAGCAGAGCTCGATGGCCGTGTGGCGCTCAGCGCCTATGCACGCTTGCCCGAGGTGGAAGACTTAGCTGACGCATGGGCCTGGGTCTGGTTCAGTCTGGTCAAAAATTAGTGGTTCTGGTTAGAATCGAGTGGCTGGTCGAATCCGAGTGGGCTCGTTGAAATAGATTGGCTGGTCGAAAACGAGAGGCTGGTCGAAATCGACTGGGTGGTCAAAATCGACAGGTCGAAACTTAGTGGTCGAAATACACTGGTCGAAAGGGGTTTCGACTACTGTTCATCATTTCGAATAACTGGTCGGAAGGAGTTTCGACTATGTGCAGTCGAAGGAGGTTCAACTGCACGTGAAGACTACACGATCACGTGGTCAGAACAGTTGAACAGTGAAAGGTTGACAGGTTTGATTTCTGTGGTTTCTACTTTGACCGAGCTACTAAAAATAGCAATAAAATTTATAAAATTCTGAAATTTTTCAGAGAGGTTCTTGGGATGACCTAGAACTCATATAAAATCCCTAACCTCACTGCTCAATTTTTATTTGTTTGTTTTAAATTCAAAACCCGCATGGGCTTCTTGAACTTTGTTTGAATTTTCTCAAGGTTCAATTAAGTTCCATAAATTTGAGAAAATTAATATTTATTCAAGATAAAAATTATAAGGATTAAATAAATTATTTCCCAAGGACGATCATTATTTTTTATTTCTATTTTCAATTTGAGTTTTGATTTAAGTTGTAGGTTTCAAATTGATTTGAAATTTTCAAATGCAAAAATTTGTGCAAAAGCTACATAAATGATATGCATGCTCATAAGATGTGTCTTAATTCCATTTATTAAAAATGGGGATGTGACAACTAGTCCTATGATAAGTGGCTAGCACACATATCCATACACAATTACATACAACATGAAACAAATATGGTACATAAACTTAAACGATTATATAGTTTACAATACAAGGGCCGACCGGCCAAATAAAAGTTCAAGTATCAGAAGTAGCAGCAGAAATTTAGTAGATTAAATGCAAAAATCCAACGGCATGCCCATCCAAACCCTCCGGCAACCGACAAGGATAAGTCCTAGAAAGACCCGTCCCTGTACACCCCCCCCCCTCCCCAATATTGGGACCAAAGAAGGTGTCGTTTGACATTTGATCATCCTCATCGTCTGAACAACAATTTAAGCAAGATTGAGTACATTGTGTACTCAACAAGACTTGTAGTGTATCATAAAATTTATATACATTCTTGGCTAACAAGGGATGAGGCTCTATGCTACAAGTTGCTTTTGGCATTAAGCAAATTTTATTTGCAATATCAATACATAGTATTTTGCAAGGGAAGTTTAAAGAGCAGCTAAATAGATAAGGAACAACAAGTAAGTAACTTGATAAATAACCAATCACAACCCTCCTTGGCTACGATCAACATCTAATTTTCAGTCATAGACATGGCACTCAACTAAAACAACATCAAAGTATCCATCCCAACATTTTCCGATAACACTGTTTTTGCAAAAGTATAGACTATACCCAATGAGGCGTTACTAAGCATGCTCATGACCACGAGCATGGCTATTTAAATAGATTTACACTCTGCAAAGGTGTACAACTTTACCCATAGTATACGAATTCTCTAGTTTATCCGGCATCCGTCGATACCACCGCACACAATATTATAGTATGCAGTCTAAAGCACGTAACGAAGCCTTTACATCACCTAGTCCTAACCTTGCACTATCTCGGTGAATAAACACCCTCACTTCACCTGGGTACACCCTCGTCTCAGTGAGGCATTCACTGTTGTGTCGGCAAGCTTTGACCCCGACACCGTGGTGAAGGGAGCCCCTTTGAGCATGCCTACCCGGTCATGCTCGTACTACTACGACCTACCATAATGCAAGGCTAGTCTTTGATGAATTAATTAGCTAAGGCCATCCCATACCGGCACATGTGGTTGTGCGCTTAGGCTTAGATATGATTCACTAGCGCTCGGTCCTTAATTGACCAGGGTTGAGGATCTCCTCCTATCTACTTGTGAGATACACCTCTCACACTCCTCGGATTATAATATAACTCGCCTACGTCACAAACTAAGATTTTTATATTCATTTTATACAAAATAACAGAGGTAAACCCCTCTGGACCATCATTTCAAAATCACTTAAATTCATATTCAATATTTCATCCATTTTCTAATTTTAGTAAATCTAGAGCCCAGCTAAGCACTTATGTGATATTCACACTCGAAATACCCAAATCGGCATGATCTATTTTCTAAACCATAACCTAATGGCTACAACAGTAAGGATACCATTGCTTCAAGGAGGACCACGCATTGAATAGGAATATAGCTACAGTTACCCACGAATATAGCAATTTTAAGCAAACATACACGCATGCATAATAGATTTTGCAGAAAGAAGTACGATAATTGAAATGATGGGATCAACATGGTCAAAGGAGGTGCTTTACTTGCTCTAGTATCTCAGTGTATGAGGATGGAGGATCATCAAAAAAATTCGTTCGAAGTATCGACGTCTATTCAAAAAGAGCCACTAGCAAATTAATTATAGAAAAATAATTTCAACAGCATAAAAATCCAAATATTTTTTTCATATTCATACATAGTATGATTTTTTATAAACTTAGAAAATTGAATCATCCAATTTGGAGTTCATATGCAAAAGTTATTAATGTTTGAATTTAGTTCGGTTTTGAAAATCCTGAAATTAATCAAAAGGATGATGTCGAAAGCGTATTATCTGTGGTTTACGCTTTCTAACAGAGAAAGTGTATTTTACTCTGAGTTCTTCTGAGGTTTACGCTTTCTAATAAAGAAAGCGTATTTTCCTCTGAATTGAAAGCGGCTTTTATCTTTTTTTTCCATTTTTTTCCAAATTTTATTAATTTACATGTGGCGCCTACTTGTTAGTGACTCATTTTCCTATTTTTGTTAACTTTAATTAAAACCATTAGCAGTCCCACATGTCATAGACTCATTAACAATTTAACAAATGATTAAATTCAAATTTTATTTAATCTACTGACATCTAAGTCCACATGCCAGTCTCTCGGGTTTTAAAACATGTTTTAAAACCAAGAATAGTGTGTGGTCCCACATGTCAGTGACACATATCCTTAATATGATTTGAATTAGTGTTATGTTAAACTTTTCACCCGGTCCCACATATGATAAACTAATTAACCTTAACATCTGTTACTTAGCACTAATCAACTCTTAATCGCATGGGCCCACTAACTGAGAGAGAGAGAAGAGAAGTTGAGCTACAAGCAGCCGAGGGGAGGAGGAGCTCACCGGTAGTGAGGCACGTGCGAAAAGGTCGAGGAATGGTCAAAAAATTTCCCCTCTCGACGGTGATCCTACTGGGTGGTGTTGGAGGCTAGAGAGATGGACAGAGGCGGTGCTACGCCGGCAAGAAGCGGCGAGGTGCCTCGGGTCCGAATCTAACCCGCATAGATGCACTAGGGGACTACTAGAAGTTCACCAAGATAGTTGACGGCGTCAGAGGATGGCCAAAGTGGCTTGGCGACATTGAACAATGGCAGTGCAGAGGAGGCTCTCGGTGTTGGTGCTATATGACAATGGAGGTGCTACAAGAAGTAGCCTATTAGATTCCTAAGGTCCATTGGCGAGGATGGTTGAGGCGATGTGGGAGGACGACCAGGACCATGTGGGCGGTGGTTGTACGTCCAGGCGCTTTCCATACACCAGTGCCTCCTGATAGCGCTGGTTGACCAGTGGAGGCTGAAAGCGTACACGTTTCACCTTCCGTACGGGGAGATGGTGCTGACACTTCAAGATGTGACCTTCCTAACTGGGTTGCCCTGCGTTGGCTTTCCCTGGTGGCGTACGACATCCCGGCCACATGGCGCACGAAGTTCCTGGCGAGGTTCTAAGGGGTGATGCTGCCGGACAGCGGCTACAGGGAGTTCAGTAGCACCCACAGGCTGACGCTGAAGTGTATCTGTCAATTCTATGTAAGTCTTCGTAACTCTTGTCCTCTCGCATCAATTGATTTGATAACCTTACTGATGTGTATATGTCTTCTTGCAGCCTGAGCGTATGGCAGAGGATGCACTTGACCACACGGTGAGGAGGCACTTCGAGGACTACTTGCTATGGCTGTTCAGGTGGGTGATGTTCCTAGGGTCCCACGTCAACAGCGTCGACAAGCACTACATCCGGTACGCACGCCAATTGGCAAACTAGGAAGTGCGGGACATCCAAATTTCACGCCTGGGCCGACGGTGTCAGGCACGATGTGCCATGGATCGCGGCGACACGTACATCGGTTCGTGACAGCCCATCCTCTCTAGATGCCCGCTGCTCCTTTAGCTGTGGTCCTTCGAGCGTTTCCAGATCAGACGACCACAGTTGTACCTGGGAGTGTACACAGTCAACATGTATGCCGAGGATAATGACATGGACCAACCGACCATTTGTATGGTGTGGTGCCACCGACGGGTAAGTTTCCTGAACATTTATTCTTTTTTTTATAATGTAATTCAATTTTGTGTGCTAAGTTTCTGTTGTTCTATGCTACATGTCACCTACACGCCGATCACTACACACGCGTCCTACCTGGACTATGTTGTGATGTTCGATCAGCTGATGGATGACCGTGTCATCTGGACACCGTACACTCCCAAAAGGGTGTAGGCGCGCGCGCCCTGAGTCCTATCGAGCCTGTGCACGCAAGACCATGAGTACTGGTACACGCGGAGGTGCTTGATGCATGATGTCTTCGTGGAGGAATACCAGGTGCAACAGGTCATGTTCCAGCCGGTTCAGAACAGAGGTCCCATTTCTAGAGGCAAGAGGGTACAGCCCAAACGTCCATGGGCACGCTTCATGTTTTACTTCAGCTGCACTATTTATGCTATATATCTATTTAAACAATCGTTTTGCCTTCCATAGGTACACTAGGAAGGGAGTACCTGCTACGACATTCTAGGCGGAGAGGATGTTCCCTTGGGTTCAGGGCTGGATCAGTGCCTTTGCTGACATCGTTCAGGAGGATGCTCCCTATGACCCTAGGACACACGCGGAGTACATCGAGTGGTACTCCAGTCGGATAAGGGTTCATTGCATTAGGGTCGTGGATGACCCACCATGACATGAGGCTGTGACGTCCGACACGTACCCCACCAAGTCGAACTCCACATTCCATCACGTGGTACGTATTGAACGGTCCATACTTCTTATTTGCTTCGCAAAATTTCGTTTCTAACTTGTCAATTATATGTACAAATTGATATGTTGGGCCACGGGGTAGGCTACGATAGCTACAAACAAAAATTTCTACCACGCAAACCAGGAAGCCAAGCAAGTAGATGATCACAAATCGTTACCACCAGACGCGCAGAGTAGCGGAAGAAGGGTTGGAGCAGCCTGGTCCAACGTAGAGCGCGTCGATGTAGTGGTCGTAGTCGATCGTCCAGCGTCGAGAAAGTCGATGCAGTGGTCGTAGTCGATCGCCTAGCGCTCAAAGAAGTCGATGCAAGGGTCGAGTCGATCGCCTCCTCCAGCTACCTCTGCAGCCTTGTGAAGATCGCAGATCGCCCTCAAGCGCAATAACACAAGAGCGCCTACCAGATCCACACGCCCGGGAAGGAACAACCGTGACGCTGGTGTACTAGCACCAAGTCGCACGGTGGAGCTCTCGTGAAGATGGCGGCTAGGGTTTCAGCAGGTGATACACGCGTCCGTCCCCAACAAATTTCATGCATCTCCTTATATAGTGCTCGTGACGGATCCTATCCGAACACGCTTGACGAATCATATCCGCATCGGGTTTGTTCCAACCTGCTATGTGTGACCTCAGAGGTTCATGCGTAATCGGTTGTGACTCGGAGACTCTTTCCGATCACTAGTCGAAGGCTCCTAGCGTAACATAGCGATTCTCGAATACACACAAATTATATCGGACGAACCTTAATGCAATATGATCTACGCACTGTGTCCTCATCACTTACGACTGTGTCCTATCTCCATACGATCAGCCAGTATTTGGTCACGACCAATTCAGAATTCCTTATGACCAAAGTTACGACCACCAGGACTACGCTCGACCAGCCTACGACCACCAGATCTCCATACGACCACCAGAATCGCTCGAACTAAGCGACCTACTGTGTATACTCCTGATGATCGTAAAATCGAACACAAGTAAGAGGGCGGACGCTTGGTCGTGCACGGCCTTCGGCCCACGAGAGCGAGCGTGAACGCGAGGATTTATACAGTTCTCGGGGTCCGAGAGACCTCCTATTCTGCTTGTGGCTCAAGGGGGTTCGAGGATCCTCCCAAGGCTCACCTAGTGACTTGCTTGTATGTATTGCTTCATAGCTCTCCCCCCTCAAGGAGGGATACATGGAGGTATTTATAGGCTCCTAAGCTCGCATAAAGACCAAAATGCCCCTTGGGGTTGGTTATTCTAAGGGTACATCCAAGGGTATTATGCATCTTTTACAGTACAAGTGAGGATACCGATGGTCTTTGTCGTGATTACATTTCCAGATCCGATGGACCGGGCTCACCACGAGGAGTGGGTCCTACTAACGAGGGGATAAAATATTCCTCCAACAGTAGCCCCCCTGTCCCTTAACGCTTCAGGGGGAACGCCAAAGGGACAGTCTTGAATTGCGCTAGGCGTTAATACATCCTGACTTTGGTCCAAAGGATGATATGTAAGAGACCTTTTTGTTTTTCTTTGGATATGGGTTCCTTTGCCCCTGATTCAATGCAGTCTGCGTAGTTGCTTTTCCAAATGATCTGTTTCTTCCTGTGTCTTTATGTGAACCAGCAGAGGCTATCTAATGCACTGAGACAGCAGCAAAAATAGGCGTCCGTGGAGACGCTCCGGGGACATCGAACCGAGTGTCGTGGAGACAGGAATTCAAGGGAGGTAAACATCGAGCCGAGAGCCAGGAATCCAAGGCAGCCAAGTTCTGTTTACTTCTTTCCTCTTGGAACCACAGCATAGCAGGCAAGCCTTCTTTCTTTCTTTCTCTTCTGCCATTCCCCATTTCTGCTTCTTTCTTGCTTCTTTCGCTTGGTTTTTGCTCCACGACGCCGGCGCCTTTAGCTCCTCGGTATCGCCTCTTCAAGGCCAAGCCGTCGGTTCCATCTCCCTGGCGCCACCTCCTCAAGGCCATGCTGCCGGCACTACCGGTTCTGCCTCCGACCCCGCGAGGTCCAGATCCGCTGGCACCGAGCCACGCCATGGCCTCCCTTGGTGCCCGTGGCGTCGCCACCGGCCTGCTGGTTGGAGGCTCCCCAGAGCCTCGATGCAACCGGATCTGTGCTCGGGGCCGCGCGTCGCCGCCAATGGCCTACGGCCCAGAGGATCCCCGCCGCCTCCGGCGACTGATGCCACTGGGCCCGCCGATTGAGGCTCCCAGCATACCGACGCCACCGGATCTGTGTTTCGAGGTCGCCACCCGCCAACGGTCTATGGCCTAGAGGATCCCCACCGCCTCGCCCGCGGACGCTGCTTGCTGGCGCGCCTGCCCCCATGCGTCCCTTCTCTGGCCGCGAGCTTCGCCGCAGGGGTTCCTTTGGTGCCGCGCCGCCGCCATCGCTCGCCGCTCGGGGTTGCAATCATACCTCGAGCGAGATGGGCGCTGCCTGCCGATGGCACTTGAGCGCTGGTGCTGTATGGCGCTTCCGCGCCAGGCGCTGATGACAGGCGCAGGCGCCGGTGCCGAGGCGTTCGGTGCGTTGTGGCGCTGGTGCTGTGGCGCCTTCGGTGCGAGCGCTTGTCAACAGGCGCAGGCGCTCGGTGCTGTGGTGATCTCGAGTGCTGTGGCGCCATTGCCGTGGCGCTATGGTGCCATGGCGCCAGGTTAGGGCGCTCGAGGTGCTGTGGCGCTTACGATAGGGCGAGGACGCTCTCGGTGCTGTGGCGATAACGATAGGGCGCCGCGCCGGTGCCGTGGCGATCTCGAGTGCTGTGGCGCTTTATTGCTGTGGCGCTGCGCTGTGGCGCTTCGGTGCGAGCGCTTGTCGACAGGGCGCAGGGCGCTCGGTGCTGTGGCGCAGGCGCTTCGGTGTTGTGGCGATCTCGGAGTGCTGTGGCACCTCATTGCTGTGGCGCTATGGTGCCAGGCGCTCTCGGGTGCCAGGGCACTTGGCGGCAATGCCGGCGCCGGTGCTGGCGATCTCGAGTGCCGTGGTGCCCTCATTGCTGTGGCGCTTATGGTGCTGTGGCGCCTCGAGGTGCTGTATGCTCTCGGGTGCGAGCGCTTGTCGGCAGTGGCGCAGGCGCTTCGGTACTGTGCGATCTCGAGTGCGAAGCGCCGCCATTGCTGTGGCGCTATGTGCCAGGCACTCTTGGTGCAGGCGCTGACGACAGGCGCAGGCGCCAGGTGCTGTGGCGCTTGGGGTGCAGGTCTCCTTTCCTTTTGTCACTGCCAGAGTGGGGTTGCTGTGCTTTGTGAGTTTGTCCCGCAGGGAGTTGGGTGATCTTTTTGCTTTCTTTTGCTTTGCATGCTACTCATTGTTCTTTTGCCCATGTGCTCCCGACGCTAGGGCGCTCTCGGTGCCTGGTCCTAGTTGGTTGCGCGGGGTGCTAGGAGTCCCTCATGAGCATGCCTGAGGTCTGGAGTTCGGCTCCACGTAATGTCTTCTTCTCTTTGCACCATTGTATTTACTGCCTGGTTTGCTGCTTATTGTTGCTACTGCCAGACTACCAGCTTCAGGGCTGCAAAGCTCACATGGTTGAGCTCACATGGTAAGAAGCTGGAGTTCCTCAATGATGTCAAGAAATGGTTCCAGAGTTCGGATTCAGTCCTAAACTCTATTTGGCCACAGAGACTAGTGTTTTTTTTTGTTTTAGAATGGCTATTGTGCAATGTTTGTGAAATGGATGATATTGCCTTTTGAATGTATGTGAAATGGAGGATGTTGCCTTTTGAAAGTTCGAATTAGCTTATCCGTCGGAGCCCATTTAGTTTTTGTGGTGGGTGCCTGGATCGTGCACTTCTTCCTCCGTTTCCATTACTTGGGCGAATTTCTCTCGGGAGTAAATTTGGAAAAAAAAACCCCAACACAAACACCCATACGCCCGCAAACATGCGTCTGATTCTTTTGGGGCTCCGGGAATGGATGTGTAGGTGCAAAGTTATGAAGGTTTATGAAGGCCTTCTAAGATTGGTCTGTTCTACCGGCGTTGACATTTGAGAAGCTTCACTTATAGAATTGCATTTGTATATTGATGTTCCTTTGCGCAAGGCACGCGAGGGTGTGGGCGCGAGAGGGCTCGAGCGCACAAGTTACGGGCGCGAGGGCGTAGACCACGCGGGGCGCGCAGAGGCTCGAGCACAAGGGCATGTGAGAGCGTGCGAGGGCTCGATGCCGCGAGGGCGCGAGGCCCCGAGGGCACGAGGCCCCGAGACCTGAGGGCTTGTCATCGTGAGGGCACGAGGCCGCGAGGCACCGAGGTGCGAGGGCTCGATGCTGCGAGGGCGCGGGGCCCCGAGGGCACGAGGCCCCGAGACCTGAGGGCTCGACACCGCGAGGGCACGTGAGAGCGTGCGAGGGCTCGATGCCACGAGGGCGCAAGAATGCGAGGCTGCCGAGGTGCGTCGCCAGTATGCTACGGCCGCGCACGCTAGAGGGATTGCACCCACACGCCTCACGCCAAGGGTGTCGCTCGGCGGGTGCCGCCATCCTGTGTTGTGGGATGGCCTTCGAGGTGGGCGGCGCGTCAGAGCGAAGCCTTCATAGGCGAAGTCGTGGATGCGAGGACGCCCTGCTGAGGCATAGCTCTCAAGGCGGGCGGCGTGTCGGAGCGAAGCCCGGGTAGGCGAAGTTGTTCTCCTCTTGCTCAGCGGCTTGATGAGAGTCGTCGAAATAGAACTCCTTAGAAGTGTCGCAGTTTGAGCTGCCTATGAAATTGAGTCATGGATATATCGGAGGGGTGCCCACAGGGCTAAGTCGTGGGGGCACCGGAGGGGCGCCCACGAGACTAAGTCGTGGGGCACCAAATGACCACTAGGGGTTATAGCCCCCCAGTGGGCTTGGAGGTGCCCATGAGGCTAAGTCATGGGCACATTAGACGTGTGCCCCTGACATTAAGTCATGGGCACACTGGTGGCGCCCACGAGGCTAAGTCGTGGGACACGAATGGCCACTAGGGGTGGTAGCCCCCAAAGGACTTGGAGGTGCCCATAAGGCTAAGTCGGGGCACCTTAGGGTATGCCCATGACAAGAAGTCATAGGCACACCAAGGGGCGCCATGAGACTAAGTCATGAGGCACCTAACGGCCACTAGGGGTTGTAGCCCCAGTGGGCTTGGAGGTGCCCATAAGGCTAAGTCAGGGCACATTGGACGGTGCCTCAACATTAAACGCTCCCGAGGGATGCGAATGTGTTAGGCACGCTTGGCCTTTGCCTCAGATAGAACAGTACAGGAGTGACCCGAGGTCGGATTGCCATGATAGCCCGGAGGTCAAGGGGACTAATCTTAGCACATCCATAGACTCTGCACTAGGCCCGAGCCATCACTTGCACCTGGGTCCAAAGAGATTTAAACCGCCATGGCGGAGTCGACTTGACCCACCAAGCCGCTTTGGTCTTTTATTAGGGGAGACCACGGGGGTCGTGCGCCCTAGGCACTACGGAGGTGACATCCTTCGCAGGGGAGGGGTTAGCAAGAGCTTGTGTGAGGCAAGCGAGACTTGTAGGCAGGTCTGCTTCCTAACAAAGAATAAGAGTTAGGAGCAAAATTTATCTTATCACAACAGGTCGGAAGGCAAACCTCTCAATCGTCAATGAGCACAAAATTGAGAAGACATTCACAAAACAGTCAACCCCTTAACAAAGCGTGTTAAGGGACTACCCTCGATCCACATCATAATTGCATAAATGGTGCAATCATGTACTAACCTCACGCCTTCATTGCATTAAGTAAGATGGTGTTTACATCTCGATAGGTGCCACAGGGGCATACAAAGAGAGTCTTAAGCATAAAACTTATGGATTTCCTTCAAGAAAGTCCGCCTCTCACTTGCGGTTGTCCTCGCTTTGGAGCGAATTAGGTGTAGTGGTGCCGAGAGCATTTCCAATTGGAGAGAGCGGTGACGGATCCGGGCAGGAGGACACCTTGACCCGTACATGAGTGAGAATGGGGTCGCTCCAAAGGAGCAATTTAGGGTCGTCGCGATGCCCCATAGGATGCCGGGAGTTTCTCTACGGGTTCCCCGCTTGAGTGCACTTGTTTCAAGGTGGTGGCGTATTCTTGCGTGACTAGCCCATTGGTTCTTCCCATGGCCCCGCTGGTTTTTGGACGAGCCACCGTAACAAAGCCAAGGGTGGTCCCGGCGGAGTTACGTAAATCAAGGCTAGAGCGTCAATTGGGTATCGTTATCCACCGTGAGTTCCTTAGGAACACCGGCGATGATTTATATTCTTCCAAACGAATTCCATCATGGCGCGAGGCGTGATGGAGGCTAGGCTCTCGCCTCTACCCATTCGATGATGTAATTCACCGATGCTACCACACGCCAGTTTCTTGCCCTGGGGATGGCCCGAGCAGGTCCATTCCCCATCGGGCAAAAGGCCAGGTGATTGGTATGGTGCGCAGGGGATTAGCAGGATCGATGTGATTGGCTGCCATCTTTTGGCATCCCTCGTGCTTCCTGAGCGTGTCGAGGGCATCCTGCACCATTGTGAGCCGACAAAAGCCTTGGTGAAGTGTTTTTGCTGCGATTTCCCTTAGCGCGATATGAGAGGTGCAGAGGCCCTCATGAACGTCCAAAAGAAGTGTCATGTTTGACGGTGTCCAAGCGAATATGCCAGTGTTGGAATTTAAGAACTCCATTAGCTCCTTCTCCATCTTTCCTGGGATAACAACCCCGATTCTAAGAGACCGCGGGTCACCCTGGTCGAAGAGTCGTACTTCCTGCAGGTCCTCCTCCGAACGAGGCTTAAGGGAGCACCTCGCTGGAGGGGGTACATCCTTGGTGTGCCTTGGTGAGAGAGGCAAGGGCATGTCCTCCTTTGACTCCTTGGGTTCGAGAAAGTTGATGTCGCTGGAGTTAGCTGCCGCTTTGTGGTACAGACGGCGAGCTAAGTCTTGATCACCCTCACGGAGATGACCACGAGGGCCTCGTATCTTTAAGCACGTAGTTTTGATGTACCGCCGCACGTAAGCTGTTGAGAGTTGCCCTTCCCATGATAGCATTGAATGGGGACTCGATGTCAACAACATCGAACCCGACGCTTCAGGCGGTGATTCTCCGTGATCCTAACGCCATGAGGAGTTCGATCCTCCCAAGGGGTTGAATGGATTTTCTGGCACGGCCGGCGAGAGGGCAATCGGATGGCGAGGGATGCCAGATGATAGCCCCCCGACTCCTATAGTTCCTTGAGCGCACGCAGTAGAGTATATCTCAGAGAGCTTCCTCCGTCGATAAGGATGCGGAGACCTCGCAATTGGATATTGTGGCGCACTAAGAGGGCGCCATCATGAGGAAACCTTAAGCCTTGTGCATCATCACCGTGAAGCTAAGAGAAATGCTTGTCCATTTGGGAGGGACGCTTTGAGGAGCCACCCCCATGACATTGATTACTCGGGCGTACTCCCTCTGTTGGCGTTTTGATGCATGACCGGAGGCCGAGCCCCCTATTATGACATTTACTTGTCTTTGCGGCGCTTGGAAGGGGAGTTCATGCTCAGCATCGTGCATGCGCTGCCCGAGGGGTAGATCACCAGGGGCCTGTGCCTAGGCTGGTGGAATTGCCTGAAGGGGCATCGCCTCTGCAGCCGTGGGACGTGGCGGTGACGCTCGACGCGGCCCAGGGCCGTGTTCGAGGAGCTTCGCTTACTTCAATGTAATCGATGGCACTCATTCGATCATGCCCGCTCATCTTATGGTAGGCACACCAAATACTGCCTCCTTGATTTGGGTTGCCCTCCTTTCATTGCGGCCTTCATCGTGACATCCTTCCAAAGGGCTTTTGGTCTCGATTCCTTCTTGGGTCCTTCGATGGAGTTGCTCCCCGCTCCTCATGAAGGAGTGTCGATTCTGACAAGAATCTTGGAGTCACGTTCCCCGCCAGAGTGATCCCTCCGGTCATTGCCCTTCCTCCCGGGAGAGCTTTTTGACTTCTTCCCGGAGGAGATGCTTTAAATCTGCGGAGAAATCCTTCTTAGCTGTGTCGTCTTCTTCTCCTCGGCGATTTTTCCACGACCTCAAGAGCTCATGGGTCATCCTCGGGGATCTCTACCAAGCGCAAGCGATTGAGTTCTCTCGGAGCAGCCCTTCTTTGCACGCATTGATGACTGTGGAGTCCGGGGCATCGCCACCGGCCGACTTTAGAGAAGCGCTTAAGAATTTCTCTTATGGACTCACCCTTCTGTTGCTTAATGCGAGGAAGAGCCGGTTGGGGAGCATGGGCGCTTATAGCTTTCTTGAAATTTGCACTCGAACTCTTCCTCACTGGTCCCAAGAATAGATGGAGCCTTTCTTTTGGTTGAAGAACCAGGAGCGCGCCATTCCAGAGAGGAACAGCGGGAGGCAGTTGCACATCTCTACTTCTCCACCTCCCCTAGCCCGAATCGTCGTGGAGTATACTTCCAGGAATTGTATGGGGTCAGAGTCCCCATCATAAGGCCCGAGATTGGGCTGGCGGAACTTTGGTTGAAACGGAGCTTTAAAAATGTCTCGAGCGAGAGGGTTCCCAATCTCGGGGATGCCCCTGTCCCTTCGCGCGCGAGGTGATGGTGATCGCGCGGTGCGACGACGGCGGTGGCGGGGCTCTTCTGAGCTGGAAGAGCTAGATGCCCGCTGGTGGCGGCGATGGTGCAAGCGCATCGGCGAGTTGGAGTGTCTGCGTCGACTTACAGCTTGATCTGGTCGGGAGATTAGTGATTCAACATCCATTTGTTCACGGTGGTAGCGACCATGCTCCCCAGTGGATCCGACTGGTGGCACGGGAACACGCCTAGTGCCCGCAGAGTACATGCTCTTCTGACCGCCTTGGCCACAACCTCCTTGATGTGAATCCTTACGGCTTGATGAGTGCACTTGGGCCATGACGGGTGGAATGGTCCATCCGCCTGAAGGTGCCGAAGGGGCCACAGGAGGAGTATCTTTTGGTCCTACGGGTCCCCTAGTCGCCCCTGGCCACGTAACACCTTAGGGGTGGAGACTTGCATTAACCGGAGGGAGTTGGTTTACCATCTCCGGGTGCAGGCGCATTTGCCCAGGCAGAGGAGTTTGAAGAGGGGGCCGCGGAGCGCCCATTGCAAAGGGCATGAGCTCAGGCCTTGGAGGCTGAGGCGACGGGATGAACTGTAATGGAACAGGCTGAGCTCCTCCCCATCCAAAGTTCAGCGGGTGCATCGGCCAGTAAGGAGCCCCGTTCATCACCGCCGCGTGGGCGAGTGGAGGGAGGTTGTAAGGAAGTCCCCCTTGCATCCCTCCGAGGAAGGCTCCGCGAGCGGCCGGGTCAGAGGCCACTTGAATTGAAGGTGGTGCTGGGAGCGGAGAGATGTGTTGAAAGCCACTAGTGGTACGATATGTGGCCATCATGTAGTCCACCACCTGCCTTGCAGTTGCCTCCACCATTGCTTGGCAATTAGCAGCGTTGAGCTCCCCAGGAGCTGCGGACGGCCTTGGGGTGTCGATGGCGCTTCGGGCCTCTTGCCTTTGGCTCGACACTGCGCCAGTTGGTGCGATGGATGTGGGAACATTGTCCACTCCGGGGATGCGTAGGACATTGTCTGCCCCGGGGTGAACAGCCCCGATCTCCGAAGATAACCCGCGTCTTGGGTTTTTTTTCGAGAACGGGCGATGGTCCGTCCATGGCTCCTCATGCTCTGGGGGAGTCCACGCGGACTTAGAGTACTTCTTGGTAGGAGCCATAGCCTTTCGTTGATTAGCTACGGTCCCCACGGACGGCGCCAATGTTGATCGTGTAAAATCGAACACAAGTAAGTGGGCGGACGTCGGCCGTGCTACGGGCCTTCGTCCATGAGAGCGAGCGTAACGCGAGGATTTATACAGGTTCGGGGGTCCGAGAGGACCGCCCTACTCCTGTCGGTGGCCTGCGGGGGTTCGAGGATCCCTCCCGAAGGCTCACCTAGTGACTTGTTTGTATGTATTGCTTCATAGCTCTCCCCCCTCAAGCAGGGATACATGGGGGTATTTATAGGCTCCCAAGCCTGTACAAAAGACCAAAATGCCCCTTGAGGGTTGGTTATTCTAAGGGTAGATCCAGGGGGTATTACAGTCTTTTACAGGTACAAGTGAGGGATACCGATGGTCTTTGTCAGGTGATTACATTTCCAGATCTGATGGACCGGGGCTCACCACGAGGAGTGGGTCCTACTAACGAGGGGATAAAATATTCCTCCAACAACTCCCTTTGCCTCACGATGTCTGGTTGAACTCCAGGTGAGATGTTGTGTCATCCATGGACTGTTCAATACTTTCTCGATCGAGTGTCGGATTACTTTACGTGGTCGAACACTTCGACTACTAGTGGCATGGCCATGCACTTTCTTTATCCGACCACAACAACGGGCCCAGAGACATCTATCCTGTTATGTTAGGAGGGGCAAATCCCATATCCGACCAGTCACATTCCTCTGCATGTTTTATAGCATACCCGAAAGCTACCTTTATAACTACCCAGTTACGGAGTAGCGTTTGGCAACCCCTAAGAGTGCTATTACACATGTAGGAAACCATGCTGATCTCAGGTCTAAGGATTATACATCAACATTGCTTGAGACCAACTAATGACACATCGAATCATAACAATCTCAATAGTGTCTCAAGGTGGGTCTAATCCAATATCATGTTCTCTAACATGTGTCCATATTATTGGTTTGATATCTCCATATCCATGACCCGTGAAACATAGTCATCATCCAATACATATGCTAGTCTATTCATATGTGTCCTCATATATTTCCGACCAGGGATCGTGAATAAGATGATAGCGCCTGAGTATATTGTAAGACCCGGGATTAACACTCCCGAATCCTCTGTGCATTTCTGAACTAGTCCCATGATCAGTAGCTAGTTCACACAGTAAACAAATATGGTAACAAAATCATATCACAACTTTATTAATAAATAACAACAGAGTTTATTACAAAAGGGCTTACAAGCCAACAATAAATAACACAATGGAAGACAAGGTGTAGTAGAGTCCAAGTTAATCCGCCACGTGCAATCGATGAGAAGCGGCCTAGTCGTCGAGATCCACACCGGTGGCAAAGTCCTTCAACTCAAATTATTTGCATTAAGCAAGAATGAGCACAACTACTGTGCTCTCAAGTTACACCTAATATGGAATTGTAATGCATGCATAAGGTAAACCAAGGACATTGGCGGGGTTATTTTGCATAAAACAACAGTTTTAGTTTAAATAGTCATAATAGATTGCAAGGCCATTTTCATACAGATTTAAAATCATAATTTAAATAACAAATGTATAATGTGGATAACCTCCAACAAAGGTGATGGATATCCTCCAATCACAATGGCTAACCGCCTAATTTTCCCACAGACTAACCATCCCGAAAACATCTCGTTGAGTTCAATTTAAAACCAAAAACAAGTCTAACTCAAAGTGGCTTTGCTAGCATGTCCATGACCATGACGCGCTATTCAATAGTTTTACACTCTGCAGAGTTTGTGCGGCTTTACCCACAAGACACGAATTCTCTAGTTTATCCCAAGATATATCTATGCCACCGCCACTACCTAAGGTGGCGGTCTAGAGCACGTGACAAGGCCTTTACAATGATCTTCCTCGAAATACTCATGCCCGCTAAGGTTTAGCCCCCTTTGGACTAACCATCCGCAGTTCGGGGCCCCTCTTGCGCCAAAGTGGGACTATAGTCTATCCGACACCCACTCATACAAATGGCACGACTATCTACGAGGTATCCCAAATTAATGAGCAGGTCCTACTCCCCATCTTGAGGACATGTGGTTGCACGTGAGGCATAGCCCATTATAGGCATAGCAAAGGAACGCCAAAGACCGGTCCTTAATCGACTTGGGCGTCTTTCAAAATCAAACCACAGGTTTTAATCCTAACCAGATTAAACCTGCATAAACCTCGCACCCACCTTTCATCCGCTACGCCCAAGTCCAAACCATTTTTATTTTGTTTTAGTGAAAACCATCTTTACAAACTCTCTATGGTAAAACAATACCATAGATTTAATTTTAAACAATTTGTAATGGTTTGGCTAAATCCTCCCAAAAATCAAAATCATGGTCTAAACTTTTGCTAGGCATTTCCAAACAATTTATCTATGGTGACAAGGGATGACATTTCAATATTCAAGGTTGGCTATACAATAGCAAATGGAATAACTAAGCATTTAAACAGGATACTAAAATAATTGACTAAAAATATGCATGCAATAATAATTTTAAAAACGGAATTAAATAACTTTAAAATAGTAGGTGCAACATGGTCAAAGTGTAACTTGCCTTGCTTGATGGATTATTCTCAAACGGCGTTGAAATTCGGTCGTCCGAAGTCGTCGAAATCTATACGCGTAAACGATTCGAATTCAAATAATATTCAAATAAAATCCAAATAAAATCCAAAAATTATAACATAAATACTGCTAGGAAGGTATCGATTTTATATGAATTTAGGAAGTTGAATCGACGCAATCGGAGTTCGTATGAGTGAGAACGAAATTCCGGAAGGTTGAATGTCACATGAAATAATACAATTCCGAAAATTATACTATTCATCGGAAATTATGGTTTCGGATAACTGGAAACAAAGAAAGAGTTTTATGACCAAGGTGATGGTGACGGAAGTACGATATGTCGAGGCAAACTCAATAATGTTGATGGCTCGGACAGATAATATTCGATGCTATGGCCTTGATCTGAGAGAAAATCTTCGCGAACGGCAAGCGATGACGGTGTTGCGGCAAACGGAGAGGAGTTAGTGGATGAGGTTTGTGGCGATTTGAAGAGGGAACCGCGAGGAACGGCACGCTCAACTTCGGTTGAGTGGAATGTGCACGGTTGGACCGATGGCGGCAACGACGCGCAAAATGGACTAAATAATTAACGGAAATTAAATAAAATCTAAAAATTATGAAATAAATACTGGGAATAGTAGGTGAATTTAGATGAATTTAGAAAAAAGAATCAACGGATTTGAAGCTTGCTTGTGAGAGAACGATTTTTAGAAAGAATAAAATGGACAAGTGCTAAAGGGCTGCATGACTAATAAATTAGTTTATCGTTCACTTTCTTCAACATTCGGCATGAAGCGAAGTATGGAAAAAGAAATGGCGGTCATGAAGGGTGGTGCTCGGTGAGTTCCCCGACACGGAGGTGAGCAACATGTAGAACGCGACGATCGCGAAGCCATGGGTGGAGACTATTTGGCGGAGCTAGCTCGACGGCGCATAATTCGCAAAGGAAAAGGCTTGATCTCGGTTCGGATGTTGATATTGCCAATGAATCAGCGGCATTCCGACGGCCATGAGGGGTGGAATGGAGAGAGGGACGACGGGATGCGGTGCTCACCTCGGTTGTGGAGGAATGTGTACGGATGGCGGAGACGAGGACGACGACGCGTCGGCATGGCGTGGGCTCCGCGGTGGCGGCAGTGTTCGGCGATGTTCCGGCGAAGGCGAGGCAGCGTAGAGAACGTCGCGGCGCGGCTAGCGGTGTGGTCGATGGTGCCGGGCTCCACCGTGAGAGCGCTAGAGGCAGCACAAAGGGAGCTCGGTCGGCGGGAAAATCTTCGATTGTGAAGAGGAGAAAGGAGAGAGGAGCTAAGATTTTCGGGATGAATGAGTGAAGCATTGCGCACCGGTGCTTCCTTTTATAGGGCGAGGAGGCGGGAGAGGGAGATCGAGGGGCGGCTGTTTTGAGTGCAAATGAAGACGAAGTGAAACGGCTTAAATTGATTGTAGGTGGTGGAAGAAACGTGCAATTGAAGGTGTTACTACGTGCGTGACGATAATGCGGTCGTTTACGCCTCGACGGATTTCAATTTAATGCATTGAGTGGGGAGAATGGGGAGAAAGAAGTGGTGGCGCCATTAATGGAGTTGAAGCTCGGTTTTCTGCAGATTGCGACAAAAATAGATTGATTCGGAGAACACCAAATCAGGGATTGGGAGAGGAGATCAAGACGGACGCGTGGCGCAAAACGGCTCGCCTTTATGTGCACCGTAGAGAAAGATATCGAATTTGGAAGTTTTGGGTTGGTTGCGTACACGTTCTGGAGCAATTCTCGGCTGGAGGTTGAGGATGAACAGTACCGCGCGATTTACTGCAGCACGTTGGATCTGGATGAACAGTACCCGACGGTTACTGTAGCGGTGCGGCAGGAGAGAGAAAGAGAGGAATAAAAGAATAAAAGGAATATATATATTGATTAGAGACAAAAGGGCAAGTGGTAGCCATGCATGAAGAACCTGGATGTTAAGTGTGCATGACTTTGGGCAGAATCAAGAGGGGTGACCCGATGGGAAGCTCCACGTGGAAGAAAATAATTTTTTTAATTTTCGAAATAAGGATTAAGCATTAAATCAAATATTTTTTGAACATAGCAAATAGAGTCCAAAAATTCTAGAAAAATTCTCAAAAATTCCTATAATTATTTTGAACTTAATAAAAATAATTCCAACTTAAATGGTAATAGTTTTTGCTCATAATTTATTTTGCCTTTAAAATAATTAGGAAAAGCTTTTAAAATTTCAGAAAATTCTAAAATTAATTAATTTTATTTTTCAACTTTAACTCAAATTAAACTTCAAAAACTTTAATAAAACTTTAATTTTGACTTTTAAAACTTCGAAATTCAAATAAAGCAATCAAACTCTTTCAAATTTCGAAAATCCAATAAAATAATAATTTTATTTAATTTTAATTTGGTAATGTAAACTTTAGGTCATTACATATATGCTTGGACTTCGATGGGATCTAGGTTCCTTAGCTGCAAGAATGGCTCCATTGTTGTCACAATAGAGATCTATTGGGCTCGAGGCACTCGTAACCACACCCAACTCAAAGAATAAAATTTCTTATCCAAACACCTTCTTTCGCAGCCTTGAAGCCACAATGTACTCGGCCTCTGTCAGGAATCGCAAAATCTCTTGCTTGGAACTTTTCGACTCACACCGCTCCTCCATTTAAAATGAATACAAAACCAGATTAAGAACGATAATCATCTTTGTCGGTTTGAAAGCTTGCATCCGTGTAACCATTTACAACGAGCTCTTCATCACCTCCATAAACTAGGAACACATCCTTAGTCCTTCTTAAGTACTTAAGAATGTTTTTCACAACTATCCAGTGACCTTCACCGGGATCAGCTTGGTATCTGCTCGTTACACTTAGAGCATATGATACATCTGGTCGTGTACATAGCATGGCATACATGATAGATCCAATGGCCGAAGCATATGGAATATCACTCATTTTGTCTCGCTCATCAGTGGTCGTAGGACACTGATTCTTGAGAATCCTCTCTTGGAATTTTGCATGTTGAACCGATTCAACACTTTGTCTATGTACATATCCTGGCTTAATCCAACTAGCATCTTAGATCTATCTTTATAGATCCTTATTCCCAAGATATATGTTGCATCTCCTAAATCTTTCATTGAGAAACTATTTCTTAATGAAGTTTTAACAGATTCAAGCATTGGAATGTCATTTCCGACCAGTAGTATGTCCTCTACATACAAGATCAGAATAGTAAGCGCGCTCCCACTAACCTTCATGTAAACACAAGGTTCTTCTTTGTTCTTGACGAAACCAAACCTTTTGATCTCCTCAACAAAACGTAAATTCCAACTCCGAGATGCTTGCTTCAACCCATAAATGGACTTTTGAAGTTTGCATACTTTACTAGCATTCTTTGGATCGACAAAACCTTCAGGTTGTGTCATGTACACATCCTCGTCTAGGTTTCCATTAAGGAAAGTCGTTTTGACATCCATTTGCCATATCTCATAGTCGAAATATGTAGCAATTGCTATAATGATCCGAATAGATTTAAGCATCGCTACCGGTGAGAAAGTCTCATCATAGTCAACTCCTTGAACTTGTCGAAACCCTTTTGCGACTAGTCGATCCTTATGAATGTGAACATTTCCATCCATATCAATCTTTTTCTTATAAATCCATTTGCACTCAATGGTTTTAACACCATCAAGTAGATCGACCAGATTCCAAACCTGATTTTCTCTCATGGAGTTTATCTCGGATTTCATGGCTCCAAGCCATTTCTCAGAGTCTGGGTCCATCCTCGCTTCCTTATAAGTCTTTGGCTCATCATTATTCAATAACAATACGTCATGCCCATACCTTGTAGGCAATTGACGTGGCCTTTTAGATCTACGTGGGGCTGGTGCCTCATCTACAGGTTCAACAACATTTTGTTCATCCTGTAGAGGTTCAGTAGGAGTTGAAACACTTTCAGAGGTTTCTCGAATTTCTTCGAGTTGCACCTTTCTTCCACTGACTCCTTTTGAAAGAAACTCTTTCTCCAAAAAGACACCATTTCGGGCAACAAAAACTTTACCTTCTTCCTGGTTGTAGAAATAATATCCTTTGGTTTCCCTAGGATATCCTATAAAGAAGCATTTATCTGACTTGGGTGTGAGTTTGTCAGATGACAAACGTTTAACATAGACATCACATCCCTAAATCCTTAGAAAAGACAAACTAGGACTCTTCCCAGTCCACATCTCATATGGTGTCTTATCTACTGATTTAGATGGTACCTTATTTAAAATGAAAGCGACAGTTTCTAGAGCATAACCCCAAAAATACAATGGTAGATCTGATTGGCTCATCATTGATCGAACCATGTCCAACAAGGTCCTATTACGCCGCTCGGACACACCATTCCATTGTGGAGTGCCCGGTGGTGTAAACTGTGGAACAATTCCACATTGTTTCAAATGACTACCAAACTCATGGCTCAAAAATTCACCTCCACGATCATATCGTAAAGATTTGATTGTCTTGCCAAGTTGATTCTGTACCTCATTCTGGAACTCCTTGAACTTTTCAAAGGATTCCGACTTGTGCCTCATTAAGTAGATATATCCATATCTACTATAGTCATCGGTGAAAGTAATGAAGTACTGAAAACCACCTCTAGTTGTCGTACTCATTGGTCCACACACATCAGTATGTATGAGTGCCAACTGGTTGGACGCCCTTTCACTCCGACCAGTGAAAGGTATCTTGGTCATCTTTCCGACCTGGCAAGACTCGCATATTTCAAATGATTCCAAATCAAAGGAGTTTAGAGTTCCATCATTATGGAGCTTTTTCATGCGTTTCTCACTTATGTGACCCAAACGACAATGCCAAATGAAAGTGAAATTCATTTCATTAGGCCGAAGCATTTTTGCATTAATATTATAGACGGACGCATCAACAAGATTTAAAATAAACAACTCATTCAAAACAGGTGGATAGCCATAAAACACTTCATTCAAAAATATAGAACAACCATTGTTCTCAATAATGAATTTATAACCCTCTGCCATCAAACATGAGGCAGAGATAATGTTTCTACTAATGGCTGGAACGTAATAACAATTATTCAATTCCATAATAAATCCTGAAGGCAAAAGTTGTGAGACCCCGACATTTATTAGGCTCATAATACTTAGTCATCCAATTGACCCTAGTATTATCAACCGAATAAACTTCGGTCTCGAGAGATGTATACTCCCGAATGCAAGTATACATACCTCACAACAAAAGAATATATCAATTCCATACAACACATAGAACATAAGCAACAAACCGAAGTTAATATTAATATGGAATAGCTACTACAAAAGAGGGCCCTTAGGCCAAATAGCAATAAGTTACAAGAATACACAATGAAGCAAAAGTGCCATAAAGATGGCTATAACACAAAGCCAATCGGTGTGCCTTAACCCCTAGGCATCTCGACCGGACCGCCAAGCTAGTCGTCAAGAAAGCGCAACACGTGGCACGTAAGTAAGGCTCTTGGAGCTCACCTCCGCCCTCTGCAACAAGGTTGTTAAGCAAAGCAAATGAGTACAATAACTTGTTTATTGTACTGCAAGACTGACGTGTAAGATAACGAACTATAATTTAGCTACATGCAAGCTTTAATTAAGTGGATGGAGCTTTGGACTTACATTTAGCATAAAGCAAGTTCCATTTGCAATAACATAATAGATTTAAGGCAATTTGACAAAGCATTTTTACTTGTTGAAATAACAACGCAATAATAACATAATAACAACAACAAGAACAATCCCGAAGTGACTAACCCAATAGCCACCACAACAATAGTATGAATTACCCACTCATACCAACCATGTCAAGTTTTAATTAAAAGTTGTAGTCTAGTTCTTACTGGGCGTTTCGAGCGTGTCCATAACCTAGGGCGAGGCTATTCAATAGTTTTATCCTGCAGGGTGTACCAATGTACCCACACGCCGCACCGCCTTTCCTTTAGGCACACTACCTTTGGTATGCCAAGACGGCTAAGTCCTACGAGACATTTCCAATGGACGATGCTAATTACGAGCCGCAACCCACGGGGACAAGGACACATTAGACAGCCTAACCGCCCGCCAATGCTCCCTCCCAACACTACACATACACATTTTATTAAAACATACCCACCAACCAGCTCATAATTAACACCCCCAAAGTACTTAGTCAAGAGAGGTCCCATATCCCCTCGTGTGGTTAGCACATAATATTGCTCGAGCAGTGGCGCAAGTAACTCGGTCCTTAACGACTCGGGCATACTACCACATTCCAAAACCACACCATCCATCCAATATGCCCAAGTCCAAATCAACATTTTATTTTCAGTTTTTGATTTTACAATTAATCAAAGCACAAGTGCTGGACATATAGGAGGAATAATTATACTTGTGTGATCAAGACCATCGACTAAGTCGATGATCGCCCATTACTACCGATAGCTAAGCATGTCTAAGCGGTTTAAGTCGAAACTACTAAGTGATAAGAGCTCATCCAACGAGCTCCAACCACAGCGAATAACCTAGGCTCATTGGTAGTAGAGGATAAACAACTCCTACAGATTATGCAACTATAGGATTACTAGCGACAATTAACACAAAGTAGCATGCGTACATAGAAGTAAAACAAAGTATTAAGCTTTAAAATAATGGGACAATGATGGAAATGGTCAAACTGCTTGCCTTGCTGCTGGTCACTTTGTTGCGGAGGGTCGTTTATGGATCACCACAAATGTCGAAACCTAACGGAAAAACGATAAAGAACCGATAAGAACGACGAAAAACAACAAGACAGCACAGCAAACGAACTCCACATTCTCTGAAATTTCTACAGCAGTAAGAGGGTGATTTTTAGGAATTTAGCAACAAGAACCAATGGATTTGGATTCTTAATGCAAAAGTTATGAGCAAAACAATTCTGCTCAGCCCTGAAAATACCAAACTGCACTATTCACTAATTTAATTATGAGGCAACATTTTCTAGAAAAGTGGTGAGGCTGAGATTTTTACTGTGAAACCAGCACCTCATGAGATGAATAACACAATTGAGTTCATCCCATTTGGAGCTATATTGCACTTTCTATAATTTTTCAAAAACAAGAACTTGAACAAAATTATAATGCACAAGTCCTTATTTCTATAACAGCAATATGCTCAAATCTAATTTTTACAGTGAGTTCATTAATAGAGGAAGCTAACAAAGTTGGTCTCATTCAAAAATAACCTACAGAACATTAGTTATGGGTTTTACAAGTTAAACCTAAATTTTGAGTGTATTATCCAAAAGGAGTACTAAAACCTATGGCAAAACTGTGCTCTGGAGCTGAACTCAACTTACAACCATTTTTGGATTAAATTCAAGTTTAAGACAGAGCTAACACAATTTGAATGACCTCAAAAGGATTTAAAATGAAAAAGATATGAAATTCTAAAGTCTACCTCATTTAGGTTCATACTTAAGAATTCTTGACCTTCCTAACATTCACAAAGACATGGGAGGTCGTGAGCCACAGATCTCAGATCTAACGGCTCAGACCTCCCAGAGAACAACACACATGCACATGGGAGGTCCAGAGGTCTGGACCTCCTAACCACACTGCACATGCGCGAGGTGAGGGAGGTCATGGCCGTAGATGGAAGATCTAACGGACCACAACATGGAAGGAGGTCCGGAGCGGACCAGATTAAAGGGAGGTCCTCAGCGGTGAGATGACCTCGAGGAGGTCCCAGAGGAGGTCCTCAGCGTCCGCTGAACCTCCGGGGAGGTGCAGGCCAGTTAAGATTGCGCCAAGGAGGTCTTGGACTCTCCAGATCTCCTTGGAGGAGGTCCGATGTCCAGATCGGCGCTAGAATTAGCGCACGCACGCACGCGCTATGGACAAGAGATTAAATGCTTGGGACCACGAGGAGGTCCGCTGCGGAGGACTTAATGGCGCGCGATAAATGGTGGATTTAAGGCGCTTAAGACACACCAAATGAATTCAATGATGGGAGCAATGATAAGCGCATTAACTCGGTGGATCTTTTGTCCTAAAACGACAACGACAGCTGTCGTTCGTCCGACAAAACCCGTGTTCAAATATTTGGTTCTCGCGGCGATGTAGACCTCGCGGCGAGATCTAATGGTACCGCGGTTCGCAATAACCACGCGCACCCAACGGACCTTCTCTCAACGGCAATGACGGCCTTGAGCGCCATGGCCGCGAGAGGACAGAGGTGACCCTTACGGGCAAAACCGAAAAGCAAAAATGAGCTCAGCGACAAACAAGCTTATGCCAAACTAAAGCTCATGAAAACATTCATCAGGTGCCAAGACTAAGGGATTACCAGGATGTACCGGAGGTCCTAAGGTCTTTGAGGAGGTCGAGGAAGGAGGACCCAGGTCTTGGGGAGGAAGGGTGCTCCACGGCCAAAGCTTCCTCAAGCTCCACTTTGTCCACCTCAGAATCGCCCAAACCAATTCAAGTTAGGACTTGGTCCCAGAGGAATGGCACAAAAGAAGCTTAGAAAAGGAGAAAAAACTCCAGTGACCCTTGTCCACCGAGGAGCTTCAAGCTCCAAAGAATGGCGACCAAGGAAGCTTTGGTGGTTTAAAGCTCACAAGACAGGGTGTAAGCCAAGGAACAAAGGTGTGCAAAGGAAGCCAGCGGCACAAAGGGGGGAGGCTTTATACTAAGGGCACAGGAGGTTGTGGACCAGGCCAAGCTCATGGTGAGCTTGGCCCATGGGAGGTCCATGGCTTGGACAAGACACAAGGTTGACAAGGCGGGCTGTGTGGGCGGGGGAGGCGGAAGGTGACACGCATTAAATCTTGGTCGGCAAGAGCATGAAGTGTACCTCATGTGCGGACACGCAATAAATGCACCGCCGAGCTTGCCCGCGCGGAGGAAGGAGAAGAACAGGGAGGTCTTAGTGGCGTTGGATAAGACACAGGAGAGGTCCCGCCATCGGATGAGAGTTTTGAACCGTTCGTTTTAAGTGGTGGGTGGAGGTCCCACCACACGATCAAGATGGGGAGGTCGTGGCCCTCGATTTCGTGTCATGCGAACGCACGCAGAAATGGGACAGAGGTCCAAGGCGTTGGATCTCCCTCCAGCGGTGCGGACCTCCGGTGAGGACTTAACAGCACGCGATCGAAAAGACATGAGGGGAGGTCTGGCCTTTGGATTAAAATCCAAGGGCACTTGACTGATGGGGAGGTCGACACGCACAAAGCGAAGGAGGTCTTAGCCCTCGATTTGGATCCAAGGGCTATGACCTCAACAAGGCGGGAGGACCTTGTTGTGATGTTTTTGAGAGGAGGTCGTGGCCTTTGGATGTAAATCCAACGGCTCGACCTCAAGTGAGTGCAAAGGAGGTCAAGCAGTTAGATTGGGAGGAGGAGGTCGTGACCATGGATTTTTGATCCAATGGTCGTGACCTCACGTGGGTGGGATGTGGACTTGCTTAGTTTAACGGTGAGGGAGGTCGGGGCGCGGATCTTGAATCCAAGGGCCAAGACCTCACATAGGTGGGATGACCTCGCTGCGATGGCTTACAAAGACGAGGAGGTCCTTTGAGGTTTAACACGGGGGAGGTCGTGGCCGTGGATCTTTGATCCAGCGGCTATGACTGATGAGGTGGGGAGGTCGGCGCCCACGTTGACCCGAGGAGGTCCACGAGGTCAAGAGGACCTCGAATGGGAGGTCTGGGGGCCTTGGTTGAGGGAGGTCGTGGCGGTTGGATTGGATCCAACGGCTCACGACCTCATCAAATGGGAAAGGAGGTCGATGGGGTTGGGGTGGACCAGTTTGAGTCTGGCTCGGCCAAGGAACAGTCTCTGTTTTAAATTTAATTTTCTAACACTAAGACTTGGCAAAATTGTTTGAGATAGCAAATGAACTCCAAAATTCATAAGATTTTAACTGGAGCTAGTGACAACATGATTAACCTTACATAAATTTTCCAGAGGTTATTATGCAATGCATTTTTCTCAGGAATTTCATTAAGGTTGTTCAATGATTCATTTACCTCCAAAATTATCAAACTAGTTTTACAACTTGTGATATTTTTCAGAGGGTCCCACCTCAGTTTTAGGACCAAGGAAGATACTTTCCAATTGTTTGGCACAAGATTTGAGAGAATTGGAAAATGAATTTGACTTTTGGTCAACAAGAGCTTTGTGTTCTTGGTTTACACAACTCTTGGACAAGAATTACATGAGATTGTAAGGGTTTTCAAGTTGTGAGAAAAAGTTTTAATTTCTACACATATAATTATACTTGAATAACCCTGATTATACATTTGGGATGTTACAAAAGTAATGGCAAAGTCCCGACGGCTAATGCAGCAACTCTTGCTTTATTCCCAACGCGAAGATCCATCTCGCCCTTTGTAATTCTCCTACTCTTTGTTAGACTCTGCATCGAATTGCAGATATGAGCAACCGATCCGGTATCAAATACCCATGAGTTAACAAAAGAGTCAGCAAGAAAAACATCTATAACATTAATACCTGTAGTGGAAGTTTTAATCCCACCATTCCTTTTCTGATCAGCCAGGTATTTCTTGCAGTTCCTCTTCCAATTGCCTAGCTCTTTGCAGTAAAAGCATTCATTCTCTTGAGTCGGGTCGGACTTAGTCTTGGGCTTAGGTTTGTTAGTTTGGATCTCATCCGAAACTTTAGCCTTGCCCTTTTTCTTGACCCAAGTTTTGGCCTTCTTCTTGAAGCTTGTACTCTTTTGCACCATCGTCACATGACTGTTGCTTTTCTTAATGCTGCTCTCTGCTGTCTTAAGCATCATATGCAGTTTGGTGAGATTCTTATCTAAGCCATTCATATGGAAGTTCAAAATGAACTGGCCATAGCTTGTAGGAAGCGAAGCAAGAACCAAATCTGTAGCCAACTCTTGACTAAGTGGAAAACCCAGTTTTTTCAAGCTCTGTGTGTAACCAACCATTTTGATCACATGAGGGCTTACCGGACTACCCTCAGCTAGCCTACATCCAAACAAGTTCTTTGAGATCTCATATCTCTCAGTTCTTGCTTGTGTCTCAAACATGTCTTTGAGCGCCACGATCATATCGTAGGCCTCAATGTTCTCAAACTGCTTCTGAAAGTCTGAGTTCATCGCAGTAAGCATGAGATAGCTAACATCAAGGGATTCATCACATGCCCTTTTATAGGCGGTTTTAAGAGCAGCAACAGCATTCTCTGTAGACACATCTGGAATTGGTTCCTCTAGAACATGTTCCTTTTTATCTTATCTAAGAACAATTCTTAGGTTGCGGGACCAATCCGCAAAATTTGTTCCATTCAATTTTTCCTTTTCAAGTATCGAACGTAAAGCAAAACTGGATGTAGGTACAGCAGTAGGTGCCATGATCTACAACATAAATTACGTAAAACTAAGACATATGTTCAAACAAAGTAATTTCTATTAAACAATTTAACAAAAATACTCCCACTAAATACCATATCCCTCTTATGACATTTAATGATTCAAGACCCTCAATCAATTAATCCACCAGTGAGCTTTGGCATCACTGCTAGAGGATTAGTGAAATTGGTAAGCAATCTTTTGCTAATCATATCTCTATATGACTCGTGTTGTTGGGCAGCATCTTTATGCTTCGTCACCCAACCCTTATGCCCCAAGGTCCACAACTGTTATGATAACCTTGTTAAGTTAAACCAATGCTCAGCGTGTAAGTGTCTGACACAAACCCATCTAGTCAAGTAGAGTTAATGGCACTCTACTTTGGCAAGACCTACCATTAAAATACATGACTTTGGATGGTGCAGCATATTTGGGAGGGCATCAATTTAACTTAATATTATTTGAGGGAATTTTACTTCTACCATGTCAAAAGCACTTAAAGCAAAAACATGTATAGAAATAAATGAACAGGAATATAAAGCCATTCACAGACAATCAAATTGTATTGTGATATAGTATGACCCTTTCACATGGTGATCTCCATCGCCACGCATCATGTTTGCCGTGTCTCCGAGTGGTCGACTCCTCCAAGCACTCCCACTAAGCCATTACTCCTAATAGCGCTAGTAATGAATTATAAGGAGTAAAGAAGCATCACAAGTTGACACGCAGGCCATTATACAAAAATAGACAGTCTTGGGCTGCAATAAGCATGACACGCAGGTCATGAAAATTACATACATATATGCATCTCATACATGAACTATTATGGGTCATACTATTCACATCAATCCCTACAAAAACAAGTTATGCACAGAATCCAATTCTATCGGACGACATGAGCACATACCACCTAAAACATGCGGTACGATTACCTACCACGGCGATCCCGCTAGCCGGTTAGAGGGTGGGGTTCGAGGCGGCGCCCTCATCGGTCGAGGCGCGCTCGAAACTTTCGAAACATGAATCTTATTCACGTATCCGAGCCTTAGAAATCATCAGATTAATCACATTAACCCTATTCCGAACCACTCTGATCATTGCCTTTGATACGACCACACACTGCGGTAAACTCCGATGGCGGAATTCCGACCGGTAGGAGTGTTATGCAGAGTGGTCGTGGACAAGCGCAATAAACCATCTGGTCCTTATAGCTCATACCTCCTCGTAAACCCATCTTCTAGCACCGAGAAACCGATCGATCAAATCGACCAGGGCCTAGATCGTTCCATCTATATGAACCGATCTAGGTTATCAGACCCGACAAGTAATAGATCCAATCTACTACTACCACATATCAAGTATATGCGATCGATCCAGATCAAAAACTACGCAGGATGGCTCTGATACCACTGTTGGGCCATGGAGTAGGCTATGATAGCTACAAACAAAAATTCCTACCACGCAAACCAGGAAGCCAAGCAAGTAGATGATCACAGATCGTTACCACCAGACGCGCACAGCAGCGGAAGAAGGGTTGGAGCAGCCTGGTCCAACGTAGTAGTCGATCGTCTCCTCCAGCAACCTCTGTAGTTCCTTGTGAAGATCGCGGATCATACTCAAGCGCAACAGTCGTAGTAGAGCCTCTACGGTATCCACACGTCCAGGGAAGGAACAACCGTACGTCGGTGTACTAGCACCAAGTCGCACGGTGGAGCTCTCAGGAAGATGGCGACTAGGGTTTCGGTGGTGATACACGCATCCGTCCCAACAGCCTCATGCATCTCCTTATATAGTGCTCGTGACGGATCCTATCCAAACACGTTTGACGAATCATATCCGTACTGTTTTGTTCCAACCCGTTAATTGTGTGACCCTGTAGGTTCATGCGTAATCGGTTGTGACTCGGAAACCCTTTCCGATCACAAGTCGTAGCGGCCCTTAGCATAACATAGCGATTCCCGAATACACACAAATTATATCGGACGAACCTTAATACAAAATGATCTACGACCAGGTCCTCATCACTTACGACCAGGTCCTATCTCTATACGACCAGTTCGTATTTGGTCATGACCAGTTCGTAATTCCTTACGACCAAGTTACGACCACCACAGGACTACGTTCGACCCGGTCTCGACCACCAGCTCGTATCTCCATACGACTAGTCTCATGGCTATTGAACTAAGCATTTCTCATGTATACTCCCTTTGCATCACGATGTCTGGTTGAACTCCAGGTGTGTCATCCATAAACTGTTCAATACTTTCTCGATCGAGTGTCGGATTACTTCATGTGGTCGAACACTTCGACTACTAGTGGCATGGCCATGCACTTTCTTTATCCAACCACAATGAGGGGCCCAGAGACATCTCTCATGTTATGTTAGGAGGGGCAAATCCCATATCCGACCAGTCACATTCCTCTGCATGTTTCATAGCATACAAAAGCTACCTTTATAACTACCCGATTCACGGAGTAGCGTTTGGCAACCCCTAAGAGTGCTATTACACATGTAGGAAACCATGCTGATCTTAGGTCTAAGGATTATACATCATCATTGCTTGAGACCAACTAATGACACATCGAATCATAACAATCTCAATAGTGTCTCAAGGTGGGTCTAATCCAACATCATGTTCTCTAACATGTGTCCATATTATTGGTTTGATATCTCCATATCCATGACCAGTGAAACATAGTCGTCAACCAATACATATGCTAGTCTATTCATATGTGTCCTCATATGTTTCCGACCAGGCATCGTATAAGAATAATTATCGCAGAAATATAGAGTTTCACAATCAAGTCACATACTTGATAATCAATATTAACAATATTATTCTTGGAACAAGATAATATTTTATCCAATATTATGAATATAAGGAAATATAATCATCTCTATGATTGCCTCTAGGGCATATTTCCAACATGATCTGCACCGAAAGGTGCATGAGTTGGCAGCCTCCGTGCATCAGTTGATGCTCGGGGAGTGCTTCAGCATGCAGACGTAGGACATCAGAGCGATCATAGAGTAGTTCCTCGAGAAGACAAGACGAGGGATCCAGATAGCGTCTTGTCGTATGTCGAGGGACCCAGTGGACTCACATGTGCGTGGATGGGGTGTGAGCCACGGTGCGTCACGCCCTAGGACTCCTCACCCGGACGTGGTGAGCGGGTCCTCGTGGCACCGTGCTTGGAGTACCCTGGCACAGTTTGCAGGTCATCATGAAATACTCATTTCTGGTTCTTTTTTTCGAACTCCACTGGTTACTAACAGAATTTACTCTGCAGGTCCTGAGTTTCACCCGTACACAGGGCAGGTGTACATAAAGCCATCCTCTGGTCTTGTGCGACTAGGTATGACTATCTTGCTTGCATGCATAACATACTATTTCCTAGTTTTCGCCATGTTTACATGCACAACGTAATGTTTTACTGGTCATACACCGCTTTGGGATGAGTCGATGGTGTCGCACGAGGAGTCACGCTCCGAGGACTTCGACTTCAACTAGTGTGGCAGCCAGGTCTCCATGGGGGCTTCACAGCTGCACGATGCGCCTAGACCGAGCCAACCGATGCAGGACCCCCTCACGACACCCTCTCAGGCTACTTGCGTCGGTCGGGTACCTCAGCTGACTGAGCCTTTGACGTACTCGCACCAGCGCCCGCAGCTGCCCCGGACGAAGCTAGGGCGACACACGGGGTACACTCCAAGAGATGCCGCGAGTAGATATTTGTTTGTGTAAATATTAATTTCTGTACAACTATTATTATGCTAGCCTTGTGTTTCGATATTTATTTTTTACGTGCACATTGCGACCATGTGAGGGAGTCAGCATCGCGACACCCCACACCACCCTATTTCTAGCCTTTACACCACCTTGCGGCCATCCTAGCGCTCCCCGTCACCCGGGTGCAATCCGGATCGAAGAGGTAAGTTATGCTCAATTTGCATCATGATTATTAATTTGGCCATTCGTTGTGCTATGCTAACATCATTCAATCATCCAACCTGTCTCACAGAACTTAGCTAACTTCGAGACTGGCCACCGCCACGGGCAGACCAGAGACAAAGGGAAGGGACCGATGGGCCGCCATGACTGATCAATTTCGTTTCAATCAACCATTTCCGGATTCCAAAAAGACGCACATGTATCATAGGTGTATTTCGGTTTGTTTATTCGTGCATGTTGGCGTTTCACATGTACGTAACCAAACCCTGCGCGCCATGTATTTCGCAATTAAATTATAAACTCTTTCGAACTTACATCTCTTTCTCCCAAATATTTGGACTATTAAATATTACGTAATCTTTTCCCAAGTAATTGGTTCCACTAACAATGCAATCGGGACAACATCGTGCATGGCAACCCTGAACCCAAATATTTTTTCCTATTTCGCTCCGAAGGGGGCTATTTGTGTCATTGCTCCGCCGAACTCGCATTCTCTACTTCATATTACATTGTCTTCTCCAATTTTGCATTCTGAACTACGTAGACACTTCAACGTATTACTAAATTTTCAAAAAAAATTACAAATATTTAAAAAATTATGTAGACATAAATAAAAAACGCCAGAGAAATTGAACTGGCGACAAGACTTCTGTCGCCAATTCAAATGGCGATTGGGTCTTGTCTTCAATTGAACTGACGGCAGGAATCTCCCCCCACTGTTCCAATTGGCAACAAGGTCCCTACAGGCACCTGCTTTTGTAAAAAAAAAATTCTGAATATTTAATTTTGTAATTATCTTTTTAAATAATATTATTTAAAAAAATCGATGACATGATTCCTCCAACAAAAGCACACTTCCCCTGACAAAGTTGAAAAGGGTGGCTGAGAGCTCAAGTACCGGCATATGGCTATACATGCCTTGTGTTCTATTTTACCGACAGATGTGTTCCGTAGACACTCCACATTCCCTAAACCATAGTTAGCCCGTGCAATTGCGCAGTGTTTTTATGACTTGGAATATATTTTATGAGTTGGTTTTATGATCAAGGACTCTTTCTTATATTTTTAGTTTAAATATGTTGCATATAAATCTAATGGCTCTGGATTAGCCATAATTAGGAACCCACCAGATTGAGGCCTTTTGCCTTGTGAGAATTTATAGCATACTTGTCTCTTTTTTTTCCCTGTGAGTTTTTAACCACACATTATCAGCAAACCTGCCAGATTGAGGGCTAGATGCGTTTTTTATTTTTTGAAAAATTCCTAACCTTTTTTTTTCAGAGAGCTTCTAACCATGCATAATCTTCTTTTATTATATCATTTCCCTGACTGCATTATTTGAGCCTTGAATCCTACACATACCGAGTCCAGACCAAGACTTCTAAAAGCCCAAAAATATCAAACAAATTTAAGGAAACCTGGTCCAGTATACTAGATAAAGCCAGGCCCATTAGCAGCTCATGACATGTTATTTGCCTGATTTCATTTCACTAGTGCCCTAGTATTTTCTCGCGGATTGGGTCAATTTTTTGTAGTTACGGTCGATTAGATCGTCAAGTCCCAAGTCTGTTCCAGTTCTCAATTTCGGCTTTTGATTTCCTTACTCAAAATAATCAGTGCAGTACCCAACTGTTAAAAAGGAAAGAAAGCAGAAGGAGCGAACTGCTGGCCCGTTTGGGCGGGTTCTTACAATTAGGAGTGCAAGTGGTTGCTCTAACCCGTACAAAAATAGCTTACTAAACTGTTCGTAATAAACCCACCAAACTATTAGCATTTTAACCAGGTCAGCCCGCTTTGCCTGTTTGGCGCGCCGCATTTTACGCAACCGTCGCACTCGCACTCAGGGCATGTACAGTGGGTGATATCAGCAGTCTATAATCTTTGTCACGTAAGATTTTTAATAACGTGAATGAGAGAGAACAAGGAGGGAGAATAAAGCTGTCTAGCATGCAACAGACAGTCTATAAAACCCTTATAGACAACACAAAACACCATTGTATAAGTTGTTGTCTATGACAAATATTTTTTCCAAACAAAAACTAAAAGATTGTAGGATCTCATATAGACAATTTAACAGATAACTTATTATATGAGCCATCTTTAGTGTTGTTTATAGATGACATGAATAACTGATATAGACACCAGTTGTCTGTACCATTGTATATGCCCTCACTAGTCGTTCGGCTAGCCTGAACCCTAGCCGCATGTGGGTTCTTTGCTGTCGCCTCCCATCGGCCCATTGTCGGTGTGGCCGCCTCTGCCATCTCCCCATCGCCGGCGCTCACAGTGCGGCCATCTCCGCCGTCGGCCCGTCACCCCGTGGATGGCGTTGCCTCTTACTCGTGACTCGTGAGAAATCCAGAAGTTGGCGTTAGTTCTTTGGTTCACCTGGAACTCTTTTCCATGCATGTGTTTCGATATCAAATCTGTGGTTAGTTTCTTGATTTTGTTACCATCTCTCGGATCCCCAACAATTGATCGATCATTTCATTTGTTCATGTTCTGTTGTGCGAGTCATCTCTCCCTACTCCCTAGGCAGACCTAGTTTGTTTACTCAATTAAGGATTGTAGAATTAAAGAGGCAAGGATTAAAGAGACAAAATTTGCAATACTCGATACACAGGAGTACTTAACTGATGTTTAAGTTCAACATTCGAGATAGAAAGAATAGCATGGCGTGAATCATTCGCCTACTGTTGTCTGGTCAATAGGGTAGATGTAGGTTGGAGATCTTGGGTTCTTGTGTGCTGTGATTTATTTTTGATGCAAGACATCTAGTGTTAGAGTAGTCTTGAGACAGTATCACAGTAGCCTTGGTTTTGATACAAGAGTCCTTTCCTTTTTTTTCTTTTTTTTCTAATCTTCTTGGCATGATCGAGGTTCTGTGCCGCTGCAGGTATTGTCTATGGAGACTTAATCTTCAGAATAAATGGAGGCACTGATTTCTTAGCATGATTAAGGTTCTGTGCCACTGCAGGTGTTGTCTATGAAGTCGTAATGCTCTTTCTCCTCCTGCTTGAATGAAGTCATAATCTCGTAGAAGACTAACTAGGCACTTGGTTTCTTGCTCTTGAATGAAATCATATATGCTTTACTTGTAGTGAAATGCCCCTATAACTAGCAGACTGGTTCTAATTTTACGATTGCTTCACCAGCTGTGCTAATCGCAGAGTTCTTTAGAAAAGAAAACAGTATGTGCACTATTTTGTTAATGGTAGCATTCCTCTTATGTTGGTTGCCGCATTAATAGAAAATAAAACATTAGCTATTTCCTGTTGTTTTAGAAAAGAAAACAGTATATTGATCTTGATGTTTGTAGTCGTATCTAGTAGTAGAAAACAGTATCAGTTTATCATTTGTTTCAATTTAGATTGAATTACAGTGAGGATGCTCATCTTGTTGGATGAGTAACAAAAATCTGAAACCTGAACCCTGATGCTCATCACATCTTTTACTCTAGTATTCAGTATCAGTTCTACACACTGTAGTTTAAGTACAAAGTTGGAGTGTTCCCTTAGAAGTCATGGAGGGTATGTATGTTTTGGATGAAACATATTATCATTTTGCAAAATTTAAGGGGGAATTTATATGATCAGTGCAGCAGTGAGTCCAACTTATGTTGTGTTGATGGTGTGCTACCAAGCTTAGCAATTTTTGGATTGCGCCTTTTGTTGCTATCAACTTTCATGTATCTTGGAGGATGTAATGCTGCTATGAACTTTCAGTATCCAGGCTGCAAGCTGCATAACCAGCAAAGAATTGGGAGTTGTGATGAGGTCCTTGGGTCAAAATCCAAGTGAATTATTGAACATGATGTAATCTATTCTATATTGTTTTTAGTATCTATTGATGCAAACAGATAATTAGTTGGTAAATTAATTTCTGAATATGATACATTTTTTATGTTATATTGATTTTTTGAAATTTTCTCAAAGCATTACTTAACAGTTAGGTATTAGTATTGTTATGCAGTTGACACTTTGGTAGCAACATTAAGTTACGGCTTAATTAGTGGGTTGCCGCAAAGCCCACCTACTTAACTAGCGGACAACTTTGCGGGCTGTGGTCAGCCGCATTCTGGAAAGCAGGCAGTGTGGCCCGTGGAATAGGTGTGGGCTAGCTAACAAATAATTTCTCACTCCCATAATCATTTTTGGAGCATTCTGAAATATTTTTGTTACAATTGCTGATTTTCAGGCACCAGCCGGTTTATCTGAAAAGCTAAGCTGTGAAGGAAAAAATAGATAGTCTACTCAGTATTTCAACACTCACGCTCATGCCTAGTTTCAACAGTACATACCGTACACCATACCATGTGCATTTGACATGGTTTTATACCTTGTCCACTCGTAGCCCGTAGCTCCCTTTTAGTCTTACTATCGAGACCTCTATCCATAGTGCTATGAGTGCCGTGCACAAGCTAATTCGCATAATGTAATTTTTTTTTTTAAAAAAAAACTCTTCATTGTCCATCCTTCGATTGCCTCCTCCGACATCCCACACAACCGCTAAAAACCATCAGAAACTAGCTAGCTGCCGGCGCGTTGCTGCGGGAACGCTGGATTTTATACGTGTAAAAAAACTCTGAAAAAGAAAACGGTTATTGGGATGGAAATATTAGTTTCACTTATTTGTTTTGTACCTGCAATAAACTTCGAAAAAAAGAAAAGGTTTCTAAAACGGAACTATTAGCTATACTTATTGTTATAAAACATCTAGGAACATTAATATATTTACATTATATAAAGAAAATACTTAGATGTAGATTTTAACAAATATAACACAGTTTATTTCTATGATGTATGCACATGACATCTTGTATTTTATATAATAAAAATATACTCGATATTTGTCTCTTTGTTAATCTCGTGGCGTAGAACACGATGATTCAAACAGATTACAATTTAGACAATTAGTTCAAAAGATTTAGTCATTTAAATCATGCAAATCAAAAGGGAAAAAAACGAATTGGAGCAACCAATGGTAGGCTGCCTGCAATAGAATTTTGTTTATTAATTAATCATTTTTTTATTTTATTTTAAAGTTAACCCCTGACGCACTTTATTTCTAATTCTGACCACTTTGGTCACGCCACGTGTGATGGCGTGACAAAACAACGCTGTCACGCCAGCCCGTATCTGAGGCAAGCTCTTGTCACGCCACAACTCGTGGCGTGACAGTGTTGTTTGGTCACGTCAAGTCCAGTGGCGTGACCAAAAGTGCTATTTTGGGGACTTATCCCGTGGCGTGACGGCATTGTTTTATCACGCCACGGGTGGTGGTGTGACCAAAGAGGTCAGAATTGGAAATAAAGTGTGTCAGGGTTAACTTTAAAATAAAAATTAAAAAAAGGTTAAATAATAAAAAAAGTTCCCTACAATATCAGGAAGGTCATGGTCCTATCGTGCAAAAAAACAGCTCTGATGGGCAGAACAAATGGGGCCACGTGGGCTCAAAGCTATGCTACAACGCTTCTACTGTATTACTGTATACTCTACAGGGAATTACATGGGAAGAAGGCGACATGGCCTGAGGTGCTCTGGGTGCCATACATCTCTTGGGTTAGTAGTATCTTACCAGATAAACAGAGGAAGAAACACCCCGCAGAAAGGCCATCCACGTAGCCCCGAAAATTTTCCCCTGTCGGATCTTGCGCGTTGCTCCTTTCGGGCCGCACGATTTTTTTTTGCTTTGCGTGCCCGTTTGCTTCTCCTGTCGCTGCGCATTTATTGCTTCGGTTTTCCCTCCCCTGGTCGTTTTCCTTCTTCTTCATTTTTCTCTTCCTCTCCATTTCTCTTGGTGCTCGTACTCCCTACCAAATGGAGGCTCCATGGCGCCTCCTCCCTCCGGTGTCTGTTGGAAATATGCCCTAGAGGCAATCATAGAGATGATGATATTTCGTTGTATCCATGATTTAATAAATGTTCCTTGAATATTGCCTTTGTGTTGATTAACAAGTATGTGACTTGTTTGTGAAACTCTTCACTTGTATGGTTATTCTAAAGATTGTCCCTAGTCAGAGTTCATGTGAGGACACATGTGAATGATGGATTAGCACATGTATCGGTTGATGACCATGTTTCACAGTCATAGACATGGAGATGTCAAACCAATAATGTGGACACATGTTTAGAACATGGGGTTGGACCGACCCAACATGAGACATAACAATTATACTTATGGTTCTCTCTACACAATGTATGCGCCTTGTCCTTAGACACGAGATTGCCGCATGTACTTGAGATGTGAATCGACCTACTTAGGGGCTATCAAACGCTACTCAATGTGAGGTAGTTATAAAGGTAGCTTCGGGTTTGTCATGAAGCATCTTTGCGAGGCATGGTCGGTCGAGATGGGATTTGCCCTCTCTACAGAGAGAGATATCTCTGGGCCCCTCGGTGATCGGATCGAAATGCATGGCCATGCTACTTAAGGTTAAGAGTTAACCTAGTAAGGGATTCCAATCACGGGATCGAGAAAGAGTGGTCGACTTGGAGCTCGGCCGAATATCGTGAGCAAAGGATTGGCATGTACATAACGTTGTGATGGTTCGTCCGATATGATCTTTGTGTGCGTTTAGGAGTTGTACGTCTTGCTAGAGACCGCTACCAACTATTGACCAAGTATGTATACTCGCGTCATGTCTAAACATCGTGAACCTATAGGGTCACACACTTAAAATTTGAAGCCTAATTGGATTGGATCCGAATTAGGCTGAGCATTGAGTCCCAATGGGCCTCTATTAGTAGAAGCCCATTGTAAGGGCGTCTATAAAAAGGAGGGCAAGGGCGCACGAGGTTTCATGATGAGTTTTTCGTGACATCCTCAAACCACGCGCCACCCTCCCACGCCCAAGTCGCTCGCGCGGATCTAGTAGTCCGGCGTGCGTCGCTTCCTCCCGCACGTGTGGATACCTGTGGAGGCGCTGCATCTGTAGCGTTTGGACGAACCGCAAGAGAGGAGCTGTACGTTGGACACCGCGACGAGGACGAGGAAGTAGTACGACTACTCTGCCCCGACGTGCTGCATCAACGTAGTACGACTACTCTGCCCCGACGTCTTTGCATCAATTCCGCTTTCTTGGCGTCTAGTGGTAATTCCGTGATCTATAACTGCGATGATCTTGGTTTCTGGGTAGAATTTTTATTAATTTGCGCTAGCGTAGCCTACCGTAGCCCTTGATGGTATCGAGGCGGTTCTTTGTCATGTTATAGGTTGAATGATTTGCATATGGCGATATGTAAGTCGGTATGATCGATGTGATCGATTGTATAGTTACGGTAATGGATTGATCGATCTGGTTTAGTGATCATCTTTGCTTGATCGTGAAACAACATACCCTACGGTCGGATTAAGCCATCGGGGTGAAGCGGTGACACGTAAAACCGGTTGCGGAATGCGAAGATCAATATGATTGGTCGAATCGGAACCTAGATTGATAATCGATGTTACGTGATCATCTTTGCTAAGGTCGTGAAACAACATACCCCTACCGGTCGGATTCGCCATCGGGGTAGACAGTGACACGTAAAACCGGTTGCTGCATGTAAAGATCAATACAAATTGGTCGAATCGGAACAATGGTCGATTTGTGGTAAATATGATTTGCCGATCAAAATCCTAAGTAAAAATTGCATAGATTGGATCGCTGCCCCTTCGAACCCCGCGGGGGGAAACCCCCTCGACCCCCTTATCCGGTAGATTGCGATTCTATGCATAACTTGTTTTTGCAGGATGCATGTGACCAGTATGGCCTAATGTGTATGTGATGCATGTTTGTAATATTTTCATGACCTGCGTGTCGTGGGTTCGGCAACACGGCTGGAGCCATTGTGTTGTCAAAGTATTGTATTAACGGCCTGCGTGCCGACTTGTGATGATTCCTTGTATCCATGTATTTTATTACTAGCTGTTATGAGTAATAGCTTATATTAGTACTCGGAGGACACATCACTTGGAGGATGGCACACATTAACCATGGAGATGGAGATCATCATGGTGGGCCATGATTCTATGGCGATGGAGATCACCATGAGAAAATGGGCCATCTTGAGTCTGGCTGTGTGAATGCTATTCTGTTTGTTTTACTCCTATGCATGTTTGAATGGTAGAAGTATAGCGATCCCTCACAAAATGTTAAGTTAAACATATGCCCTCCCAACTAAACTTTGCACCATCCCATGTCTTGTAAATTGATGGTGGGTCTATAAAATTAGGGCACCATCGACTTTCCTTGACTAGATGGGTTTGTATCGGATACATACATGCATAAGGGTTGGTGAACTTAACAAGGCTATCATAAAGGTTATGGGCCTTGGGGCATAAAGGTTGGCGCCGGGGCATAGAGATGTCACCCAACAACAAGAGTCATATAGAGATATGATTAGCAAGGTGTTGCTTACGAATTACCTTGTCTCCTAGCGGTGATGCAAAAGCTCACTAGTAGACTCGTTAATTGCGGATCTTGAATCGCTAAGAATCAATAGAGGATGTTGATTTTAGTGGGAGTACATTCTATTAAATTTGTTTATCTGATTTACTCTATCATGGTGTTATTTGTCTTAGTATTTTGCATTTCCTATTGTAGATCAATGGCATCTAGCAACCGCGCACACCCTTTTGCTTTTGCGATCGATTCTTGAGAAAGAAAAATTAAATGGAACAAACTATTGATTTGGTCCGTAACACGAAATTGTTCTCGGGCGGATAAAAAGGAAAACGTTCGACACCCCAATCCCGAAGAGCACGCTAACATGCAGTGCTTCTTTAAAAAAGCGCCTACAAGAAAGCATGTGATGACTCACTTGAGGTTAGGCATCTTATGCTTGCATGCATGGAACTGACCTTCAAAAGCGGTTTGAGGATCGAAGCGTATGATATGATCATGGCGCTTAGGACATGTTCGAACCACGGGCGGGGTGAGCGATTCAATGTCTCTAAGGCTTTTACGGAATGCAAGTTAACGAAGGTGCACCGTAGGACCACATGTGATCAAAATGGTTGGTTCTGATCGGACTTTGGATAAACTTGGTTTTCCAATTAGCCAAGAGTTGGCAATGATTTCATTTGGCATCTCTTCCACCTAGCTATGGACATTTCATTTGAACTACCATATGCATGGGGTGGAAAAGGGCCTTAATGAGCTTTGTGGGATGCTCAAAAGCAGAGAGTGACATTAAGAAGTGTGCAGGCCCTAGCCATGTGATGGTCAGGCAGAACAAGTCGACTTCAAGAAAAAGGGTAGGAAGCCATGGGCAAAGAATAAGGGCAAGGCTAAAGATATGATCTCGAAGCCAGCGCCTAAGCCTAATCTTTGGACACAGGTGAGACAGTATGCTTCTATTGTAAAAGCGGCCTTTGGAAGAAAGCGCAAGAAGTACACGGATTAGAGGAATGCAAGAAGAAGGTTGGAAGTAAGACTTCCACCCAAGGTACACTTGTCATAAATGTTTTAGACATTTTCTCGTGATTCTCCTATTAACTCTTGGGTATTTGATCTGGATCGATTGCTCACATTTGCAACTCGATCTGAGGGCTAATAAAAGTAGAGGAGTCGCAAGAGGTGAAGTTGATTTTCGCGTCGGAAATAAAGCAAGGGTTCTTTGCGTTGACCGTCGGCACCATGCAACTTCAGCTTCCTTGAGGATTTATTATGGAATTGAATAATTGTTATTATGTTCCTAGTATGAGTCGAAACATTTTATCCCCTCATGTTTGATGAGAGATGGTTATTCATTTGCAAGTAAAGACAATGGTTGTTTGATCTCTAAAATGAAATGTTTATGGCTTTTAGCCCATTGTGAATGGGTTATTTATTTTAAATCTTGATGATCGCCCATCTTTAACATAAATGCTAAAAGACTTGACCTAATGATTTGAATCCCACCTATGTTTGGCATTGTCGTTTGGGTCACATAAGTGAAAAGCGCATGAAGAAGCTCCATGATGATGGTCTTCTAACCGTTTGATTTGAATCATCTGAGACATGTGAAGCTTGTTTGCTTGGTAAGATGACCAAGTCACCTTTCAAAGGTTCTTTTGAGAGGCGTCGGACTTGTTGGAAATCATACATCTTGATGTATGTGGACCAATGAAACACATTGCTAGAGGTGGATTTCATTACTTCATAACTTTCATTGATGATTTTAGTAGATATGGCTATGTCTACTTAATGAAGCATAAGTCTGAAACTTTTGAAAAGTTCAAAGAGTTCGAATGAAGTTGAAAATCAACGTGCCAAGAAAATTAAGGCTCTGCGATCGATCGTGGTGGCGAGTATTTGAGTCATGAATTTAGCAATCATCGAAGAGTTGCGGAATTGTTCCTGACTAACACCGCCGGAGCGCCTCAAAAGCACGGGTATCCGGCGCGATGTCGGACCTTGTTGGACATGGTTCGATCGATGATGAACGATCGGATCTACCATTATCATTTTGGGGTTACGCTCTAGAAAGCGGCGGCTTTCACACTTAATAGGGTGCCGTCTAAATCCGTAGTTAAGACACCATATGAGATATGGGTGGGAAGAGTCACGGTTTGTCTTTTCTAAAGATTTGGGGATGTGAGGCGTTTGTCAGCGACTAAAGTCGAACAAGCTCACACCCAAGTCGGATAAATGCATTTTAAGTGGGATATCAGAAGAAACCTTTGGATATTACTTCTACAACCGACTAGAGGGCAAAGTGTTTGTCGCTCGAAGTGGTGTTTTCCTAGAAAAAGAGTTTCTCAACGAGGAGACAAGTGGAAGAAGCAGTGCGACTTGAAGAGGTTCAAGATGAACCAATCGGGAAGACTTCGACGAATGATGCCCGCGTGGCGAGAACAAGTTGAGAACCCATGGCAAAGGAAGCACCACCACCACGAAGGTCGGAAGGCTCCATGTCTGCGAGATATGTTATTGTTAGACAATGATGAGCCTCGACCTATCACGGAAGCAATGATGGACCAGACTCGAGAAATGGCATATTGCCATGAGATCCGAGATAGCATCCATGGGAGACAATCAAGTTTGGAACTTGGTTGACCCGCTGATAGTGTTAAAACCATAGAGTGCAAATGGATCTATAAAAAGAAGATTGATATGGATGGAAATGTTCATATCCATAAAGCTCGACTTATGCAAAAGGTTTTCGGCAAGTTCAAGGAGTTGACTACGATGAGACCTTCTACTTTGTAGCGATGCTTAAATCTATAAGGATCATTCTAGCTATTCTTGCATATTTCGACTATGAGATATGGCGGATGGATGTCAAAACGGCTTTCCTTAATGGAAATTTAACAGAGGGCGTGTATATGATACTGACCGAGGGTTTTGTCGATCAAACAATGCTAGAAAAGTATGCAAACTTCAAAAATCCATTTATGGATTGAAGCAAGCATCTCGGAGTTGGAACATTCGTTTTGATGAAGTGGTCAAAGGGTTTGGCTTCATCAAAAGCGAAGAAGAATCTTGTGTTTACAAGAAGGCAAGTGGGAGCTCGCTCGTATTTCTAATCTTATATGTAGATGACATATTCTTGATTGGAAATGATATTCCTATCTTTCGAGTCGTTAAGACCTCCTTTGAAAAATAGTTTTTCAATGAAGGACTTAGGGAAGCGGCATATATTTTAGGTATTAAGATCTATAGAGATAGATCAAAAAGGCTAATAGGATTAAGCGAGTACTTACATTGACAAAGTGTTGAAGCGGTTCAACATGGGGAGGCAAAGAAAGGTTTCTTGCCCATGTCTCATGGCATAAATCTTGGCAAGACTCGGTGTCCTTCGACAAGCGATGGCGAGATCGCATGAGTAAGATTCCATATGCTTGACCATTGGATCTATCATGTATGCTATGATATGTACTCGCCAGATGTTTCCTATGCTCTAAGTGTTCTGACGAGATACCAAGTGATCCGGTGAGAGTCACTAGGCAATGGTTAAAAACATCCTCAAGTATTTGAGAAGAACTAAGGATGTGTTCCTTGTCTCTGGAGGTGAGGAAGAGCTCGTTGTAAATGGTTACACGATGCAAGCTTCCAAACCGACAAAACGATACAAATCATAATCGGGTTTTGTGTTCATTTTGAGCAGTGGTGCGGTCGATTGGAAGAGTTCCAAGCGAGGCTATTCTTGACTCTACAGCGGAGGCGAGTACATTGCGGCCACGAGCGACAAAGGAAGGTGTTTGGATAAGGAAGTTCATAAGCTGAACTAGGTGTGGTTCCTAGTGCGTGCGATCCTCTGGATCTTTCTTTGTGATAACGATGGGGCCATTCGCAAGCCAAGGAGCGAGGAATCACCAAAGAACAAACACATCTTGCGGCGGTTTCATCTCATTCGAGAGATCCTCAATCGAGGAGATTTAAAGATATGTAAAATACACACAGTTTGAATATTTGAGATCCTTTGTGAAGCCTCTTCCTGACCTAAGCATGAGGCACACACAAGAGCTATGGGTATTAGATATCTTCTAGATTGACTCTAGTGCAAGTGGGAGGCTGTTGGAAATATGCCTAGAGGCAATCATAGAGATGATGATATTTCGTTGTATCCATGATTTAATAAATGTTCCTTGAATATTGCCTTTGTGTTGATTAACAAGTATGTGACTTGTTTGTGAAACTCTTCACTTGTATGGTTATTCTAAAGATTGTCCCTAGTCAGAGTTCATGTGAGGACACATGTGAATGATGGATTAGCACATGTATCGGTTGATGACCATGTTTCACAGTCATAGACATGGAGATGTCAAACCAATAATGTGGACACATGTTTAGAACATGGGGTTGGACCGACCCAACATGAGACATAACAATTATACTTATGGTTCTCTCTACACAATGTATGCGCCTTGTCCTTAGACACGAGATTGCCGCATGTACTTGAGATGTGAATCGACCTACTTAGGGGCTATCAAGCGCTACTCAAATGAGGGGTAGTTATAAAGGTAGCTTTCGGGTTTGTCATGAAGCATCTTTGCGAGGCATGGTCGGTCGAGATGGGATTGCCCTCTCTACGAGAGAGATATCTCTGGGCCCCTCGGTGATCGGATCGAAATGCATGGCCATGCTACTTAAGGTTAGAGTTAACCTAGTAAGGGATTAGAATCACGGGATCGAGAAAGAGTGGTCGACTTGGAGCTCGGCCGAATATCGTGAGGCAAAGGGATTGGCATGTACATAACGTTGTGATGGTTAGTCGATATGATCTTTGTGTGCGTTTAGGAGTTGGCACGTCTTGCTAGAGACCGCTACCAACTATTGACCAAGTATGTATACTCGCGTCATGTCTAAACATCGTGAACCTATAGGGTCACACACTTAAGAAATGAAGCCTAATTGGATTGGATCCGAATTAGGCTGAGCATTGAGTCCCAATGGGCCTCTATTAGTAGAAGCCCATTGTGGGGCGTCTATAAAAGGAGGGCAAAGGCGCCTGAGGTTTCATGATGAGTTTTTCGTGACATCCTCAAACCACGCCGCCACCCTCCACGCCCAAGTCGCTCGCGGATCTAGTAGTCCGGCGTCGTCGCTTCCTCCGCGCGTGTGGATACCTTTGGGCGCTTGCATCTGTAGCGTTTGGACGAACCGCAAGAGAGGAGGCATGTCGTTGGACACCGCGACGAGGGCGAGGAAGTAATGCGACTACTCTGCTGACGTCTTTGCATCAACGTAATCGACTACTCTGCCTGACGTCTTGCATCAATTCCGCTTTCTTGGCGTCTAGTGGTAATTCCGTGATCTATAACTGCGGTGATCTTGGTTTCTGGGTAGAATTTTTATTAATTTGCGCTAGCGTAGCCTACCGTAGCCCTTGATTAAATCCCGTCCACCGCAACCACACTGCTGGCCGTCGCCATCAGCTCGCTCGCCCGCCCGGCTTCGGGCTGCCGCGCCCCGGCCCAGCTCCTCCGGTGCCTCCCCAGCTTAGTCCCCATCCCTGCGCCCCTTGCTCTGGAGCTTTTTGCTCTTGCGCCAAATGGAACCATGGCGCCGCTCGACTGGCCTCCCCTGCTGGCGCCGCCTCCACCGATGCCGCCTGTGCCACCGCCGCATCCAATCGCCTGTGCACTCACCCTCTTCTCCCCCAGGCCTACCATCCCGCCTGCTCAGCCCGGCTCCTCCTCATGCGGCTCAGCATTCGGCCGCCGCTGCCCCTCTGTGGCTCGTTCGGCCCTCCATGGCGTCTATGCGCCTCTCTCTCTCCGGTCCCTACGCCCTACTCCCTTAGCCCGCGCTTGGCCTAGCGCCGCGCGGTTCCTCCTCGGCTCGGCCCTGTGCACAGCTCCCCCTTCTTATTTGGTTCTTGATTAGGCCGAAGTTGCTTTTGAGGATTTTATTTCCTTTTGTTGTTTCGATTTTTGGTGAGAGCACTAATTCACTTTCCGATTTAGTTAATTTTGTGTTCATGCATGGAGAGGTAGATGGATGTGGGTTGATGCTTGCTCAAGTTTAGCACTGGTTACGACCTTAGTTGCAACAAAAAAAATGTGATTTTTCTATGAATTCTAAGCTCTTTCATTAGTCATTAGATAGATCCATTCAGTGGTCAAACTTGAAATGGCAACTTGCTTTGCTTCAAGCCTTCAAATGTAGGAGTAATGCATAGCAGAAGCTGTAACATGTATAGATCAGATCTATAGCTAAACTGCGACTTGTAGATCTTTCTAATATTCTCAAAAGAGTGGGTTCTTGTTTAGGATATAACTAGAACTTGTCTGTGCAAGAAAAACCTTTGCTAAAGACGAGTTTGTAGATTTGGTTGCACTCGAATTCTGCAAATGGATTTGTCAGCTTTGGATCTTGGATTAGGCCTAGTCTTGTGGGCAAGTTGATCCTCTTTTCTCTAATGGCGTATACACTTTTTAATCCTTTAGTTAGATATTTAGCTGAAGTGCCACTTAATTTATAGATAATCTAAATATCGTTGATCCTTTCATTTTCCTCGGTGATTACACTGTATTGCGACAAAATCGTGTTCACATCTTTACTTGAATAATACCACAACAGAAGTCAGTTCTTCTCTCGTAATGGAGATGTACGAAATAGGAGAATTGGAACACCTGTTTTAGATTTATTCATTGGATCTGATTCTCCAGGATAAATCCGTGAATTGGAACACCTATTACATAAGTCCCAATGCTAGAGCAGTTTGGTTATCCGCTTCACATGCCAGTCTTTCATGTTTGTCTCTGTGCCTAGTACATATGATAAAATGAAACTTCCCAAGTTCCCAAGCAAACTCCTGTGCCATGCGTCCCCTTTAAGTGACTTTGTTTGAGGCGACTGGCGATTGGCCCAAATTTCCATTAACTTTTATGGACATGGTCTTGATTTTCGGTCCATAGCCCCGTCCGAAGCCCAAAAAAAGCCCAAGACAACCAATTAAATAATTATAAATAATATGAAAATGAATTAAATAACAATATCTTATTCTGAAAAAGAATTAAATAAGAATAATTTATTCCAAAATGGTAAATTCGGGCTTTTTTTCAGGCTACGAGTCATTCTTCGGTCTTTGCCTATGTCTGGCTAGGCCTGACCAATTCAAACCGAGCTTTTCCAGGCTCGACTTGGAGCCCGACCCGACGCCTGAACAAGTCTACCTTTAACCTCCTGTAAGAAACTGCTAAAGGATAGAACTCCTATACCACTAGGACTCGAACCTCTTTAGGCTTGGAGAGGTGTGACTAAAGAATTCCTATTCGGATAATCATTTCTACTTCTTTTGAAGCAGAGCATGTGGGGACTATATAAAGCCACAGATGAGGCTATATAGAACCCAAGCCAAAACCACCATATTGAGTTGCATGCACCAACCAATTCACCCAAAAGCTTAAGCTAATGAGGAAAGGCGGGCAATTCACTTATACTTCAACACTCCCCCTCACGTGTAGGCTCCCTCATGCCTTAGACGTGGAATAGAAATGGGCTGCAATTATTTTCTTAATTGCACCAACCTGGTCTTGAACTCAAGACCTCTTGGCTCTGATACCAAATGTTGGAACACACTCAGGAATCACACACTCTTTTCCCTGGAAGAAGATGAGCACGGCAAGAAAAAACACGAGATACTGCTTGGTTTCATGAGACCGAACTCAAGCTGGGTCTCCTTTTCTCTTTTTCTTCTACTCAACTCAACTTAGCAGTTGATTCTGGGACCTTAAATAGGCACACACGGTGGTGGCCTCATCCCCTAAACTTACGCTCCCACTATCTCAACTCAACTCAACTAATTAACAACCACATGCAAGAGGCAACTCTGCATGCATCCTCATCTGCGTCCGGCCACGTTCACGGAGGACTCGGTCAAACTGTTTGACAAAGCAAACTCTAATGAGATGCTAACGGACCCAACAAACTAACAACTCACAGAAGACATCCAATGTAAGGTAGAAGCAATTGAGGGCGCATGAGAGAATATAGGCTTTTTTTAAAAATAATCATTATTTTATTCCAAAATACATTAATATACCTACATTTTTTATTTTACAGAAATAATCATCTGTCGCTCCACTGTTGGGCGACTTGGATCTAATCACTCAACTATTGGGCGATTGATCCAAGTTGAGCGACTGATCCAAGTCGCCCAACGGTGGAGCGCCAAGTGGACTAGTTGCGTGGTGGTTGTGCGACTTGGATTAGTCGCATAACGGTTGGGCGACTACTCCGTTTGTCGCTCAACCGATGGGCGATTTAAAATAATAACATGATTATTTTAATAATTCGATGAAAATAATTGTGGGGGAATAAATGGCAATTTTTGTAGGTAATACATTTAGCAAATCTTGTTTGTAGGTTGTTATTTTTTTTGGAAATAAAATGGTGGTGACAAGGTTGGTTGGTCCGTTTGTGATTTTCGTAGAATCTCAAGGATACGAAACCTGTTAGACTCTTAATAACATTTTGTGATTGTCATATATTGTTGTAGTGCGGTTAATTTATGAATAATTTTGTGAGGACGTTTGTGGATATTATGGGGATATACTCACGATCTTAAGATGATGATACAATTGGCGATGGCGTTGAAGGTTTATCGAAACACGCGTTGTCGGCAAAGTTTAAATTTTGTCAGGTCCCAAGCGGTCAGATCGGCCAAGGTGGCGTCGAGGCCGGCTGTGTGTGATCGGGCCAAACCACCACCGGCGTCGGACTAGCCAAGCCTCGAGCAAAGTGGTGGCGGTCGGATCGACCAATGGGCGTGATACGATCGGCCATAAAAGATTTTGAGTTTGGTCTTTGGGCCAAAATAGAGGTGTAAGCAAGAGGGGTTTCTTCTACACTTGGTCTCATAATGTTTGGAGCTTCGAGTCAAAAGATCTATTCGTTTGAAATTTCCAGAGAAGTCTCGGATTTCTAAGTTGAAATTTTGGCTAAGTCCCAGCTGAGCGGTTAGACCGGCCAACAGATAGCGGTCAAATCGACCAGGGGGCGGTCAGACTAGCCATGGGTGGCGGTCAGGCCAGTTTTGACTTGTTTGTCAGCCATCTTGGTGGCGATGAATGTTTGGTTAGGTCAAGTTCATGGGTTTCAGTGCATATGTGTTGCATGATGCATGTTTTGACTAACGTGGGTCAAGTTGCGAAGAACTTGTTTCCGGAATCGATTTCTTTGTCTATTGTTGTGCAGGAAGCTTAGAGGTCAACGACGGTCAACAGCAAGGATGATCGGGACTAGACTTGGAGAGCTGAGGTTCAGAACGACCAAGGATGCTGGGTAAAAAGCTGGGTAAAGTCAGAAGACTCGAGCATGGCGCAAAATGGACAAGGATGACTGGATGGGAAGTTCAATGCGACGGGTTGCATTAAGCGGCGCGGGGGTCAGTGCAAGTGCCATGGTGGTTTCGGTGGGAGTCGGATGGAAGAGACTTGCCGATATGAAGAGAGCCGTTGATCAACCTACACGTGGTGAAGCATGGGATTGCTTCATGAAGATTGGACTCGGTCTTCGAAGGAGGATCGAGAAGAGGTATTTTGGTAACTTCACCTAAATATCGCCTTGATGACCTTTTGCTAACCCGCAGCGCAAGACGGCGCAAGGAGAAACAGTTTAGGTCAAGAGGAGATGAAGACAGCGTTTTAAAATACGTGCGTAAGTGAAACTCGTTTGTGTGTGGGCTTAACAGGTGCCCATTAGGGATATTCTTCTAGAAGCTAGCCTCCACTATAAATAGGGGAGGGTGATGGTTGTGCACCTCCCAACCCTCATATCAAAAATCCTAATTTGTGTTTTAGGGTTAGGAGAGAATAGCGGAGAGGTTAGGGTTTTAGGGAGATTGATTGATTGTGTGCTCATATGTTGAGTCTTTGTCCTCCTAAATAGAGTGGTTGTCAACCAACATCAATCCCAATTGAACCAACATCAATCCCAAATCAATCCAAGCAAGATTCCTCAAGATGAGTCTCTTTTTGTTCTTGCTGTCTATTTTGTGATTTTGAGGCTCTCTTTGATCCGTGAGTTTTTCTTTAGTTTCTGGCCTAGATCTAATTTGTTGTGACATGTGGGAATACATCTAGGATCATCTTGATCATCAATCACCCACGAGCAAGTGTTTGGATCATATTTTGGTTTTGACTCGGTTTTGGAGCAACCTTTACTCAAACGGAAAAAGGTCGGAACTTTGGCAAGGATCTTCACGATCCTTGATTGGAATAGGTTCCTGATATCCTAGAGAATGTATGTCTCAAGTTTGTTAAGGTTTGGAGTTGCAGATCAAAAGTTATATCAATTTGTGATTTTGAGTTCGGGCTGATTTTACTGTTTATTGGCTTGGAGGTCAGACCGCCATGTACCTAGAGGTCAGACCGATTTCCAAAGGTCAGACCGCCAACTGCATGGAGGTCTGAGTGATTTTGGTCTATTTGCTTCAGGGTTTTGATTTGATTCAACACAAGTCTTCCACTATACTTGTATATTGATCTTCATAGCTTTTATAGCTATTGGAGTGAAAATCGTGTTGAATTCAATCAAGATGAAAAAAAGATCGTGCTCCTATTCACCCCCCTCTAGTCACCTTTTCGGTCCAACAAGGAAAGGTAAGTGATATCACGATGCGTCAGGGAATTCATATTGTGATGCTCATTTGACGTATTTGCCTTTGATCATTGATTTTGTTTTCGCCACCGGTGGACGGTAGTTGAGGTCACATAACTTCTAGAGGGAAACTTCCTATCTTTGGCGTCATTTTCTGCTGCCACTAGCTATATATGGATGCTTTGGCTGCCATTCACCTCACTCTTCACTTCCTCTTCTCATTTCTTCTAGTCTTAAACGGGATGTCTTCGGTCTCATCTAACTTTCGAGTAAGCAGATAATTAGAATCACTACGGCAGCACTTGCTTTGCCCTCATTGCAGGGATCCAGCGAATGTGTTCACCACACGTACGCCAATGGATCTATCCCGAGTCTTCATGAAGTGTTCAAATCTTACGGTAACTTGTGGAAAATCATCCCGAATGTATTCCCTTCGAAATAGCATGTTGTTTTATTTTCACTTGAAGCTCCCATTCTTTTCTAGAACAAAGAATGTCAGTTTTGGTAGTGGGCTAATGAAGCTGTCCCAGTGGTTCAAGATATTGCAATACAAATTGCTGCTTTGCAAGAAGACTCCTGTGGTATTGCTACATTTCGTCCAGTTGCTCGATCCTCTTATCAACCAATGCAAAATGAAGAGAATAGACTTAAAAAACTAGATGAAAGGATGGAAAGAGTTGAGAAAATACTTCAGAAATTAGTTAAGTTAGTTTTGCAGTCTTTCTTCTATTATATGTTGTTCTTGCCAAGTAGAAGTTCAGTTGTAATAAGATTGTAATGTCCACTCTTTATCTATGCATCGCAGTCCTTCATGAATGAGAAGTAACCAGTAACATTATCTATGCATGCATTACATAACATGTCCAAATAAATAGCAAGTCCTATTCCGCACCCTCTCGGCCTAGCATCGCTTGGCATGCTCGCGCTCCTACTCCTCGTGCAGCCTCTCCCGCCTCTTTTTCTCTTCCATCTCAGCCTGCAACTCTTCGAGGTCACGTCCTGCTTTCCAGAGAGTGGTCATGTCATGCTTGCAAAGAGTGGCCACATCCTGCTTTACAGAGATAGGCCACGTCCTACTTAGCATAATGATGTCATGTCCTGCTATGCAGAGTGATCACATCCTGCTTTGCAGAGAGAAGTCATGTCCTGCTATGCAGAGCGAGGTCACATCCTACTTTGCAGAGCGAGGTCACGTCTTGCTATATAGAAATAGGTAATGACGACTGTCGTAGGGGTGGCACAACGGCCCCCACGACCTGGCGAAGAGCGAAGCGCGCACGTCCCGGTAGCCAAAGTCGCCCGGGGGGGCAGATGGTGCAAATATTCCTAAAGGTTCCGGAGGAAGTCCGAAGGGTACCGAAGCCCTCCGAAGGGTCCCGAAGCCCTCCGAAGGGTCCCGACGCCTCTGAAGGGATCCCGAAGGGTCCACTTAGCGTCGAGCCGCCGGTGGCGAAGTCCCAGCGAAGTGCCCCGAAGGGCCGCAGAGGGCTCGGAAACCTAGGGGGTCCGGAAGGGCTACTGTACCCCTGGACCGCTACACCAGCAGGGTAGACCAAGTCTAGGGCTGCCCACCACGTGTTAGAAGCTAGCACCAGGGGTAGGAAAGGTCCCTGCAGCCCCTACCGGCGTAGGGTCTTGTAGGGGGTAAACTTGTAACTCTGTGTACCTCTTAGAAAGGCTATAAGTAGCCACCTTTGCCCCCATTGGAAAGGGGGAGATTTCTTTTGTTTTTGGATGATCGCATAGTGATACAAGTGTGTGCTTACTGACAGTGTGTCCCCTCTTGAGGACCCTTCGGGTATCGGAGGGTCCCTCTTAATCTACTGTCTAGTCTTGTAACTATGACAGTTGGCGCCGTCTGTGGGGACCGTGAGGTAAGCTGCGAAGCACTAACACGGCATACCGGGATGGTCCCCCGAACGAGGGCTAGACCCAAGGCCGGCGGCCAAGCGGCCAGGCAACCGGCCCAGCAACCTCGAGGCCAAAAGAGCCGAGCATGGCGAAGAAGTGTGCCCCGCCCAAGCCTCGGAGGAAGAAGCAAACAATTCGGCGCACGGGGGAGCGAGTCAAGAATCATACGAAACTCTCCAGCAGGAACTGGCGGCCCTCCGCCGGGAGTTGGCAGACCTCCGGCAACCGCCGGAGACAACCTTCGCGGCCCCACTCCGACAAATACAGCAGAACAGAGCGGAGACCACCCCCGCACCCCCCCGGCCCCGCTCCAACAACCGCCGCCAAACGAGGACCCCGCGAGCGACACCCCGGTGCTCTGAGGCGACCCAAACTCACCATTGAGCGCCGGGTTGGAGGCGGCCAGGTGGCCTCGAGGATTCAAGATGCCAGAAGTCGCGCCCTTCGAAGGGTCCATAGATCCCTCGCTATTCCTCTGGGTGTACGAGACCGCCATCGAGGCAGCCGGGAGAGACGATACCACAAAGGCAAAGAGCGTCACCCTGGCGCTCAAGGGCGTCGCGTTGACTTGGTTCTTCACAATACCTCCTCGCTCCGTGTACGCCTGGGAGCAGCTGCGGAACCTACTCCGCAACAACTTCTAGGGAAACTACATGGAGTCAAAGGACGCTTGACATTTGTTCGCAGTGAAGTAGGCGCCGAACGAATCCCTCCGCAGCTTCTTCAGAAAGTTCGCAGAGGTCAAGTGCCAGGTCCAAGGCGTCAACGAGACCACCATCATCAATGCAGCAACGTGCGGCCTCCGCAACGGGCCGCTCTCGGAGAGGTTGGCGCGCAAGCCCGCGCGCATAGTGACCGAACTCTTCGACAAAATGGAGGAGTACGCCCGAGCGGAGGAGGACAGCGCTCGGAGGGGAGTGACGGCGACTCCAACCCCAACTGTCACCCCTTCAAAGGAAGCGGCCAGCACGACACTAGCCGGAGCATCCGACAAGCCGCGAAACAACGACTACAGGCAAAAAGGCCGGGGAGTCTACCATGTAGACGGTGTGCCACAAAACGAAGGAGGAAGACGCGGAGGCCGCTGGGGTTGAGGCGAAGCAGGGGCCTTGACCGATATGCTGCCGGAGCACCAGCGATTTGTGACCTCCACGGCGAGGGTTCGCACACCACCAGCGAATGTGCACCATCGCCGCTATGTAGGACTACATGCGCCGCAACCAACCTGCGGAGCATGATGGCAGGAGCGCAGCTGACAACCAACTCCCCGCACCACCGCCAATACCGTGCATAGGTGGCCGGGCCGAGCCATACCGGAGGTTCATCAACATGATCACCGGAGGCTCCTCGCTCGGCGTTTCCTCGAAACGACAGAGGCGGGCATATGCCTGAAAAATCCACCACCTGGCGACCTACCCCGCCTCGAGCCCACCCCGCTACTCCGAAATACCCATATCTTTCGGACCTGAAGATGCCCGCAGAGTGTTTTTTCCGCACCAAGACCCCCTCGTCATTTCGGCCAACATCGCGGACTTCGAAGTAAGGCGCGTCCTCGTCGATGGAGCGAACTCGGCGGACCTCCTCTTCGTGGACGTCTTCGACAAGATGATGATACCTCGTGATCGCCTAACTCCTCCGGGCATCCCCCTGCTCGGTTTCGGCGGAACGCCCGTTACGGCATTGGGGCAGATCCGCCTCGCCGTCACATTCAGCAACGACTTCGCATCCCGAACCGAGGTCGTCACGTTCGATGTGGTCCAGATGGCTTACCAGTACAACGCAATCCTCGGTCGAGCCACGCTAAACACCTTCGGCGCAATAGCTCACTACAACTATTTGTGCATGAAGCTCCCCGCCCCATCGGGCATCGTCCGCATCGAGGAGATCAAGACCTCGCCGCGGCACATAGAACTTCAAGTACTATCTCCACGCGCCACGTACCGCATTTGTGGGACCCAACCGACCAAGTAGCGCCACCCTCATAAGATGGGTGCCAAAACACAAACCACAAGGTCAGCTCAGAAGGTGGCACTAAGGACTGACTCACCAGAGAAGACGGTGGCCCTCGGCTCGGACCTCCACTCGGAGGCATACGACGCAATCCTAGGAGTGCTCCGCAGCAACGAAGAGACCTTCGCGTGGGGGCCCGAAGACCTCCCAGGAGTGGCAAGGGCAATGATCAAGCACAGGCTAGCCCTTCGAACCGACGCGACGCCCCAGAAGCAAAAGCTGCGGCGCATGTCGGCCGACCGCCTCTAGGCTGCCAAGAAAGAGATCCTAAAGTTGCTAAAAGGCGGAGTCATCCGCGAAATCAAATATTCTGAGTGGCTAGCAAACCCGGTCCTCGTCAAGAAGGAGACGGGCAAATGGCGCATGTGTGTCGACTTCACCGACCTCAACAAGGCGTGCCCCAAGGATGATTTTCCCTTACCTCGCATCGATCAACTGGTGGACGCTACCTCAGGCTGTGAGCTCATGAGCTTCCTCGACGCCTACTCTGGCTACCACCAGGTGCACATGGCGAAGGAGGACGAACCGAAGACTGCCTTCATCACCCCGATGGGAACATATTGCTACAAACGCATGCCCTTCGGCCTCAAGAACGCGGGGGCGACGTTTGCCCGGCTCATTACGAAGGTCTTAGCCACCCAGCTCGGACGCAACGCAGAAGCATACGTCGATGACATAGTGATTAAGAGCAAGCTTGCGGGGACGCACGCCAAGGATCTCCATGAAACCCTCCGCCCCAACCAAAGCACAAGGGGCTCACTTGGCACACAAGGAGCTCTGCCGCTTATAAGGGCTGCGCCCTAAGAGGAGAAAGCAACACAGGTGGTCTTGTACAGAAGCAATGAGCGAGCCCGACAAGGTGGCGAGCGTGATTATCAAGTACCTCGCCGGGGAAGAACCAGAAGACCCAGCCGAAGCAAAGCGCGTTCGTTGCCGAGCAAGAAATTACTACATGGTCACCGACGAGCTGTACAAGGGGGGCGTCTGTGCCCCCTTCCTACGCTGCGTATCACGGGAGGAAGGCCGATCACTCCTCAAGGACGTCCACGAGGGCTTATGTGGCGCACACCAGGCGCCTCGAGGCCTTGTAGGGAAGACGTTCCGCCAAGGCTTCTCTTGCCGTGGCGCTCAAGGCAGCGCAAGACCTCGTCGGCGGTGCCGGTGGGCGATCGCAACCCGAGGCTTTGTGCTTCCTTCTGACCCTTGCGCCCGGTGTGGCCGCCGCGTTAGGGGTTGGACATCATCGGCCCGTACCCCGTGGCCAGGGGTAACCTCCGATTTGCGTTCACTGCCATCGAGTACTTCTCCAGATGGGTCGAAGCAGAACCAGTCACCAAGATTACCGCCGCAGCCGCCCAGCGATTTGTTTGGAAAAACATCATTTGCTGGTATGGTGTACCGAGGGACGTCGTCACCGACAACAGAACGCAATTCGACTCGGAACACTTTGAAAAATGCATAACGACACAGGCATAACGATGCAACCGCCTCCGTCGGGCACCCAAAGTCCAGCGGAGCCATCGAAGCGAGCCAGCGGCAACCTCCTCGGCAGGTTGAAGAAAGCGCCTCGTGAGGCCTTCCCAAGGGATTATGGCGAAAGAGCTCGAGAAGGCCCTATGGTCAATTCGCACATCGCCCACCAGAGCCACAGGTTTCTCCCCCTTCAAGCTCCTCTTCGGCGATGAGGCCATGACACCAGCGGAGTTCACTGCTGGCTCTTACCAAGCCACAACCCAGACAAGCCCAGGGGAACGGGAGCTCTCTCTCGACCTCCTCGAAGAGCAATGCGTACAGGCCGTCTCAACCATGCAAAGATACAGCGAAGACATCGCTAGGGCATACAATAGGAAGGTCAAAGCCCGCCATATCGCCCCGGGCGATCTCGTCCTGAAACGAGCCACTAACCAAGTAGCGCTTGGCAAGCTGGAGTCCAAGTGGGAAGGGCCATATGTCGTTACAGGCGCGACAAGGGCCGGAACATTCCGCATCGCAACCCTGGAAGGGGACCAATTGGGCCATACCTGGAACATCAAAACCCTACGAAAGTTCTACCCTTAGCAATCGTGTAAAAAACCGGCTGCGCCCGGAGAATAGCCCCGCCGCCTTCACTAGGCTGGGGCATGTACACAGATTTTTGTTGCAAACCGACTGCGCTCAGAGGTGTATCTGTCCAAGTGGTGAAAATTGTATACCCCGTCACTTTGCCCGGTCCCTCCGAGTGTATAAACGAAGCCACCGCGCATGGCCTCGGGCCGGTGCACCGATGCCCGTTGCGAACGCAGTGTATCGCAAAGCCACCGCGCATGGCCTCGGGCCGGTGCACAAGCGCCCGTTCGCGAACACGATTGTATCGCGGCCACAGCGCGCATGGCCTCGGGCCGGTGCACACCGGCGTCCGTTGCGAACGCGAGTGTATAAGCAAAGCTTACGCGTCTGACCTCGGGCCGGTGCACACGGCGTCCCATGCGGGCACGAGTGTATCGCAGAAACCACAGCGCCGCGGCCTCGGGCCGGTGTACACGGCGTCCGTTGCGGGCACGAGTGTATAAACGAAGCCACCGTGCATGGCCTCGGGCCCCGGTGCACACCGATGCCCCGTTGCGGGCACGAGTGTATAAGTGAATCACCTGAGCAGGCATAACGTGCCAATCATAACCCAATCCTAGAGCCGTCAGGGCGGCCCTAAGCCCGGGGGCGGCGAGCCGCCTCCCCTCGCAACAAAGCGCCCGGGGCTCCGGAGCCCTATCTAAAAAGTATGGGGGCAGTAGCGAGGCTTATCCCCCCGCAACAAAGCGTCAGTGCTCCCCAGAGCCCTATCTAAAAAAGTATGGGGGATGGCGCGAGGCTTCGCCTCCCCCTCGCAACAAAGCGTCAGGGCTCCCCGGAGCCCTATCTAAAAAGGTATGGGGGACGGCATGAGGCCGCCTCCCCTCATAACTCGCGTCGGGGCTCCCGGAGCCCTATCTAAAAAAGTATGGGGGCAGCGGCGAGGCCCATCCTCCCCTGCAACAAAGCGCCCGAGGCTCCCGGAGCCCTATCTAAAAAAGTATGGGGGGCAGAGCCGCCTCCCCTCGCAACAAAGCGTTAGGGCTCCCTGGTGCCCTATCTAAAAAAGTATGGGGGACGGCGCGAGGCTTTGCCTCCCCCTCGCAACAAAGCGTCAAGGCTCTCCGGAGCCCTATCTAAAAAAGTATGGGGGACAGCGCGAGGCTTCGCCTCTCCCTCGCAACAAAGCGTAAGGGCTCCCCGGAGCCCTATCCAAAAAAGTATGGGGGACGGCGCGAGGCTTCGCCTCCCCCTCGCAACAAAGCGTTAGGGCTCCCGGAGCCCTATCTAAAAAAGTATGGGGGACGGCGCGAGGCTTCGCCTCCCCCAAGAGAGGGAAATACAAAAATAAAACACATGCAATGAGAAAATAAAAATATGCATGTATTAATTCTTTCACCCATCACATACATTATACACATAAAGAAGACATCCTAAACCTGCGGCCGTCTGAGCAATGACGGATGACCTACTCGGCCACAGCCAAAAAGTCGTTAGCCTCGCGTTCATGCTGCTCGCATGACACCCACTCGAGTAACTCTTTGTCAGACGGATGCGTGGCCATGAGGCGCGCGTACTCCCTCTCCACAGCACAGCAGGCCGACTCCTCTGAAGAGCTCAAGGAGATCGTAGGAAGAGGCCGAGAAGGTGGCCCCTCGGGCACACCCACCACGCCACGATTCAGCCAGAAGGATAGTATCTCATCCTGCGCATCCAAAGCCTTCCGTTCGCGCAACCGAAAGAACCTCTTCATAGACCCCTCCGGATTTTCCTTTTTCCACCGTTTCCATTTCGCACCATGGCACACTATACCACGGTAACAAATCCTCCGAGGCCACTTGCAAACCAGCAGTCGTTCATCTTTCGTATCGCGCAAAGGAGCATAGGACTTCGTGCGCCACCACGGAGGAACCGCACCTCGTCCGGCGGTACGGCGAAACAACATCCCCTAAAAAGAATAGCGTAGCGTGAAACAGGCACCCACCAACAAAGAAGCCCCCCTTCGGTGCATATTGATTAACAAAATAACGGTTACAAACCACGGAGTCACCAACTGGCCCGCGCAGCGGTGCCAGGCTAAGCAACAAAAAAAAGGAGAAGCCCAAACCCTAAAACAACGATTCCCCAGGAAGATGGCCGGAGGGTCACACCTTTTCTCCAGGGTCGGCCCTCCGCTCCGCTACGCTTGCGCCATCCGCAGGAACCCTTAGTTTCTGCTTCTGGGCCAAAGATGCCCGGAGCGTCTCCATCGTGGCGTCCCGACCAAATGAAGCCCAGAACTCCTTGGCAAGGGCATTACTGGCCCGACGCACCTTCCTCTGAACCAAAGCGACCTCCGCGGTAGACGCGATGGGCACGGTACCAGCTCCGAGCGCATCAACATGACCACGCCCGCCACGCTGCAGGGAAACAAAGGCGGCCGTCCACGCCGTCTTCACGCAATGATTGCCATAGGCACGAGCAGCCGGGAGAAAGACTTCCCCCGCAAGGCGGAGACGGTCGAGGGTGGCAGCCAACTGGTCCATGGTGTGCCTTCACGGGGGGGGGGGGATGGCACCCAGCTCAGACATGGCACCCTCCATGTGATCCAACGCCTCCCAGCTGGCCTTCACTGCAGCAGTCGAGACAGACCGCTCCGTCGCAATCTCTGCCTCGAGCACGGAGCGGGCGCTACGCAGAGCCTCAACCTCCTCCTGCAGGGTGCGGCGCTCACCCTCTAGTTGGGAAACCTTGGCCTCCAGCCCCTCCGCCTTCTCAGCAAGGGCCAAGCGCGCGGTAGCCAGCTGGGTGTTACGAGCGAACTCCAGGTCAACTCGCTGCTGAATCTCCGCGTAGCCGCTCTGGATGTCCCTCTCCAGCGAGCGCGAGAGAATGATAGTCTGCCAAGAAAAATGTCAACAATTCGTCCATAACAAGGAAGACAGTTACCGGGACCTACCTTCATCGCGTTCGCCTCAACGCTCCTAAACATCTTCTCCGTGCTCCACTTCACGAAGAGCTCAGACATGCAGGGCGGAGCAGCAAAGTTCGACACTTCCTCGCGAGGCAGCCAGTGACCCGGGTGAATCGAGAGAGGAGTGACCCCAGTTCATGGCCAGCGGGGCGCAAAAGCATGGCGCCACGCCTTCTCATTGGCCCGGGCGCCACCGTCAGCCGCCCCATCTTCGTCACCATCCCGGGATCCTCATGACGGCGCGCGACTCCTGACAAGCGACATCGGCTCCATGATCCCCCTTGATGACCCGTCCAGCAGGGAGATCGGTGCGAGCCTCGACCACGGTGTCCTCGGTTCCCTGACCATAAACATGCGAAGGGGTGCCAACGGACGCATCCTTGAGGGCCATGCTGGCAATCCCAAACGAGCTTGCAACCGCCTCCGTAATTCCAGCCGACGGAGGAGCAACCAGGGACCCCGTGGACGAGCTCGTGGCGCTCTTCGCTGGCCCCGGCACCACGAGCTCCCGCGATACCCTCTTGAGGGCAACCGCGGTAAAATCGCTGCGGCGAGGCCTACCTTAACCGCCAGCACACCCGGCGGCGTCTGGCCTGCCAGCACTAGTGGGCCTAGGCACTCGAGCTCCTCGGGACCACGAACCCGTTTCTTCTTTTTTCGTCGTCGGTCGGGCGCTTCTGACAAGCAGGCGTTGGATCTGAATGCGCCGCAGTTCAACCGGCGCTTCGTGCCTGGCGTTCGCCCGCTTCGAGTGCTCCTCCCCCGTGTAGGGTCCAAGAAGCTGCTCTGCAACACGCTCAGCCTCGGCAAGAGGCAAGACTGCGTAGGGGAGGCAGATTAAAAAAAAGGGGGGGACACACATGCGGTCCCGAACTTCGGCGAGCATCCTGTCCCTCGGTTAAATCAAGCACCACCTCCCGATCCAGCGCCCGTATCCACACCCAGAGTGCACAAAACTCCTCTACGAAGTCCCACGTCGACATCGTCGTCGTGCGTTAAAGCAGCACTGTGACGGACCCTCCTCCCGGGGTGAAAGGTCGATCATGGGCGTTGGGATAAGCTCAATAGGCCCCCCGGTTGAGCGAAGCCCGGCCTCGTCGGAACATTTGTGATAGAACCAACGCCGGGTCCAATCAGTATCCCACCTGTTCCGAGCGGCCGGGGCAGGTAGGTAGTGGAGAAAGCGCGCCGGTTGAAAGTTAACGACGCAAAGTTCGAGGTCTCCCCCGTGTCTTTCTTCTTCTTGGTGGCACGCTTGCGTCGTGAAGATCTGTGAACAGTCGTGCCTCGCTACTAGTCACCCCATGATGCATAACACCCACTCAGCGCCAAGCAGCGGTCGAGTTAGGTGTCAAGCGGGCCAAGTCCACCCGTATAGTTGAAGGACACAGTGCAGCGTGTCAACCACAGGCGACGAAGACCCGCATTCAGATACGCCACGAACAAGATCGTCTCCTCCTCTTCGGGGGCAGGAGCAACCTCCAACTCAGGGGCGCGAATGTCGTCCAGGTTCGCAATCTTTCCCTCATTTTTCAGGGCCCGCAGAACTGAAGCAGTCACCAACAACCGACCCAGCTCGTCGGTATACGACACCGCGCCACCTCCATCCTTCACCCGCTTGGTCATCGCCGGAGCACAAGCTAAAACGCTCCGGGCGCTGAAGGGGGTGGTGAAAACGAACCTTGGAAGCAAAACACGAGCCCCCTCAGGCACCGAAGGGCGTGGAAGAAGCAGAGTTCAAGAAGACGTCGCTAGGAACATATGCACAAAAGCGAAGGCGATGGGACCCAGTGCCACCTATTTATAGGCGGCCGCGCCGAGTCGCAGAAAACGAGGAGCCCACCGCCAAACAAGACGCGACACGTGTCAAACAATCCATCAGGGCACGTGGAAATCGAGGCGTCATATTGAAGTACGCACCGACCTTGCCGCCATTACACGAAGCACTGCCTCGAAGCGCGCACAAAATAGGGAAACGGCGCGTGGAACAACAACCGAAGAGCGAGCAAATTTATGACGCACGGGACCCAACGACGAGCGCAACAATAATACCGCGCCGGTAAGAAGGGCGGTGTACTGTACTCTCGGGGAAGAAGCGGTTTCAACCATAATGAAGCAAGACCTCGATCGCGAGGGCTTGTCGTAAATGAGAAGCGCTTCGCCCCCACGACGACGAAGCGAAGGCGCGCGCGTCCGTGCAAAATCGCGGGGGCCGGATGGTGCAAATATTCCGAAGGTTCGGAGGAAGTCCGAAGCGTGCGAAACCCTCGAAGGGTCCCAAAGCCCTCGAAGGTCCCGACACCTCGAAGGATCGAAGAGTCGCTTAGCGCCGAGCCGCGGTGGCGGGAAGTCAATGAAGTGCCCGAAGAACCGTGGAGGCTCGAAACCTAGGGGTCGGGAAGAGACTCTCAGACTGGACCGCTACACGGTGGAGGTAGACCAAGTCTAGGGCTGCCCACCACGTGTTAGAAGCTAGCACCAGGGGTAGGAAAGGTCCCTGCAGCCCCTACCGGCGTAGGGTCTTGTAGGGGGTAAACTTGTAACTCTGTGTACCTCTTAGAAAGGCTATAAGTAGCCACCTTTGCCCCCATTGGAAGGGGGGAGATTTCTTTTGTTTTTGGATGATCGCATAGTGATACAAGTGTGTGCTTACTGACAGCGTGTCCCCTCTTGAGGACCCTTCGGGTATCGGAGGGTCCCCCTTAATCTACTGTCTAGTCTTGTAACCACGACAACGACATATTGACACTGCAAATGAAGTTAAATTTTGTAATTATGATACAATTAGTTCCACACTGTGTGCAACAAGCAAAGTACTAACTGAAGTACAAGTTACAATATGCTAGTATTTCTAATCTTAGTACCGCTACACACACAACAAGAAGTGGTGCTGCACTTCACGTCGGTGTTCCTACGTGTCGGCAAGCGCCTGGCATCTTCTTGTAGAGTGGCCTTCATGGCGCAGTGGCCTCAATGTCTACCTGCCACTACAGCTTCCCCTTCGTCCATATCGTTCCTAATGCGACGACTCTGCCAACGGCCCTTCCCACCCTTCAACAGGTCAAGATCTAGAATCCAAGTCCTTTGTTCTATATCCAACGGGCGAAGTTGCCAACAACCCTGAAGCCTCTTAGCTCGTCACACCACGACTGCAGCACCCTCTCCTTCATGAAGTACTCCGACATGAAGTTTGATGGGTCCATGTTGATAGTCTTGCATGCGGCGAGAACATGAGAGCATGACTTGTGAAAGAGCTTTAGCTTATTGCATGTGCAGCTAGGTTCATTCACATGATCTCCAAGGCACACCTCGTGGGTAACAAGAGAGCGAGCCGTCCCAAATCCGGCTCTGTCCCGAAAGAGCACATTGAAATGATGCACCGTATTGCCCATGACGAACACCGTGTGCGACTGACCCTTCTCGGTCTTGGTCTGCATGTACGCTGTAATTTTCGAGCAGTACGGTGTATGTGGGTTGGCTACATGAAGTGTTGTATTTGCATGCCTTTCCCTGAAATATCCGATTGTACTATGCAGAACGTCTTTCACGATGGTGACGAGGGGCTGAGAACGGAGGCCCCTAAGAACCCTGTTGTACACCTCCGCAAGGTTAGTGGTCATTCTGTCATACCTTGCACCGTCCGTGTCGTGCAACAAGGACCGCTTCTCCAATGGCTCGGCCTCAATCTAATGGGAGAAGCACTTGATGTCCCTCGAGGTCCTTCGCATCACACGGGGAGGGTCAAGCTCTGGCAATGATGTCAGACGTTCAGGTAGCACCACCCTAGGAATGGGCGGACACTGGTTCCTCTCGACGACGTGCATCCTGGTGTGCTCCTCCAACATCTCCCATCAAATTTACACTATTGGTTCTACATAGCCACCCTCTTGAACAGCTTCATCAATAGTTGCTTCGGGAACTGCTTGAAGAAGTTCGCCCCTAGATAGTGAATGCACCATCTGCTCCTCATGTCTGGCCTAGGGAACGACTCCTCGGGGTCTTGCTGAAGTTTTATGATGGTCTTCATCATCCTAGGGTGGCGATCATATATTATGCAGACATCAGGATGTGCCCCAACTACTCCCTCCTTCAGATGTCGAAGGAACCACAACCAGCTATCGAAATTCTCACTTTCGACGAATGTGATGGCCAAGGGGTAGAATCTGATTGTTGCCATCAATGTCAATTGCTGTCAAGATCTGGCCCTTATATTTTCCAGTTAAAAACATCCCATCGACTGAGAACACGGGCAACATGTGCCTAAAAGTATCGATGCAGGCACCAAAGGCTAAGAAGGCCCTCTGCAATACTGTGAAACCTCGCGGTCTTTTGGATGGCTTGTCCTTCATAGCAATGTATGTGCCTGGGTTCCTGTCCTGCAGCACCTGGAGCATAGAGGAAGGTTGTCGTAAGACGTCTCGAAAGAACCGAATCTCCTTTGCAAAGCCTACTGCTTCGCATGCCATGTCTTCACGTAGCTAATCTTGTACTTGAATTTCTTCTCAATAGCCACCATGATGTGCTTGGCTTCCAGGTCCGTCTTCTTCACTATCTCTCCATACATGATATTGGCTATGAAGGTGGACGTTAAGTTGCGATGCTTCGGAAAAACACTACTGGGCACGTAGGAGTGCGCCTCCACATTAGAGACAATCCAGTGAGTCTCATACTTGGGTCTACATGCGTGCACATGCTAAGGACAACTAGCCTGCTCGCAAACTACGTTGTACTGCTCCTGGCTGGACTTGAGGACCTGAAACGTCCGCTGCATGGACAAGGCCTATAGCTTAATGGCATCCTACAGTGATCCATTGTCAGCAAACATTGCATGAAGCCGAACCTCCATACCATGGTACTCCCACAGTGATTTGTGCTAGTCATGCACAGCAAGACCCTCAATGTCCAAGACCCTCAACGTCCACCCTATTCCATTCCTACGGGACGGGACCTTCGTCTCATCGGAAGAGTCATCGTCATCCTCTTCTAAAGCTTCCTCCTCGGCCCAGGCGCCAAATCATCGATCTCCATCTAACGTACTATATATGCTGCCGACATGCTCCCCTACATCCGCCTGTCCAGTGGGCTCAACTTGCGGTGTGCGATCTTCCTCTTCTAGCTCCATAGCATCGGCCACTGTGTCCTCTTCATGGACCGGATGATCTTCCTCTTCTGCCGACGCGCCCGAGCTACTCCCACCAACCGAACGATAGCCATCGGTAGGGCCTCGTGCGACTCCCTTCAAACATGGTTGCACAAGTAGCACGCAATTGTATCCACGACACCGGCAGCCTTCCACAAAGCCCTTCCATGCAACCGTATGCGTCAGTCTGCTCAACTCCCACCGAATGTGCATGGCAAACCGACTCCAAAGCCTATGTAGGACAACACTGCACACCTCGGAGTCCAAGGAGAAGCTGCAAGTGAGCCAGTGCAGGACATCGTCGATTCGAGCATTCTCTGCGTCCGGGTGTGCCATACTGACTTACGGGAAGCCACTCAAGTCAGCACCGTATGGACCTTTACGAATCGTACCAACACTGTAATGCACTTTTAATCTTGTGGGCTCCGACATGACTGATTTCTCACTGCAAATTCGGATGAGAATAAGAATGGATGAGACTATTACCTTCACGCGAAGACCTTCTCTCCTTATCAGTGAGCTTTCTTCTTCTTTCTCTCTTACCTCCTGAGCTCCTCCCCTCTCCTTCTCCAGAGCTAATCTCCTTCTCCCGAGCTCCTCCCCCCCTACCCTTCCATCGTTCTCTCTTCTCCTCTCCTTTTCCTTCTCCCCCTCTCCCAACCTTCTCTCCCTCTTTACTTCCCCTCTCCTTCTCTCCCTCTCTTTTTCTCCTCTCCCGAGAGAAATGGCGAAAGAGACCGTGAGTGTGGCTTTCTATACAACCGTCTAGTCGCTCAATTGTTGGGCGACTTGATAGCAAGTTGCGGTCCAACGGTTGAGCGGCACGTCGACTGGTCGGTCAAACGATCGCCCAACAATAGAGCGACAAGTGGACCAGTCATCCAACCGTTAAGCGACTGATCAAAGTCGCTCAACCACTGAGCGACTAGTCCACTTGGCGCTCCATCGTTGGGCGACTTGGAGCAGTTGTCCAACAGTGGAGCGACTAGATCCAAGTCGCCCAACGGTGGAGCAACAGAGGATTATTTATGTAAATTAAAAAAAGGCAGATATATTAATGTATTTTGGAATAAAATAATGATTATTTAAAAAAAATCGAATATAGGTTAGGTTGTGAGAGAGCGATAATCCCTCGTACACTTTTGAGGTGCTCAACGAATTTGTGATTGGCTTTGCCATATCTTTCCTCTCTTGTTGTAATTTTTTGTCGTCATTATTTCATTCTCTTTACAAGATTTATCTACTTTGTACTTGATACCGTACACGCTCATGCCGTGTCTTACAACACATTATTTAATGATTTAATCCAAGGGTTGTTGCTGCATAACAAGGGTATCAGAGTATAATAATATCTTATATCATTGAAATAAAAATTGGTTTTCTGGTTCACATGAAACAAAAGGATATTGAGAAAAGTTATACAATTCGCTCATGCTTTGACAATGGAGCACAACATGCATCTCAAAAAGGTTGAACAAAGATTCCGAATTCCACAATTGCAGATCCTGTTGGGCACTTGGGCCAAAAGTTTGTGACACGGAGAAGAATATGGCCGCCAAAGTAAAAGCAATGTATGATACCAAATATCCACTTATCTCTAGTTCTCCACTTTTTTGCCCATTTGGTCAACTTGGTTACATTAGTTGGGCACCTCCCTTCAAGATTGGACATTTGTTTGTGCACCGATCGAATCTTCAGCTTACCTGTGTGAATTGCCATTTATCTCCACAAGATTTTGACATGTTACTAGCTTGCCTTTAATTGGTTTGCAAAGGGCAGATATCGCGTCACAAAAAGAAGAAAAGGAAACAGACTTTTTCTCTGGGATTTGGAATATTGGTACATCAGTGACTGTTGAGGGCATGCTTGGAATATGAAATTGCGACATGCATTTCGGAGGAAGGGCACATCTTGCGTTTATCTGAATACACCTTGAAATGAAGAAATTATTGGTTGTGAAAAGGTGGCGTTTTGCATAAATTGGGGAGTATGCGTGTTGTTTTGCTAAAGATTCAGACTGAAAAGGTGGCGTTTTGCATACTTTTGCTGAAGTATGTTTAATACCCTGGAGGGCCTGATCTACTGAATTCCTTCTCTCTAAAAAAATTTCTTCCCCGTTCAGAAATATATAACTTTTTTATAAAAATTGCAGCCATACTTCTTTAACTTTGACTACTAATGTATTATTCATATTGTTCATGTGAAAATGAAATCATTACGTTAGTCATGTTTGAACTGAATTGAAGGAGTAAGGTCCGAACCTGACAATAACTGTGATACTGCTGACGTCATAACCCGATCTGGAAAATGATGGGAATTGTCCATTTTGGGCTGCATTCACAGAGCAAAAGCATTGATGAGTTGCTGCGTTTGGTGCAACGGTGCAAGCGATACATATTACATCCACTCGTTTCAATTGGCCCCACCAATTCAGTGGGTTTGGTCCTCCAGCCCACGCGCCTGCGCCAGAGTTTCCCAATGAATGGCTTAACCACCCAGGCAACACTTGTCAGTCAGTCTGGCCGATTGCATGCATGCTTGTTTGCATTTGCAACCCCACGGGGGTTGTCTTGCTGTCGACCCACTCTTTGATGCGTGTTTGCATTTTGGTTCGAGGCACGCGTCAGTTGTTGCCTTGGTGAAGCATTTGGTCAAAACAATAATTACCGCATATATATATATATATATATATATATATATATATATATATATATATATATATATATATATATATATATATATATATATATATATATATATATATCCAATGCAAGGTTGACAGAATCTTAACCTGTACCGTAGGTCCTATAAGAGTGAAGACTACTACTACGATCCTGATCGTTGTAGAATCTAAATTATGTAGAACTTATAAAGCAGTATTCCAAATCTTGTAATCGAAATTACACGATCCCAATCCTGGTTATACAAAAACGATTTCGATCGTAACCTTGCTTGCGATTTACAAAATTCCACCAACTGTCAATATTAATAGCCACCTAGGCACATTTATCAGTTGAGACATAAAGTAGCAGTTTTCTGAACCGCAAACTATATTATGACATGTAGATCAAACCAATTTAGAAAAGGTAAAAGATAGCATCCGCATGTGGGTACACTCACAGTGCTACTATGATTATGGAGATCGAGATTGAAATGGTCTGTAGGTCAGGTCAATTTTTTTTTTCAGAATCTTTTATGTACGTATACGCAGTTCAGTTCGGATACTTGCACCAAGTATTTTCAATTACCTTTGTGGCCAGAATATATATACATTGTATGCATCAATGCATGATACATATACATTGTATGCATCAATGCATGAATCCTACATGTTCCTCTCAATCAGAATACAGTGGCACTTGTGACAATCTGAGCGAAGAGAGAACATAGATTCAGATGTAAGAGAGACGTGCTCGCATGACCCCGCAATGGAAGCGTTCGTGTCCAGAACATGTCAACATTGCGCGCTTCGGTTCTTCGTTGGTCCCTAGCAACCTAACAAGACTCGCGCACTGATTGAGCATCACTTTTACAAAAAAAAAATTAAATATTAACAATTTAAATTGAAACGGCCTAATTTTGAGTAGAAATGCTGTTGCTTTCATAACCTCACGTACTGTATGAAAACTAGTTCGTACCCCCTTGAGTCTATTTTACAAGTACCAGTCATATACATATGTGTTGCAATGGAAATCCATACTTTGCATCAAAAAAATCAACACAATGTGTACTAACCATGTCTGATGCAAATTATTCACTTGAATGTGCAATTATTGGATGTTCAAATCATTTAATGGTGTGAAGCATACAAATTGCCAACATTTTTTTACTAAGTCAAACCGAAAATTATCTCTAACCTTGCAATTAACCGAATTCGACTTCGTGTCCACGCCGGACACCGCACCGACTCGCATGCGATGAGCGGAGCTAGGGAGAGAGACGGTCCACGCTAGATATAGCGAGGGGCCACAACCGACTACAACTCTTGTGTCTTATCCATTCCGGACTCTTTTCTTCCTCGCCCTATAAATATACCCATGTAGTCTCATGTTGAGAATGCATCGAGTTGCATGTTTTAGACGGCAGGTCCTGTCCTGTCGTCTCATGCTTTTAATATCTCCTCACATAGTGATTTTGTTTTTGTGCGTCGTGATTTTTTCTCGCAAAGGTTTTTCATGTAAAAATCTATGTCTCATGTTCTTGATCATCTTTGTTATTTGGCTTGTCCGTTTTTTGCAACAATGTTTTTTCACAATAGAGGAATGAATGCTTACTCAACAAATCACACAGTTAATTCTGCACCAAATCAGTTTCCTTCATGGGCAACACCTATTTCAATCAATCCCTCTTCCAAATCTCATAATATCTGAGAAGCTTCATTGCTAACTCCTGTCAAATCTGCAATTCTTCATCCTTTATTAGGAACATTAGCAAGAAAATAAAAGTAAGCATATATTACCTTGCAAGACCAAAATGCAATCATCCTATGACAGATAAGATAATTTTGTATTCTCTAAGGCAAAGGACAAATAAATTCTCAGGAAAAACATGGATCTATGAGCATATGAGAAGGAGATGTAGGAGGCAGGGAATGTGAAGTATATCACAATACGTTTTATAGATGGGCGAAGAAGCATCATGCATAACTGCCGAACATGCAATCATGCTTGCAACTGCTAAAATCAAGCTCGGCGGTTGCCAAGTAACTGATCTCCAATCTGCACTTGGTACTCCTGGCACAGGCCATCGATGGCACGAACGGCAGCAGCGTCGTCATCGTGTAGGTCACTAGCTACCATGGCATAACCTCGGGCAAGTCACGCGAGAGCAAGGCCGTGGTAGTGCCTTCCCTACCGGTCCACGAAGCAATTTCCCGATGTATCTAATCAGTGAGCCTTTTCCATTGCTTCGCAATTGGCACACCTCCCAGGCTGTCCCCGATGGCGCCGCCCACCTTGGATACCATATCTTCTCACAATAGAAGCTATATGATTCTGATGGCTACTTCGGCTTCGCTAGCAGAACTGAAGTGGAGAGCACAGCGGCGGTATTGATGACAAGAGGGGCGGCAGTGGCGTGATTACGACCGATGCGGTGGCATTGATGCAAGATGGTGCGGACACGGTGGCGGCATGGGAGAGTGAGAGACCATGTGGAGGTCGTCCCGTTGTGAGTGATGAGTAATTGACAAAGTTTAGGATAGTCGAGTTTGGGTTGAGTGGTTCGGAGTCGAGTCGTTGCATGGCGCAATCGGGCTCTGTCGGACTTGGTCAAACTTGGTCGTATGGGATTAGGATGCATATTCTGGTGTTTCGACAAGTTTGGATTTTGTCATGGTAAGTTGTTGGTATTTACGCTTTCATGTATCGGCGGTGCTATTTGATGTGTTTCTTATCTGTGTGTTGCAGGACATCGGGTGGAGTCGTGGCGAGACACGGTGGACCGGACTAGGTGCGAGTGTGCCGAGGTCGAAGCGGTCGGGATGTGTCGAAGACGAGCGTGGACTCGAGGTGGTTCGCGGCGTCTTGAGACAAGGAGCGCGAAGCTTCCGGAAGGTGCGGGGAGGCGAAGCAGAATTTCGCAAAGGCACACTGGCGGGAGCGACTCCGTTGGATTTAAGCGGGCGTGCGGGGTGGAGACCCGTTAGTGTTGGGCTATAAATAGGTTGGAGGCTGCTGCCCAACCTGAACACTTCAAGGGATTCTAGGGTTTCCTTTAGTCAAAAAGGGCTTTAGAGTTTGTTTTGGCTTTAGACTTTAGTTGTTGAGAGTTGTTGGGAAGGCAGAGTTGTGTTCCCTCTGTGTTTCCTTCGTTGGTTTCTTGAGAGTCTGTGTATTCATCCTCTCTCAAGCATGTATGAGTTGTGTTCTTGGTTTTGATAGAGAGAGGATGGATTGAGGAACTTGTAATCTTCCTTGTTCGAATGTCCATGCGTATGGGGACGTATCTCTTTGTATTTCGCTCTTGATTCAATGAATGGAAATCTGAAGTTTTCTTCTGTTCATGCTCTCTGTGCTCTCTGTTCTTCGTTCTCCCTTTTTTTGGTTGATTTCTGAGATTTTGTGTTTTGAGTTCTTGCTTGTAAGAAGACAGGGCGGCGCGTGTGTTGACCCTATTGTTTGCTGTTTGGAATTGAAGCTCCGGTAGCCTCTGCCTCAGAAAACTGAGCATGTGGCGGCCTCTTCTTGCCGTTGAAAGGCGAGTGTGGCGGCGCCAGATCCCGTGAAAAAAGTGCCACAATGGCGGCTGTAGAGCGTGTGTGCAGGCGCCATTGAGACCCTCTGTAAAATCCGGATCCATGGCGGCTTGTCCCCGAGAAATCATGAGCATCTCTGTTTGATTTGATTGCCTGCAAGTTTCTGTTTTTCGTTTCTTTTTGCTTATCAGCTCGGATCTGTGTCGTGTGGTGCGGCTGCTTGCAGCGGGTGTGATGTTGCTGGGCGGCGGCAGCATGTAGCTGGCGGTAGACAAAAATCAAGACCAGTGATTTGTTTATTGCTTCATCTTGTTGATTAGTTTTTCTCTGGATTCCAACTGGATTTTGTGGGTTGCTGTTTTGGTTCAGTTCTTTGCTTGAATGTCATCCTTGATGCGTGTATGATCTGTTGGTTTGATGCTTGATCGGCAATTTTTCTTTGCCTGTAAGCTGGTGGCTTGTCCCATCGTTTTGGAGCTGTATGAATTGTTTTGTTGGTCTGTGCTGCCCACAAAAATTGGAGCTTGGACTGCGGCTGTAATTGATCTACAGTTCGTTTCTTTTTGCTGATTTTCAACCTTTTTGCATGCAGATTAAACAGCGGTATTTTCAGTTGAATTTTTTACTGGCTGGTCTCTGATTTATGCTGAATTTTTCAGTGTCACATGCGTTCCAGGTTTCAGCAGAATTAACTCTCTGTGAATTACTTTGTTTTGTTTTAAAAAGAATCAGTGTACGTTTTCTCGGGGGCGATTTTAAAGAGAGCGACATTCAACCCCCCCTTCTGTCGCCATTTCGGTCCTACAGAGAGCAGGGAAGGAGCGGCGATGACGATGAGGCTAAGCAGCAGTAGCGTGGATGAAAGATGTGGCGATGGCGACGGCGTTGATGCGAGGAGAGGAGTGGCAATGGCGGCGGCCAACGGGTTGGTTTTCCATGTTAGTGGGCTGACATTTGGCGGCCCACATGTGGGAGGGTGGGAGGCAAAGGGGACAATGGACCACCACAAGTTCTTTTAAATAGTAGAGATTTTCACAGGACACAGAGGTTAAGAAAGTACACAAGAGAAAAATAACTATAATACCCTTCCATTAAGTGCTTTGGAAATACGAAAGACAATGGTTTCTGTGGATAGGCATATGTAAATGCGCAGGTAAAAGAATGAAATATATAGAGGTAAAAAAGATAATCTAGCACTATATTTACGTACACGCTTTATAAAATAGAACATGCTTGCAAAACTAATATGCCTTATCAAATAGACCAGAGGAAGTAGTAATTACAAAACAAGCAATTTGGCGTTTAAGACTTAACTTGCTTATCCCACTCGTGAAATTGGTACATTTTCACAGATGAAAAATTTGCAGTACAGGAAGGGTCAATGGAAGACCTACGGAAGGGTTCCAAGTTCTGTAGCGTAGAACATTGTACAATTAGGTCTAGTTAGGTTAATAATTGTGTTTAAGAATTCATGCTATAAGTTAGGTCATGGATTGTGTTAAAAAAATACTTGTTTTAAGGCCATCTCCAATAGTGCCATGTCAGCCGTCGGTTAGCTCTTTCATGTCAGCAAAATCTTAGGTGGAAGAAAGAGAAGCATGAGAGAGAAGGAAAGCCATCTCTTCTTCAAACAACCATCTCTACACACAAACCAAGACAAAACAACCAGTGCATGTGAGAGAGGGGTGAAGGAGTGAGAATATTATAAGTTTGGCATGAATGTTAGAAACAACTTGCTAGAGACAGCTTATTGGAGGTGTTGTCTCTAAATCTGTCTTTCGGTAACGTGGAATTAATATAGCAAAATTAGAGACAGTACTATTGGAGATGCCCTAAGTGTAGTCAAACCTTGGAAAGAGGAAATAACGCTGAGGTTTGAGCGGGAGTATTAATTCTTGAGTAGACAATATAGTTATTCTCCATTACCCTGAACTAGAAGTGAGCCCGCACCAATTGGCGCGGCGATGAGAAATAAATATGTTGGGAACATGAATTGTATTTGCACAAAGCAAACAGACAAATCTGTAGGCAAAAATTTAAACAAATAAGCATTTTTTATTTTTTAGCAGCAAATAAGCATAGGTAGAACATGAATTGTATTTTCTCTCATGTTGTTTGTAAATAGAAGCTAGTGAAAAATAACAAAATTTGTTGTTGTAATGAGATAGAAGGTTATGTAGCAATCCAACGAAATCAATCATGTAAGATAGGAATAGAATTGAATACCTGGGCAAAACTGTAGGCAGAACAGGCTGCCTCATCGCTGTGGGTGGCGTTGTTTGAGGATGAGCATCTTGTAACTAATATAACAAGAAATAACATGATAAGTGCACAAGTTTATGCACTCTATCTGTTGTAAATTCGGCACCACATAATATATAATTCTTGAGAAGACCTCCTTTCCATGGAATAAGAAATTTAGAAAGTGACAAACAATGCCAATGCTCTTTGTTCATCAAAAGTGATAGATGTCCATGGAGAAAAGAAAAGAAAGATAAAAGAAGTGAGCTTCAAAAGGCAAACAGAAAGACAAATCAAGAGGATAGGATTTATTAACATTCAATCTCTGTCTAAGGTAACAAAACTTGCTAGTTTTATACTCCAGTTTCATGTCCTAGCCATTGTTGATATAATTTATTTATGTTGACAAATATAAAAACTTCCCTAATAAGAACACTGCAGAATATAGAATAAAGATGACCAAAATCAAATACACCTGTAGCTTAATCTATCTGATTAGTGCAAATTTGAAGATCATATAGTGTCATTGAAAATTTGAGGAATTGGTCTTTCAAGAAAAAAAATGAGGAACCGAAAAATCCATTCCCCCTGTTAATCAAACCACCCCAAAAATAATCAGTCAGAATCAACAAACCTTTGAAAAGTTTATTAAAAGTACAATCTTTCCCTTCCATCCAACAACATGAGAGAAGGAAAGGCAATGAAAATAAAAAGATTAATGTACAGTTACGAATGATAGCTTGCTAGGGCCAAAGAGAAATATCCGATGTATTCCAACAGAGACCATCAACTATTATATACTAAAAGTTCATCATACGTGGTCAGAAGCTGTAATAAAAAAGATAGAAATTCAAGGAATTCTCATAAAAAAATAGAAACATCCGTCCCTTGATTAGGTGGGTCTTAATTATCATCTTCTCATGATACTGAATATTAGTGTCCCCGAGTCCTACATAATTTAAATACGTTATTAGAAACTTAGAGAAAGGTTCGCATATTAGATTAAAATAACGTTGACATAATTTGCTTGCCATACTAGATTAGAATACTGCTAATCTGATTTGCTTGACTTTGCCCTTACTGCTGGACTGATTTGCCTGACTTTGACCTTACTGCTAACCTAATTTGGTTGACCTTGACCTTGATCTTAAAAGAAGCAGCGTTACCCCTTTTCAAAAAAATGAAGAAGTAGCATTACTATTCGAATTCCTAAAGGTTGGTCAACGGGAGATTAGTACAGTAAGCTGAAAAATTAACCTTCTATCTATCTTCATCCGCAAAGAAGAAGAAAAATCATTTCTATCTGTCTTGTTGGATTTCGTTGGGCAAAGTATTATGCGTTGCCCTGTGCAAACCAAATACCAAATCAAAATTCACAAAAATACATATTATGCAGTAGAATGATGTCAGTGCTCATAAATTGATTGGAGCTCTGATTTCTTTGATGTCAGTGCTCATAAATGGATTGGAGCTAAAAATACATATTATGCATTATCCGAAAATAGAACAACCTAGGGAAGACATGTGGACTTCTTTGATGTAAACTATGTGGTAAGACATGTGAAGCTGCAAGAAAATTCATAAGACACGATGATAGCTTATAAGGGATCTCTGGCACACAACATTGTCACTGAGGCGTAGAGTTGCTAACTTCGTATTCTTCAAGCTAATAGTCAAAGAAGAGTACAATCATATTTTTCAAAATTTATAGACTGAGATGATCATAAAGGGAGACGTCACAGAGAATAGAAGCATTTCCTTTATACTGAATCAAATAAGTTTTTTCTAGACGACTGCGGTCCAAACCTCCATCAATTAACTTTTGTGATGCAACGTAAGCTCTTTCGTTTGGAGCATTAGGATTTGATATAGCATAGCACACAATATATATCTGTGCAAAACTACAGGTGAATAAAACAATCAACAATCCATGTTTATGTAAAAAAAATCGTCGTCCTATGCTTGTCAAAAAGCTCTATGTTAATAAAATCATATACCATTTAAGGGAATATCACTTTGCTTATGCCTGTGCATGTACCTAGTAAGTTATTATTGGTTCCACGATGATGTTCTATGGTTTATGGATAGAAGTAATCACCTGGGATGCACTGTGGGTAACGGTTATAATTGCAAACAGGATATGCACCAAACTGTGGCATATTGCCTTTAACAGACATTTAAAGTGTTGCTTACTAGCTGACACACATGGCACAATTTGTTTTTTTGGCCAGTAATGTTGGCAAGCTAGGACGACGATTATGCATTAAGCCCCTCATGCACGCGTCAAATTGTAATAGTTAGGATTCACTAACAGCTTGTTAACCCTACTCCACCCTTTAGGTCAATCAATCCCTTTAAATACTTAATCTTCAAAAATATCAAGACACATAACCGAAGCTAACATTGCTACAAATAATACTTGAATGCATACGGAAGCAAATAGTTACATGGGTTATCAAAAAACATTACCTTGGACACATGCTCTAGTGTGATTGTGTCAGGGACTATCCCCTTCCTCAGCTTGATCTCCAGGAACCCACTACTCCCCTGCATGGCAAAACACTACGCAAGCTCCCCAAAACCTGGCTGAAGCATCTTCTGTGGGTCGCCGTAATCTCCACCCAGAAACACAAAAAGGATAGCACGTTTGCCAGCGTCATACTCTTCTCCCAACTGACGCCACAACATAGTCCACCCGGCCAATCCCATTGGCAGCATGCTTCTCAATCTCCCTCATGGCGATCTCCTTGGCCAACGTGCGGGCCTAGTTTAGATCGACATCAATCCCAGAACCCGAACCCAGGCTCTCCTTGACCTCATTCCAAAACTTCTCAAACTTGCCCTTCCTGAGGAACTCCATCCGCTTTAGCCCGCGTAGCACGTCATTAAGCTCGTTAGTCCTGGCGTCAATCTGCCTTAGTTGGCCCTCCAGGGCCAGCCTCTTCTCCTCAAGCAGCACGGCAAGCTCGCCCTGGTCGGCCCCGACGTCGCCGTCGATCTTGCGGTCGACGATCTCAAGCTGCACCTGTAGAATCTGGAAGGCGCGAGCGGGGGAGGCCGAGGACGACCATCGACTGCGCAGGTGTTACAGCTCTAGAGATGGAAAGGGAGGGGAACGGGGGCTCGCTAGGGGGCCGTAGGCGTGAGGCACAGCGGAGGCGGAGAGGACACTGGAGGGCAGGCGGTGTGATGCAAGGCAGTTGGTGGTACCGGAGGTTACAGCCTAAGCAGGCACAAGGCGAACGATGGAAGAGAGGGGAGGCGCCGAGGCGGCGGCTGGGTAGGGAGAGAAGAAGCGGAGAGGGAGCAAGAACGGGGGGGAATAGTAACCGAGGGGGCGACGGGGGGAGGAAGAGTGAGGGACGACGTTGATGTGGCGGCTGGGGAGGGAGACCGAGGGGGCAGGAGGGAGGAAGATGGAGGGAGCGGCGGTGGTGGCGGGGGAGGGAGGCTAAGGGGATGGGGGGGGAGAAGAGGGAAGGACCGACGGCGCTTGTGAAGAGGGGCGGTGGAGGAGGGAGAGGGAGGGGACAAGAGGCGGAGGGGAAAGTAGCGAGGGGAGGAGCGGTGGCGTGGGATCGAGCGGCAAAGGAGACGGGAGGAGAGAGAGGAATGGGATTAGGGGTTGCGCTCGGAAGCTGCTGGCCGTCCAATGACGATCAGTGCATCCGGAGGGCCTCCCCACTCCACGTGATCTTGGCCGCCCAGCGAGCGATCCGACGAATGTCGTTTTCGGGGCGACGTAGAGGGCGCGGGAGGAGGCCCTTTCTCTCAGGATTTAAGGGTAGTAATTTGAAGGGAGATGTATGGCGAAATATTGTTGAGCTGTTCGAAGAACCCTGGCAACAAATGATAACATACTACTCCTTTCGGTCACAAAAAATTTTCCACATTGCTTATCTTGTATCCTATTCGACATTTTCTTCTCGGAGTTGGACACAGATAATGCTAGATACTCATTTTCCCTTCTGTATTTGCTCCACAAGCCTTTGGTCGGTCAAACGGACAGAAAACAGGAGCGGATCCAAGAAATCAGGTCACTAGTGTCAGCATGTGCTAATCTTATTTGGGAAATTAGGGCCACCTCCTGCAAATATAGAGTGTTACCTTTGATTATGCCGAGGTCGTTGGGATCACAAGATCCCAGTGGACGAAAATTATTTGCTCCTTTTGCACCCCCTACATAGGATATTAGATAGTAGAGGTTCAATCTGAGTAGATACAGACGGATATCGCTCATCCTGTATCCTAATCCGTAATTTTTTTTGGAGTTGGAATCGGAGTCAGAGTCGGACACGAATAGTGTCAAATACCTATTTTTTCCTTTTTGTATTCACTCCGCAAATTTTTAATTGGTCAAACGGACATAAATTATCCACTCCGTTTGCGGGAATCATGTGTTTCAAACAGCTGTTTCAAACGGCTGACTTCTTAGAGCATGTACAATAGGCTTGTGTCAGCCGTCTATAGTCATTGCCACGTAGGATTTTTGCTGACGTGGATGAAAGAGAATGAAGAGAGAGAACTATACTGTCTACAATCCTGTGTCGACTATAGCACAAGAAACAAGAAAAGCATTAAAATATTATGTTTTTTTAAAGACAACTAAAAAGACAGTAGCCGTCTGTACCATTGTATGAGCTGACTTTAGTGCTGTTTACAGGTGACATGGAGAGTTGCTATAGACAGCAGTTGTCTATACCATTGTACATGCCCTTAGTGTTCTCTGAATCATTAATGTGATGCTGGCTTCGTTCTTGGAAAATAATTAGCGTTGAACGACGTGTGGGTTGGTCGCTGCTTCTCTCTTTTTCTTGTTAAATTCATATAGTTGTTCTTCCTAGAATTAATTTAGATTCTGTTGGAACTTTTTTTAATTAATTAACCTTTTTTGAATTTTATTTTAAATTTAACCTCCGACGCACGTCATGAGTGGTGGTGTGACAAAACAACACTGTCACGCGCCAGAATAAATCCATAAAATAACACTTTTTTGTCATGCCACTGGTTGTGACGTGAGTAAATAACATTGTCACGCCACTGGTGGCGTGGCTAAATAACACTGTCACGCCACTTCCAGTGGCGTGACAAGAGTTTGACCAGAAATAGGTTGGCGTGACAGTGTTATTTTGTCACGCCACGAGTGGTGGCGTGACTAAAGAGATCAGAATTGAAAATAAAGTGCGCTGATGGTTAACTTTAAAATAAAATTAAAAAAAAGGTTAATTAATAAAAAAATCATTCTGTTGGGTTCACGTCAATGTCGAATAATTGTTTCTGAGCAGTGGGGATGCCAAGGTAACTTTGAAAGTCGCACATGCTTACCGTCTGGATCAAATCAGAAAGAAAAAAACGAGGGAAAAAAGAATATTAGATATATATGGTCAGAAGTCGCAGTGAAGATCACCGTGGAGACTGAAGAATTGAAAAGCGAAGATGAATGTGACATTTTTCCGTGCCAATAACATCAAGATTAATTAGTAGCTGGCAACGATAATCACCTCTGAAAGTATTTCGGATCTACAAGAACGTAAATCTCTAATTCTACTGTAGTACTCCATCCTGTTAAAAAAACAAGTTGTTTTGGTATACGTACAACCGAACTTTGAAAATGTTGGTTATCCATATCTTTTTAAATATTTAGATTAAATACATAAAAATTATGTGTATAGATTTGTCTTAAAAAATATTTTCATAATATTATAATTTTATTAAGTTTTACAAATATATTACAATAGTAATTAGTGATTAAAGTTGCGTTTCTGGGACCGTGTCGATATTCAAAACGACTTGTTTTAGTGAACCAAAGGGAGTAATATACCGCTAACAGTTTCATTTTCCAAGGGGAAAACACAATACCAAATTATAGTTTATCAACTAGATTGGAAAAAAAAGTGCGTGCTTTCTATTTTGAAATGGAGAAGCTATTTACTGTTTAGTAACATAATGAAAAAGGCTAGAATAACATATAATGAATAACATGAGTTTAATACGAGATGGAGTACAAAACACAGTTTGATAATCAACAGGCTACATTTCTTTCGGTCTCTATATCCAAAATTTTGGAAAAGAATTCTAGGTTTTTTTCATTTAAAAAAAAGAGAGACCTTAATAGAGGTGGTCAGATGGCCTGTGCTTGTCGGGCTGGCCCGAAGCACGACACTGTTGGCCCAGCCCAGCCCTTGTCCAGACCACACCGTTCATAAGCCGAACCGGTATAACACGAGAGCCCAGATCATGTCTGGGTCCGTAGTCTGGCCCGATGGGCCGGCCACGCTCGGCATGAACAGTACTAGGCCATGTCAAGCACGCAAGACGACAGAGTAGCACCGCGATGGAAGACAAGCTATCGAAATTTGGCGAGGCCAAGACGCTGTGGGAGGAGTAGGGGTGGAAATGGATCGAATACGATTCGAATAGTCTCGAATACAAATACATATTTTTAAAACGAATACGAATTCGAACATTCTTGAATACGAATACGAATCGAATGTCGTAACAAATACGAATTCGAATCAAATATGTACTCAATTCGGTCGAATGTGAATATCCTACAACTTTTGTGACAGATCTCGGTAGAACAAATTTATGTAATATGACTACACGTCTACAGTCTACTGTCTACACAAGCATCATAGGCTTGTAGCAACAGCCAACGCCCAATAGCCACAGATCGTATGCTTCTATTCAATTTTGTTTTCGTGGCCTGTACAATAATAATTCTGTCTATCGATCAGTGTGTTTTTCCCCAGTTAGTCCAATTGATCATGGGTGACAGGGTGAGGTATCAATTTCTGGTAGCACTATAGCAACCAATTGCTTTTCATGAACATATGCGAAATCATCTCAGGATAAACAATCTCACATTTTCACAACAAAGAATACATGCGAATGGGTTGCTGCTAGACGGCTAGAGCCTGGGAGGAATTAGTTGGGCTTGGCCGCTTGGGAGGATGCGAATGGGCTCTCTGGAGGCCAGGAGGGTCGATTCTTGGCCCATTGCAACGCTCTCTGGCGGCACGCCCACTAGGTTTGGTGACATTCTTTGTGAATCTGGATAGTATCCGTATTCGTATTCGGTGTCATTTCTCATACCATATCCGAAAAAAAGGGATAGTATCTTTATTCGTTTTTTATTCGAATGCAGATTTTACTTACTACATTTGTGTTTTTATCTATCTGAACATCGGATAAAATGGATTATTCTTTACCATTTCCCATCCCTAGGGAGGAGGTGGTGGCCGGCCTCGGTGAGGAGAGGAGGAGGCTTCGTGGGCGAGGCGGCGGGTAGGGCAGTCTTGTGAGCGCGGCGATCTGAGACGGGCGCAATGGAGGTGGTGATCGGAGAGGCGGAGTCGTGGAGACACGACGCGGCTAGAGAGGTCTGGCGTGGTCTGGCGACAAAGGTGGCCAGGGCAGCCAGTGAGGCTGTTGGCACCCCGTGGAGGAAGAAGAGGAAGGAAGGAAGAGGAAAAGAGGCTAGTGAGGTGCGCCTCGTACGGTTATTGAAAAAAATGAAAGGAGGGAAAAGAAAGAAGAGAAAGGAGAGAAAAAAAGGATACGAAAAGATTTTTTTTGAATTTTGAACAAGGATACGGAAAGATTTTTTTTTGAATTTTGAATTTTTTTTATTCAAAACAGACTACACAGGCCAATCATAGCCTAAGATACCAGCGCGCCGTGCTTGAATCAGCGTCTCTTTCTGTAGACCGACACGGCACGATCAAATAGGTGCGTCCCATAAGACCGCTAATCGGGCGTGCCGCCCGTGTGGCCACCACTAGACCTTAATAAGTAAACAATTGCCGCCAGCCAGCGTCCTATCCATCTTCCCCACAAGGAATTTTTATTCGCACGCACGCACTCACAACAGCGCCCTTTCTCTCCGTCCTCCCATCCCATCCTCCATCTCCCACCGTCTCTCCTCCCGAACGAATCTGTCTCAGCACGCGCGCGCCTAAAACCCGAGCCCCGAGCCCGCGCTCCCAGCACCGCCGCCCGCCGCCAGCAGCCATGTCCGTCCCCGGCGTCGCCTCCCGCGCCGCCGACCGCCTCTACTGCCCCCCGCCCCGCCGCCATCTCCTCCAGCAGCAGCCGCCGCCACCACCGGTGGCGGCCGAGCAGCCCGCAAAGCCGACGCCGGAGCTCCGGCTGGACCCACCGCCGCCGCCGGAGACCAACCTCGAGAGCTTCATCGCCTCCACCGCCGTCCGCGTGCCGGCGCAGCGCCTCCCCCGGGTGCGTCCTCGAGTGCTTCCTTGCGGCTTGGGGTAATTTGATGTCCTCTTGTGGCGACTGTTGACGAGTTTCGTGGGATGTGTGCGCGCATGCATGCAGACAAGCGCGCTGGGGAGGGGAGCGACGGGCGCGGCGCACTATGAGCTAGCGGATCTGTGGGAGGCGTTCAGGGAGTGGAGCGCGTACGGCGCCGGCGTGCCGCTCATGCTCAATGGGACGGACGGCGTCGTGCAGTACTACGTCCCCTTCCTGTCGGCTATCCAGCTCTACGCGTCCCGGCCGCCGCCGTCGACCAAAAGGTATAATAAACCTTTTACTAATTACGAGCTGTGTTTAGTTTTTCGGAACGGCACTACTGTAGTGTAAGTGGGTCAGGGCCGGAGCTATTGTTTGAATGGCACATTGGCACTTGATGTGCCTAACAGCCTAATCCCACCTGATGGAATTCAGCTAAAAAGGATTACCTGAAGGAATTCGTGAATACCGATGGAGTATTGTAGAATCAATGGGTTGAACATTGGTGAACAATGTCACTCTGTTTTGTGCTTGGGGATATGTTAGGTAGTGCGGGTTGGGAAGGGCTATCATCATCTGTCATCATGTGTGAAATGGGGGTACTTGCCTTTTTTTGGGGTTAATAATAGATTTTCTACGATACTAAACTCAGCAGCTTTTACGCACCGTTAGTGGTTGTACATAGTGTATGAAGATTTGCAGTGGAATTATAAAGAAAGCATTTGGACGGAGAAGGTGGGGGGGGGGTGTATTTCTTTTTTATTTGAAGTACCATAAAAGCTAAGGTGCACATCTGTCTGTTGATATGTAAGGCTTGATTTTTTTTGGCTGTGCTAATTCAACCTTTGTTACATGAAACATATCATGACACCAGTTTGAAAATCGATTATGAAAGAAGATCTCTTACTTATGATGTTGCATAAGGTCGTGTCTCATGGTTTGGCTAGCTGTAGGGAAACATGGTATCACGGACATATTCATGACTAGGCTAATCGGGGTGTGAAGGTGTTCTTTCCTGCAAGTAGTCTTTAGAGGATATAATTGTTAGTTGGAGCCTCTTTAAATATGGGAATAGTCATTTTCTTATATCTTGAGTAGTCTGTGATACTAGCTTTGAACGTGCAGTGTTAGTACCTATGATTTTTTTACTAATTAATCCTTTTTATTAATATTTTAAAAATAACCAACTCCATAACTTTATTTCCAATTCTGACCCTTTTAGCCACGCTAGGACATGTGGCGTGGCCCAAGCACATTGCCATGCCGGTACCCGTGGCGTGACCAAAGCTGCCACGCTAGCCCTCCTGAGGCAATGTGGAGGGCTGGTATGTCGGTGGCTAGCCTCTGCCATGCCGAGACTCTTGGCGTGGCAGCTGCAGGACTTATCCCTAGGGCCCCCTCCTCGAAAGGGTTCCCCTGTTTTGGGGATGATGTTGGTGTGGCAGGTGCACTTACGTACGCCAAAAAAGTTGGCTTGGTAGATGAGGACTGCCAAGCCGGTTTTGTTGGCGTGGCAAGACTTAGCCGCACGACTATAGTAGGAGTAGGCAGCCCCTATGTCCGGGCCGACTTTGGCGTGGCAGCAGTAAGTGGCCATGCCACCATTGCTGGTATGGCAGTTGCCACGCCACTAGTCCCATGGCAATGGTCAATGAGACAGGGGCCAAGCCACCCTTTTCGACCGCGACAAGAGGAATTTCAATTCTTTAAATTCGATGCCATGTTTAGAAATTTAGAGGTAATAATGATTGAATTTTTTTAAATAAACCATTTTGTATCCTTTTACAGGAATAAACCACCTTTTAAGATCTTTACACAAATAACCCACAAGCATGGACTAGTCCCATTTTTTTAAAGTATACCTTTTTATTTGTTGAGTATTTTACGTTGTTTTAGACTATTGTAACGTTCGTTTATCAGATATATTTTGGACTACCAAAGATACATGTTGGAAGTATGATCATATGGTTTAGAAGATAGAGAAAATTAGAACCATCAAAATTAGCTATGTGATCAATTGCACTAATATTTTGTAAGCTTCGGTTTGAGCTAGAATAGAGCACCAAAGATAACATTTCAAGCCTGACATAACACTTGATAATGAAGGTGCGAATTACATGGCGTGTAGGGTTTGGTTAGGTGGATATGTTTGCCTTTCTATTTGTATGGTACAATTGGCAACATGCACGAACCATTGAATCGAAATACAACTAAGATACTAGCACATCTTTCGGAAAGGAAAATAATTGATGGATGGAAATCAAGTCAGGCTTGTGGACATACATCTTACTTCCCCCTGCGAGCTCTCCTCTTGGCATCGAGGTAATCGATCCACTACCCTATAAGGTCCTTCTTCTTTGGTACATTGTTCCTCTCGTCTTTCAAAGCTTGTTCGCGTTCCTTCCGTAGCTTCTTCATATAATCTTCCGTAGCAACAGGGGCATCAGGGACCATCGGTGCCTTTCCGTTCCCTTTTCCGCTCCTGGTTGAGGGAGGCTCCCAATGGGTAAACGCCTCGGGCGCAACTGCATAGTTCAACATGTATTTCTGTAAAACAAATGTCTTGTTATACATCTTCGGGCTATCGATCCATTGAAAGAAGTAGAAACACTCCTACCATACACAGATAAAGTTATCAATATTTAAAATGCAATATGCAATGTGAAATATCGAGAAACATCACTTACGCGGTAATCCCCGCACATGTAGAAAGCCCGAGCAGCAGTACTAGGATGTTTGGATTGCTTGATCCATGTCGGCTTACCGCAGTCGCATTGCGGGGGTGGAAATTCAGGTGGCACATGAGCATCCTTGCAAGAGCTACTAGGATATGTTCCTACCTTCTTGGCAACCCATTTTCGCTTCCAAAACATCTCCACATAGTTCGACATCCCCAAACCAGGCGGAGTGACCTCCTCTACCTCTCTTCTCTCGTCCCTCCCCATTTTTCAAATTTGCTTGAATGGAGTGTTGCTTGTAGTGGTGGAGTGTACCCTGGTTTTATAGGCTGTTAGGGTGTAGTGTTGAGGAGTAAATTTTGATGAATGGAAGTGCACTCAAGTCCACGAGAAAGAATCTTTGGGTACAAAATAGCTCACCGAGTTGCCAATTCACTAAGAAAAGCTGGTGCGTGTTGTCAATTTCGGTCTGTAAAGTTGGAGTCAGAGTAGTCACTTCGGCTTGAAAAGCTGGAGGCACAATGTTTTCACTGGGATGAATACATGTTCGCCATATTGGATCTACAGTGCGTAGCTATGCATCATGACGTGTTTGAGGCACATAGTCAGGCATGAAGCATGAATACAGCGTAACCTAGTAAAATGTAAACCCAAGCAATTCTTGGAGATAATTCATGAAGAAAATAGGGAGTTATATGGCGTGTAGGGTTTGGTGGAGTGCATGTCTTTGCTGGTTACAACTACGGTACAAACGGCAAGACGCACGAACCAACCAACCTCACTAGAACTACCGTACATGCGCGTCTTTTGGAATGAAAACAACATGGTGGATGTAGATCTAATCGGGCTTGTGGCCACTGCCCACTGGTAAGACGTGGTCAAAAGGGTCAGAATTGGAAATAAAGTTAGGGATTGTTATTTTTAAAATATTATTAAAAAAAGATTATTTAATAAAAAATTTATAGTACCTATGGTTGGTCATTGTAGTCCATCCCAATTTCCAAATATGAGTCTATTTTTCTAGTTTTCTGTAGTTAGGCTTGGTTGGGTACTAGGATCAAGGATCACATAACCGGATCAAGCACATTTCTGTTTGGTGGCGATGCAGATGTAGAATCGATTCCATGATCAAACTGGTTTTTTCCCGGATGAAATTTGCTCAAATTTGATTAAAAACTATTCGAAATTTGAAATTTGTAAAACCCGGGATTACTGGCCGGGATTTTGGATCCCGGCCCCCCGCCGGTTACCGGTTATTGGCTAGGAATTTAATCCCTGATCAGGATATACCTTTTTTGTTATATGAAGTTTATCTCTTTTTATTCAACATTACTCTGGAATTTCCTTCTAAAAAATGTCTCATCTGTTGTACGATTGTATTGTTTTACTAATAATAATTCAGGCGAGGTATCTTATGCCAGTAAAACATATCGAAATAATCTAGAATGATTTTTCTTCTTTCAGCAGATAAACTTTTTATGAGGTATCTTGGTGTTTCCTTGAACTACATTTCCTATCTGTACCTATCTTTACTCATATAAAAAGGAGTTGGTGGTTGCGATGGTAGGTTCTACCATCACTCTCATCTCCCTTCTTCACTTCAAAAGATCTTGTGGATGGATCTATGCAGTCATGTGTGCTATTTGTAGGATTTTTTGTATAGGATTACATCGTCTGCGCATGTGTGTATGCATGTTGCCGGTTTATCTGATGTAAATCATGTATGCAGTTTTTTTAGATTTAAGGATAATTATTATTATTTTCCATTTTTTAAGCCTGAAACTTATGATATATTTATTTGAGATCCATCGCAACACACGGGCACCATGCTATTCTTATTAACAGTGAATTTATTATTTGTTCCATGTCTAATTATAATAAAGAACATGAAGCAACCATGTACTGCTATAATGTGGAATAACGTTTCGAATGTTAACTAAAGTTAGTTTAGGTCATGTTGTATCTTCATCTGAATTTCCATTGGATGTTTCACCTGTTGTGGGATTTAGTGTGATGCTCATCATTCAGAATAATGGTATCTTAGTGAAGATGCAAGCCGCCTAGATTGCAGCTTGACTGAGCAGTCTTTGGTTGACTTCCTCAAAGCTACATAAATTTATAACTGGAGCTTCCCCGAATGGCATATTTTGTTAGAGCTTATAGAACATAATTTTACCAAACGTTTATGATAAAATGGTTGTTTGGACTTTAATCTAGGTGCTTTGAATGTTGCTTATGGAAAAGGTCTAAACAGGACAGTATCTGTACACATTAAAAGAAACTTGTTGATGAGTTAGTATTAGGATCTAAATAACAAGTACTAACATTGTATTAGAGTCGGATCTAACATTGTATTAGAGTCGGATTCAACTTTGAGATTATAAATAAAGGGTGTGGAGATCCTACGGGACACACAAAATTATTCCCGAGAAATCCACATGGTAATGTTCCTTCTAATTACTCTCATCTAGAGTTATCATTTGCACAACGTAGGGAAACTAGAGCTAGTACCGAAAAGCCTCCAGTCCGTATAGCTTTGAGCATGACATTGCAAATTTCATCTTATATTCTCATATCTCACCTATATACAAAGCATTCATTGCATCTCCTCAAATAGTGCATGTTCCAAAGGATTGACAAACTGCTAAGCAAGATCCTAAGTGGAAGGATGCTATGAAAGAGGAACTTAGTGCACTTCAGAAGAACAAGACATGTGATCTTGTTCCACTTCTAGCAGGAAAAAAGACAGTAGGATGCAAATGTGTGTTTACGATTAAGCAAACTCTTGAAGGTAAGATAGAGAGATATAAGACACGGTTATTTGCAAAAAGTTATAGTCAAACATATGTGATAAACTATAATGAGACATTTACACCAGTAGCGAAGATGAGCATGGTAAGAACGTTGATCTCCTGTGCAACTAACTTTGGATGGCTCCTACATCAGTTGGATGTGAAGAATGCTTTTCTACATGGTGATTTACAAGATAAGGTATACATGGAGATTCCTCCAAGCTTTGAGAACATGCAGATTGATAGGAAGGTGTGTAAACTCAAGAAGTCTTTGTACGGTCCGAGGCAGTCTCCAAGAGTGTGGTTTGATAGATTCAGACGCGCAGTCTGTAGTATGGGTCATTCTCAATGCAATAGAGATCATACTGTGTTTTATAGGCATCGAGGATCACATATCACTATATTGGCAGTTTATGTTGATGATATTATTGTGATCACTGGAGATGTTGCCGAGGAAATCAAGTCCTTGAATAAAAGACTGGGAGAGGCATTTGAGGTGAAAGATTTTGGAGCTCTTCGATACTTTCTTGGGATCGAGATTGCCCGTTCTTCGAATGGTATAGTTCCCTCTCAGAAGAAGTATGTCCTTGATCTGCTGGCGGAAACAGGTATGTTTGGGTGTCCCCTATTGCTTCACCTATTGATAGAAATCATAAGCTATGTGCTGAGACTGGAGATCCAGTTGACAAAGAAGCTTATCAAAAGCTTGTTGGACGTCTCATCTATTTATGTCATACAAGACCTGATATTTCATATGCAGTGAGTGTGGTTAGTCGATATATGCATGATCCCAGAACATGACACATGGATGCCGTCTATCGAATCCTGCGGTATTTGACGAGTAGCCCCGAGAAAGGCCTTTGGTTCAGGAAGAATTAACACCTGAATGTGGAAGGGTATTGCGATGCTGATTGGGCGAGCAGTGTAGATGATAGGAAGTCTACCTCTGAATATTGCATCTTTGTGGGAGGTAACCTTGTGTTATGGAGGAGCAAGAAACAGGAGGTTGTGGCTCGATCTGCTGCAGAGGCAGAGTACAGAGCAATGGCGTTGAGTGTAAGTGAAATGATATGGATGAAGGGTTTATTGTTCGAGCTTTGGGTATGGAAGAATAATCTCTTGGTGTTGCATTGTGACAATAAATCTGCAATCAACATTGCTAACAACTCAGTTCAACATAATCGTACCAAGCACGTTGAGATTGATAGGTTTTTCGTGAAGGAAAAGCTCAATGTCAGCATATTGAAGTTGGAGTATGTCAAATCTAGTGAACAGTTGGCTGACTGTTTCACTAAAGAGTTAGGTCCTAGTGAGGGTGCTATAATATGAAACAAGAGGGACATAATTGATATCTTCGGCCTATCTTGATGGGGAGTGTTGGTGAGTTAGTATTAGGATCTAAATAACGAGTCGTGTTAGACTCGGATCTAACCTTGTATTAGAGTCGGGTTCAACTTTGAGACTATAAATAAAGGGTGTGGGGATCCTACAGGATACACACAATTATTCCCGAGAAATCCACACAACTAGTTAGCAGATAGCAATGGATTAGAATGCTTGATTGTGTTTGCCTCTCGTCAAGTGGAGACATCCTAAAAAACAATGTATGCTATTTTCTTTTGCAATACATCAAATGTCATTTGATTTACTATTATTGCTGTATTTGTCTAGTTATGTTGCCCTACGTGATGATGATATTAGGAACCTGCCCTTTGTTTTCAATTTCAGACGACTTGGTGAAGACAGTGATGGTGACAATGCTCAGGACACAAGCAGTGATGTAAGCAGTGAGAGCGACCATGAGCGGCCCATTGGAATAAGAGGCCAATGTTTAGTGAACAATATTTCTGCTGATCAAGAAGGTTTCTCCAGTGATGACAGTGAGTCTGGCAACCAGGAATCATACCCAGTTTTCCAATACTTGGAGCATGACGCACCCTATGGGAGACAACCTTTAGCAGACATGGTATGATTTTTTTTTGTTTTTTGTTCGATCAAGTATTGCATCTTCAACCTGTATGATAAATTTTCTTTTGTTAATGCATGCAGATATCAATACTTGCAAGTAGGTTTCCCGATTTGAGGACATATAGGAGCTGTGATCTTCTGCCATCCAGTTGGATATCTGTAGCCTGGTATTCCCTGTTACCCCTTTAGCTACTAGACCCATTTTACTTACAGGTTTGTCTTACCCAATGGAAGTTGGGTGCAGGTATCCCATATACAGGATACCAACAGGACCCACGTTACAAGACTTGGATGCATGCTTTTTAACATTTCATTCACTGTCAACACCACCTGAAGGTAAACACTGTTCTTTCTTTAGTACAAATGTACAATACGCTAGACTTACAAAAACTAATTGCATTTCCTATCATGCACAACTTACATATTTCATTACATTTTAAAAGAAAATTTTCTGAAGAATTAAGAATTTCGAATCAAGTCACTAATTAATATGCAATGTTGGGCAGGTACATTAAGTCGGCATCCTGAGACAAATGACTTTCATAACAATAAAATCGCTGATGTTCCTGGGAAGATCACACTGCCTCTCATTGGTCTAGCTTCATACAAATTTAGTGGTTCCATGTGGACGTCAAATCAGCAGCATGAGCAGCAGTTAACTACATCGCTTTTGAAATCTGCAGATGACTGGCTTTGCCAGCGTCAAGTAGATCACCCAGATTACCGCTTCTTCCTCTCACACTAGAGCGCATCTTTGTGAAAACTCCCTATATTTTGGCAAATACCTCAGCCAGGTGCCCACTAATTAATATATGAACCTAACATACAGCCATAAACTCCACGGGCACAAGTATTGATATCTTTTTGATGTTGTCATTGATGGGGCTTTATTTATGTTATAGCGCCATATTGATTGATATCTAGGTCTGGATTAGGTGACTTGTTTTGGAGTTGCTTCATAGGAACTAGTTAGATATTTTCAGTAGCAAATAAGATGCTTTGGAGTGGATGGTGTGCAGCAGAGCTAGGCACTGGACGATTAGTGTGGTGTACATTGGAGTGCTTCAGAGATTGTGCTTAGATACATTGATGATGACGATAAATTATTTTCAATTTCAACATATTGATTTTCCTTGGTATATCTTTGGTACCCTGGTTGGGTTTGAGATTGTTGTAACTTATGTTTTGCGAGTGTAAGGTTGTAATGATATATACTGTTACAGACTTATTCTTTGGAAAGATGTATCAACGTCGTCACCTTACGACGACAACGCCAGGATTGCCGTGAGCAATCCGGCGTGCAGCAGACCAGGGAGGTTGGTGTAAGGAGGGGAGACGAGATAGGATTAGGTTTCGGTATTAGATAAACCCTTGTGGATAAATTGAGATAGTTTAGGTAGTATCCATTACGGATACTTGAGTTGTGTGGTATCCTTTCTTGATACGTAGTATCTTTGCCGGATATGAATAGTAGTTCGTCCTCAATAAAAGGACACCCAATTGTACTTGATTCTTCAAGCAATAACATATTAGTTTCTCCCCTAAATGCCGGTAGTTCAGAGCCTCGATGCGCTGGCCAGGAACAAGTCCCGTCTTGCGCACGAGGGCGAACTCCAACATTCTCCCTACCCACTTTGCTCAAACCCAAATTCTCGTTCCTATCTTTTTCCACCGCTTGATCAAAACCTAAGTCGGTTTGTATCAATTCGGTATCAGAGCCAAACGTCGTACCATCCTACATGTTCGGCGACTACCCTGAAGCCTAGGCGGCGGTCGCCGCATGTGGCCGAGACGATTCGGCCAAGCTAGATCAAATCCTCACTCAGCTCTCTACGCTGAACCATCGATTGGACAGTCACAACTTGCGTATTTCGCGCACCGAGAAGTTCCAGACTGAAGGGCAGAGCAGTAAATTGATGGCGCCGCATCTGCACCCACCCACGCCGATGTGAACATTTGGAGGTGGCTAGTTGGGCGAGGAGCCCTTTGGCGTACCGCAATACCACAAATTGGAATTTCTCACGTACGATGGAGACGACAACCCCTTGCCATGGCTCAATCCATGTGAACATTTTTTTCGAGGGTAGCATAGCATGGAAGAGGAGAAGGTTTGGCTTGCCACTTACCATCTCACTGGCAACATTCAACTTTGGTACTATCAGCTCAAGCATGACGATGGCATCGTGTCTTGGCCTCGCTTTGTCGACTTTGTGAACATGCGTTTCGGGCCGCCTTTGTGTATCAATCCTCTCGGCGAATTGGCTCACCTTCGGTGGACTGGGACAGTTCAGGAGTATCAACAGTAGTTCTTGGTGCTACTTTGCCGCACTGAACAACTTTCGTCTAAGCAGCAGGTACAATTGTTTATGGGCGGCCTACGAAATCCGCTGAAGACCAACATGGAGCTCCAAAACCCGTCCAATTTGCATACAGCGATGAGCCTCGCCCGTGCATATGAGCATCATGGTGAGGATGATGCGACTAACGCTCTTCCACCAGTCCGCAGGTCATCTACCTTGTGTTTTTCTGCTCCGATTCCGCACAGGTTGACCAAGCCAATGCCTATTGTTCTTGCAGCGGCCGCACTGACTCCTAGTTTGGCCGCACCAGCTCTCGGTTTAGCCAGCTCTCTGGTGACGATCACGCCACGTCGGTCATTGCTTTGAGGGCCAACGAATTCACAGTTTCGTTGCCTTACGCTGGAAGAGATGAATGACCACCATCTCAAGGGTCTCTGCTATAATTGTCCGGCCAAATTTACCCAAGATCATGCTTGTTCGTTCAAAGGCATATATCTTCTCGAACTCGATGAAGACTCTAACGAGGAGCCTCCTAACACCAATGTCCAGATTTCTTTGCATGCAATCACGGGGGTCAGCACCGGTCGAACCATGAAGCTTCACGTATCCATCTAGGGCATTCGCCTCACGGCTTTGGTCGACTCCAGCTCAACCCATAATTTTTTGGCCGAGGGTGTCGCTGACCGTTTTGGCGTCCTTCTTACATCGCTTCCAGGGATGAAGGTCATGGTAGCTAATGGTGATCGCGTCTCTAGCTCGAGAGTCCACCGCGGCCTGCGCATGCTCATCAACGATGAGCTCTTCCATGTTGACTGCTACGTCTTATCACTGGAGGGCTTGCACGTGGTCTTGGGTGTGCAATGGTTGCATGCCCTAGGACCAATTGTCTGGGATTTTGACATTCTTACAATGTCATTTTGGTGGCATGATCATCAGGTGACATGGCAAGGATGGACAGCCGACTGTGGTATCCCATGCATCCACACATGCACTCAGGAAGACGTGATGGAAGACTTGTTCCAGGAATTTGCGCCCATCTTTGAGGTGACGCACGGTCTTCCACCGATCCGGCGTCATGACCATCATATACGCCTTCTGCCAAGGACAGCTCCCATCGCCGTCCGTCCCTATCGCTACCCTTAACTTTTGAAAGATGAGATTGAGCAACAATGTGATGACATGTTTCAATAGGGGATTATTCGGGAGAGTACGTTGGTTTCTCTTCTCCAGTACTCTTGGTTTAAAAGCACGATGCTACCTGGCGTTTTTGCGTCGATTATCATGCCCTCAATGAAAATAAAGTCAAGGACAAATTCCCAATTCCAGTCGTCGATGAGCTCTTGGATGAATTAAAAGGCACGTGTGTCTTCACCAAATTGGACCTTTGTAGCGGTTATCATCAAGTCCGGATGTATCCTCCCGACATCGAGAAGACGGCTTTCCGCACACACCAAGGCCACTCTAAGTTCCTCATTATGTCATTTGGACCAATGAATGCACCGACGACTTTTTAAGCTCTTATGAACAACATTCTTAAGCCTTTTCTTCGTCGTTTCGTCCTTGTGTTTTTTGACGATATTTTTATTTACAGTTCATCATGTTCCGAACACATTTAGCAAGTCTACGCCGTGCTGCAGTTGTTGTCGGAACATCACTTGTTCCTCAGGCACTCCAAATGTACCTTTGGCACCGATTTAGTCGCATACTTGGGTCACATTATTTCTAGACAGGGTGTGGCCATGGATCTTGATAAAGTTTCGGCTATGGCCGATTGGCCGGTTCCTAGTTCGATGCGTGCTCTGTGGGGATTTCTTGGTCTGACTAGTTATTACTGTAAATCCATTCAAGATTATGGTGTCATTGTTGCCCCTCTCACCAAGTTGATGAAGAAAGAGGCATTTGTATGGCACTGACAAGGCCACTCATCGCTGTGAACTTGTTGAAATTTTAAGGGGCCAAACCGCCAAGGCTAAGGGCCGTTGGTGGACTCATGATTCATATTTGGGAGGATTCAAGCGAATATAGCATATTAGCACTACCAAATGCAAGACCTTTTTGTACAGGAATCTTGTTGAATACTTGATGTCTTGAACTTTGAGCAAGCAAAGTCGTTCTTGTTCCTTTCTTCTCCCCTTAGCGAACAAATAGGAGTCACGGCAATAGCTCAGGTTTCTACTACATACTCAGAGAACACTGTTGAATACTTAATGTGCTGAATTTGTTGGGGGGGCTATGGCCCATGTTGGCCTTAACAAAGCTCCGTCCCTGCCACTCATGCCTTTGCTGCTCTCAAAATGGCTATCACTTTTGCATCGGTATTATAGTTACCCGATTTTAATGTCCAATTTACTGTGGATTGTGATGCATCTGGAACAGGGTTTCGTGCCGTTCTTCATTAGGGAGATCGGCTTCTGGCGTTCTTTAGCCGTGCTGTCACGCGCACAACATGCCAAGCTCATCGCATATGAACATGCACTTATTGGGTTGGTCAAAGCTTGGCATTGGCATCTGTATTTGTGGGGGCGATCTTTTCGAGTTCGTACTGATCACTATAGTTTGAAATTTCTCCTTGACCAACGGTTGTCTACTATTTCGCAACATCATTGGGTGAGTGAGCTGTTCGGCTATACCTTCACGGTGGAATATCGGTTGGATCGTCAAAATGCCGTCGTCGATGCTCTTTCACATCGGATAGAAGAACTATCGGCGCTACATGCGGTTTCTAACCCCTTGTTTTGATATTTTTGATCAGCTTTGTCAAGATCTTAGCTCTCGACCTAACTTGGTACAGTAGCGTGTTGTGCTTTTGGCCGGTGACTCTATGTCCGATTGGACCGTTGTGGACGATCTCCTTCTTTTCCGCAGGTGTGCTTTTGTTCTGGCTGATTCTGAAGTATGAGCTACTCTTGTGGATGACGCTCACAATTTGGGTCATGAAGGTTCTCAGAAAACATTTCATCATCTTCGGTCTCAGTTTTATGCACCTGGTATGCGCAAATTGGTCTAGGAATTTGTCCGTCGTTGTGCGACCTGTCAACGAAACTAGTCAGAGCATTTGCATCCTTTCGGTCTTCTTCAGCCCTTACAGGTGCCGCACAAAGTTTGGGATGATATTTCAATGGACTTTGTGGAAGGATTTCCCGAGGTCCACGGTAAATCTGTTGTGCTTACTGTGGTGGACCACATTTCAAAGTATGCTCATTTTTTGGCATTGGGTCATCCATATATAGCAAGTTCGGTTGCACGTATATTCTTTGATAATATCGTTTGGCTTCATGGCATTCCATTGTCCATTGTGAGTGATCGTGATCCTATCTTTACAAGCTCTTTTTTATCTGAACTCTTTCGTCTTGCTGGTTCTAAATTGCACCTCGGTTCCGACTTTCATCCGCAATCTAATGGTCAAACGGAAGTCATCAACCACATCATTGGTATGTATCTCCGTTGTCTTTCTGGGGATCGGCCGAAAGAATGGCTTCGCTAGCTTCCTTGGGCAGAATTTTGTTATAATTCCTCCTTCTAAACAGCCCTCTGCGCTACTCCATTTAAAGTCGTTTATGGGCGTGATCCTCCGGTTTCGGTCACGTATGAACTGGGTGTCTCTCGTCTTGCCGTGGTTGATTGTCAACTTGTGGATCGTGATGAATTTCTTGCTAAAATTCGGGAACATTTGCTTCAAGATCAGACTTCTATAAAGGAATATTATGATAAAACTCATCGTGTCATTGAATATTATGTGGGTCAGTGGGTTTGGTTGAGACTTCATCATTGTGCAGCAGCGTCACTCGGCTAACTAGCAATGGGCAAAATTTCTCCTCGTTTTTTTTGGGCCTTACAAAATCCTACAGCGTATTGGCTCGGTCGCATACCACTTGGAGCTGCCTGTTTGTGCTCGTCTCCACGATGTTTTTCATGTTGCCCTATTGAAACTTTTCCATGGGGAGCCGCCGGCCGTGATTGTACCATTGCCCGATATTCATCATGGCCGTGTTGTCCCTAAACTGGCACAAGTACTATGAGGTCGCTTTACGTCTCAAGGTTGGGAAGTTTTGATTCGTTAGGAGGACCGACCGGCTACCGAAACATCCTGGATGCCAGTTTCGGAGTTTCGCCAGTGTTATCCTTCTATGCAACTCAAGGACGAGCTGTTTCTTCAGGGAGGTGGAAATGTTATAGACTCATTCTTTGGAAAGACGTATTAGCGTCGTCGTAAGGCGACAACGGCAGGATTGCCGTGAGCAATCCGGCATGCAGCAGGCCAGGGAGGTTGGCGCAAGGAGGGGAGAAAAGATAGGATTAGGTTTCGGTATTAGGTAAATCCCTTATGGATAAATTGAGATAGTTTAGGTAGTATCCATTATGGATACTTGAGTTGTGTGGTATCCTTTCTGGATACGTAGTATCCTTGCCGGATACAAATAGTAGTTCGTCCTTGATAAAAGGACACCCAATTGTACTCGATTCTTCAAGCAATAACATATTAGTTCCTCCCCTAAATGCTGGCAGTTTGGAGCCCAGGAACAAGTCCCGTGTTGCGCCCAAGGGCGAACTCCACCGTTCTCTCTATTCACTTCTCTCAAACCCTAATTCTCATTCCTATCTTCTTTCACCGCTCGATCAAAACCTCAAGCCGGTTCGTATCATATACTAGTTCGAAATATTATACATCAATCTGTTTTTCTGTGCTCGCCTTTAGCGTGAAAAACTCTTGTGAATTTCTGAAGCTCCTGAACTGAAATATACTAGTTAACTGATGTGGTAGTTCTCAGTTATAGTGGGGTGAAAGCATTCTCTGGGTTAGAGATGCCATCATCATCTGAAGGCATCTCCAAGATGAAATGCTGCTGCTGATTAACCAAAAGAGCAAGAGCACCCTATAGTTCAAGATTAAATCAGGACATTATTAAACAATGATCTCCACAAGATCATACACACTTCCTGAGAGATCAACAAACCAGATAGCAAGACCATGCCTATAACAGCATGCATGCATGGTCCAAGGGCGAGAAAACAACGCAGAACAGAAGCACACCACAATATAACACAGCTCGTCAAGTGGATACTTGGCGCGCGGTGGCTTTCAGGGACGGACACCTGAAGCCTCTCCATCGCCGTTGCTGAGCTTTTTCGCATGACCAGGGACCTTGTCAGTTGCCGGCGGGTCGCCATGGGAGACGCGCGGGCTCGAGCAGAACGTGGCACTAGCCTCCGACGCGGAGGCGCCATTGAGCATGCCACTTAGAGCCACATCGGCTGATGGCTGGTTCCCGTGGCCGTTAGCTGGGCTAGGGCCATTGTTAGTGGATGGGCTATACAGTATGTCGACGCTCCGGCCACTGCCGGAACCCTTGGGTTCCGCCGGCGCATGTCGCGCGCAGGCCGCGGCCAAGAGATGCACGGCCAGGAGGGCAAGGAAGAGTGCTGCGGTGAAGGATCTTGCCATTGCTCGTCTGGCCTACTGCCTGTAATGTTTGGGAGAGGGCAGGGGAGGTCGATCTGTTCAGTGTTGACAGAGGATGTGATGGCTTAGTACATGTGTACCAAGAACCCTTTTATAGGCAAATTTGAGCTAGCAAGTAGCAACTGATACTGTGGAAGTTGAACTTTTGTCTTCCGCCGTTAGTTTGTTATTATCAGTGGCCAGCATCAGAAGTGGAGGGGGAATAACAAGTTGAGAATTACCCTACAGGAGGACATAACATTCAATGTCAGTGTCACCCCTGTTAGTTCTTGAATGTATAAGGAGACATGGAGTAAGAGGCGCCTGCGGGGGTTTTGAGTCCTAGGACCGACTCAGATGCTCACCTCCTTCAGTGAATGCCAAAGTTTGGGGTGTTCCTATTTTGTGATGTTCTTCCACCTGACTGTGGTCGTTTTCCGGTCTGGATGTTGGTGATTTTGCTGTTGTGTTGGTCCGGATGTCTGTTGTTCGGGAGTGTTTTTGATAAGCTGGTCTCCCCAGCATATTAGCACTAAGTTGTTTGCTATAAGACCTTGTTATTTGGCTTTCTATAAAAGTTAGGATGAAGTCCTGTTTCAAAAAAAACAAAAAAAAAATGCCAAAGCTCTTGGCATCTTTTTTTCTCTCCAAATATGGATAGTGGCGGAGCGTGGAACAAAAGCAATAGGGGGCCAATTGCTCTCCGGCAACTCAGCCAAGATTTATAACAAAATTTAAGCGCAATGACAATACAACTGAAATTCCCCACCACACCGATTCTACAGACATCAGAGCAAGCTTCGAATGTTCTTGCAATTCCCCACACAAAACCGAGCCTCCAAAACACTATCCAATTGCATACCATAAAATGGGATGTTTGAATCAAGGTAGGTAAACGTTGGAAACAGTGACCTAATGACCTGGATCCCATTAACATGATTTCGGATCGGGAACCCCGACCTTACAGTATGGCGTTCCCTTCCATGTAGGGACCCACCTCATACCCTGCAAAATTGATATTGCGGAGACTCTTCCTTTCAGGAAGGGAGGATTAGAGAAGTTCTATTAATTGCTGCTTTCTCCCGACCGTCGGGACCTGTGGGTTAGACGGATCGGGCCAAACCTTATGGGGGAACTTATTCTTTTCCACTTTCTTCTTCTTCCTTAGGACAGCAATACCTTGTCCTGCTGCTCCTCCATGAAAGCAGCACAGCCGCTACCCTTTCCTTCACTTTTCTTTTTTCTTTTCCTTTCCTTTTCTTCCCTTCACTACCTCCTCATACGACTTCACGGCAGCATCTGTTGTTGCCTCACGCAGCAACACAAGCAGCAGGTGGAGGGGTGTGGTGCGGCAGCAACTAAGGGCGAGAGAAAGCCAGCCACAACTGGTGGGGAGAGCTGGAGAGGCGAGGGAGTGGTGTGGATCTCAGATTGGGCCAATTAACCGGCCATATACTAGGTACTAAAAAATTTGCTGTGAAGGGGAGGACAAGGCGCAGCTTGGCCTCAATGAGGCTCCGCCACTGAATACGGAGTGCATCACCCTATGTTCTTTCCCTCCGTAGTAATTTCTGTGTTTTGGTGGGCATGCGAACATGCATAGTTCTTCTGTAGTTGATGTTCTTGTACCAGGGACACCCATTTAACTCAAACCTTGTAATTTTGAAAAATCTTCTTGTTCCCTAGTACCTTGCACTGTATTATTTCATATAAGTGAATGAACAGTCAAGACAGAAATTGCACCCTCTTTTTAGGGTTACAACTTACAAGCTTCACTTTTTTTTGGGCATTGTTACAGGCTTCACTTATTCATTTATGCAGTGCGTGTCGACATATATTGTATGCATGCGTGCACGCAAGATCCGTTTTTTAAGAAAACAGGCAGCAGGACTATCTATTGCATTAATAGAGGAGAAACAGAATAACACGTGAGGCTAAAGACATCGCTCAAAGGTTTTCTTTTAAATTACAGGGAAATAAAATATTGCAAGCACTCTCCCCCACGCGAGAGACCAGGTTCTGCCTTCCTCTTTGATCTTTGCGAGTAGGTCCAGGTGAGTGGATGACCTATGTTGGAAAATTCTCGCGTTGCGTTTCTTCCAGATCTCCCAGGTGATTAGGATGACCACCATAGCCGTAGCTTTTCTTGGGATAAGTGCGGAACTGTTTGTTTGAAACCACCAGTCGCTAATGCTGTAACTGGCAGTCCAGTGTGTTGGTTTGAGTGGTGCGTATCTGAGCCAGTCGGCCATTGAGTTCCACCGTCTGCGGGTGTATCGGCAGCGGGCGAAAAGATGCAATGCTGATTCTGGAGCCTGTCTACAGAGAGGGCAGATGACTTGGTTTGGCCAGCCCCTCGTTTGTAATATGTCGGAAGTCCAAAGGCAGTTCCAAATGGCCAGTCAGGTGAACAGTTTGCATTTTGGGGGAGCTGAGGTTTTCCATATTATTTTTTGAAATATGTTACTGTTGAGCCAAGGAACTGCATCTCATAAGTTGATTTTGTCGTGTAATTGCCTTGCGGGGTGAGCTTCCAGATGATCTCATCCGTAACAGTTGGGTTTAAGGTGATTTGGTTTAATCTCCCCTATAGACTCAAGAATTGATGGACCAGCGAGGTTGTTTTTTCCCCTGGAGTGTTGATATCCTGAATCCAACGACTATCCCGAAGCGTGTCTTGGACTGTTCTATTTTTTTTTCTAGACAAAAGGTAGATTTTCGGGGCCAGATCTCTCGGGGCTATGCCATGTAGCCACTGAGAGGTCCAGAAGGTGGCACCATTTCCGTCGCCCATGGTGATTTTAGTAGCTGCCACGAAAAGACACTAGTCAGCCTCATCACACAGGATCTCCATACCAGCCTAAGGTTTATTTTGAGCCTTTCATTCTTCTCATAACCATCGGAGTCTTAGTGCCTTTGCGAATGGTTCGAGGCTTGGAATATCGAGACCACCCAGGTCGGTTGGACGACAAACCTTGGCCCAATCGACTTTGCACTTCTCACCTATAAATGCATCTATGCCTCCCCAGAGGAAACATCGCCTGGAGCGGTCTAGCACATGGAGAATGGATTTTGGGACTTTAAGGGCCGTAAGGTAGTAGACCAGGATCGAGGTTAGCACCGATTTGACCAGGGTCATCTGCTCGGCTATCGTGAGTAGTCTGGCTTGCCAACCGGCGAGTCTGTGGCTCACTTTATCTAGGATCAGCTGGAAATGGACACTTTTTAGTCTTTTGTAGCTTAGCAGTAGGCCTAGGTATTTGATAAGGAAATTTGATCTTATTGTGGGGAAATCTTGGAGGATCTCTTGAAGGTCGATTTGGTCGCAGCTTATAGGTAGCACTATGCTCTTGTGAAAATTGGTGTGGAGCCCTGAGACATTTCGAAAACTTTAGAAAATTTGGGTCGTTGCTGTAATGTCTGTGTCTGTTGGGGAGATGAAGATGACCACATCGTTGATGTACAGGGAAGTCCTTAGCCTATCAAAACGGCCACGCCGGCATTCCAAGTGGCCTAGGTCTGTTGCCCATTGGAATAGGCGTTGTAGTGGGTCGATCGCCAGAATAAAGAGGAAAGGGGATAGCAAGTCTCCTTGCTGCAAACCCCTGCCGTGGGCGATGGCGCCACCAGGGATGCCATTTAGGAGAACTCTGGAGGTTGCCATCGAGAGGAGGGCCGCTATCCAGTCTCTTCATCTGGGGAGGGGACCCAGTCATTGTAGCAGGTCCAGGAGATAATCCCAGCAAACTGTGTCAAAAGCTTTTTGCTATGTCCAACTTGAGAAGGAGCATCGGGGTTTTTGACCTATGGAGCCGTGATGTGAGGTTTTTGACGTACAAGAAATTATCGTTGATGCTTCTTGTCTTAATAAAAGTGCTCTGGTTTATCGACACTAGGTTGTTTAAGTGCAGCACCAATCTTAGAGCGAGCATCTTGGAGATCCATTTCCCCACTCCATGGATGAGACTGATTGGTCTGTAGTCAATAGCTCTATCTACTCTGTCTTTCTTTGGAATGAGTGCAATACTTGCCGTGCTGAGGAGGTAGAGGTTTGTCGTACATAGGTTGTGGAAGCTCTCGAAAACTGCCAGGATATCAACTTTAATGATGGTTCAACAGGACTTGAAAAAATTAATCGTGAACCCGCTCAGACCTGGTGCCTTGTCCCTTGGCATCTTTGCTGATGCCTAGGCTATTTGCTGCTTTGTGAAAGGTTCCTCGAACATGTTGAGGTTGAGCAGGGTGGTGTTTAATGTCTCCCAATTTAGGTTCACAGATCTTGCGTTCGGTGAGGCCATCAAGATCTAAAAGTGTTGTTGAACCACCTCTTGCTTATCATGGTGAGAAATCGCCCATCCCTGCTCGGTCTGCAGTCTTTGGATGTGAGTTTTGTGGTGCCTAGCATTGACTTTTAGGTGGAAAGGCTTTGTTTTGGCGCCCCCTATCTGATATTAATGATGCGGGAGTTCTGTCTTTTTCTAGAGCGCTCAATCACTACAAGGCCCATAACTCTTCTTTTGAGGCCAGCTCTGAGCTCGCGTTCTTGAGATGAGATCTGTCTTGTTTCCTAAGCCACGTCTTGATGCACGATGAGTTCCGTGGCCATGAGGAGTTGAAGTTTGTTTTGGGAGAATAGTGTTTTACTCCATGCCCTGAGCCTCGAGGCCATGGTGGCAAGCTTGCAGTTGGGATGATGGAAGGGTTCCGTGTGGTGGTTGGCATATTGCTAGGTGTTTTCGACGACATCCATGAATCCCGGCATCCTAGTTTAGAAGTTTTCGAAACAGAAGGATCCGAGCTTACGTGGCCCGTTGCTGGTAAAGAGTAACATGGGGCAGTGGTCAGAAAGTGAAGTAGAAAGGGCGCGCAGGACATGACTTTCAAAACGTATATAGTAACATGGGGCAGTGGTCAGAAAGCGAAGTAGAAAGGGCGTGCAGGACATGACTTTCAAAATGTATATCCCATGCCTCGTTGCAGAACACTCTATCTAGTCTAACGAGTGTTGGGTTTTCTCGCTCGTTGCTCCATGTGAACTTTCTGTTTTGGAGGTGGATCTCTTTTAGTTTGCATTCGTTTAGAGTCCGATGAAATTGTCCCATCCGAGCGCAGTTGAAGTTGTTGTTGTTTTTGTCGTATGCCCTGTAGATTAGGTTGAAATCACCCAAGACAAGCCACTTGGTGTCCAAGTGTGGCTTGAGGGAGACTACTTCTTCCAGGAAGGCCATTTTGTCTGAGTCACGAGACGGACCGTAGACGGTCATAAGAAGACAGACCGTGCCACATTCCTTTATTGTGATTGTCGCCATCAGGTTATATGCCTCGACCCGGATGGCTTCGACTTCGATAAAGTCTTTATTCCACAGGAGTAGTATGCCGCCCGCGAGCCGACTGCCGGTCTTTGCGCGAAGTGACGGAGTCTATGGCCGCCTAAGAAATATGTGAGCGCCTGGTCCACCGATTTGAGCTTTGTTCCCTACAAACACGTGATGTGACATGTTGTGGACAATAAGGTCTCGTGCACCGTCATTCTGCACGCCGGGGAGTTCAGGCCTCTAACATTGCAGCATATAACGTTTAAGTTAGGTCCAGACATTTGTTATTCTGATTCTAAACCACTAACAACCGAGTGTGTCGGGTTGCGGCCTCGTGTTGTCTTCTGAAGACGTGGCGGTGACAGGCAAGCGACAAGAGTGTAGACGCGGAGAAGCAGGGGTTGAGCAGCAGTAGAAACGCATGGTTCGAATTGGAGAATGTTGAAAATGCGAACATGCGACGGGAAGCGTAAGGAACCCAAGAAAAGACGACAATTGGGAAAAATCGGTAATGTCGGTGACTATGATGATCATGGGGGGTGGTGGTCATCGTATTCTTTGGCCTGGGAGGGTGGCCTGGCTAGGCGGCCACGACGGGGGCTGACGCTCCCACCTGGCTGATAGCCGAAGGTGTGGTCACCATTGTGATGTCCACCAGGTCCGGCTCGTCATGGCCCACTAGGTCCAGGAGTGCGTTGTTGGCCTGTGTTGTGAGCTAACAATCTAGCTTGAGGAGACGAGAGAGTGCCGCAATGGCCTCTTGTGGCAAGGGGCCATCGAACATGTGGAGGTAGTCCTTGAGGGCGTCGTCCGTCAGAGTTTGGTCTTGCGACAGTGTCCCTAGCTTATGGGCAAGTGTCTCTTGCGCCCTGTGTAGAATAGTGCCCGTCCGCCTTTTCTGCGCTAGGCATAGACTACGGCGAACCTTTGAGAGGTCGGCATGCCTGGTCCGACGTGGTATGGACCAGCGGCGGTAACTCGACGAAAAGGGTTTGCACCAAGTTGAGGGGTGACGTGGTGGGGGTGATGTCTGGGTGGCCTTGCTTGGCTTGTTGGCTTGGGTTGTCCATCGGGGTGTGTTGAGACGGAGAAGTGGCCTCCATGCAAAGACCAACCGGCTCGGAGACGGGTCCAGCGGAGTTGGCAAATGTGGCTGTGTCGGGGGGCATGGGCACCTTATAGGGGGGTGGTTGCTTCCTTCGTCCGCCCCGCAAGGGGGCTGTGCTACTTAGCGCGGAGGTCGGATGGCAGTTGAACGACCACTCGAGTGGCTTGGGGGAGCTCACTGTGTGCAGTGCCAGGATGGACGTCTGTCCCTTTGGTGCCTGAGGACATAGGTGGCGCGACGAGGAATGGTCGAGACATGGCTAGGCCAGCCCCATGCATCACCCGGGCTGGGTGCAGAGTGGGAGATGGCCGGCATTCAGTGGCCAGGCTGAGGGAGTCGGATGCCCCACCTACAGCCTGTATGTAGGCTTCCGCCTTACGCAGCCGTTGGACACGTGCCTCTTCAAAGGGAAGTGGAGCTGGATGAGGAACCTCGGGCGCCTAGTCAGAGCTGCTGCTGAGCATCTCATGGAGAACCTCCCTGAGTTTTTTTTTGCATAAGAGGCGAAGAGCTCTCGTAGGGCTTTGTCAGTCTTAAGCTTTAATTCTTCCGACGTTGGTTTGAGGGCGAAACACTCTGGCCTACTAGGGTGAAGCCCATAGTTCTTCGGGGGTGCTATGGCACTTCCCACCGGAGCCGCGCATCAGTGGCCGTCATCTCTGTGGTAGCTTTCGTTGTGGGCCCGACGGGGCGAGCGACATGCTTGCAGCCCAAGTCCAGCCGAGGCTTGTTGGCGGCAAGCCACCTATTTCCTTGGTGGCTCTATCGGTTTTGACGTCCTCCTTCATCGTCATCTACGTCGTCTTTGCACCTGTAGACGAAGCTCGACGGGTGGTCATCATCTGCTGGGTGTTGTCGAGGTTGGCGGCGCGATCTTCTTCCGTGCGCTTGTCAGCTTCTTCCTCCCGTCCTTTGCTCTCACGATGGGAGTGTGGCACGTGCGTCGGCCCCTTTTTTGACTCAAGGGTGTCGTCGACTGTCTTTAAGCTCCAAGGGCCTCCTTCATCTAAAACTCACACTTGTCAAATTTAGCATAGATTTGATGATCTCTAAGCTTTCTCAGGACTAAGCGAAGGTGCTCTTCATGCTCTTCTTCACTTTTAGAGTATACCAGAATATCGTCAATAAAGACTATGACGAACTTATTCAGATACTCCATAAATACTTTATTCATCAAGTTCATAAAGTAAGCCGGGGCATTGTTCAATCCAAAAGACATGGCTGTGTACTCATATAGTCCATAACGGGTTGAGAAAGCTGTCTTGGGGATGTCCTCTTGGTGGATCTTCAGCTGGTGGTATCCTGACCTCAAATCTATCTTGGAGAACACTTCGACTCCCTTCAGCTGGTCGAACAGATCATCTATCCTGGACAGAGGGTACTTGTTCTTAATGGTGACCTCATTGAGTGAGCGATAGTCCACACACATCCGCTGGGTACCGTCCTTCTTTGCAACAAAGATCACTGGAGCTCCCCAAGGTGAAGAACTCGGTCTGACAAAACCTTTAGCTTGCATCTCCTCAATTTGCTTCTTCAGCTCGACCAAGTCGTCCACAGGCAGACGGTAAGGTTTCTTGGAAATTGGTGTAGTTCCGAGAACTAAATTGATGACGGACTCTAAGTCTCGGTCTGGTGGCATTCCAGGTAACTCATCCGAAAAGACGTCTGGAAACTCACAGACCACTGGCATGTCCTCTAAAGATATATACAACTTTGACACTGCAGACTATTGCTCTTTCATGCTTCTCTGAGGAGGCTTCAAATTTTACATTAATTCCAACTGGACTGTCCAAGGTGATGCTTCTTCCACCACAATCCAAAACTGCTTGGTGATCAGTAAGCTAATCCATTCCCAAAATCACATTTAAGGATTTGGTGTCGATGAGGATCAGGTTGGCTAGAAACTCTACCCCTTCTATGTTCACCTTAACTTGTGGACAACCCTGGTTCGTACTCAACTCCGAATCGGGGGATTGAACCAACAAGGTGGTTTTAAGAGTTGAAACCTTCAACTGATGCTTTGCAGCAAAAATCTGAGAAACAAACGAATACGAAGCTCCAGAATCAAACAAAACAGTAGCTGGTACTGAATTTACTAGGAACTTACCCAGCATGACGTCCTGGGCTGTCTAAGCTTCCTCCACTGTGACATGGTTCACACGACCTCTCCCAAAAGGCTGGGAGGTCTTGGCTGGTGCAGTTGGAGTCTGAGGAGCTCCACGTCCTACTCCGGGTAGGGTGGTCTTGGTTGGAGTAGCTCCCAAGTTGTATCGGACAGGAGATGGTCCTTGCTTCAAGGGACTATTGCTGGCGTAATGTCCCAAGTGATGACAGATGAAACAAGTGATCCCTGTGGCCAGATTGATATTTCTTGAATGCGGATTGTTGGAAGTGATGTTGCCGAAGCTGTGGTATCCAGGAGCAACCGGGCAAGGCGTTGTCATGGAGGTCCTGGGAGCAACAGAAGGAGCAAAGCGGGCAGGAGGGTGTGCGTGCGTTCGGGCTCTCTGTGGAGGTCCTTGATGAGCACCATGTTGTACCATATTCCTTTTATGAAACTTTGCAAGCTCGTGACAAGACTCTTCTATCAGCATAGCTTTGTTCACTAGATGCTGGAAATCCGAATAGTCGTTGCCAACGACTTGAACCTTCAAGCTAGGGTGGAGTCCTCACTTAAAGCACTTCTGATGTGCATCATCCATGGCGACATCCTCTGGAGCATAACATGAGAGTCGAGTGAACTTATTGAGGTACTCACTCACCGACATGTTCCCTTGGCGCAGCTCACGGAACTCATTCTTCTTCATCTCCATCTTTCCATCGGGAATATGGGAGTGGTGGAAGGCCTCGGAAAACTCAGCCCAAATGATGCTCTGGTGGTCTTCATGAGCGACGCAGTAGTTCTCCCACCATTCCACGGCGGTGCCTTTTAGTTGGTGTGCAGCGTACAAAACTTTTTTGCGGTCGTCACACCGAGTGATAGCAAACTTCTTTTCGGTTGAGCGCAGCCAATCATCTACGTCCAATGGCTCAGAAGAGCTGGAGAATGTAGGTGGTCGGGTCCTCATGAACTCTGCCAGTCTTGACTGGGGGATAATTGGTGGTGGCGGTGGCATGTCAGCTGCTTGGTTGTGTTGGTTCAGCATTGCAAGAAGGGTGGCAGCCGTCTGATTTTGTTTGGTCATCATCTGGTTCATGTTCTGCATCATGGCATTCATCGATTGCATTTGGGTTGCCATGAATTGTCCCAAACCTTGGTCTGAGGTTGCGGCCGGAGGAGGAGGTGGTGGTGTGATAGGATCCATGGGCTCATCTTGACTTGCCGAATTGCGGATCTGGACCATAGCACGCTCAAACCTTCCCAGGCTTAATAGATGAGGATAAGAAAGCACACTAGGTAAAGAGCGAAAAGCACAGAGGCGAGTGAGAACAAGGAAGAAAGATGGAACAACCTAACTAGGGGTGGCGGTTAAGCCCAATGAGCAAATAGCCGGAAAGCTATTAAGAGGCAACAAAACTCAAACAGGAGGTCCTAATTACCGGACTAAACGACACTGGAACTAAGAAGGGCAGCTCTGCTAAAGCACCTCTAACCTAACTTATCTGGGAGGTCGACTTAAAGCAAAGCCTGATCCTATTGAGATTACCGGGATGAGAGGGATCAAGTTAAATTTTGAACACAAAGTTCCAGAAGAGATAGGATGCAAGAATCTAAGAATGAAGTGAGAAGAGATCAGATTAAGATGAGAACAGAATAGAATAAGATGAGAGAAGAATAACTACTCACGTTACTCTGTTGGTTTGATTTATAAAATAAAATTTTGAAACTCTAGACTAAAACAACCATGCTAACTAAGGTTACATCCTACAGTCGATATGGCTCTGATACCACCGCTGTCGGGACCCCGGGTAGCAATCCCGAGAACCTTTGTGCACTCTAGACCAGTCCCATGATCAGTAGCTAGTCCGCACAGTTTCAACACCGATGTAATAAAAACCATACAACAAACTATAGACGAAGTAGACAAATTAATAATAATAACAGCAAAAGACCTTATGGTCAAGGTTTTACAGAGGTCTGCCACACAGGGCTTACAAGAAAAGAGCTCACAGCGAAAAGCAAAACTCGCAAGGAAGCCATTCGACATGCCCACAGGCAATCGAGTGGAGGACGTCTCCTAGCATGCCTAGTCTTCGAAGACCTCCTCTTCATAGAGGTCAGAACTCCCTAGGTCCTCTTCCGCGACTGATCAACCAGAGGCATAAAGCTGTGAGTACTTTGAATGTGCTCAGCAAGTCGTAGAGAAATGTATGCAAATAGTATTCATGCAAGGCTTGACAGGGAGCCATGCATGTTGGTATAAAACAAAGTAATTTTACAAACTGGGTTCGACATGATCAAAGGTCTACGACTTGCCTTCGATGGAGAGTTGAGATTCTTCGGTAGAGGTCGTCGGGTCCAAGAACTCTTCAGAGCTGCCAAAATCTACACGTGAAGAGCCAAATAAATACAACAAAACTAAACAAAAACCAAAGACTACCAAACTAGAACCAAAAGAAGGATTCTGAATTAAGAGGAATTAGGAACGGGCTCTCAGGAGGAGGTCCAACTGAGGTCGAGGGAGGTCCTGAGGAGAAGGTCCTGAGGAGGAGGTCCTAAGGAGGATGCGATGGTGCAGACTCCAGCAGACGGAGGCGAAACTTCAAGTGTGGTGAAGCTGAGCGAGAGCAAGAGAGTTGAGTGAGGCTAAAGGAGATGAAAGAGAGCAGCTCAGGCTTTTATAGCCTGGGAGAGTCACTAAGAGACTTAGAGGCTCACGCGTTCAAGGGTAGGTGAAGGAGGAGATGGGGGTAGGTCGGGAAGGAGACAAGAGGGGGAGCAGTCTTTGCCAGCGAGGATTTAATGAGACACAACAGACATTTAAAGGCGCCAGAGACTTTTCGTCGTGATGACCTGACGAGAGGAAGAAGAAGGTGAGCAGGACAGATAGGTGGGGCTAGTCAAAACTCGAGAGGGTGGTCCAACCAAAGGGGAGGTCGTGACCCAAGGGGTGGTCGTGACCCGAGGGGTGGTCGTCAGGACCACCAGTCTCAGGACTACCTGAAGGTCTCCCAGACCACCCAGAGGTGCAGAGGTGAGGGGAGGTCAGCGGAGGGAGGTGCCTGAGAGAGGGAGGTCTAAACGAGAGGGAGGTTTGGACAGAGAAAGAGAATTCAACACCAGAGAGCTCCAATGAACCCAAAACAAACCAAATTTGAATTAATTGAAGTTTGATTAAGTCATTTTAAACACCTCAAATTCCTAAATCTCAAGTTAAGCTTTAGAACTTCAACAAAACCAAATGGTTATTTTTATTTTGAAAATTTTCAAAAAGGCTCAAAAAATTAGGATGTTACACAGACCACCTTGGCGATGGTGCTCGGGTTTGCCGTCCATGCCCAGAGGTTGAGCGTTCTGGTATCCTCCCTGCTTGCGGAAGCACCTTCAAGACACTACATGGAGCACTTCCGGACGATGATGTGCTCAATGAGGCCCTAGCGCCAAGCATGCACCGGAAGACCTTCAAGGCAAAGCCGAACTCTAAAAAACATGGCCACCTCGAACGCGTGGCGAACGGAGCACCACGGGCGGACATGGATCTCCGGGCCTTCATGGTGGAACTTCCTAGTCTCCAGGACTCTGTCACGGTGTGTCTTGCGGTCAAATTTGACAAGGAGCTCCACCAGATGATGATGGGACACGGACATCTCGGTGCACCGAAAGCCAAAACACCGACGAATGATGTCAGCAACGGCTTTATCATTGGCACCATCCATGCCTTCCAAAACTCATGCCACTAGGGCATTTGCCTCCCAGTCATTGCGGTCACGGTCAAGATGGAAGGAGTTGTTGATGATGCATTAGTCCTCTTTTGGTCGGGGGCCGGGCGCACTGATGAAAGCCATGACCAACTTAGGGGTGGTGACGGGGCCCCCTGACTTGAGAGGACGCTTCGGTGGTCGACTTCCTGGTGTAGCTTGGCGGGGTGGGGTGTGAGATCTTGCACGAGATGGGCCGATGGCCACTCTTGAGGCAGAAGAGGCACCTCATCGGGTCACGGCACTGGAAGGAGCGGTGGTCTCTAGCGAGGCAATTGAAACACTTCCTCTTCACTTTGGAGAGTAGCAACCGGTGGGTGGAGGTCTTCAGTGCTTGGCGCGGTGTTGATGAAGGCGAGTTGCGGCGCCCTTCCCAACGCCACCAGTGGCACCTCTTGGTGGTGTCCAACCACCCCATCTCCACACCAATGGTCTTCTGCTGCCATCTTGTAGTAGCCATGGCACAAGACTTGGCGGCATGGTGAAGTGATAGGAGGCCGAGCTATGGAGTGTACTTGCGGAGGGCGGTGGCGATGGGGTGCCTAGTCCCTTTGGTGATGTCAACGAAGAACACGGCATGGTGATGGCTGATTTGAGTGAGGTAGAGGTGCGGCGTCCTCATTGAAGGGTGGCGGTTAGGCGCTCTACGGATGTGGGTGTTAAAGCGTGTTAAAAGTGGTGGTTGGGGCCTCGTGGGTGGGGCGTCGGGTCGGGGCGAAGAGTCGCAGGCGGTGGTGGCGAGCAGGGACGAGATCCGCAAGCCCTGACGACTTGCGGCGGATCGCGACATCCTCTTCCTCGTGGTGGAGGTCGCAATTGTCGAGACCCAGCCGCGCAGAGACGAGGAGAGCATGACATGCTGCAGTGGGGTGGGGGGGCTTCCCCTGGCAGCTAATTGACGTCTCAGGTACCTCCTCTACCACGGGTGGGTGGTCGCCGTCATCGAGGTGGCCGATACCGCGCTAAGCCAAGGGGTGGTGGCGGGCCTCCACCAGATGGGGGTAGATCTGGATCTGGTGTGTGTGTGGGGGGGTGGATTTGAGCATCGCCATCCATCCGCTCTCTGCTCCTTTTTGGTTAGCTAGAAGCTTGTTTCACAGTGCAAATCTTTTTGTACTAACAAGAATGACGGTTCTTTTCTCACTTTATTATGCATTTCTTTCTTTTTCTAATGTTTGCAAGAATCTAGTGCTCCAAGTCCGCCATTGGAGGTTTGAAAAAGTTGTTGAGAGCACTTGTTCAACTCAATAGGAACATGATAAAATATATGATCATTTTGCTAGTTATTTAGATTACGGGGAAAAGAAACCAAGATTGGTTATGCGCCGTTATATTGTTAAACTTGCCCCAAATGGAAGATTCTTTTCCATGAAAAGAGAGGGATCTATGAACATGGCTAGACTTTCGTAAGAACAAAGTTTTCACCTCTCTTCCGACCAATTGGTTGAATAAATTTTTTATTTTGAGACCGTCGATTAAGTGTACTTCAAAAACAAACAAAAGAGGGGCTTTGGATTGCAGCAACTTACTGGCAAGCATTGTCTTTCCACTGGACTGGGCTGAAAGGTAAAGGTTCTAAGAGAGACCGATGAACTGGGTTTAGGCCATGGCTGCAACTTTTGCAGAAAGTTTCACAAAAGCATGTCGTCAATGTGAACATGGTAGATGCTCTTCTTTTCTTTTCGAGACTCCAGTAGATGCCATTCAATATTGTATGTCACTTGTCACGCATCTAATCAAACACACAGCAGCAAAATGAGATTTTGTCCAACCTATGTAACTGATTTTTTGGAGTTAGTATCCACGGTGCAATGACATTAGCTATGCAAATTAGAATATAAGGTGATCGACACACGGGGTTCTCTATCGAGCTTATCCAAGAAAATGATATAAAAACACTATCAAAATGAAGATATTTTATTACTGTGGACATACTAAGTGTTTGAGACTACAATGAGGATGTTACAGAATCGATGAACTTAAATATGAACAATGAATGATTACACGATGAGAATTGACTTATTGTAGAGTACGTGGGTTATCTCCTTTATAGTTATTAAAAGGGTGGCGGTTAATGCCGCTAAAGACACATCAAATATCCACACACGTTCTTTAGTAGAATCTTGAACCATCACATCTTTTAGCTAGCTGTCGTAAGTTGTCAGATGCGCCAATAACTGTTTTCCCGTTAGTCATGTGGGAAATTGCCATGTCTCCCAACCAGTTTGTTGGTCGAGGATTGCCTAGAACCATATAGCTGGTCGAACGATGTCCATAATTGGTCGTCTCATGACTCCAACGGGTCGTTGACCAGTTTGTCTGTAGTAAATGGTATTAAACTTTCTTTACGTACTCGTTGTAGGTTCATAACTGTTATAGAGGAAGCCTCTAACATGTGGGCCTACTTTGACAAAGACTCTTGATGAGGATATAACAATCCTCATTTAATCATTTATCTATAATTCATATTATGTATAATAATGACGTTATATAACTCTTGAGTATACCCCTTGATATTCATAAGGGAGAAACTGGAGGTCGTAAGTTCTCCTATGACCACCCTGTGGTTGTGGGTCTTCCTACAACCACCCCATAGTCGTAAGCCCTTCTACGATTATCCTGTGATCGTAAGCTCTACTATGATTGATCTGTGGTTGTAAGCTCTCCTACGACAACCGTCTGGTTGTAAGTCCTTCTACGACTAGTCCTTAGTCAACAAGACTCACAGATATGTGGGCTTAGTCGATCAGAGAATCTTATGTACCGTATCTAAGGATATGAGCAATCAATTACGTTGTTATTCTCTAGAATAACAGCACGATTTAACCCCTTTGTTATGGTGATAACTGCCCGGCAGCATGGGAACGTTACTACTCCCATAATAACCTCCAGTAACGGCTCAATAATTTGGGACATTAAGGCAGTCTTTAAATTGGAGGTGTAGCGGTACACCTTGAGGACTGTATAAAAGGCAGAATCATCAGGACAATCGGGGTGATCCAGAGATCATTAGAAGTACAATTCTCTAGTCTTTGTCTCCATCTTGTAATCCAGCATACTCAATACATACACACACAGGAGTAGAGTTGTTATTCTCGAGAGAAGGCGAACACATATAAAAATCCCCGTGTCTCCATCTCTGTGTGATTTTGAGCCTAGAGGAACCCCCGAATCAAACAATCTTTACGTAAGTTCGGTCCTAAAACGCCGACAGTTGGCGCCGACCGTGGGGAACTTCAAGTCATCAGATTTCCTTCGTCTGTCCAATTCTGATGCTCTCATGGCAGGAGAGTGAAACAAGGAGAACTGGTTCGACTTGGTCGATTATGCAGATATCGACATGGATACTGGTTTCGACTACGAGCTAAGTGATGCATCCTCTAATGGTGATGTCGCCCCCGGAGATCTTTCTCCAGGAGACTTTACCACCGATGGAGTTGAGGAGGGATCCTTATCCCCCATAACTATCGTCCAAATGGGAACCGGCTTCCTCAGAGCGCAAGGTCAATCGAGACCACAATGAGGGTCCCCCAAGGCGACTCGGGGACGGTGAGGTTCCTCTCCAAATGTCCAAGTCCACCGAGGCAGTCCAACTGGCGCGACAACTCTTGGAAGTCATAATTCGGATCTTCATCGACATCTGGTGATTCTATCTCTCTGTTAGCCCGACCAAGGATGCGATCGAGCGTGCTCTTCTGTGAGTTCGACCATCCCAATCACAGACTAAACTTCTCGACAGAGATTGTTATAACCCGAATTCCCTTTACGGAGGAGTTTGCTCCAAGTCGCCAGATGGTGTCATTCGACGACTCCTCAAGCGAGGAGGCCTCTAGCGCAAGTGGAGATCATCAATGGGAGGTCTTCGTCCTTCCCTCATGTAGCAATAACTCTCCTAGAGATAGAGGCCGAGGGCGCTCCCGAAGATCACACCCTCATTGCTAGTGGCAATGACAAAGACACCTCCAACAATGACCAGAGTCAATACTCTGATGAGCGTGCGGGAAATTCTCGAGATCATCGCACTTCACTAAGGCAAGCTCAAGGATCAGGTATGGATGATTCTGAAGCAAACCGACGGAAATGAGTCATAGCTTAGGGAAAATTGCCTAGGCGCACTCAATACCAATCGGAAGAAGCTCAGGAACTTCAGCATATCAACGACCTGCTCAAGAACCCATCTCGAGAACTTGCCCGAGCACCCGGCTACGACCTCTTTGCTGAAGAGATCGCACAAAGGTTGTGGAGTACGATGAGCAAGCTCAAACGATCTCGCTAACTTCATTCTGGAAGTCGTAGCAGTACGACTCCATCAGCTTTCAGTCGTTCGAATAACTCACCGCATGGGGATCGCCGCAAGGTGCATCGCTCCCCAAACCGGAAAAGAGTTCCTTGAACGCCTGACGATCACAAAGCCCTGATCGAGGCAAAGGTAAGCGCCCCGAACGAAAGAACAATAAGCCTAGGTGGTGTCCTTTCCATAAAAAGGAAGGACATGACCTTTGCAACTGCTGAGTTTTCCAACGAAAACTCGAAGACTACTACAACGGCAAAGGGCCACTTCCTGCCCCAGAAGAAGTAGGGCAAGCCAGTGGTTGTACACAATCGGACGACAACGAGGACATGCCATTTCAAGATCCCGAGCACACCATCGAGCACATCTTTGGGGGTTCATCGGCGTACGAGTCAAGATGACAACTTAAAGCAGTCGATTGCGAGGTAAACTCCATTGACTCCCCTCTTGTCAATAAAGTACCGAAGTGGTCGGAAGTCACCATCTCTTTCGAGAAGGTTGACTGCCCGATCCCTTCGACTCAACCAGGTCGTTATCTGATCATGGTCGAACCCACCATCAACAACTGTCGAGTAAATCGAGTGTTGATTGATGGTGGGAGCTCGTTAAAAATTTTGTTGATGAATATCCTAGACGAGATGCAAGTACCTAGGACCAAGGTAAGACCGGTAAGATATTCATTTCATGGTATTATACCGGGATCTTCGGCCAAACCTATTGGTTAAGTTTCTCTTCCTTTAACATTTGGAACACCAAGTAATTTCAGGACGGAGAAGATCTCCTTTGATGTGGTTGATTTTGATACGACATATAATGCCATATTCGGACGACCAGCTTTGGCAAAATTCTTAATGGTAACTCATTATGGGTATCAATGTCTTAAGATGCCAGGTCCCAAAGGAGTAATCACAATTCATTGTGATAAGAAGATGACGCACATGTGTGACCGTCGATCCCTCGAGATGGTGGGTCAGATACCAGCACGGAAAGAAAAAGGGCAGCCTTTGACCAAGAGCTTGAAGCCTAAAGTTGCGCCCAAGCCGAACGACCAAGTCAAAGAGGTTCCCCTGGATCAGGAGGAACCTTCGAAGACTGTTCGCATCGGGGATACTTCCGACCCCAAATAGGAAGACGCCCTCATCACTTTCCTTCGAGCAAACGTAGATGTCTTCGCGTGGCAAGCATCCGACATGCCCGGAGTCCCGAAGTGATCGAGCACAGGCTAGCTCTACTACGACAAAGGTACCGTAAAACAAAAATTACAGATTTGCCCCTGATCGACGAGATGCTATAAGGTCAGAATTGGATAAGCTACTTAAAGCAGGCTTTATAAGAGAAGTCGACCACTCGGAGTGGTTGGCCAACCTTGTAATGGTTAGGAAGTCTAACGGCAAGTGGCGAATGTGCATAGACTTCACTGATCTTAATAAAGCTTGTCCAAAAGATGATTTCCCTTTACCTCATATCGATCAGTTGGTTGACTCTACTGCTGATTGCGAAACATTAAGTTTTCTAGATGCATATTCTGGCTACCATCAGATTAATATGTGTCTAGAAGATGAAGAAAAGACCACATTTATTACTCCATTTGGTATATTATGTCAAAATTCCATTTGGTCTAAAAAATGCTGGCGCTTCTTTTCAACGCTTGATGCAATCGACTTTTTCACCTCAATTAGACTGAAATTTGGAAGCCTATGTTGACGATCTAGTCATAAAAAGTATCAAACGGCTTGATCATGTTTAGGACTTGCAGGAGACGTTCGACAACCTCAGAAAACACCGCTTGAAACTCAATCCTGAGAAGTGTGTGTTTGGAGTCTCTTCGGAAAATTGCTTGGATTCCTGGTCTCTGTATGAGGGATCGAAGCAAATCCCGAAAAGATAAAAGCCATTGTTCAAATGCGCTCTCCGACCACGAAGAAAGAAGTCCAAAAGCTCACAGAGTGTGTGGCGGTTTTAAGTCGTTTCATAGCACGACTGGGGGGAAAAGGACTACCTTTCTTCAAACTTCTAAGAAACATGAAGGTTTAGTGGTCGGAAGAACAAACGCGCTTCGAGGATGTCAAGAGATATCTTCTGAGTGCTCTGTTACGGTTTCCCGAAACCGAAGAGACACTCTTAATTTATCTAGGCTGTCACGCCCGCGAGCGATGGCCTTGATACTAGTCGTAGAAGCGTGAAAGCGTTCAGCGACGATGTACTACGAAAGTGAAGTTTTGCATGGACCTAAGGAGTGTTACCCTCAGGTCCAAAAGCTTCTCTATGCCCTCCTCATGTCTTCGAGGAAACTGCAGCATTATTTTTAGGCGCACAAGATAATTATGCCGTCTGAGTTTCCCTTGGAAGTAATCCTCCAAAATAGGGAAGCAGCGGGACGCATGTCTAAATGGCCAGTAGAACTTGGGGAGTTCGACCTCCATTTTGTGTCGACGACCATTAAATCGAGATCTTGGCGGACTTTGTCGCGAATGGACAAATCTGAACACATTAGGGATCCCGATATAATACACACGACAGGTGGACGATATACTTTGATGGGTCACTTACTTTAAGTGGCTCGGGGGCTAGGGTGGTCCTGGAATCTCCTAACGGAGAGACCTTAAAGTATGCCATACAGTTAAACTTTCAGGCCACTGACAACGTGGTAGAGTTCGAAGGTTTACTAGCCGGCATACGAGCCGCGAAAGTGCTCGCGATTCAACGACTACTCGTGAGAGGAGACTCTCAACTAGTCATGAATTAGGTTGGAAAAGAGTACCAGTGCTCTAATCCGACCATGTCTCGATACTTATCGGAGTTTCAAAAGCTTGAAAAGCATTTTTTTGGTTTCGAGGTACAATTCATCCCTCGAAAGGATAATTTCCTCGCAGACCAGCTTGCTCGGATAGCTTCTTCCCGATCACAAGTACCAAAAGGGGTCTTCTTAGAGCAACTCCAGAAGCCGTCTCGAGTGGACACACCAGAGACATCTCCTATTGATACAACCTCTCTAGAATACGAGGATACTTGGATGGATCCCATCTACAAGTATCTTCAGATGGGTTCCGTACCTGATGACGATCTCGAAGAAGATCGTTTATCCTGAAAGGCCAAAATATATATTTTGGTCGAAGGAGTCCTCTATAAACGAGGTACTCAAGGGGTACTCATGCGATGCATACCGCAGAGAGAAGGACTAAACCTCCTTCACGACATACACGGGGCATCTGTGGAACTCATGCTTCCTACAGAACGTTGGTCGGAAAAGCCTTTTGACAAGGATTTTACTGGCCAACAACCCTCTATGATGCCAAAGAGTTGGTTAAAAATGTGTACAATGCCAGTTTCATAGCAGGCAAATACACCAACCAGCTCAGGCATTACAAACAATCCCTCTATCTTGGCCTTTTGCGACCTGGGGTCTCGATATCCTAGGACCGTTCCCAAGGGCTCTAGGAGGCTTCGAGTTCCTTTTTGTGGCTATCGAAGCCGAACCTGTGACTGGGATAACAACGGAAGCCGCAAAACAGTTCATGATGAGAAGCGTGATTACTCGGTTTGGAGTACCAAGTCGAATAATCACGAGATAATAATAAACAATTTTGGCGCAAAATTTCGAGGAATTTTGCGGACGAGTTCAGTACCAAGCTCTATTCGCCTCTGTCGCCCATCCCCAAAGCAATGGGGTAGTCAAATGAGCGAATGACCAAATAATGCAGGGAATTAAAACTCAAGTCTTCGACCAGCTTGTTAAGTGCTCGTGGGCTTGGGTACAAGAATTACCCTCAGTACTATGGGCAGTTCGCACGACCGCTAGTCGGGTAACAAGCAAAACACCTTTTTTCCTAGTCTTTGGTGCCGAAGCCATGGTTCTGCCAGAACTAAAGATTAGGTCAACAAGGGTCGAGAGTTTCAATGACTCAGCCCAAGAACAACTTCGAGCGAATGACATTATTCGAGCGGATGACATTAACCTGCTTGAAGAAAAGAGAAATCAAGCCTTAATCCGTTCAGCGGTCTACCAGCAAACCTTGGGCAAATACTACGATCGTAAGGTCCAACCTCGCAGCCTTGCTGTAGGTGACTTGGTATTGAGGAAAATTCAATCATAGTCTAATCGGAACAAACTTTCTCCTAAGTGGGAAGGTCCTTACACAGTGGTCGAAGTTATGCATCCAAGTTCGGTATGACTGGCAGTGGAGGACAGTCGGGTTCTCTCTAATTCTTGGAATATTGACCAGTTACGCAAATTCTACGTGTAAATGACCAACCATTCAATAAAGCATCAGGTTCTTTCTATCTTTATTGTTTTACTTTGAGTAGTGCTTTGATAATTCTTTCTACCATACCCTGGTCGAAGGTCCGTCTTCGACCAGTTCCTAGTTGTGAGCTTTTCCACGACAATACACTGGTCGTAAGACATCCTACGACCAGTACCCAGTTCATCTTTACACTAGTCGAAAGGATGGTAATATCACCTAGTCGAAGCCTTTTCTCTCTGCATGTGGTCCTGCCCACTAGAAGGAACTTCCTAGAGTCGACTCGTTCCTCCCTTTTTGCTACCAACACAAAGAGCTTGGGTTCAAAACATGGTCGAAACAATGTCAAGCCAACTCTTAGTACCTTAGTTTATTTCTTCATTCATCTTTTTGAAAAATAAATTAAGTCGAGTATACTTTTAAAATTTGCTCGACTACTTTCGGTAACCTCGGTTTGTTTTAACTGGTCGGAGAAAGTTGCAACACCTAGTCGAAGACTTTCCTCTCTGGATGTGGTCCTGCCCACTAGAAGGAACTTCCTCGCGTCGTCATGTTTCTAACTCTTGCTACCAGAGCGAACCTACTGAGTGCATTGAAATAAGTAGAACAAATTCTTTAAGGAACTACAGACGTTTATCTAACTCAAGTTGACCGTTCTTGATTTGATTAATCTGGTCGAAGATGGTAACATCACCTAGTCGAAGCCTTTCCTCTCTGCACGTGGTAATACCCACTAGAAGGAACTTTTTAGTGTCGACTCGTTCCTACTCTTTCGACCAGTGCAAGATTATTGTGATCGAAAAACTACAAGTTAGCTAAACCTCTCTCTTTTTCAGAAAACCCATTTAACACTATTTACTCGGTTTATCTAAATAAACCAAGCAAATAGTTAGGGGTTAGGATAAAGTTATTAACTTGACTTCAATTCTTAGTCTTGCTCTTTTTTCCATTCATTATCTTATGAGTTACTAACTACTCGACAAGATGATTTTCAGGAAAAAGGAAGGGATTCAGGACTCTGGTACAGACTGCTCTGGTGAAGGGGATCTTATTTGCATACCCTCCGTGACTGCCTTAGCAATCGGCTGCAATGTTATCATTAACTGATCCGCCTCTGCTTCAGGGCAAACGAAGTAGTCTATGACAGGTTGCAGATTAAGGTTGGGATCACAGGCTTTAAGTTTTGCCAGGACAAATCTTATTCCCTCTTCGATCGCATCCTTTATCAAGTCGAATTGGTTAGCCTTCAGGGTAGTCACCAACTCTTGCAAAGTGGTACTTAAGTGGGTAGATAGTGTGCCATTTTGAGGAGTAATCCCCTCAGCATGAAGCCCACTGAGTACATTGTTCAGGAGTGAAATATTGTCTTGAAAATTGATCTTCAAAGCCTTCATTTCCTCCTGATTGTGAGTCGAAGTCTCGCAAAGTCGTTTTACTTGTACTACTTGTTCTGAAAAGAATAAGACCAGTCGGATAAAATGACCCCGAGAGGAAAACACAATCAATCACAGGTAAAGATTTGCTTACCAACGAGTTGAGAATCTAACTTCTTGACTTCTTCAACATGGGCGGTAGTGTCCTTAAGGTAATGTTGCTCCCACGTTTGGGCCTCTTGGTCTTTGTCTGAAAGAGAATGAGATTCAGAAAAAGAAAAGGAGGTTGAAGGCGGTCTTAAGTTCAGCACTTACCACTTAGTCGTCCCTGCAAATTTTGGTTTGCAGAGTTTGCCTCCTGGAGCTTTTTTCGGAGGTCTTCAATCTCCTCCCTTAGCTTCTTCATCTTGGCTTTTCCATAGTCGAGAGAATCAGCTAAGGTTTTCTCGTCACTCTTAAACCTGCAAAGGGAAAGGGTAGACGTCAGCATAGTTCCTTGTCGTATGTTCTTTTACGACCAGTTTCTTGTCGTAAGTTTTTCTATGGCAATACCCTGGTCGTAAGTCCTCCTACGACCAGTACCTGGTCGTAAGATCTTCTACGACAAACCCCGCAAGTGTTTTGTAAGTGGTCGAAACATGAAAGACTAAAAAAAGCAGTTACTTACCACCTCTATGCCTGCTCGCAGAGTAGTACTTTGTCTTGTCGTAGCTAGACAAGTTGCCTGTTATATTCGGCAACAGTGATAATTTGCTCCAATGTGTTCTGCACAAAGAAAGGCAATGAGAAGCGTGAAAAGGCATAGATGTAAATACCAAATTTCAGGTACTTACATTCATGGTTGTCCATGCAAACAAAGACACCACCCTTGTGGGGTCCCTCAGTTCATCAATCTCATCGACTCGGTTCCACCATACCCTTTCGAGACGTTCATCATCGAAAACATCCCCTCTGTTGGGAATATCCTTAGGGTGAGGAATGCAATCATGAGATCTGAACGCACAGGAGCCTACAACGGTGGCGGAGCGAAGAACCCGAAGGTGTGGTCAAAGAGCTCGAACTCTTCTTCTCCTTCGGGGGTAGCGGCACCAGTAGCTTGGCCTTGGAAGCTGGGAGGATCATCTGCAGCAACTTTCTCCCTAGCGCGGTGAATAGATGTTTCACCCCCATGGCCGAATGTCTCCGCCGCTACCGTCTTTACCCCTGTTTCTACGACCGCCCCAGTGGTCATAGCCGCTTCTGTTTCTACGATCGCCCCAATGGTCGTAGCCGCTTCTGTTTCTACGACCACTCCTGTGATCATAGACATTTCTAACCCTACGACCGCTCCAATAGTCATAGCCAAGCCAGTTGCAACAGCATCTTCAGTCACTCGAACGGTAGACGATCCTTCGACCACCGCCACTACTGTTCCCTCGCCTGTCGAAGAAACTACAGTGGGTTCCTTGGCAAGAACATCCTTGATGATGAGAGGAGCCAAGCTGAGATCATAAAAAGGAAAGCACTATCAGGTAGTAAAAAGCAAAAGGTAAATGTTGTTCTTACGCTTTTGTCTCTTTCACGTACCTTCTGGTGTTGGACTTGATCTTAAGTTTGGGAAAAACCCTCCCTAAGGAAGGTTTCTTCGACTTTTTCTCAACCACGTCTAGTCGAGACTCAAGTTGAGGAACAGTCACGACCACGTCTGGTCGTTGGTCTTGATCAAGCGCCATCGCTCTTTGAGCCTCTTGGTTCTCCGGATGGCCGAGACCTGTCTCGACCACCTCAACAATGCACCTTGTCCTCGACCACGAACCTTTGCTAAGCGCAGCGATCTCCTTCACAAAAGACATGAAACTCTTCCAGTTCTCTTTTTCTAACCGCTTGATAAAGCCACAAGAGGCAGAAACTGCAAAGGTTTTACTGTCATAATAGAAGGGTACCTTGGTCTTGGGGGCTTTGGGCTTGAATACTTCACCTATTTCTGCCGCAATTGTTTCCTCTGCAGAAATTATTTCAACCGCAAGATTAGCCAAAGGTGCAGACAAAATAACAGAACTCGAGCTTGCGCCGTCCTTATCAACAGTTTGCGCGAGCTTCCTCCTCCTAGTCTGAGGAACATCTGCTTGCTCAACAGCAGGGCTCGAGCTTGAGCCTCCCTTGTCGGTGGCTTTAACGAGCCGACGCCTCTTGGTGGGGGGAGAAACAAGCTGCTCTACTGCAGCTGCACCAACGACCATCAGTTTGACCTCTTCGCCGTCCTGAAGGTTCTCCATGCCTACTTTCTGCAGAAATCAGAAAGATAGCTATGATAAAGTAGTCGTAAGTTCTTCTACGACCATCATCATGTCGTAAGCTTTTCTACGACAACTCCCTGGTCGTAAGTTTTTCTACGACCAGAACCTGATCGTAAGCCTTTTGTGAGACCCTAGGGTATTTAGCTTGTAATGCTTAGTCTTCCACTTGACTCTAGCATCACAAACAAAATATCCCGCGCCTTGGGACAATGTGTACCTCCCAGAATTGCTGTACACACACCCTTTTATAAAATCATACATCAATTCCACACAAGCACAGAACTGAAGCAAGAACATACAAAACAAAAGATATACATAATAAAGTTACTACGAAAGGGGCCGACCGACCAAATGACAAGCTGAAGAACTAAATAAACAGCGGCAGCAAAAGCCATAAGATAGCGATAAACAAAAGCCACGGTTTGCCATTACCCACAAGGTAACCAACCGGGCCGCCAAGCTAGCCGTCCAAAGCGAAGTCCGTCTCACAAAAGTCAATCCCTTGGGGACCAACCTCCTCTGCAACAATTAAGCAATGCAAATGAGTACAAAAATATACTCGCAAGACTTATGAGTAACAAGCCTATACATAGTTACATGCAAGCTTCATCAAAGGAGAAGGCTAGGGTTCATTTTCAGCATAAAGCAACTTTTCATTTGTAATAATGTCATAGATTTAAAGCAGTTTACAATCTATTTTTATTTGACAAAATAGCGAGACAACAAGTAACAACAATATAAGGACATCCTGGAAGTGGCTAACCCAATAGCCACCACAACATAGCACGAATTCTCCATTCGTGCCAACCACCTCAAGTTTTAAGGAAAATGTTATAGTCTAACTCTTGAAAGACTTCCCCAAGTGTGTCCATAACCAAGGACAAGGCTATTCGAATAGTTTTAAACCTGTAGGGTTGTACCAATGTACCCACATGTCGGACCGCCTTGTTGCCAAGCTATTTAGCACACTTCCTTTGGTATGTCGGCACAACTAAGTCCTACGAGACGCTTTCCAATGGAATGTGCTAATTAAGAGTCACATGTATGGGAGTTAACCCTTAGTGAACCGCCGTTACGGGCTCCCACTAAGGACCCACACGTTCAGTCGGACACATTGGCCCAGCCGAAGCAACTACGGGTGCTCTTGGGTATGGAGAACCTAGAAAGGAACCCATCCCTCTTATCCCATAACGAATATTTTTCTCCTATAACTACCACCAGCGACTCATTAATTAACACCTCCCAAAGTACTAAGTCAAGAGAGATCCCATATCCCCCTCGTATGGTTAGCACGCAAAAATGCTTGGTTTAGTGTAACAAGATGTTCGGTCCTTGTTGACTTAGGCACCATTCCAGTCACACCAAAAGATCACACCATCAGCTATTGTGCCCAAGTCTAAACATTTTATTTTCAGTTTTGACTTTACAAATTAACAAAGCACAAAGTGCTGGACATAATGTAATAATAATATTTGTGTGATCAAGGTCATCGACTAAGTCGATAACCGCCCAATTCTACCGATAGCTAAGTATTTCTAAGCATGACACCGAAAGGACAATAAAAGAGCATAATTCAACCACCGGGATCTAATCCACCGGCGAGATTAATAACTTAAGGCTAGTGGCAGGGCATGAACAATTTAAGGAAACCATGCAATAGGATTAGCTACCTCTAATCGGCCAAAATTAACTTTGACACAAAAGCATGCATACATACAATTTGTAAACAAGATATTATACTTTAAAAGTAATAGGATCAATATGATCAAATGGAAAGCAACTACTTGCCTTGCTGGAGATGGCTCTCTTGCTGCAGAGGATCGCTTTTGTACTCAACGAACTCGTTGGAACCTAATGAAAGAAACGAAAAGAACCGATAAGAACGAAGAACACTGAAAATACTCAAAAACCAACTTCAACCAAAGGCCATGAAAATTATACAGCAGGAAGAGCATGATTTTTAAGGAATTTAGCAATAAGAACCAATTGATTTGGATGCTCAATGCTAAAGTTATGGCCAAAACAAAATCAGCCGGTTGGAAAAAGGCTGAAAATTCATCTCGGGTACTATTCATCCGAAATTAAAATTTTGGCACAAATTTCCAGAGAGGTGGTGCACCTGAAATTTTTATGGTAAACAAATCACCACATGAGATGAACAACACAAATTGATTCACCTCATTTGGAGCTAGGATGCGTTTTCTACGATTTTTCAAAGACAAGAAAAAGGTGCACAAGAAAATGCAACCACAGAAGTTTTAGAGACAGTAGCATGACTAAAACCTATTCTACAAATAAGCACACTAATAGAGGAAACCAACAAACTTGGTTTCACTCAAAAAGGAGCTACAGAGAAATACTTATGCAATTTCCAAGTTAAATGAATTTTTAGAGCAACAATAAAGCCTAAACAGAAAATAAATCCACTAACACTTTTTCTGGGACAGAACCAAGCTTCCAACCATTTTTAGATTAAAGCTTAGTCAAAACCAGAGCTAACAAAATTTGAATCAACCGAAACGGAGCTAAAACGAAATAGTTAAGCAATTTTGAAGTTTAAAGCAATTAACAGTTCACCAATAAAAGATTTCTGGGTTTTCTTTTACACTAACTCAAAGCGAAAAAACTTGGGCCGTTGATCTTGAATCGCACAGCCCAAGTGAACGGAATGATCGGACTTACTGATAGCCCGCGCTCAATCTCGGCGGTTAGATCAGATTGGACGGTCCAAAATGAAGGGGACGATCGGACGGTCAGAACGTCTCACCCAATCTGGAGTGTTGATCAAGAAACGAATGGCTCAGAGTGATAGTTGCGTTCGGACGGTTCGAACGTTCAAATCGATCTGTGCCGCTGATCTCAAAATGGACGACCGAGGTTTGGTGGTCCGAACGTTCAAAGCGATCTAGATCACTGGATCTAGATCGGACGGTCCAAAATTGATCTCGGTATTTGCACACGCGCCGCATCGGTTTTAAGTCTTGCGGGGCCCACATGTCAGTGACACTTAACGCTATCTTAGGACAGCCATTAATTTGATTAGTTGATTAATGAGCATATCAGTGTCCTAATGACAACGCTACAGTGTCACCTAGTCCGACAACGAACCCGAGCTTGAAGCTGGGCTCACTGCCGGCGACTCTGGTCTCGGCAGCGTGAACCAAGGGCACAAATGGGTCCGCAATAGCATTGCGCACCCACTGGAGGCACTCTCAACAGCTACGCCGGCCAAGAACAGCGGCAAGCCGGAGATGAGCGGCGGTGCAAAGATCGGCCAAAACACAAACAGCTAAAGAGCTCCACAGCGGTTCAAAGTAGCGAGTACCCAAGCAACTAGGGACTACAAGGGAGCTACCTGAGTGCTGGAGAGGTTAGAAGATGGCCGGAGGAGCTCCGGCGACGAAGGCCCATACCGGCGCTGAGGAAGACAACGTGGGGGCGATGGCCTGAGCAAAACGAAGAGGACCGCGTGATCGGGTTAGCTTCAATAGGGCTCATAGATGGTCCATGAGCAAAGAATTAAAGAGAAGAGGTCCTCACCAGAGTTGAGGACGAAGGGGATGAACTTCGGCCGAAGAAGAACAAAACCCAAATTCAAGTGATTCCTGTGAATGCAACCCAAAATTGAATTAGGGGAAATGAATAAGGTGATGAGGGGCGTGAAGTGACACGAACAGAAGTGAGAAAGAACCCTCGAAGCATCGGCTGCGACGAAGGAGCTTCACGGCCGACAATGGCTATTTGGGGATTTCTGTGGTTTGAGCTCAAACAAACAGAGAGGAAGCTAGGGCAAACCAAGGTGTTGCTGAAAAGAGGCAGAGGAGGAGCTCAAGGGTTATATATAGCTGGGGAGCTAGGGTTTAGCAAGGACCAAGCTCCACGGTGAGCTCAGTTCACAGCGCTGCCATGGGCAAGCTGAGCAGATGGGAGCAGGTGAAGAACGTGACTTTGGGGGCGAAACTCTGACGCGCATTAAATCGGCTAAGAGTCGTTGAAGGTGACGCACGGAGATGACCAAGGCACGGCTCTCCCATGCCCTGCCATGGCGCTCGTGCGCACCGGTGCGTCCGGAGGAAGGGGAAGAACATACCCAACGGGCCCACCAGTTAGCGACACAAGCCAAAGTGGCTCGGGCCGAAACAAAGCGAGTGGGTTGAGCCAAACCAAAAGGCACGGGCCAAACACTCCGGCGGTTAGATCTGAAATGGACGGCCACGATTGAAAGTAACGTTCGGACGGTCCGAACGTTCAAAGCAATCCTGGCGGTCCGATGGAAATCCAACGGTCCAAAAGCCACGTGCGTTCAATAGGGCCGGGTCCGAATGCGAGGATGGATGGGTTCAACCAGGACAGGGGTTTTGGGCTCGAGTCCGACTTAGACCCAAACAGGGACGTTGACTTGGGGTTTGAAATAAGCTGAAACTTGGAAGAATTTTTAGAGGTAGCAAACTAACTCCAAAAATTCTGAAATTTTGACTGGAGGCTCCTAGCTCTAGGATGAACCTTGGATAAAATTTCTAGAGGTTTTTATGCACATCATTTTTTTCTACAAATTCCTCAAGGTTTGTTCTAGGGTTTGACCAAGAGTGAGACTGGTTTGACTGGCCTCTAAAAAAAATTATCAAATAATTTCTAAAAATTATGAAATTTTTCAGAGGAGTCACACAGCAGCCCTAGAACCAAGGAAAAATATTTGCAGAGGTTGGACACAAGATTCTCAGCAAAGATGGAAAAAGGGTCATGACTTTAGTCAATAGGAGATTGGAGTTTTTGAGTTCCACAATTCGTTTACAAGAATTATAGAAAAGTTCAAAAACAACAAGATGCAAGAAAAGTTTTAATTTCTTCTCATTTTCTTACATTTGAAACACAAACCCAGATTTGGGATGTTACAAAACCTCCCCCCTTACAAGAATCTTGTCCCGAGATTCCGCTCACTCAGAAAAGAAAGATGGGTAGTCCGCACGCAGACGATCTTCCCGTTCCCACGTTGCTTCATCCTCAGAATGATTTGACCACTGAACTTTAAGGAATTTGAGGGCACAATTCCTTGTTCTTCGTTCAGCTTCTTCAAGGATGCGAACAGAGTGCTCGTGGTAGGTCAAATCTTCTTGAACATCGAGATTTTCCAACAGAGCTTCCTCGGTTGGAACACGAAGGCACTTCTTCACCTGGGACATATGGAACACATCATGTACTCCCTAAAGTGCAGCAGGCAAATCCAACTTATAAGCAACAGCTCCTTTCTTCTCAATGATGCGGTAAGGCCCAACATATCGAGGAGCTAACTTGCCCTTGATGCCGAACCGTTGATGGCCCTTCAGAGGAGAGACTTTGAGATAAACAAAGCCATTGGGCTCAAAGCTCAACTCACGACGACGATGATCCGCATAGCTCTTTTGCCTTGACTGAGTCGTGCGCAAATGATCACAAATAAGCTGAACTTGACTTTCAGCCTCATTGATCGAGTCCAGGCCAAAGAATGGTCTTTCGCCAGTCTCAGACCAATTCAACGGGGTTATACACTTTCTCCCGTATAAGGCCTCAAAAGGTGCCATGCTGAGACTGGCTTGAAAGCTGTTGTTGTACGAGAACTCGGCAAATGGCAAGCATTTCTCCCAATGCTTCCCATAGGAAAGAACACAAGCACGGAGCATGTTTTCCAAAACTTGATTGACTCTTTCAGTCCGACCATCAGTTTGGGGATGATATGCTATGCCGAAAGAAAGGCGAGTTCCCATAGCCTCTTGCAAACTATGCCAAAACCGAGAAGTGAACAGAGAACCACGATCTGAAACAATCGTCTTCAGTATCCCATGCAAACTCACAATTCGGGAAACATAGAGTTCGGCTAAGAGACCCACGTGAAGCTGAGTCTTGACAGGGAGGAAATATGCCACCTTAGTCAACCGATCAATGACGACCCAAATGGCATCATTTTTCTAAAGGGTTCGGGGTAGACCGGTGATAAAATCCATCCCGATCGAATCCCACTTCCACTCAAGCACTGGAAAAGGCTAAAGCAGACCCGCTGGACGCTGATGTTCGGCCTTTACATGATGACACATGTCGCACTCGGCAACAAACCTCGCGATCTCCCGCTTCATTCGGGTTCACCAAAATCTCTGTCGGAGATCTTGATACATCTTCTTGGCCCCGGGATGAATGGACAAAGGAGAATCTTGGGCTTCACGGAGGATCAATTTCTGCAATTCGATGTCCTTCGAAACCACAAGGCGTTGTCCGAACTTCACAACACCAAGATCATCTTCAGAGAAGCACTTGGCTGTCCCGTTCTTAACATTCTGCTTGATTCGGTGCACCCCAACGTCCGATTGCTGAGCAGCCTTGATCTGATCCACCAAGGTTGGTTGCACAACTAGGGCAGTGAGGAATCTATGCTCAACCACTCCCAAGTTGAGACACTGAAATTCTTCAAGAAGGGTGGGCTGCTGCTCCTTGAGCAACAAGGTATTGCAATATACCTTTTGACTGAGCGCATAGGCAACCACATTAGCCTTGGCCGGATGATAGTGAATACCTATGTCATAGTCTTTGATCAATTCCAACCACCTTCTTTGCCTAAGGTTCAGACCTGGTTGGGTGAACAAATACTTCAAGCTTTTGTGATCCAAATACACTTCACAACGATTACTGATGAGGTAATGTCGCCAAATCTTTAGTGCATGAACCACTGCAACTAGCTCCAAGTCATGGGTTGGAAAACTGAGTTCATGAGGTCTCAACTGTCTTGATGCATAGGCCACTACCTTGCCTTCTTGCATAAGAACACACCCGAGTCCTCGACGAGAAGCATCGCAAAAGATATCGAAGCTTTGATGGACATCGGGAAGAACGAGAACGGGAGCTGTGGTCAAACGCTTCTTGATTTCTTGAAAACTCTCTTCACAATCAGCGGACCACACAAACTTCTTGTCCTTCTTGAGCAACTCAGTCATCAGCTTCGCGATCTTGGAGAAGTCCTTGATAAAGCGACGATAGTATCCCGCTAAACCGAGAAAACTCCTCACCTCGGTTACCGAACTGGGCTGACCCCAAGAGAGCACATCGCTGACTTTGCTAGGATCCACGGCTATGCCTCCTGCTGAAAGAACATGGCCCAAGAATGCCACTTCCTTCAACAAGAACTCACACTTGCTAAACTTCGCATACAGCTGGTGCTCATGCAGCTTTCCCAACACAAGCTTCAGATGCTCAGCGTGTTCTTCATCGCTCTTGGAGTAGATAAGAATATCATCGATGAAGACCACCAAAAACTTATCCAAATACTCCATGAACACCGAATTCATAAGATTCATGAACAGGGCAGGAGCATTTTCAAGCCGAAAAACATGACGGTGTACTCGTACAAACCGTAGCGAGTAGAGATAGCCATCTTTGGAATATCTTCAGGTCTGATCCGAACTTGATGATATCCCACTCTCAAATCAATCTTGGAGAAAACTCGAACTCCGGTCAACTGATCGAAGAGGTCGTCGATGCGGAGCAACGGATACTTATTCTTTACCGTTACTTCATTAAGCGGACGATAATCAACGCACATGCGCAAAGTATTGCCCTTCTTCTTCACAAAGATTGTTGGACAGCCCCAAGGAGATGAGCTAGGGTGGATGAAACCCTTCTCTTGCAGCTCACCAAGTTGCTTATTCAACTCCACCAACTCATTCGGAGGCATCCGGTAAGGCCTTTTTGAAATCGGGGCAGTAACGGGTGCCAACTCGATGACGAACTCGAGGTCTCGAATTGGAGGCATCCCAGGCAGATCTTTGGGGAAGACATCGACGAAGTCACACACCGCTGGGACTTCACCAATCTCCGGAGCTGGCTTCGCTTCAAGTGCGAAGAGATGCAGTCCTCGCAGCTTCGACGAAAAACAAACTTGCTCGTCGGAGGGACTTGTGAGGGAGACGAACTTCTTGGCGCAATCAATTTGCCCCAAATGCTGGGACAACCAATCCATGCCAAGAATCACATCCAAGCTCGCTGAATTGAGGGGGATAAGATTTGCCAAAAATCCCACTCCCTTGATCTCAATAGGAACATCCCGACACTCTGTTTCAGCTCTCAACTCCGAACCAGGAGAGCGAATGAGCAAAGGGACCAGCAGAGGAGCAAAAAGAAGATCACCAATAGCAGTAAAAGACTTAGATACAAAGGAATGAGAAGCTCCTAAATCGAACAAAATAATAGCAGGATGAGAGTTGACAAGAAGCGTACCCAACACGACGTCGGGTGCCTCTTGTGCTCCCTCAGCTAAGATGTGGTTGACGCGGCCGCTTCCCATGCTCTAGGTTGCTGGGACAACCTTCTGATCTGAAGGATGACCACTTTCTTGCCCGCGTCCTCCATTAGGACGAGGGGCCGCTCCAGTCTTCTTAGGACAATTATTCGCATAATGGCCCTTGAGGTTGCAGAAGAAACAAGTGACCTCGGCAACTAGGTTGCGGAGGCCACCTTGCTGACCCGCAGGTGCACGTGGTCGAAACACGGCCTGCGGAGGACGAGGTGCAGGTGCTGACGGCCTCGGTGGTGGTGAAGCTTGAGGACGGGGCACCTGGGCTTGCCCGAAAGGAGGACGGGGAAGGTTGGCCCTTGCTGACTTCTGGGACTCCCACTTGCGCTTGCGGGACCCTCCCAACGCCCTCCCCTTGTGCTCGGCGACAATGTCCTTGTCGACCAAGGTCTGAAAGTCGAGGAAGTCAACAATAGATAGCTTGTCCTGCAGCTCCTCGGACAAACCATCCATGAACTTCTCCTGCTTGGCCTCATCAGTGGACACTTCTTCTGGAGCATACCGAGCCAAGTAGTTAAACTCGTACAAATACTCCGCCATCGATCTGTGCCCTTGCTTGAGCGAAAGAAATTCCTTCTTCTTGAGCCTCATCAAGCCAGCGGGGATGTGAGCCCGACGGAAAGTAGTACGGAACTCCTCCCAAGTGATGACTTGGCCCGCGAGCTGCATGGCTAGGAAACTTTCTCACCACGAAAGCGCTACCCCTTCCAGCTAATGGGAGGCAAAGAGTGCCTTCTCATGATCTTGACACTGAGCAACGTTGAGCTTCCGCTCAACCAGACGCAACCAGTCGTCTGCATCTAGTGGGTCCTCAGACCGGGAGAAAATGGGCGGCTGAGTGCGAAGGAACTCTGAGAGTCCCCCTCGCGGCTGATGTCCAACTCCTCCCCCTGATCCGGAGGCACTAGAAAAAGTGGAGGTATTGCGCGCGATAACCTCCAAGATCCTCGTCTGATCCATTCGGTTGCGCTCGATCTGAGCAAGAACCTTGGCCATGGTCGGAGGAGGTGGGAGCTCCTCATCCTGACCAGCTGATTGACCTTGACTGCTTCGAGTCCTTCCAGCCATCCTGTTCCGAAGAAATGGGTTAGCAACAAAACCCGAAAACAGGAAGCGAAAGAAAGCAAAAAAGAAAAGCCCTCAACTAGGGGAATGAAACATAACCCTAACCGAAAGCCAACAAGACAGCAAAGAAAGAACTCCGAACGCTTACAACAGGCACCAGAAACAACAAGAACCACAAGACTTAAGATCAACTTTCCAGCACGATTAACCCGTATTGAAAGAACGAGCAATCGGTTGAGAAGAGAAAATTCAGAACACAACTCTAGATCTAACACATCTAAAAAGCAAGGCAAAACCATCTAAGGGGGTGTTAGATACTTAGCCAACTAGTATCACATCTTACCCTTTTATTCCCAACAGTTTTATTTGAATTATCCTCTCATTATTAGCCCTATCTACTAAGTAAAAGCCGGCTGTCTAGAAATTGGTGCTTGCTGTCCAGATTTGAATCCACGCTCCAAGAACTTCTTCTCCTCACCAAAGGGCAGCCAACACTTCAAATTTACAACTCTCATTGGTTCCCCAAAACCGAATTAACCGATAACAACTATCTTTTGAAAGAAAGAGAGGAGAACAACTTTTTCAAACTCAATCAAGAGCAAGATGACATGAGCAATCTAAGATAGGTAAGGAGTAAAATCTAAGAACTTACTTAAGATTTCATAAACCATTTGATATATTAAAACTAAGTTTTTCAAAACATCCTAAAGACGACCAAGCTAGGGTTTCTATGGTCAGTATGGCTCTGATACCAAACTTTGTGAGACCCCAGGGCATTTAGCTTGTAATGCTTAGTCTTCCACTTGACTCTAGCATTACAAACAAAATATCCCGCGCCTCGGACAATGTGTACCTCCCAGAATTGCTGTACACACACCCTTTTACAAAATCATGCATCAATTCCATATAAGCACAGAACTGAAGCAAGAACTTACAAAACAAAAGACATACATAATAGAGTTATTACAAAAGGGGCCGACCGGCCAAATGACAAGCTAAAGAACTAAATAAACAGCGGAAACAAAAGCCATAAGATGGCAATAAACAAAAGCCACGGTTTGCCATTACCCACAAGGCAAATGACCGGGCTGCCAAGCTAGCCGTCCAAAGCGAAGTGTATCTCACAAAAGTCGATCCCTTGGGGACCAACCTCCTCTGCAACAATTAAGTAATGCAAATGAGTACAAAAATGTACTCGCAAGACTTACGAGTAACAAGCCTATACATAGCTACATGCAAGCTTAATCAAAGGAGAAGGCTAGGGTTCATTTTCAGCAAAAAGCAAGTTTTCATTTGCAATAATGTCATAGATTTAAAGCAGTTTACAATCTATTTTTATTTGACAAAACAGTGAGACAACAAGTAACAACAATATAAGGACATCCTGGAAGTGGCTAACCCAATAGCCATCACAACATAGCACGAATTCCCCATTCGTACCAACCACCTCAAGTTTTAAGGAAAATGTTATAGTATAACTCTTGAAAGACCTCCCCAAGCGTGTCCATAACCAAGGACATGGCTATTCGAATAGTTTTAACCCTACAGGGGTGTACCAATGTACCCACACGTCAGACCGCCTTTTTGCCAAGCTATTTAGCACACTTCCTTTGGTATGCCGGTACGGCTAAGTCCTACGAGACGCTTTCCAATGGAATGTGCTAATTAAGAGTCGCACGTATAGGGGTTAACCCTTAGTGAACCGCCGTTACAGACTCCCACTAAGGACCCACACGTTGAGTCCGACACACTGGCCTAGTCGAAGCAACTACGGGTGCTCCTGGGTATGGAGAACCTAGAAAGGAACCCATCCCTCTCATCCCATAACGAACATTTTTCTCCTATAACTACCACCAGCGACTCATTAATTAACACCTCCCAAAGTACTAAGTCAAGAGAGATCCCATATCCCCCTCGTATGGTTAGCACACAAAAATACTTGGTTTAGTGTGACAAGATGTTCGGTCCTTGTTGACTTAGGCACCATTCCAATCACACCAAAAGATCACACCATCAGCCATTGTGCCCAAGTCTAAACATTTTATTTTCAGTTTTGACTTTACAAATTAACAAAGCACAAAGTGCTGGACATAATGTAATAATAAGATTTGTGTGATCAAGGTCATCAACTAAGTCGATAACCGCCCAATTCTACCAGTAGCTAAGCATTTCTAAGCATGACACCGAAAGGACAATAAAAGAGCATAATTCAACCACCGGGCTCTAATCCACTGGCGAGATTAATAACTTAAGGCTAGTGGCAGGGGATGAAATATTTAAGGAAACCATGAAATTGGATTAGCTACCTCTAATCAGCAAAAATTAACTTTGACACAAAAGCATGCATACAAACAATTTGTAAAGATATTAGACTTTAAAAGTAATGGGATCAATATGATCATATGGAAAACAACTGCTTGCCTTGCTGGAGATAGCTCTCTTGCTGCAGTGGATCTCTTTCGTATTCAACGAACTCGTCGGAACCTAACGAAAGAAACGAAAAGAACCGATAAGAACGAAGAACACCGAAAAGACTCAAAAACCAACTTCAACCAAAGGCCATGAAAATTACACAGCAGGAAGAGCATGATTTTTAAGGAATTTAGCAATAAGAACCAATTGATTTGGATGCTCAATGCTAAAGTTATGGCCAAAACAAAATCAGCCGGTTGGAAAAAGGCTGAAAATTCATCTCAGGTACTATTCATCCGAAATTAATTTTTTGACACAAATTTCCAGAGAGGTGGTGCACCTGAAATTTTTATGGTAAACAAAGCACCCCATGGGATGAACAACACAACTTGATTCACCTCATTTGGAGCTAGGATACATTTTCTATGATTTTTCAAAGACATGAAAAAGGTGCACAAGAAAATGCAACCATAGAAGTTTTAGAGATAGTAGCATGCATAAAACCTATTCTACAAATAAGCACACTAATAGAGGAAACCAACAAACTTGGTTTCACTCAAAAAGGAGCTACAGAGAAATACTTATGCAATTTCCAGGTTAAATGAATTTTTAGAGCAACAATAAGGCCTAAACATAAAATAAATCCACCGAAACGGAGCTAAAACGAAATAGATCGGACTGGGATAGAACCAAGCTTCCAACCATTTTTAGATTAAAGCTTAGTTAAAACCAAAGCTAACAAAATTTGAATCAACCGAAACGGAGCTAAAACGAAATAGTTAAGCAATTTTGAAGTTTAAAGTAATTAACAATTCACCAATAAAAGATTTCCGGGTTTTCTTTTACACTAACTCAAAGCGGAAAAACTTGGGCCGTTGATCTTGAATCACACGTCCCAAGCGAACGGAACGATCGGACGCGCTGACTACCCGCGCTCAATCTCGGCGGTTGGAATAGATCGAACGGTCCAAAATGAAGGGGACGTTCGAACGGTCCGAACGTCCCACCCAACGAACGGCTCAGAGCGATAGTTGCGTTCGGACGGTCCGAACGTTTAAATCGATCTGTGCCGCTGATCTCAAAATGGACGGCTGAGGTTCGGTGGTCCGAACGTTCAAAGCGATCTAGATCGCTAGATCTAGATCGGACGGTCCAAAATTGATCTCAGCGCTGCACACGCACGCACTGGGGTTTAAGCGCGTGGGGCCCACATGTCAGTGACACTTAACGCTATCTTAGTACAGCCATTAATTACTAAACAATGATTAGTTGATTAATGAGCGTCTTAGTGTCCTAATGCAACGCTAAAGTGTCACCTCCTCCGACAATGAACCCGAGCTTGAAGCTGGGCTCACCGCCGGCGACTCTGGTCACGGCGACGTGAACCAAGGGCACAAATGGGTCTGCAATAGCATTGTGCACCCACTGGAGGCACTCTCAACACTTGCTTGTGCTTAGAATCTGCAAGGCCGAGATGAGCGGCGGTGCAAAGCACGGCCAAAACACAAACAGCTAAAGAGCTCCACAGCGGTTCAAAGTAGCGAGTGCCCAAGCAACTAGGGACTACAAGAGAGCTACCTGAGTGCTGGAGAGGTTATAAGATGGCCAGAGGAGCTCTGGCGACGAAGGCCTGTACCGACGATGAGGAAGACAACACGGGGGCGACGGCCTGAGCAAAATGAAGAGGACCGCGTGAACGGGTTAGCTTCAATAGGGCTCATAGATGGTCCATGAGAAAAGAATTGAAGAGAGGAGGTCCTCACCGGAGTTGAGGACGAAGGGGATGAACTTCGGCCGAAGAAGAACGAAACCCAAATTCAAGCGATTCATGTGAATGCAACCCAAAATTGAGTTAGGGGAAATGAATAAGGTGATGAGGGGCGCAAAGTGACGCGAACAGAAGTGAAAAAGAACCCTCGAAACACCGGCGGCGACAAAGGAGCTTCACGGCCGACAATGGCGATTTGGGGATTTCTGTGGTTTGAGCTCAAACAAACAGAGAGGAAGCTAGGGCAAACCAAGGTGGTGCTGAAAAGAGGCAGAGGAGGAGCTCAAGGGCTATATATAGTCAGGGAGCTAGGGTTTAGCAAGGACCAAGCTCCACGGTGAGCTCGGTTCACAGCACTGCCATGGGCAAGCTGAGCAGATGGGAGTAGGTGAAGAGCACGACTTTGGGGGCGAAACTCTGACGCGCATTAAATCGGCTAAGAGCCGTTGAAGGTGATGCACGGAGATGACCAAGGCATGACTCTCCCATGCCCTACCATGGCGCTCGTGCGCACCGGCGCATTCGGAGGAAGGGGAAGAACAGACCCAACGGGCCCACCAGTCAGCGACACAAGCCAAAGTGGCTCGGGCCAAAACAAAGCGAGTGGGTTGAGCCAAACCAAAAGGCACGGGCCAAACACTCCAGCGGTTAGATCTGAAATGGACGGCCACGATTGAAAGTAACGTTCGGACGGTCCGAACGTTCAAAGCAATCCTGGCGGTCCGATGGAAATCCAACGGTCCAAAAGCCACGCGCGTTCAACAGGGCTGGGTCCGAACGCGGGGATGGTTGGGTTCAACCAGGACAGGGGGTTTGGGCTCGAGTCCGACTCAGACCCAAACAGGGACGTTGACTTGGGGTTTGAAATAAGCTAAAACTTGGAAGAATTTTTAGAAGTAGCAAACTAACTCCAAAAATTCTAAAATGTTGACTGGAGGTTCCTAGCTCTAGGATCAACCTTGGACAAAATTTCTAGAGGTTTTTATGCACAGCATTTTTCTCCAAAAATTTCTCATGGTTTGTTCTAGGGTTTAACCAAGAGTCAAACTGGTTTGACTGGCCTCTAAAAAAATTATCAAATAATTTCTAAAAATTATAAAATTTTTCAGAGGAGTCACACAGCAGCCCTAGAACTAAGGAAAAATATTTTCAGAGATTGAACACAAGATTCTCAGCAAAGATGGAAAAAGGGTCATGACTTTAGTCAATAGGAGATTGGAGTTTTTTGTTCCACAATTCCTTTACAAGAGTTACAGAAAAGTTCAAAAACAACAAGATGCAAGAAAAATTTTAATTTCTTCTCATTTTCTTACATTTGAAACACAAACCCAGATTTGGGATGTTACACCTTCCTACGATTAGTACCCAGTCATAAATTCTTCTATGACTACAAAGTCCTAAAGATGAAATTAATTCTCGATTACCTTTAGGCGCTCCACCTTGTCCTCTCGGGACAAGTCAGCCAAGATCGGAGGCGCCACCACATGGGCTGGGGCTTCTCACAGATGGGTTATCTTCCAATAGAACCACCTCTTCTTCCACCCTGGCCATGATGACCGGGTAAACATCTGAATATACTCCTTCGACTTCCCGTTGTGGAGCTTCAGACTGCAGCTATCGGCAATTCTGACTAGTCGAGTCATTCCGTAGTAGTACCGGAACAACTCCAAATCAGCCGAAATCCCCAGGTATGCCTCGCACAGGTACACAAACACCCCCAACATTGTGATTGAATTGGAAACAAGACTCACCAACTCAACCTGGAAGTATTCGAATACCAATGTGAAGAAAGGATGAGTGGGCAAACGAAGACCACACTCACAAAAGCCTGAAAAACGGGGATTTGCCCAATCTCCCCCGACGGCCAATGCTGCCCAACGGCCTCAATCCACTTCACAAATTCCTTCTTCGGGATCTTCTTGGAGTCGAGCAAAGCTCCAATTTTGGCCGCATCCATCTCCGATTTAGCCCAAGGGGAAGCGGTTCCAGCCATTTCTCCCAAAAGCTGAAGGTTTGGATTTGGAAAGATTGGGGAAGAAGGCTCGATTTGATCGGCAACAGAGAACTCAAAAGCTTGAACAACAAGAGTGATTTGGGGGAAGGTAAAAGACCTTATCCTCACCCATGGTGGAAATTTATAACCGCACGCCTGAGGTTGAAAAGACATGGCTACACAACGGTTGCCAACGCTTTGGGAACCGCTCCAACAGACAGACTTGAGGAAGTCGATTGGGAATCTTAAATTTGTCTGCTCGAGGAAATCAGGTCAGTCTTTACACCTCAAGCGAAATTACCTTCTTGACCAAGTCTTTTCTGGTCAAGTATAACAGCGATTGGAAAGATTTTACTTCCAACCACGGTACTGCGACCACTTAGTATTCGGAGAATTTCTTTACGACCACCTTGTAAGTCGCAAGATTATCCCACAATTTTCTTAACCAAGTAAATTTCTGGTCAAATGAAACACTAGACGAAGAGTCTTTCCTTCGACCACCTCTCTACGACCATCTATTGGTCGAGTAGGTGTTTAGCTATTTCTCAAACCATTTTTATACAATTAGCCATGCATGTTGGTATAAAACAAAGTAATTTTACAAACTGGGTCTGACATGATCAAATGTCTACGACTTGCCTTCGATGAAGAGCTGAGATTCTTCGGTAGAGGTCATCGGGTCCAAGAACTCTTCAGAGCTGCCAAAATCTACACGTGAAGAGCCAAATAAATACAACAAAACCAAACAAAAACCAAATACTACCAAATTAGAACCAAAAGAAGGATTCTGAATTAAGAGGAATTAGGAACAGGCTCTCGGGAGGAGGTCCAACTGAGGTCGAGGGAGGTCCTGAGGAGACGGTCCTGAGGAGGAGGTCCTGAGGAGGATGCGACGGCGCAGACTCCAGCGGACGGAGACGAAACTTCAAGCGCGGTGAAGCTAAGCGAGAGCAAGAGAGTTGAGTGAGGCTAAAGAAGATGAACGAGGGAAGCTCAGGCTTTTATAGCCTGGGAGAGTCACTAAGAGACTCAAAGGCTCACGCGTTCAAGGGTAGGTGAAGGAGGAGATGGGGGTAGGTAGGGAAGGAGACAAGAGGGGGAACGGGTGCTGCAGGTTTACGATTTAATGCGACACAACAAGATTTAATCTTGCATGAGACTTTGCGTCGATAATGACGTGTGAGAGGAAGAAGAAGGTGAACAGGACTGATAGGTGGGGCTAGTCAAAACTCGGGAGGGTGGTCCAACCAAAGAGGAGGTCGTGACCCAAGGGGTGGTCATCTGGGACCACCTAGGGGGTCTCCCAGGACTACCTAGGAGGTCTCCCAGGACCACCCAGGAGGTCTGGGCTGAGGGGGAGGTCCAACGGGAGGGAGGTCTGGACAGAGAGGGAGGTCCAAACGAGAGGGAGATCTGGACAGAGAAAAAGAATTCAACACCAAAGAGCTCGAACGAACTCAAAACAAAATAAATTTGAATTAATTGAAGTTTGATTAAGTCATTTTAAACACCTCAAATTCCAAAATCTCAAGTTAAGCTTTAGAACTTCAACAAAACCAAATGGTTATTTTTATTTTGAAAATTTTAAAAAATGCTCAGAAAATTGGGATGTTACACAGACCACCTTGGCGATGGTGCTCGGGTTTGCCGTCCATGCCTAGAGGTTGAGCGTTTTGGTATCCTCCCGGCTTGCGAAAGCACCTTCAAGATACTACATGGAGCACTTCCGGTTGATGATGTGCTCAACGAGGCCCTAGCACCAAGCATGCACCGGAAGACCTTCAAGGCAAAGCCGAACTCTAAAAAACATGGCCACCTCGAACGCGTGGCTGACGGAGCGCCACGGGCGGACATGGATCTCTGGGCCATCATGGTGGAACTTCCTAGTCTCCAGGACTCTGTCACGGTGTATCTTGCGGTCAAATTTGACGAGGAGCTCCACCGGATGATGATGTGACACGGACATCTCGGCGCACCAAAAGCCAAAACACCGACGAATGACATCAGCAACGGCTTTATCATTGGCACCATCCACGCCTTCCAAAACTCATGCCACCAGGGCAGTTGCCTCCCAGTCGTTGCGGTCGCGATCAAGATGGAAGGAGTTATTGATGATGCAGTAGTTTTCTTTCGGTCGGGTGTCGGGCGCACCGATGAAAGCCATGACCAAGGGAGGGGTCGCAACGGGGCCCCTTGACTTGAGAGGACGCCTCCGTGGCCGACTTCCTGGTGTAGCATGGCGGGATGGGGGTGTGAGATCTTGCACGAGCTGGGCTGATGGCCACTCTTGAGGCAGAAGAGGCACCTCACCGGGTCACGGCACTGGAAGGAGCGGTGGTCTCTAGTGAGGCAATTGAAACACTTCCTCTTCACTTTGGAGAGTAGCAACGGGTGGGTGGAGGTCTTCAGTGCCTGGCGTGGTGTTGATGAAGGCGAGGTGCGGTGCCCTTCCCAACGCCACCAGTGGCACCTCTTGACTAGTGTCCAGCCACCCCTGTCTCCACACCCAATGGTCTTCTACTGCCATCTTGTAGTAGCCATGGCACAGGACTCGGCGGCATGGTGAAGTGACAGGCGCTGAGCTATGGAGTGTACTTGCGGGAGGGCGGTAGGCGGTAGGGTTCCTAGTCCCCTTTTGGTGACATCAACGAAGGAACATGGCATGGTGATGGCTAATTTGAGCTGACGTAGGGGGTGCGGCGTCCGCATTGAAGGGTGGAGGTTGGGGGCGCTACAGGATGCAGGTGTTAAAGGCGGACTTAAAAGCTGGTGGTTGGGGCCTCGTGGATGGGGGCGTCGGGTCGGGGCCGAAGAGTCGCAGGGGCGGTGGTGGCGAGCCCGGACGAGGATCCACGAGCCCCTAACGACTTGCAAGCGGATCCGCGACAACCTCTTCCTCGTGGTAGAGGTCGCAGTCGTCGAGAGGGGCCAACCGGCGCAGAGACGGGGAGAGTGTGACGTGCAGCAGTGGGGTGGGGGGCTTCCCCTGGTAGCTAACTGACGTCTCAGGTACCTCCTCTACCATGGGTGGGTGGTCGCCGTCATCGAGGTGGCCGATACCGCGCCAAGCCAAGGGGTGGTGGCGGGCCTCCACCAGATGGGGGTAGATCTAGATCTGGTGTGTGTGGGGGGGGTGGATTTGAGCATCGCCATCCATCCGCTCTCTGCTCCTTTTTGGTTAGCTAGCAGCTTGTTTCACAGTGCAAATCTTTTTGTACTAACAAGAATGACGGTTCTTTTCTCACTTTATTGCGCATTTCTTTCTTTTTTCTAATGTTTGCAAGAATCTAGTGCTCCAAGTCCGCCATTGGAGGCTGAAAAGTTGTTGAGAGCACCTCATCGGGTCACGGCACTGGAAGGAGCGGTGGTCTCTAGCGAGGCAATTGAAACACTTCCTCTTCACTTTGGAGAGTAGCAACCGGTGGGTGGAGGTCTTCAGTGCTTGGCGCGGTGTTGATGAAGGCGAGGTGCGGCGCCCTTCCCAACGCCACCAGTGGCACCTCTTGACTGGTGTCCAACCACCCCCATCTCCACACCCAATGGTCTTCTGCTGCCATCTTGTAGTAGCCATGGCACAAGACTTGGCGGCATGGTGAAGTGATAGGAACTGAGCTATGGAGTGTACTTGCAGGAGGGCGGTAGGCAGTAGGGTGCCTAGTCCCCTTTTGGTGATGTCAACGAAGGAACACGGCATGGTGATGGCTGATTTGAGCTGAGGTAGGGGGTGCGGCGTCCTCATTGAAGGGTGGCAGTTGGGGGCGCTACCGGATGTGGGTGTTAAAGGCGTACTTAAAAGCTGGTGGTTGGGGCCTCGTGGGTGGGGGCGTCGGGTCGGGGCCGAAGAGTCGCAGGGGCGGTGGTGGCGAGCCCGGACGAGGATCCGCAAGCCCCTGACGACTTGCAGGCGGATCCGCGACATCCTCTTCCTCGTGGTGGAGGTCGCAATTGTCGAGGGGGGCCAACCGGCGCAGAGACGAGGAGAGCATGACATGCTGCAGTGGGGTGGGGGGGCTTCCCCTGGCAGCTAATTGACGTCTCAGGTACCTCCTCTACCATGGGTGGGTGGTCGCCGTCATCGAGGTGGCCGATACCGCGCTAAGCCAAGGGGTGGTGGCGGGCCTCCACCAGATGGGGGTAGATCTGGATCTGGTGTGTGTGTGGGGGGGGGTGGATTTGAGCATCGCCATCCATCCGCTCTCTGCTCCTTTTTGGTTAGCTAGAAGCTTGTTTCACAGTGCAAATCTTTTTGTACTAACAAGAATGACGGTTCTTTTCTCACTTTATTGCGCATTTCTTTCTTTTTTCTAATGTTTGCAAGAATCTAGTGCTCCAAGTCCGCCATTGGAGGCTGAAAAGTTGTTGAGAGCACTTGTTCAACTCAATAGGAACATGATAAAATATATGATCATTTTGCTAGTTGTTTAGATTACCAGGGAAAAGAAACCAAGATTAGTTGTCTGGCCAGTATATTGTTAAACTTGCCCCAAATGGAAGATTCTTTTCCATGAAAAGAGAGGGATCTATGAACATGGCTAGACTTTCGTAAGAACAAAGTTTTCACCTCTCTTCTGACAAATTGGTCGAATAAATTTTTTATTTTGAGACCGTCGATTAAGTGTACTTGAGAAACAAACAAAAGAGGGGCTTTGGATTGCAGCAACTTACTGGCAAGCATTGTCTTTCCTTTGGATAAATTTGAAAGGTAAATGTTCTAAGAGAGACCGATGAACTGGGTTTAGGCCATGGCTGCAACTTTTGCAGAAAGTTTCACAAAAGCATGTCGTCAATGTGAACATGGTAGATGCTCTTCTTTTCTTTTCGAGACTCCAGTAGATGCCATTCAATATTGTATGTCACTTGTCATGCATCTAATCAAACACACAGCAGCAAAATGAGATTTTGTCCAACCTATGTAACTGATTTTTTGGAGTTAGTATCCACGGTGCAATGACATTAGCTGTGCAAATTAGAATAAAAGGTGATTGACACACGGGGTTCTCTATTGAGCTTATCCAAGAAATGATATAAAAACACTATCAAAATGAAGATATTTTTTTACTGTGGACATACTAAGTGTTTGAGAATACAATGAGGATGTTACAGAATCGATGAACTTAAATCTGAACAATGAATGATTACACGATGAGAATTGACTTAATATAGAGTACGTGGGTTATCTCCTTTATAGTTATTAAAAGGGTGGCAGTTAATGCCGCTAAAGACGCATCAAATATCCACACACGTTCTTTAGTAGAATCTTGAACCATCACATCTTTTAGCTAGCTGTCGTAAGTTGTCAGATGCGCCAATAACCGTTTTCCTATTAGTCATGTGGGAAATTGCCATGTCTCCCAACCAGTTTGCTGGTCGGGGATTGCCTAGAACCATATAGCTGGTCGAACGATGTCCATAACTGGTCATCTCATGACTCCAACGGGTCGTTGACCAGTTTGTCTGTAGTAAAGGGTATTAAACTTTCTTTACGTACTCGTTGTAGGTTCATAACTGTTATAGAGGAAGCCTCTAACATGTGGGCCTACTTTGACAAAGACTCTTGACGAGGATATAACAATCCTCATTTAATCATTTATCGATAATTCATATTATGGATAATAATGACGTCATATAACTCTTGAGTATACCCCTTGATATTCATAAGGGAGAAGCTGGAGGTCGTAAGTTCTCCTACGACCACCGTGTAGTCGTGGGTCTTCCTACAACCACCCCATAGTCGTAAGCTCTTCTACGACTATCCTGTGATCGTAAGCTCTACTATGATTGAACTGTGGTCGTAAGCTCTCCTACAACCACCGCCTGATCGTAAGTCCTTCTACGACTAGTCCTTAGTCAACAAGACTCACAGACATGTGGACCTAGTCGATCAAAGAATCTTATGTACTGTATCCAAGGATATGAGCAATCAATTACGTTGTTATTCCCTGGAATAACAGCACGATTTAACCCCTTTGTTATGGTGATAAATGACGGGCAGCATGGGAACGTTACTACTCCCATAATAACCTCTAGTAACGGCTCAATAATCTAGGACATTAAGGCAGTCTTTAAACTGGAGGTGCAGCGGTACACCTTGAGGACTGTATAAAAGGCAGAATCATCAGGACAATCGGGGCGATCCAGAGATCATTAGAAGTACAATTCTCTAGTCTTTGGCTCCATCTTGTAATCCAGCATACTCAATACATACACACAGGAGTAGGGTTGTTATTCTCCTAGGAGAAGGCCTGAACCTGTATAAAAATCCCTGTGTCTCCATCTCTGTGTGATTTTGAGCCTAGAGGAATCCCCGAACCAAACAATCTTTACGTAAGTTCGGTCCTAAAACACCGACAACTCTGATGTTGACCGAAAATATTGACCTAGTCAAGAATTCTCATCACCTAGCCCCCAAGGCTTTTGGAAATAAAAAATATTTATTGAAGGCTTTTCTTTGCCTTGAAACGTGCGTCAATAAGATTTGATTAGACACAATCATTCCAATCATTTAATTAAAATGTGAGAGAAAGGAAAATATTATGGTTTTCTTGAAAACCGTAGCCGAAGTTTTGCGGTGAGTGCGCGAACGGTTTGTGGTAAAGAGGGATAAAAAGACTTCCTTTTTAATTTTACTATTACTTTGCTCTTATTGCAATCTCCGTCTCCCGCCTTAGAGTCTCTTCATCTCCAGTTTTTCTTGTTCCCGAACCTCTTCATCTTCAAAAAATCTATGTTCGATCTTTGATCATGGGGATTCTAGGCGCTTCAACCCTTCCTGAGAACAAAATTCAAGAGCTGGAGAATCAAGGATATCTCCCGGTGTAATTTTTGATTGAATGGAGTCCCTATGGCAGTGAAGATGCTCTGATTTCGAAAGAAGGCCAGATTATCATCTTCTCTTCTCTCGTGAAGCTAGGTTTTCATTTGACGGAGAGTGAATTTCTAGCAGATGTCCTAGATTACTTTAAGATAGAGCTCTTCCACCTAGGACCGAACTCCATGATAATCCTTAGTATCTTTTCGCATCTTTGCGAAGCTTTTCTTGACATTCCTCCTTTTGTTCGTCTCTTCCGTCACTTCTATCAATTCACCCGAAACAATGGAGATCAGGGTTCTATGGGAGCACCTATTTCAAGATCTAGGACCAAATGTCCAAGAATTACCCCCCCTCCTCGCGCTCCCTATGAAGGACACATGACGAGATAATTAAAAGGAGTGGTTCTACTCTGATATTCTCAGAGGCAACCGCTTGAAGTGCACCGGAGGTCATCCTCCTAGGACATGAAGAAGGAGAAGACCTCCTTAAAGCTGACAAACAAGGAGGAGAAACTGGTCAATTCAGTCATCTCCTTGGTGGCTGCCGGATTAACTAGTCGGAAGATCATTCATGACTTCCACCAGCACAAGATCAGTCCCTTGAAGAAAAGGGTCCATTTTGCTTGGATGCTGAAAGGGGATGATGACCCAACCAAGGACAACTCTAGAGGTATGTTACCCTATAAATTTCCTTTTAAAGCATTATTTTGACTTTGTAGTATGAGCATTACTGAGTCTATAATATTTTGTTTTTAGTTATGCCTGAGGAGGTGGTCAAAGAGTAGGCTTCAACAATGTTGAAGAATGTGAGGGATGGCTCAGAGCCTATTTCCTTTGACGACCAGCCCTCCAACCTAATTGGGGCATCTGTAGAGTTCATAAAAGAATGAATGCAGGTATGTATATGTTCAAATCTAGTCCTGGATTTTTTCTTAAGACTATAGTTATTAAACTTTCTGTTTTTCTTTAGATGCATGGCAGAAAGAGGGGTGTCGACCAGTTAGGGTCTAGCAGTCAAGCCCCGCCTGCAAAGAAGACCAAGACTACTACTGCAACACCTACTCAGGTCGTGGTAGACAAATGATTTTTTATGTCTACTTAGATAAATATTTTTATCTATATCAGCCCTTCGACCACCTCTCTTGCTTCAATTTTTGAAATTGAGGAGCCCAGAGAGGGCCACTACCTACTCCCCCTATAACGGAAATTGCACAGATCAGTGAGGAGGAGGCGACACTTCCCAAGGTGGTCGTTCAGGAAGTGGTCGGAGAAGATCCGACCTCTCTAAGACATGTTCCCACGGAAGCAATCGAGCATGCTTCAATTCTTGTGAGAATGGTGGTTGAGGAGATCCCAATAGTTGAAGAGGAGACAAGACAAATGAAGTGGTCGTCGAAGATGCTCCGACCATTGAAGTTTCGTCTACCATAGAAGAAAGGACTGAAGTTATTTTCAACCAGCACTCTGATCAAGATTTAACCCTTGAGTCCAACCAGTAAGTAGTCTTTTTTTTTCAAATATATTATGACTGAGCATTTGTCTTCTTCTTTGGTAAGATTTTTTATTTTGTTCCTTGAAATAGGAAACTATTCCTTCTCCTCCTACCCTCACTTCTAGTACTGGTGCCATGGTGGCATGGAGGTCACCCTCTGAACCAGAAGGTGCTCCAACCAGTTTGAAGGTCGACCAGCCTACTATACCAGATGATTCTGGATATAGTGAATTGGAGAAACAAATCATGGACTTGAATGACAAGGTAATAATCTCCTTACATAAATCCTTTGATTTTTTTTATTAGATAGCATAGTAATAACTTCTTACTATCATATCTTGTAGAAAACAACCAAAATGCTTGGCTTTTTTATGGCCTTCATTGGGAATGTGACCAGCAAGGATACAATTAAGGATGTAGAAATTGCAAAGCATAATGAGTAAGTTGAACAAACTCTTTGCTCTAATAACTTGAAGAATTGTTGTGATTCTAACTTTGCTATTTCAGTCTTCTTAAGCCAGAGAAGCATACTGCTGGTCTGCTCATCCAAGAATATGAGAACAAGTTAGACTTCATCGACAATGCGACTAAGGAAACAAAGTTCCAACTTGTTCTCAAAGAGATGAATTTAAATAAAAACAAGAGGTTCTCAAGAAGGCTGCTACGGAGTGCAAGCACCTTGAGGATCTCAATTTGAAGCTCTTCGATGACCTGAAGGAGCATTAACTGGTCTAGAACAAGCTTGCGTAGGACCATGAAGCATTTCTTTAGAAATACAAGGAAGAGACAATAGGTAAAAACTCTACTATTAGATTATATTGTTACCACATTTTCTCATGCTTATCCAAAATTTTCTGCCTTTAAACAATTAGAATTGCAGAAGCAATTGAAAGATTCGAGCAGAAGTATATGGAATATACAATCTGAGATGAATGCAGTAGATAAACTTTGACATGAGCTCAAATTAGACAATGAAAAGCTTAACAAGGAGAAGAAAGCTCTCATAGAGGAGATCGAAGAGAACAAAGAACCTAATTCCACTACTTTACCTTTCATATTGGCTCAATTGAAAGCTATTGCTGTAAAGATAAAATATGCAGAGGTTACACTCACAAAAGAGGTGCTTTTGGTGGGAGAACTGGTGTAACATCCTAATTTGAGAACTGGTGTAACATCCTAATTTTCTGAGTTTCAAAAAAACCTTTCTGAGTAGTTTAGTCCCTTCGAAAATTTCACCAATTTTATTTGAATTTAATAAAGCTTAAGTGGAACTTTCAAAGGTAAAAATAATTTAATGTGACTAATCTGAACATCAATTAATTCTAAAACTATTTTATTTGAGTTCTTTGTGCTTGGAAATATTTTCCAGATATTTTATGGAATTTTTCTGAGTTCATTTGCTATTCTAAATTAGAAAAGTTATTTAAAATCTCAGGAAAATCCTTCGGGCCGAATTCTTTTTGTCCCGGCCCATTTCCGACACGGACTTGCGCGAGCCACCGTTGCTGAAGTGTGGGCCCACCCCGCACTGTTCATCGTCTTCGCCACCATCTCGCTCTAGGATTCTACCGCCACCCTGGTTTCTTGGCGTTCGCACTAGGGACTCTCCCGGCTGGCACACTATAAAGAGGGAGTAGCCCTCGGCTTCTAAATCCCAACTACACCGCCGCTGCTCAAAATCCCTAACCCTGGCCACCGGAATCGCTCAAGAAAGAAAAGGCATCACCGAAACCTTTGTCGCTGTGTTTCTCCATCGTTGGTGCACCTCGAGCCTCATCGTCACCACCGTCGGGATCGCAAGGATTGGATCTACACCGCCGTTGCCTCGAAGTCGCCAAAGCATCACCAGAACCCAACTTCCATTGACGACTGTGCGCCTCCGTCGCTTCGACCTCACCGCCGGCCAGCTCTGTCATCCCATTGAGTCTGTGAGTACACCATCGAGTTCCCCGTCGCACCAGCTACCTAATGCGCACCACCACTTGCTCCGCTATGGACCAGAACACTGGCGACCATCGCAACCCAAGCCACACCGCCGTCGAGCTGACGTGGATGCCATGTGTTAGCCACGTCAATTCCTCCTCGACTTCACGCCCACCTATCTGCCACGTTAGTGCCACGTCAGCTTCACCCGCAAACGCATCAGAAACAGTCCACATGGGCTTGTTCCACGATAGACCCACCCACTGACATGTGGACCCCACATGTTAGGTTCACTGTTCCATGCACCCGTGAACCATAGACCGTAAGCCAAACCCATGAACTCGATCCATAGACCGTGGGTCCCACTTGTCAGCCTCTATTCCTTATTTTTTGGATTTTCTTTTAATTCCAAAATTTATTGTTGACATCATGCTGATGTAATATTTCAGGATTTTCTTCGGAAATAAAATTCTAAAAATTCGAAATAGTGGTTTCTTTCTCTTTTTCTTAGATTTAAATCTTTAGAAAGTCTGTTCTTCCTCATACGAATTCCGATTGGATCCATTCAAGTTTTAAATTCAGATAAATTCAAGCCCTACCATCCTGAGTTTTTTATTTAATTTTTGGAGTTTATTTGTTGCTTTGTTTTGTATTTATTTGGGTCTTCGCATTCATTTGCGAGTATATGTTGATACTTCGGGAGCTTTCGAGGAAGGAGGAGTTGATCAAGCTCAAGACCAGTACCAAGACTTATTTCAAGGCAAGTTGTACCTTTGACCACATTGAACCAATTTTTTTCCAAAATTATTTTGATTCAAACTATTGCATGTTATTTCAAGTATTTAATTCTTTAAATGCTTTGGGATTAGCTACACACATACTTGATTATATCCACCTTGCTCATTGTATTACCATGATCTTTTGTCACCCTAGTTGGATAATTACTAGTTGGTATCATTATAGCACCACCGTGGGTTGGTTAGATACGAATAGTCTGTTTAGCCATTGCAACAGGTTATTAACATCATTTTGAGTTACAAATATAAACTTGATTAAGTGAATATGGAATAATTTATGGAAAATTGTGTGAAGTATATTGTTACTCGTTGATGGCATATGTTGCACTTTACCAACAGGGTGAGAAAAGATTTAGATCGAGGCCAGTGGATGGGATTGTTATATGGTGGAGCTGCGTGCGCTTGAAAAAATATGAATGTGATAGTTGGTAGTAATTGGCAGTCTCACCTTGGTCAATTAAGGACATAACTTTGTACACCATTGAACTAATCCATAATTGTACGACCACATGCCTGGTATGGGACAAACCTACTTAGTAAGCTAAGAAGTCTTGACATTGATTACTTAGGCAAATAGGTTAAGTTGTGTGCCAGGGTGGAGGTGTGATTATGTCTATGTGATGATTAACATTTACGAGTGGTTGGCCGTGTCTAGGTCAAACGGTGTGCTATAGGCCAACAACCTGTGTGGGGGTTTGGTGCCATCAGTATTGCACAACGGGAGGGTCAACTGTCAAGATGAAGTTTCGAAAAAGTTTTGTTATGATTGATGCTAGCTACACTGGTTATAAACCTTTGCAGAGTGTTAATCAATCTACTCGAATAGCCACGTCCGCGGTCATAGACACGCTTAGGAATTTCACACGAGGGGTAGATTTTCATAAAAACTATTTGGAAGGGACAGCTATGTGATTTAAAACTCATGTGGTCGTGTGAAAAAAAATTGTTTAGGCTTCATGTTCTTTGTGAAAATAACTGTTAAACTAGTATTGCTTATTCATTTTAAATTATGCTTTCAATCTATTATTGTATTAAATTGTAAGTGTTGTTTTTTTGCAAAATAACCGTATAAGCCATTTCCTTTGGAATAAGCCATCATCTATAATTGCATTCTATGGTACAACTTGTTGGGTACTCATTCTCGCTGTAATCATTCAGCTAAAGTGGATGAGTCTTCATCTGCTTTCAATGAGGAGTTTTACGAGAAGGGTGAATTAGTGGTGCATGTCGGTGGAACACAAGATGAGTTGCACGTTGCTAATGTGAAAGTGTTGTGTTGGTACTAGACGGTTACGGTGCCGTATTTATGTGTGTGTCCGTGGAGTTGAGTCAAGGACGTTGAGGAGATGTGTTCGCTGTCCTGTATTGAGTAACAGCTAGGCAAGTTGTAATTGAGACCAACTACCTCAATAAGTAAGTGCACAAAGATTAGGGAGTGATTTGTTAGTAATGTTTATGCATATGGTATATTTAGATTTTACGTAGAGTTTGTTTACGTAGTTCTACAATATTTAAGCAGTATTCATTATTGATTCTAGAATTTGTGTGGTATCCCTTCAGGATACGTAGAATCCTTTTTGGATATGAATAGTTGTTTGCTCTCGATAAAATGACACTCATATAATTAGATTTTGTGAACAAGAGCACTAGAAAGAATAAAAAAAATCAGAAAAGTTATTGTTCCGACGACACAGAAATTTTTTTTGTGTTTTAAGGCTCTATTATGTTCGTGTGTAGGCAACAGCGTGGCCTCGCCAGCGACTCTGCACGGCCGCCACCTACCGGTCTACCTCCCGCTCAGTCGCCGCTGTGGCGACGCTTAGGTACGAGCCAACGTCGTCGCCATCCACGAAGCGGAACATGAGCGCGAGCATCCACCCTCAGGCCTAGAGGAATGTGCGTTCAAGCGGGTTGAGCCAGTGCGGGTCGAGCGCGGCCACCACGCCGCGGTTGGCGAGGCGGGACTTGTGCTCGTACTAGCTGGCGACATGGTCCACGGCGGCGTCCAAGAGCGATGCTAGTATGTCACGTCGGCACGCAGGTAGCGCTTCCGTGAGGTTGTCGACGATCTGCTCCCTGCAGCCCACCCAGGCATCGTAGAAGGCCGCCATGTCACCAACGTGTGCCATGGTGGGACGACTGGGGCGTTCTTCGGGTGCTGGTGCGGCTGCAGCTGCAGCGACCGCTTGCGGGGCCCCGAGGAGGTCCGAATAAATTGGTCGCGGTTTCTTGGCCTGTAAGGATGAATACGTGGTAGCCTGGTTTGCTTAGGCACGGAGGTAATCGCGCACGACCGGGGAAGAGACGGAGGGAAACTGGCTAAGGCGGTGGCGAGGAAGGAGAAGGTTTTTTTTGGCCGATTTTTGGCTGAAAATTGGGCACATCGGTCTTACTGGACTCCCGTAAGATATCAAACCGGCCAAAATCGATCCTCAAAATTCGAATTTCATAGAACTTTGATCGAATTTTTATTTTTTTTAATTTAAAATCCAAAATAAATAAATTTTAATTTGAAATTTTCAGCTGAAATTGACCAAATTTTTTCTATTTTTGGCCAAACCGGTTCTATCGGGCCTGTTAAAAATTTGCTTCCGGTTTTGAAAACCTTGGAAGGAGACGAAGTTGGCATGACGCGTGTTGACTAGAAAATCCATAGATTTATGCTGATGACGTCTACTGTTGTACACTACTAGTAGTAGCTTAGGGTGTGTTTGGTTCCCTGCACACCCCTAGTCTGGCCTATATGGGTCATCTAGGTTGAAGCGAGTCAGGCTGCGTGGATGCAATATGAGTTGTTTGGTTAGCTGTTTCTGTTGGACCAAGCTGTACTGAGATGTTGTTTGATAGGGTGCATAAGGATGTTGATTGTAAGTGTAGATGCAAAAGACGGTGGAAAGAAAATATTGGCATGGCTTTAATTTTATCTTAATATATTCTAATAGCCCTCATTTTGCCTTAACCCACTCTAATACTACCTAATATGCACTGATCACCTCTTAATAACATCATGAGCAGAGCCTGCATATGGAGAAACAGAGAAATTGAGCGTTTTTGCCCAGCTTGGTCCAAATGCATCTTTTGCATTTGCGCAGCCAGGTTACTTTACGCATGCAATCATCCAAACGAGCGAAACCAAAAAGATTATACACCTGAGGAATCTGATCTAAGCTTATACACCCAACCAAACACGCCCTTAATTAATGAACTTCTGTATTCATTTATGGTCGTCTCGGGAGCTTGGCCTTTCCTGTTTGGGACTCACGTTAATTGGCAGCTTGTCAAGTTGCGTTGCTTACAGGGGGGCTTGTTCATCACTTGACCGTTGGCACTGACGCACTGTGCATACTCTTTGTACACTATACTTCACTATGCTACTCCGTATATGTGTTACGTGTACTGCTACACCCGTGCATGCAGAGTTTTCAGAATTTTTGGCATTTCTGGCACCGTAGTTATTTTTAATTTCAAAAGTAGCTCTCTTCTGTCATAATTTGTAAAATTGGTCTCTGTACAGTGCTCCTACCACAGAATCTGGGGCCTTGAGAGACACGCCTCGGCCCAGTAGCGACAGGCCACCCCCCCTGTGGGAGATCAGGTGACCTGCCCCATATGGGGGGCGCGGCAAGAAGAGGAGAGAGGAAATATGAGAGAGGAAAAGAAAAGAAAAAAGAAGAGAGAAAAATTCGGAAATTTTTTAAACAAAAATTCTAAAATTTCAAGAAAATTACGTAAAATCCATTGAACATGAATAGATTTAATAAAATATTTTTGAATTTAATTAAAATCTATTTTATTCATTTAAAATGTTTTTCATTTTTCAGGATTTTGCAATTAAGATTTAATTAATCCAATAAAATAGAAATTATTTATTTTTCTACAGACATCTAGATGATGATTTTATATAAATTTAGGAGAAAGAATTATTCTTTTTGGAGCTAGCATGTGAAAGTTATAGTAGTTTGAAAATCAGATTTCTGAAAAATGCTGAAAAACAGTTCTTCGGTTACTATTCATCCAATTTTTCAAATTTTAAAGCATTTTCCTATGTAAAACTAATTCAGTTACGTATCAATTTCCAAAAACTATTTTTTTGGGACAATGAAATATTTGAAACCTATTTAAAAATAAAATTAACTTAAAATAAAAATTATCAAAATTGGTTTCACAAGATTTTGAGTTGAGAAGAATTATTTATGCATTTTTGAAGTTTATTGTATTTTCTAGTGGAACAAATAATTCGTTTCGGGATTTTCTAAAGTAATTAATATGTTTTGTACCGAGCACTACACTAGTCTCAGGCGCTGACAGTGGGACCCGCGTGATTTTTATTTCTTTTTCATTTATTTCCTGAATTTAAGCGTTCTGACAAGTGAGGCCCGTAGTTAATGTTCGGACAGTCCGATCGGAGCCGGGTCTATTCCGATGGTCCGATCGGAGTCGGGTCTGTTCGGATGGTCCGATCGGAGCCGGGTCTGTTCGGATGGTCCGATCGGAGCGTTCTAACAGGTTGGGCCATAGTTAGTGTTCGGACGATCCGATCGGCCTATATCAACCTGACCAGTTATTGTTTTAACTTCAAACCCCTTAAGTTTGACCGAGCTGAAAAAATAGCAAATAATTTTATAAAATTCTAAAAATTTTCAGAGGTGTTCCTGCGATGATCTAGTACCCAAATAAAATTTATCACCTTACTATTCAAGATTTATTATTCTTATTTTAATTCATTAATAGCAAGGGCTTTTAGAACTTGGTTTGAATTTTTACATGGTTGAATTAGGTTCCAAAAATTTGAGAAATTGTTTTATTCATGATTAATAATATAAGGTTTTATTTCTATTTTATTGGATTAATTAAAGCTTAATTGCAAAATTTTAGAAAATGAAAAACATTTTAAATGAATAAAATAAACTTCAATTAAATTAAAAAATATTTTATTAAATCTATTCATGTTCCAAGGATTTTAATGTAATTTTCTTGAAATTTCAGAATTCTTTTTTTGAAATTTTTTCGGATTTTTTTCTCTCTTCTTTTTTTTCCTTTTCTTTCCTCTCTCCTATTCTCTCTCCTCTTCTTGCCGCGCCCCCCATATAGGGCAGGTCACCTGCCCCTCCTGTCGCATGGGGCAGGTGACCTGCGGCGTCCGGTACCTGTGGTAGGAGCACTGTGCAGAGGCCAATTTTATAAATTATAGTGGAAGATGGCTACTTTTGAAATTAAAAATGACTATAGGGCCAAAAAATGCAAAAGGATTCTTTGTTCTCGATCGGACAGCACAAAAAAAGAGGGTGATGGGCCCGCAAGTTGGCAGACAATGGCATATTCTCGGACAACACAAAAAAAAAGTCAGGGTAGTCAGCAGCCTTCGCAGTTGCCCTCGAGCTGGGTTTCTTTGCTCGTCCGGCATGTAGAGGTAAGAGACGGCACGGCACTAAGCCACTAACCGCTTCGGTCAGTTCGGCGTTTTTGGCAATGATACAGCGCAAGTGTGTGTCCGAGTTGTGCAAAGCAAGCTTATCAATTTCATTCGCGTACCGGCCGAAATGGCCGGAATATAGCACATAGTAGCTTCAATCCCATTCCACCCTGAATACTAATCAATACTGGTCATTCTGATCCATTCTGGCCATTCTAATAATTTTGCTACCGGGCATAATTGATGTGACCACTCATTTGAATCAGCTTGGAAGGCCTAGTCCAATACTACTTCATCGGTAAGTGAAATTATGTTAGACTAGTATGCTATACTATGATAAAATATATGAAGTTATGAACTCGTATTGTACTATTTAACTATCTACAACCTTTGTATTTATAAAGTTATTGAATTGTGTGTCATTTTTATTCTATGATTATATATTTGAAATGAGATTCTAAGTGAAATTATGTGTGCATATAATTACATTTATATTTATGAATAAATATATATTATTATATTAAAATCCAAAGCGTACCACCATTACCTGTGTATACCATACTAAAAGATAAACCAGAATGACCAATGAAATGAAATTGACAACTGTGGTGTGAAAGCTACAGAGCACGAGGCAGGAGGTTGCAATGCCAGAGTTTGCTTCCCCGCGTGCAACAGTATGGTCAGCTCGTGACGGCTTGTTAAAATCTAGGCCTACATGTTCCGAATCTTTTTTTTTTATTTTGGCCTTCTGACGTCACTCAATTGTAAAAATAGCTCTCGTACTATTTTATTTACAAATCTAGTCTCCCTCCCTCTCTTACGTCGGTGAGCGCGGAAGGTAGGTGATCAACGTGAATCTCCGCGGGAATGGACGGCGACCGCGGAACCAGGGGGTTTCCGCGCTCGGCCACCGTAGAAAGGCCCTTCCCATACTCACGCACTACGGCAAGTGGCCGATCCCACGTTGGGCCAGCCTCCCGTGCCTTTCCACGCTCCCTGAGTGGGGAAAGTGATATTCCCAACTCTTTGACCGCGGAAGGGGAGGGAGGAGCTAGATTTACAAATAAAATAAGATGTGAGCTATTTTTTATAATTGAGTGACGTTTGAGGGCCAAAATTTAAAAAAAAATTCACATGTTCCGACTCCGGTATTTTCATTCTTCCGTGGTAGGGGAGATGAGTACAGAGAGAAGTTGGTGGTGGGGGCATAGGCATTTACTCGTGTATAGTCATAGATGTGTGTGTCTACCTCGGTGGAATACATAGAAAATATATTTTTGGAATTAAATATTGGGTCTATGTACTTTGAGGCCATGTGTTATGGAGGTTGTCTATCTGTAGATGATGTGGAAGGCATTTAGGCTGCTTTGAGTGTTTTACTCTGGCTGGTATTTAAAATTTGCTATGTAGATAAAATAATGATATGACACTATAGTTAATAAAGAGAGAAGGTACTTTAGTATCTAATCTGGATACCGGTTCGGTCTTAAAATCTAACGCATAAAATTTATTGTGATCGATCCTGTACATTGGAAAGATCATGCATGTATTGCTTTAGTACATGTCACAAATAGACCATAATGCTTAAATACTAGTAAAGATCATGTATGTAATTAAATGAAACAGCTTAAGATACTACACCATAAGAAACCATACATTAGAAAGATAGTATCATAACACTCTTCATACACTAAAGAAACTGCACTAAAATACTGTCCATTAAAAACAGCTTTAGAGATATAAGTTGTATCTATTATTGTACATGTCCTAAAAGTAAGAGCTCGCGTCTTCGTAGAGGAAAAGGCTACCATTCTTGTCACTGGGCTATTTGGTATGTTCAAGTTTAAGGGGAAAAAGAATTTATGGCAAATGAGCAGTCGTATGGTTAACAACTCTACAGAACAGCAAAAATCCAAATAGCCAAGCAACTCACATGTATATCTTACTCTACTGGAATGCGTATAGTCGAATGTTACGAAAAATGTGCCTAAATTGGCCGCATGATTTTGGTATTGCTGGATTCATATGATATATATATGTTCCTAGCATATATTTTATTGTAATAGCGGTTACATGGTACTTTGGAAACTACGTTTAATTATAAAGTGGGTAATTAATTTTGGACTCTACTTAGCTCCGTGACTAATAGCTTTGCTTGTATGTGGTACGAATCTACGGGAAAACTTTTCTCTCATGCACCTCACTTTTGCCGTTTGTCTTTGACACTGGGTTCGTCCAATTGACATGTGGGCTAATCAGTGTAAAATGGCAAAAACAAGATGGATGCTCCAACTAGTAGCAGAAACAAAAATCTTCCACTTATTTATATGGATAATGCTACACACAGGACGTTCGACGCGGAAGAAAAATCGGACACTCTTATCTCACCGCTGTCAACTAAGTTATATTCCCATCGTTCGCAACCACCCATTTACACCTGTCTGCTCCTCTCTCTCTCCAATTGACCAACCTCACTGAACTGGCGAGCTCCAACCTCTCTGATCCTGCTTCTACCTCGGTCTCTCTCTCTCTCTCTCTCTCTCGCGTGCGCGCGCATGGTGGTGGTCTCGCCCATCTCCTGATCCAGATCGGACAGTGCCATGCTGGCCTCGGTCACCAAACCGCCTCTCAGGGACCAATCGTGCCAGACGCCATTCGGCTCCTCCGATGCCACGCCAGAGAGGGATAAGGCAAACCCAGGTGCCTAATCAGAAACCTTGATGGCGGCAACGAGTTCGTGGTGAAGGAGGAGCTCGAGCTCCATGAGCTCGGCACAAGAGGTGGCCAAGGAGATGGGGTGATGAAGCGATAGGGTGAGAGACATCCTCCACCGATATCATTTACTTGTTTTATTGTAGCAAGTTTCAAATTGTTGCACTAAGTGTTTTTATTTGTTGCAATATGATGTTGTAGCATGTTGTAATTAGGTTACAAATTTGTTGTAGTGGGATTTTGTGTTGTGTTTTGCGTGCAAACCGTGGGGATGAATTTGTTGCCTAAGGATTTTTTTTTGTTGCATGGTGATCGCATCAATGTTGCGTCTCATTGAAAAATTTGTTCCAGTGTCTTGAACTTCTTTGATATCTTGTGACCGTTGAAAAAAATGTTGCGACTGTTGGAAAAAAAAAATGTTGCGATTGTCGAAAAAAATGTTGTGACCGTTGAAAAAAAATGTGACACATGTTCTCCAGATGTTTTTTTTTTGTTTTCATATGTTGCATCTTCCTGTTCTTTTTGTTGCGATCGTTGAAGAAAATGTTACGACCATTAGAAAAAAAATGTTGCACACGTCTTTATTTTTGTTGCGTTTAGCACATGATTATGTTGGAGGTCGGATGTACGGCACGCCCTATTTATATATATAGGCATGGTCATGACACTCCGTTTTGTAATGAAATGGAAGGAAGGGTTTGCCCTGTCATAAAAAGAAAATACATGGCCATGGCCGCAGCTGTTTCACAATTTGGGCTCGCTTTTAGCGGTGCCCAGCCGCGATTGTTGGAAAACGGAGTTAAGCAGCAGCACGGAAGCGTGACCGCGCGTGGGTACGGTGCGCCGGCTGGTCCGGTCCGGTATATGTTCACCACGTGAAACTGGTGTATCTCCGCCGCACGCGTATATGCGAATCGAGGTCCTTACTCCGTGGTATACCACGTACCGGCTCGCGGCATCTGGGGCTGGGTAGCATGCCGCCGCAATCTGCAGCTCCGGTCGCGGTTTGAGACTCTCGAGGCAGCCTTCGCCTTTGCTCTCGAGGGGAAACAGAGCATACCCAGCTGCAGAGCTGCGGTTGGTTTGTTTTGGTCGTCTCGTTCCCGCATGGAGAGTTCAGCGGCGTCACGGCAGACGGCACTGCACTAATCGCTTTGGTTGCTTCCGCTTTTCTGGCTTGCGCGAGGTTTCCGATCCCCCGAGTGGGAGCGGCAGTGTGAGTGCACCACTGCCGTAGCTGCTCGAAGGCTTACAATGCAGCAGCCAGGAAGTGGCAATGCGCGAGTTTGCTTCCCGGCGTGACGAGTTGACTAAATATGGTGCCAATGAAGATCGGTACGTCGTTACGTCAGTTCCGTATCTTTCCCAATATACTCCCTCTGTTTCAAAATATTTACACTCTTAACTGTTAAAATGTGATCCAAATTCGTCATCTTGTTTATGATGGATATTGCACTGACCTATACGAGACTTGGTGCTAAGCAGTGCATGCACCAAGCCGTGTAAGGCATGACATCGGCCGACAGAACTGACTTTGACTTGGTTCCTTTTCCGTTCGGACCATTTGTTCTCTAGGCTATATATACCACCCGACAGTTGCATGTGTTTAAACGGCTTGTCGTCTCGTGCTTACAATATCTTCTTATATAGTAATTTTTGCATGCGTACGTCCGTTGTTTTTTTCCCCATAATAGGTTTCTACATTAAGTCCGTGTCTCCCGTTCCTTTACTCATCAACTTTTCCCATGTGTTTAAAACAAGTGATACACAGCTTTGGATTTGAAACCCTAATCGGTGCCCCCGGGAGGAGGTGACTCTTGGGGTGGCCATCGTGCGGCATCCTCAAGGCAACCCGTGGGACAGCATCTGCGCATCATCAAGGTGGTCAAGAAATCTCTGGCATCATCGTCGTCTTCAGCAACCGTTGCTCCGGATTCGATCGGATCGATCGCATGACATTGCTGTTGCGCGTCGTGTTTTTTCGACGGAAAATCGTCTTCATACTGTCGACCGACGAAAATTGCCGAAGCCTCTTCGGATCCGGTCCCGTTACGGAAATCAATTCCGTGCATGACGCCGACTCGCCGAGGCCGCGTGAATCAAGTCGCATGCCAAGGAACAGCCACCGTGAGATGCTTCCGTATTACCGCCAAAATCTCGGCGTGTTTTGTTCGCGGCTGCGTTCCGAGGAGAACCAATGCCTCGGGACTACAACTGCACAGAAGTGCTACATCCACCCAATCAGCGTACCAGGACATTTTAGAGTTTTTGCTACGCGCGCACGAAGGAAGCTACCAGGGAAGCATCTAAGGTCTTGATTCGTGCACACAGAAGTGTACCCAGCTTTGACTCCGTTTAGGCGATTTCAACTCACCTCAACTCTGATTCGGCGCCACCTATGCTATCCCGAGCACCGTCCTGCGCTCTATCCCGACGATTGCTCTAGTGCCGATTCGTTCTTCTAGCACCATTGCCCGTGTCGTTGGCACCATGCCCTGGTGCCAAACCACGCCACCTCTGTCGATGAGATGATCGTCGACGTACATAAAGAGACTCTGTCGTCAGATCTATTTTAATTTCTATTGCTGGAGGTGGAGTTCATTAGAATTTATATCATTTTGCCTATTATTGGCGACATCATGTGGGATAAATCTCTAGAAATTTCTTTGACGATCCATCGTCTCCTATGGGTTATTGCAGCAAGATTTGCTGCCGCACATCTGGAGTCTAAGGTGAAGTTACAGACTTACGAACGCAATTATGTCTATGATTATTGCTAATTGCTTAGATTACTAGGGAAAATATACCAAAATTAGTTGTCTGGCCAGTATTGTTAAACTTGCACCAAATAGAAGTTTATTTTCCAAGAGAGGGATCTATGAACATGATTAGTCTTTCCTAAGAACAAAGTTTTTGTTAAGAAACTAGGCCCAGACCGGCAGTCCTGGCCCACAATAGCCTCCTCATCCATCCAGCAGCCTATATAAAGGAGGGGGACCCTAACCATCGTACTACAATTTACAAAAGAGCAATAAAGAGAAGCCAAAAGTTTTCTCATATCCCTGTGTTCAATCTACTATTGTGTTCTTATGTTCTTGTATTGTTCTTACGATTCTGAGTTTATCTACGAGGTAATTGTTCAGACTGAACTCGCCAGCGATGGTTCCTCAACACGTTATCAACACGATCGACTCTCCTCAGATCGAAAAGGTAACCATCGAAGAATGACGCTCATAGATCGAATCGCCTTTTTTCTAGATCGCTTTCAATTTTGTAAATTTGGCTTTCTAGATTAGTTTCTACGGTGCAAATCCTCTCTAATCTACCACGAGCCGACTTGAAGTCGTCGGCCAAGCCAATCGGTGGGATTGCACGAAAGAGATGATGTTGATTGCACCGTAGATCATTGCATCGCATGAACAATACACAAAATTTTGTTTTCCTTCGCATGTGCCAAAAGATTGGAGCCGCGTGCGCTGGCCATGGAGCTACCTACTGGCCGGGAGCCACGATCGCCCGGCCGCCGCGCATCCGCGTCGCCGAGTGTGTCTGTGGCGCCACCGCGCCGCACCTCTCCGGCCATACGCCCGTCTGAGCACCCGCCGCTTTGCTGCGCATGTATAAACTGCCACCCGCGCAGCGCCGCCTTGAGCTGCCCGCCGCGCGCCTCGCTTCGCCGCTCCAAGCGCCGCCCCGCACGGCGTTGCCACCTCGAACCGTGCCTGTGCACAACCCCGCAAGGCCACATGGTGCCGCCTCGAACCACATCAGTCCTGCACGACCACGTCGCGTTGCCCACCGCGTCCCCACGCGAGCTCTACCCCACACGGCCCTCCGGCCAACAGGTCCCCACGTGAGCACCACCGCCGGCTTGAAGCGCCACACAACCACCTGTAGCGCCACTCGCCCTTGGCCTCACTGGCCGCCCGCGCTTGAAGCCTCTAGCCGCCACCTCCCGTAGAGACGCCACCGTCGCATGGCCCGAACTATCACCGCACCACGACCGCCTGTGCACGTAGCCTGCCGCCGCACGTGACTGCACCCCCATGGCCGCCCGTAGCCGGCTGCCTCCTCATGGCACCATGGAGACACCGCCAAGCACGCATGCCACCTGCGCGATTAAGGAGATTCCGGTGGTTAGTGACTATCCAGATGTGTTCTCGGCTGAGCTTCCGGGCATGCCACCTATGCGAGATTTGGAGTTTCGTATTGATCTTGTTCCGGGCACTCAGCCCATCTCATTGTCTGCATATCGATTGGCACGTCCGTTTTAGGATGAGTTGAAGAAGTAGTTGGATGATTTATCGGCTAAAGGTTTGATCAGGCGTAGTGTATCGCCATGGGGAGCTTCTGTTCTGTTCACAGAGAAGAAGGATGGAAGTTGGCGCATGTGTGTTGATTATCGTGCGCTTAACGCAGTCACGATCAAGAACAAATATCCATTGCCTCGCATTGAGGACTTGTTTGATCAGTTGAATGGAGCTTAAGTGTTCTCCAAGATTGATCTCTAGTCAGGGTATAACCAAATCCGTGTGCGTGATCAGGATGTAGAGAAGACAGCTTTCTCCACCAGGTATGGGCATTATGAATATAAAGTTATGTCTTTTGGACCGACTAATGCACCTGCCGTTTTTATGGAGACCATGAACAACATGTTGCATGAGTATCTGGATGACTTCGTGGTGGTGTTTATTGATGATATTCTTATCTATTCCAAGACCAATGAGGATCATGAGCGTCACTTGAGACAAGTACTAGAGACTTTGAGAGAGCACAAGTTCTATGCTAAGTTGAAGAAATGTGAGTTCTGGATTTCAGAAGTGGGTTTTCTGGGTCATGTAATAAATCCTCAAGGCATTGCTGTTGATCCTACCAAGGTCTCTACAGTGGTGGATTGGAAGAGGCCGACTAATGTGAAGGAGGTGAGGAGTTTCTTGGGTTTGGCTGGTTACTATCGGCGTTTTATGCAGGATTTCTATATCATCGTCAAGCCGATGTCTCAACTTACCCAGAAAGGTGTGAGATTCCAGTGGACTGATGAGTGTGAGCGCAGTTTCTGCATGTTGAAGGATAGGTTGGTGACCTCTCCTATTCTCACTCTTCCCGAGCTAGGGAAGCGGTTCACAGTTTTTTTCAGATACGTCTCGGGTGGGTCTTGGCTGTGTTCTTATGCAAGACGGTAAGGTGATTACTTACGTGTCGAGGCAGTTAAAGAAGCACGAGCAGAATTATCCCATTCATGACTTGGAGTTGACTGCAGTTATCTTTGCTCTCAAGATTTGGAGGCATTGTCTGTACGGTGAGACTTGCGAGATTTTCACAGATCATAAGAGTCTCAAATATATCTTCACTAAGAAGGATCTGAATTTGAGGCAAAGGAGGTAGCTGGAATTGATCAAGGATTATGATCTTACTATTCAGTATCATCTAGGCAAGGCCAATGTTGTTGCTGATGCTCTTAGTCGCAAGGTGACTCCTGCTACTCTAGATTGCCTCGTTGCTAATTTTGATCACATGGGGATATCCTATTTCTATGTGGGCCTGGCACATGTTGAGACGCAGTTGATCCTTGAGTTAGTTATTCCAGACCGTACGCGGGAAGCACAACAAAGTGGCTGGTTATTGTAGGAGGTCAGAAAGCGTCTGGATGAGGGCAAAGAAGGAGATTTCAAAATGGATGAATCCAGTGCTTTGCAGTTTAAAGGCTGTCTTTGTGTGCCACAAAAGGCGGAGGTCAAGGATGAAATCTTGAGGGAGGCTCATCGCACTTCGTACACTGTTCATCCTGGAGATACTAAGATGTATCGAGATCTGAAACAAAATTTCTGGTGGAAAAGGATGAAGGTGGACATTGCTAATTATGCAGCTTCTTGTGATGTTTGTCAGCAAGTGAAAGCCGAGCATAAGCGTCCTACAGGGTTGCTGCAGCCTTTGGAGGTTCCCTAGTGGCCTTGGGATGATATCTCTATGGACTTTGTGGTGGCGTTACCTCGTTCACTGCGAGGAAAGGATGTAGTTTGGGTAATGGTGGATCGTTTCAATAAGTCTGCGCACTTCATCCCTATTCGCACGACAAGTTCATCGAGTGATCTAGCTCCTATTTATGTGCATGAAATAGTGAGACTGTATGGTGTGCCAAAGACCATCATTTCTGACAGGGATGCGAAGTTTGTCTCCAAGTTCTGGGAGAGTCTGCAGAGTGCGTTAGGCACGTAGCTTCGTCTTAGTACAACGTTTCACCCTCAGACTGATGGGCAGTCAGAGCGCACTATTCAGACTTTGGAGGACATGTTGCAGATTTGCGTTCTGTCTTGGAAGGGTAGTTGGGAGGATCAGTTGCCTCTTGCAGAGTTTGCTTATAATAATATCTATCATTCCAGTATTAGAGCCGCACCATTCGAGGTTCTATATGGGCGAAAGTGTAGATCGCCACTTTGTTGGGATGCAGTGGATGAGAAGGCAGTTTTGGGTCCAGACTGGATTCAGAAAACTGTTGAGCGTGTGGCCATGGTGAGGTAGAATCTGCTAGCAGCTTAGAGCAGACATAAAAGCTATGTAGACGTGGGGAGGCGTGACTTGGAGTTTGCGGTGGGTGATCAGGTGCTCTTAAGAGTGTCTCCCACCAAAAGCATTGTCCGGTTTGGTGCCAAAGAGAAGCTTAGCCCGATGTACGTTGGACCGTTCCCGATTATTGCAAGAATTGGAAAGTTGGCTTACCGCTTGGACCTTCCTGAGTCCATGCGCGGAGTTTACAATGTGTTTCACGTCTCGATGCTGAGAAAGTTTTTGAGAAACCCAGAGCATGAGATTTCATTGGAGCTGCTGACTATTGAGCAAGACCTCACATTTGAGTCGCGTCCAATGCGTATTCTGGAGAGGTTGAAGTGAGTGCTGAGGCACAAGACGTTGGTATCGTCAAGGTCTTTGTGGGCCTTGTCGATCCAGAGAGGCGACTTGGGAGTTGGAGTCTCGCATGCGCGAGCAATATCCGGAGTTGTTCACGTCAGGTACGTGTGATTTGTTGTGTTTTTAGTAGTGTGGTTGTGTTTTGAGTAGAACGACGAGTAGAATTAATTAGATAAAAAGGGATACGTGAAAATAGGATAACTTAGAGTTTTTAGGGGGAATTGGTTCATACCAGAATAAAAGGATTATGGGAATTAGGGAATCTAGAAAACCCTACTCATTTGTTTTCCTTCGTGTGCCGCCAGCCGCCATCGTTTATTCGTTTTCCTGCGCTGCGTTTTCTTCCGCTGGTGTGCGCTCGACCAATCTCCTGCCGTAGCGCCTCGCTCGCCCCGTGCGTAGCTGGCTGCCCGCAGCGCCTTTCCACCCACCTATGCATTGCTCGGCTGTGCGCGTGGACGCCCGAAGCAGCGGGTCAAACGCGTGGGTGCCGGTTGCAGGCCACGTGGATCCATCGCCAGGCCAATCGGGCTGCCGCACGCACGTGGAGGTTGGTCACTTTCTACTAGTTGTTTGACTAGATGCGTGATGCATTTTTCTAGCCGCATGCAGAGGTGCAGCCGCATGCAAGTAATGGTTGCTGCATCCTATACTTGCATACTTGTGGCTTGAGCAGTAAAGGAGATAGATGACTGCTAGTACGCATGCATCTGATGGCATTAAAATTAATTAGTGCAAGATCTATTGTTTTCATGGCTAGTTAGTGCTGTGTTAGTATTTGTTAGTTGACTAATTAGTGGTGTATTACTTGATTAGATAAAGGGCACTGCCATGTTATTTAATAGGATTTGCATACACGTGCATGAGTGCTACTAGCAATCTTGCCATATGCTGATTTAGTGTTATGTCTAGAGATGCATGCGTTTCTTTAATTGAACCGTAAGGGAGAGAGATGAACTAGTACAACATCTATTGGCATTAGATATTTTTCTAGTAGTGCAAGATCTTTGGTCACGTAGCATGGTAATGCATGCATGCATGCTTGAATAGTAAAGGAGAGTCAATAGCTAGTTAGTGTTGCATGTTTCGTATTTTTTGTGTTTCTCTGGAGTATTAAAGGAGAGAGAGGAGCTAGCATGTTTTGTTGGAACAACAAGGGGTGACTGTTGGGTATTGGAGAAGAATTGTGGATTTGGGGAATGTGTAGGAGCGATATCAATTAAATTGTTGATCTTGTGGTGTTGTAGCTTGTATTAAAATTTAAGTGTTTAATGTAGGAGAGACGTCGTGCTTGTTGCCATCTTCTAGTCAACCCGTGCGTCGCAACTAGTAAAGACAAGTGCATGGCAGACAGCGATCAATGATTAATCCCTGTATTTCTTTATCGTTCATTACCATTATTATTGTGCTTTTATTTTTATTTAATTGCAAGCAATGGAATGGTATGACTATATCTTATTGACGAACATGAGGAAAATGGGATACGATGAATATGATGAAATTATGCATCTTTGTATTCATAAGCATCTTTGCATATGAGAAGGTGATCATGATTGATCACAACTCCACGGGAGTGGAGGAGGTCCCTAATCCTTGAGAAGGAACGGGCTTGAGAGTGAACGTTGTCGCGAGCGTTCACTCATGCTATACTGGTATAAGCGAAAGAAGTGAATGTGGACATGTAGAATAGAATTGCATTGAGATATGAGATGAATGTGTGTGGAAACAAAGATAAGAGAATAGTATCAGAATAATAATAGAAGGACATGTGATGATAATGAAGTTATTGAATACTGTTGATTTATCATTGTTCGTTGTATATTGATGTATTTGCTGAGTCGTGGACTCACCCTTGCTCTTCTGTTGTTTTTAGGTGATCGTTGAGGGCGCCACGATTGAGAGGGACTAGTGCATATGGGATAGTTTCATACTTCAAACATATGATTATTTGCCATGAGAACCATTTGATTCATTATTGCTGGACTACTTTTAGGATATGTTAGAAATTGAATAAGCTTAGGTGAATGTTTGGACTAGTCTATTTGTTCCAAGGTTTTGGATTTACTGGTTTGGTGCTGTTTTAGACTTATTATCTTGCTATGTTTCCCTCGCTTATTTATTCATGCTTGATCAGTCTTTATTCATGTTCTATTGTGACCCATGGTTGGGTTTTATTAATGCTTTGGTTGCTGAAATTTTATAGTGTGTTGATGAGTTTTTAGTTGGTAGGGTAGTTTAGTGGCATTCCAAGCTCAATGTTAGGTTAGGGTGTTAAAAAAAGGCCCTCGAAAATTTTGAAAATTGCGCGAAATTTTTTCTCAGAATATAAAATTAGCGGTTTAGCCCCTGGAAATTGAAGAATTTGTCGAAAATTCATTTTCCAGCAGAAAAGGGGCTCGAAAATTCAATTTTTGAATCAGTTTTTCATTTGAGGCATGTTTAACTTTGTTATTGTTATTTCTATGCAATTTATGTATTATATTTATTATTTTGATTATCTGTGATTATTTATATTGCTTTTAATCATTGAAAATAGCAGTAAATCATGAAAAAATGCATAGAAAAATATGGGAGCATTATGAGAATTTTTGCAACCATTTTATGTAAATTACCAGCAGTAATCTTATGAACTCTTTGCATAAATATACAGATGACTATCATTATGAACTGGGAGTTCGAAGAGCTGGCCAAGCATGACCATAATTATTTGACTTGGGCATCAGATGTCGAGATTGTACTTGGAGTCAAGAAGCTCTGTGCTGCTATCAGACTTGGCACCTCGAAGTATGCCACTCCAACTGCTGAGAAAAATGATCAGACACTTCATTTTCTTAAACACCATTTTTGTCTAATGCTTAAGAATGAGTATATGGCATAGAAGAACGCACTAGCTTTATGGACCACACTGAAGAAGCGGTTCGAGAAGCTGAAGTACACCATTCTTCCTCGTGTAGAGTAGGAATGGAACCGACTACGTTTTGCTGATGACAAGACCATGGGGGAGTACAACTCTGCATTGCATAGAATTTATACCAGTTTGGCTCTGTGGTAAGGCAATCACGGATGAGGAGAAAATTGAGAAAACCCTCTCTACCTTTCCCTCGAATGCGGTGCAATCCGCACGCAACTATCATCAAGATGGCTACAAGGAGTATGCCGAACTGATTGACATCATGCAAGTTGCGGAAGCTCAAGATGAGATTCTAAGGAAGAACTACATCTCACAGCCGCCTAGTAGCAAAGTTGGCCATAAAGTCAATGCTAGCAGCTACAAGGTGGGGAAGCCTCACTAAAAGAAAAAAGAGGTAAGAAGGGTAAGGTCATGGGTCGCAAGACCAAGCAGTATGCTCAAGCCAATAAGGGCGAACAAAAGAAATGCGATGATAAGCCCTATGGTCAGCAGAACAAAAGTTGCTACAAATGTGGCACATGGGGACATTGGTCACGTGTTTATCATGAGTCGTAGTACATGACTTCAAGTCTAAGAAGAAGAGCAAAGGACAGCATAAGGCACACCTCGCCATTGCAGGCACAAATGATCCACAGTCATTGGTTGCACCTATGGATGTGGACAGCCAAATAGCAGCCCCCATCACACCTTCTTTGGGCATTGTAGCAGCAACAACTGTAGTTGCCAAAGAAGAGAAGATAGACATAGAACAGATTCAAGCAGAAGTTTCGCCGAAGAAGAGAAGATGGACATAGAGCAGATTCAAGCAGAAGTTTCTTCATACTTCGCTGATTCGATCTAGTGCATGCATTACACTTAGATTTTTATAGTCATTTGCAGTTTTATGGTTGTGATAGAACATTGAATTATTGAATAATGGTTGTAAGCTCTAGGAGAGCAAAGCATTAAATTCTTATGATGAGTCCTGCAAGACTTTTTCCCGTATTAATAATAGCATGTTATGTTCTTATTTGGAGTATTTTATTTATGTGTTGATTGCTTCCTACCTCATATTAATAAATACTTTATATATCAGAACGCGTGTGGCGCTCTATGGAGGAAGTGCGCTTAGCAGATAGCGGCACAACGGATACCATCTTGAGAGAGACAAAAAAATTTCAGTTGATCAGCAAGAATGCTGGTAGTCTTACGACAATCGCAGGTAGAGATACTTGTATAATAGGCTCAGGAAGAGCCACAATTATACTCCCGATGGGTACAACATTTGTCATTAAAGAAGCCTTGTTGTACCCAGAATTGACTAGAACTCTTTTAAGCTTTAAAGATATTCGCGCTAACGGTCTCCACATAGAGACTGAAGAAGAGTATGGTACGGAATACCTGTCATTACAAAGCATGAAGAACATGGAAAAAGAGTATTAGAACGACTTCCTTTATATAAATCTGGGCTATACTACACTAATATTAAGGCACCTGTAGCCTACACTGTCCTGAAATCCACTTTTAGAAGTTCTAAACTTTTCTATCTATGGCATGATAGATTAGGTCACCCCGATCTTAGGATGATGAGAAATATAATTACCAGTTTTCAAGGATATAATATCAATGTAAATAATTTCACGAATCAAGAAAATTTTGTGTGCCTAACATGTGCCACCGGAAAATTAATTACTACACCTTCTACTCTGAAAGTGAAGGATGAAATCTCTGCATTCCTAGACCGTATCCAGAGAGACATTTGCGGTCCTATACAGCCCTTGTCAAGGGCATTTAGGTACTTTATGGTGCTCATTGATGCTTTCTCGAAATGGTCGCATGTATGTTTATTGTTTATGAGAAACCACGCTTTTGCAAAGCTAATCTCGCAGATAATTAATATTAAGAATAATTTTCCTAACCATCATGTGAAGCCCATTAGAATGGACAACGCTAGAGAATTTACTTTAAAGGTATTTGATGATTATTGTATGGCAATGAGAATTACCGTTGATCATTCCGTACCGCATGTCCACACCCAGAATAGACTAGCAGGGGCATTAATTAAAAGAATTAAATTTGTTGCCCGACCGCTTTTGCATAATTATAATTTACCAACTACATGTTGAGGACACGCAGTCCTGCATGCAGCAACTCTCATCAATTTTAGACCGTCGGCATATAACATCCATTCACCTATGTAACTAGCGCAAGGGTCAGCACCGAAAATCTCTCATCTCCGCAGGTTTGGGCCCTCTCCGAAAGTGTAGGATATGCATTGGTTATGAGACAATATCCATAATTAGGTATCTAGACTCTATGAATGGAGATTTGCATACAACCCGCTTCGCTGATAGCATATTTGATGAGGATAGTTTCCCGTCATTAGGGGGAGGAAATCAACCCCTTGATGAAAAATATTGGGAAATAACGTGGCAAGCCACGAGAATCCATGCACATGACCCACATACTAGTGAAGCAAATAGAGAAGTCCAGAAGATAATTGATTTGCAAGCATTAGCGAATCAACTGCCTGATCACTTTAGTGATTTGAAGAGCGTGACTAAGTCGCATGTGCCTGCACGCAATGCACTGGAGAGGGTTGAAATACCAAAGAAAATTGAAGGTATCCCTAATCCCGTCCAGAGACCTCAGAATAAAAGGACGAGAACTCCGACCTCTCGTATCCCAAATAACCGGGGACGCCTTGCGAAAAAGGATAAGAAGGACTTGCCACAGTCGATCACTAAAGTTCCCTAGAACCAAAAGGGGAGCCAGTTGAGACCTGGCAACAGTATGGAATCTTTAGTAAAAGGCATACCGGATTTGAATATTCTCACGGAGGAAGACATCAGCATGGATGTATGCGTACACGTTGAAGCTAAAAAACTAAAGAGACTTGCCCCCGCAATTGGAAGCAGCGGTGAGCGAGCAGAAGCATTAGAAGAATTGTTCCATAAAGAAATAGCTATAAATTATGTGACCGCGGGAGAATATATGAATAGAACAATAGCCAATGTCAACATTTATTTTGCAAAGAAAATTGCCACAATCATCGATCTTGATCCAGAGCCTGCATCGCTTGCTGAATGTAAGAAAAGATCATATTGGAAAGATTGGAAGAAGGCAATAGAAGCAAAATTATTATCTCTGAATAAAAGAGTGGTGTTTGGGCCTGTAAGCCGCACGCCTCCCCATGTGCACCCCGTATGGTATAAGTGGGTATTTGTTCGAAAGAGAAATAAAAATAATGAAGTTGTAAGACATAAACCAAGGCTTGTTGCACAAGGTTTCACTCAACGACCAGGAGTTGATTATGAAGAAACCTATTCCCCAGTCATGGGCAGAACTACCTTTATATATTTAATCTTAATAGCAGTAAACTCGAATTTAGAAATGAAATTGATGGATGCGGTAACTGCATACCTTTATGGAAATTTGGATTCAGATATTTATATGAAGGTACCTGAAGGTATCCTTATCCCAAACCAAGACAAAGCCAATAGAAATCTGTGCAGTGTGCAACTTAGAAAGTCACTGTATGGACTGAAGCAATCAGGCAGAATGTGGTATAATAGCTTAAGCGACTTTCTCTGCAAGAAAGGCTACATGAACAATGAGGATTGTCCCTGTGTATTTATACGACGATCCCAAGATGGATTAAGTATAATCTTAGTGTATATAGATGATCTGAATATCATTGGGACCTTGGAAGATATTAAGAAAGCAAGCTCTTACTTGGAGTCGGAGTTCGAAATAAAAGATTTGGATAAAACCAAATGTTGTCTAGGTTTGTAGCTTGAGCATACCCCTAAAGGGATTTTAGTACATCAGTCAACATACACTCAGAAAGTGTTAGAAATGTTTGGCTTTGAAAAGGCATACTCTTCGAAAGTGAAAATGGTCGCAAGGTCCTTGTAGCAAGACAAGGACCTGTACAAACCTAGAGAAGAGGGGGAGGAAGTCCTAGGACTAGAATTCGCATACTTGAGCGCAGTAGGAGCACAAATGTATTTAGCAAACAGTACTAGACTAGACATTGCATTTGCCGTGAACCTACTAGCAATGTATAGTGCAGAACCTATCAAAAGATATTGGCAGAGAATAAAGGACATCTTTCGATACCTCTAAGGAAGCAAAGATCTTGGTCTATTCTACAGAAAAGAATCAAGACCTAACCATAACTAGCTATGCAGATGCTGGGTACCTGTCAGATCCACATACAGCTAAGTCGCAAACATGTTACGTATTCCTATGTGGTGGAACTGTAATTTCATGGAAATCATTTAAGCAAAGTCTTATATCAACTTCAACGAACCACTCAGAAATTATAGTACTGTACATGGCCTCGTGAGAATGTTCTTGACTTCGGCGGATGATTCACCACATCCAACAGTCGTGTGGATTGAATACTGCACAAACCCCCACTATTATCTATGAAGATAATGCACCTTGTATTGCATAAGTGCAAATGGGTTATGTGAAGAGTCAACTTACAAAGCATATCAACCCCAAGTTCTTCTATGCTCATGAATTGCAAAAGATGGACGAAATTAAAGTACTGCATTATAAGTCATGTGAAAATCTTGCAGATTTATTCACTAAGTTACTTCCAGCGTCTAGCTTTGAAAGATGCATATGCAGAATTGGAATGATGAGACTTAGAGAACTGCAGAATTCAGGAGGAGAATCTTCACGAACTCATTATTGAAGCTTGATCACGAAGATCGAGTACCCAAAGAAAAAATTCTAGAGATTAAATAAAATTGGATGGATTGTACTCATTTTCCCTTGAAAAGTTTTCCTAAAGTTCCTCGGCTAAGGTTTTTAATGAGGCAATTCGTGCAATACAGCAGAACATGTTTCATTTGCCCTTTTTCCAAATTTTTCCTATTGGGTTTTTATGGAGTTTTGACGAGACATAAACATGACGGATAAGTGTCCAAGGGGGAATATTAAAAAACTAGGCCCAGACCGACAGTCCTGGCCCACGATGGCCTCCTCATCTATCCAGTAGCCTATATAAAGGAGGGGGAACCCCAACCATTGTATTACAGTTTATAGAAGAGCAATAAAGAGAAGGTAGAAATCCCCTCATACCTCTGTGTTCAATCTACTATTCTGTTCTTGTGTTCTTGTATTGTTCTTATGATTCTAAATTTGTCTATGAGGTAATCGCCTGAACTGAACTCGCCAGTGACGATTCCTCAACAATTTTCACATCGCTTGAGCCCAATTGGTCGAATAAGGGTCTGTTTGGTTCATTGAATCATGTGGTCCTGAACCATCCGGTACAAGAAAAGAGCTCGTTCAGGTGTTTGGTTGGGTGGATAGTACCAAACCATTTGGGATGAGATGGTTCAAGAAATAGGAATATTCCATGTTTATGCTGTATCATCCCGTTCGGAGAAAAAAAGCCAAACCACACTGTTCATTTTGGTTCAAAGCGCGCACGGGGCATGGGAGGCCGGGGGCAAGCAAAGCGGCGCTAGAAGCGCGTGTGCACCAGCGGGAGGCGCCATGGGCGAGGCGGTGGCGGAGGCTAAACCGGCCGGGGAGGCGCATGGGTGCGGCGACCGGCACAAGGGGTGGTGGCGGGCGAGGAGGTGTCGAGGCAGGGGAGCGGAGGGGTAACTTGTCTTGAGAGGCGCCGATGGCGGCAGGCCGGTGGCGGTAGGAGGAGATGGTGCTAGAGGAGAGGTCGGCGGGAGGAGTCTTTATGTGACCCGGCCAGGCACACACCAGGAGGTTCCTCGGGACCTCTGGGAGGTCCTCAGGACTTCGGGGCGTCAGAGAGGACATCGGTGGGACCGTCTGAGACCTCCGAGAGGTCAGAGGACCACTCGAAGGTCAGGAGGTCTGACCCAGAGGTCGTTGGACCTCGAGACCTCCCAAAACTCCGTCTCCACTCGAGGGAGGTCAGAAGGTCGAAGGAACCACCCGAGGAGGTCGTGGGGCTTAGGGCAAGCCTAAAGTCCTCTGTGATCCAAACCAGCCCCGAGAGATCATCGTTGGTTCTCCTGACAAACAAGTGATAACATCAACATCCACAAGACTTTATTAACACCAAAAGGAGGTTTGATTACAAGGTTGCTTACAAGCTCGACAGCAGAGAGCACACAAAAGCGGCGAAAACAAAAGGCGAGGTCCACCCATTACACCACAGGTGACTAAATTGGGCCGCGGCCTAATTGAGCTGGTCATCTTCATCATCATAAGAGTCTTCATCTGCTCAATATATGAATCAAGCAAGAGTGAGCACAACAACCGTGCTTGCAAGTTACACCCATCAATTAACAGAATGACATGCATAGGGATATATCAAAGGACAACATATTAGGGTTGATTTGCATAAAGCCAATTTTATTTCAAATACAAGTATTAAGCTGTAAGGCAGGTTACGATAGATAAAATTCATTTTTGAGAAATCCATTTTCAGTTGGATACATTCATCATTGAATTGGTGAAGGATACCCTCCTGCACAAAGCTTCCCGTCCATACCCAGTTTGGTGAAACCACCAAGACCATTTTCATGTTTCCTTTGAAAAAAAAACCAATACCAAGAGCTAACTTTGAGTGACATTGCCAGCATGTCCATGACCGTGGACACGGCTATTCGAATAGATTTACACTCTACAGAGGTTGCACACTTTACCCACATGACATGAATTTCTCTAGTTTGCTTGACATCCGTCGATACCACCTCACACTTCCTTTGGTGAGAGGTCTAGAGCACATGACAAGGCCTTTACAATGCATTGCTCCACCGCAGCTCACCCCCATTAAGGTTTTGCAATCCCCCCTTGGGTAGAAACACCGCCGGGTTAATGGGGTGCCCCCTCTTATGCCAGGTGGGACTACAACTAGTCATAACATGACAAACCCACCGTGTCCGCGGGATGAACCACGATAGAGCTTTGCAAATTAGTTAGCCAGGTCCCACGCCCCACACTGGAGACATGTGGTTGCACAATTTTGGCATAGCCCATTATAGGCTTAGCAAGTAGTGTCTCAAAGACCGGTCCTTAACCGACTTGGGCGACAAACCTCAACCCTGGGGTGTCGGATCACACGACCCCCCGTGCATAGACATGCACCAACCAAGCAACCAACTTCGCCCATGGGAAAAGGAGAAAGACCTTAGAGCAAACTACCCATATCTATGCATGGGGGGTCGTGTGATCCGACACCCCAGGGTTGAGGTTTGTCGCCCAAGTCGGTTAAAGACCGGTCTTTGAGACACCACTTGCTAAGCCTATAATGGGCTATACCAAAATTGTGCAACCACATGTCTTCAGTGTGGGGCGTGGGACCTGGCTAACTAATTTGCAAAGCTCTTTCATGGTTCATCCCGGGGACGCGGTGGGTTTGTCATGTTATGACTAGTTGTAGTCCCACCTGGCATAAGAGGGGGCACCCCATTAACCTGGCGGTGTTTCTACCAAAAGGGGAGGATTGCGAAACCTTAATGGGGGTGAGCTACGGTGGAGCAATGCATTGTAAAGGCCTTGTCATGTGCTCTAGACCTCTCACCAAAGGAAGTGTGAGATGGTATCGACGGATGCCAAGCAAACTAGAGAAATTCATGTCATGTGGGTAAAGTGTGCAACCTCTGCAGAGTGTAAATCTATTCGAATAGCCGTGTCCACGGTCATGGACATGCTGGCAATGTCACTCAAAGTTAAATCTTGGTATTGGTTTTTTTCAAAGGAAACATGAAAATGGTCTTGGTGGTTTAACCAAACTGGGTATGGGCGGGAAGCCTTGTGCGGGAGGGTATCCTTCACCAATTCAATGATGAATGTATCCAACTGAAAATGGATTTCTCAAAAATGAATTTTATCTATCGTAACCTGCCTTACAACTTAATACTTGTATTTGAAATAAAATTGGCTTTATGCAAATCAACCCTAATATGTTGTCCTTTGATATATCCCTATGCATGTCATTCTGTTAATTGACGGGTGTCACTTGCAAGCACGGTTGTTGTGCTCACTCTTGCTTGATTCATATATTGAGCAGATGAATACTCTTATGATGATGAAGATGACTAGCTCAATTAGGCCGCACCCTCCAGCCAGTCACCTGTGGTGTAATGGGTGGACCCTGTCTTTTGTTTTCCGCTGCTTTTGTGTGCTCTCTGTTGCTGGAGCTTGTAAGCAACCTTTGTAATCAAACCTCCTTTTGCTGTTAATAAAGTCTTGTGGATGTTGATGTTATCACTTGTTTGCTGTGAGAATCAGTCGATGATCTCTGGGGGCTGGTTTGGAACACAGAGGACTTTAGGCTTGCCCTAAGCCCCACGACCTCCTCGGGGTGGTTCCCTTTGGACCTCCCTCGAGTGGAGACGTGGAGTTTTGGGGAGGTCTGAGGTCCAACGACCTCTGCGGGTCAGGACCTCCCTGGACCTCCGAGTGGTCCTCTCGGACCTCTCGGGAGGTCTGTCTTGGTCCCACCGGATGTCCTCTCTGGGCGTCTGGGAAGTCCTGCGGACCTCCCAGAGGTCTGAGGGACCTCTGACGCGTCTGGGGCTCTCTCTGGACCTCCCAGAGGTCTGAGGAACCTCCCGTGTGCCCCTGGTAGGAGTGGTTCAGAGTGGTATCGAGCATCTGTTGCGGGGCCTTGACCTATTAGAATGGCCGTTAGAAAGAGTTCAAAATATGTTTTATTAAACAAGAAAAAGGAAATTGTTCTCTTCTTACCGGAGTCATCTATCTATTCTTACCCCTTTACTGTGCTTTGTCTCACCTTATCTCCTCCTTATCTTTTTGCTTGCCTCAACGTTTTATAAAATTAAATGAAATTCTTTCCTTGGAACGTCTATAGGACCGATCTAAGTTGTTGTGGTAGCATTAAGGACCTCCCTGTTGTGGCAATGAGTGGCGGCTCTTTTGTAAAGGTTACCTCAGGGGCTACTTTACAAAAGACCTCCCCTCCATGTCGTGACCTCTTTACTTGCGACCACGAGGCGACAAGCCTCGATATGTAGGTGATAAGTTTGATTGCTGAAGTATTGGCTTTTGGGGTTATATTGGGTTTAGTTGCCTAAAGTATTAAGCCTTACCTCCTAGATCTCTTATATTTTCTTACCTCTTGGACCCTAGCAGATGGTGACCACAAGGGGTAGTGGCAGCACCAGTGGCCAAGGTAGAGCCCCTAGGAATGATTCGAGACTCGATCTGACCGCCCTCCTCCTCCAAACCCAAGGACGGTGGAACCAAATGATGGCCAATCAAGCACAAGCCGATCAACTTATTAGCTCGATCCATCACCAACACTCGAGAACCTCCAAGCCGCAGCAGCAGCCTAACCTCCTGTACATGTTCCACCTCCTCCTAGAGCTAACATTTCCGAGTTTATGAGGATGAGGCCACCTACGTTCTCCAGCACCACTGAACCTCTTGAAGCTGATGATTGGCTCAGGGTTGTGAGTAGAAAATTGGACATGATCCAATGTACCGATAGAGAGAAAGTTCTGTTTGCCTCCCATCAACTGCAAGGACTAGCTTCAGATTGGTGGGAAAACTTTACTCAATCCCACCCCGACGCTCAAGAAATCACTTGGGAGGAATTCACTCAAGCTTTTAGACGTGCACATATTCCTCATGGAATGATGATATTAAAGAAGAATGAGTTTAGAGCCTTGCGCCAAGGGAACTACACAGTCAGCGAATACCTACACAAGTTCAACCAATTGGCAAGGTATGCACGAGGATGTGGCCCTGAGATGAGTCCAAGCAAACGGTTTTGAATGGACTTAATGATGATCTCTCAGTCCACTCCTTGCTCATGATTACCACGATTTTTAGCATCTGGTGAGCAAGACCATTGACAAGAGGCCAAACATGTTGAGATGGAAAACCGTAAAAAGAGGAAAGCAGACCCATGATTCAGTCGAGAGGATTTTCGGGCCAAAGACCTCCCGTTTGACCTATGAGTCTGCGACCTCCTCCCCATCGAGGACCTCAATGCGAGGTCAAAAGGTGCAGCACCTCCAACTCTCATAAGACCTCCCTAGGAGGTCAATCTCAAACAAGACCAGCCACAAACCTGCGGCGGGGGTGACGTGTTTCAATTTCCATGAAGTTGGGCATTATGCAAACAAATGTCCGAAGAAACTTCAAGCTCCAGCTCCAACTCCCACCCGATCGGCTCAAGGGTCCTCAGCTTAGGGCAGCCATTCAAGACCTCCAATGCAATTCAACAAAGGGCGAGTGAACCATCTCACCGCTGAGGAAGCTCAACAAGCTTCGGATGTGGTCCTCGGTATGTTCCTTGTTAATACCATTCCAGCCTCAGTTCTTTTTGACTCCAGAGTTTCTCATTCATTTATCTCTTCAAAGTTTGTGGGTAGCAATGGGTTAGCTATTACTCCCTTATTAAACCCTATGCTCATCCATTCCCTGGTTTTGGAAATGAGAACCAACTCCTTGTGCCCAAATCTTTCCTTGAAAATCTTGGGAGTACCTTTCCATGCAGACTTGATAGTCCTGCACTCCCAAGGATTAGATGTGATTCTTGGTATGAACTGGTTATCTAAGAACCAGGGCTAAATAGATTGTGCCAGCAAGTCCATTGTGCTCACCAATGAGCAAGGGGTGCAAGTGGAATTCAGCCCCGAGACCTCTCCTAAGGCAGGTCCTAGGTTGTCTGCTTAAGAGAAGTGAGATTTGAAGACCTCCTGTGGTAAGGAGTACCCGATGTGTTTTCGAGTGAGCTACAGGAATGCCTCCAGACAGAGATTTGGAATTTGTCATTAACCTAGTCCCTGGGACATCACCTATTTCCAAAAGGCCATATAGATTGCCTGTTAATGACCTAGTTGAGCTAAAGCAACAAATTGAAGAAATACAAAGTAAAGGTTTTATAAGGCCGAGTTCCTCTCCTTGGGGAGCTCCTGTGATCTTTGTGGCAAAGAAGGATGGTACACAACGTATGTGTGTAGATTATAGAGCTCTCAATGATGTTACCATCAAGAATAAGTATCCCTTGCCCAGGATCGATGACTTGTTTGATCAACTCAAAGGAGCAGTAGTTTTCTCCAAGATTGACCTAAGGTCAGGTTACCACCAATTGAAGATTCGACAAGAGGACATTCCAAAAACAACCTTCTCCAATCGGTATGGACTTTACGAGTTCACAGTTATGTCCTTTGGACTAACTAATGCTCCTGCATATTTCATGAACTTGATGAATAAGGTGTTTATAGAGTACTTAGATAAGTTTGTCATTGTCTTTATCGATGACATTCTTGTGTACTCTAAAACAGAGGCAGAACATGAAGGCCACCTTCGGTTGGTCCTAAACAAGCTTAGGGACCACCAGCTCTATGCAAAGTTTGAGAAGTGTGACTTTTGGTTAAGTGAAGTCACCTTTTTGGGCCATATTATGTCGGCTGCTGGAGTGGCAGTTAACCCTAGCAAGGTCCAAGACGTCCTAGATTGGAAACCACCCAAGAAAGTGCCGCAGATAAGAAGCTTCCTTGGAATGGCAGGGTATTACCGTAGGTTTATTGAGGGTTTCTCAAGCATAGCAAGACCTCTCACACAACTGCTCAAAAAGGAAACCAAGTATGAATGGACTCCAGCCTGTGAGCATAGTTTTCAAGAGTTGAAGAAAAGATTGACTTCTACTCCGGTGCTGATTTTGCCAGATGTCCGGAAGGATTTTGAAGTCTTTTGTGATGCCTCAAGACAAGGTCTTGGTTGTGTTCTAATGCAAGAGGGTCGGGTAGTAGCTTATGCCTCTCGGTAGTTAAAGCCTCATGAAGCCAACTATCCCACCCATGATTTGGAACTAGCAGCTGTGGTGCATGCTCTAAAAATTTGGCGCCATTACCTTATTGGTAATCGCTGCGAGGTCTTCACAGACCATAAGAGCTTGAAGTATATCTTTACCCAAGCCGACCTCAACCTTAGACAGAGGCGATGGTTGGAGCTCATTAAAGATTATGATCTTGGAATTCACTACCACCCAGGTAAAGCAAATGTGGTGGCTGGTGCTTTGAGCCGAAAATGCTACTGCACTCTCCTATTGGTCCAAGAAAATCAGCCCAGACTATATGAAGAGATGAGACGTCTCAATCTAGAAATTGTGGAACAAGGCTCTTTGCATGCGCTTGAAGTGGAGCCTGTGGTCCAGAAGCAGATCCGAGAGAATCAATTCAAGGATAAAGACCTCCTGGAGATAAGAGACAATGTAGGGCAAGGCAAAGCTCCTGGATTTTCATTGGATGAACATGAGGTCCTTTGGTTGACAAAAAGGTGTGTGTCTTAGAACTGCCAGGACATAAGGACCTCTGCTTAAAGAAGCTCATGAGTCACATTACTCTATCCATCCTGGGAGCACAAAGATGTACCAAGACCTCAAGGAAAGGTATTGGTGGGTGGGCATGAAGAGAGAAATAGCTGAGTATGTAGCCCAATGTGATGTATGCCAAAGGGTCAAGGCTGAGCACCAAAGACCTGCTGGTTTGCTTCAACCTTTACCAATTCCTGAGTGGAAATGGGAGCAAGTTGGTATGGATTTTATCACTGGATTACCAAGAACCCAATCGGGATATGACTCCATTTGGGTTATTGTGGATCGGTTGACCAAAGTAGCATACTTTATCCCAGTCAAGACCACCTATTCAAGCAACAAGTTGGCTGAGTTGTACTTGGCACGAATTGTATGTCTACATGGTGTACCCAAGAGCATAGTGTCTGATAGAGGTTCCCAGTTCACTTCAAGATTTTGGGAAGGTCTCCATGAAGCCTTGGGGACAAGACTTAACTTTAGCACTGCTTACCACCCTCAGACTGATGGTCAAACAGAGAGAGTGAATCAAGTGCTTGAGGACCTGCTTCGAGCTTGTGCTTTGGACTTTGGGGAAAGTTGGGATAAGAATCTCCCCTATGTTGAGTTTTCCTACAATAATAGTTACCAAGCTAGTTTGGAGATGTCACCCTTTGAAGCTCTATATGGGAGGCAGTGTAGAACCCCTCTCCTATGGGATCAAGTGGGTGAGCGCCAATTTTATGGACCTGATGTCATCAAAGAAGCTGAAGAAAAGGTGAAGCTCATAAGGGAGCGCTTGAGAGAAGCTCGAGACTAGACAAAAGAGCTATCTTAGATACTCGGCCTTGGGACTTATCTTTTGAAGTTGGAGACTTTGTGTACCTTAGGGTAACCCCACTCAAAGGAGTTAGGAGATTCGAACGGAGGAAGCTAGCTCCAAGGTTTGTTGGACCATACAAGATATTGGCAAGGCAAGGTGAAGTGGCTTACAAAATTGAGTTTGCCAGCTTCTCTTTCGGCAATGCACAATACCTTCCATGTGTCACAATTGAGAAGTGCCTTGGTACCTAAAGACCACACCTCATTTGAAAGCATTGACCTCCAAGAAGACCTCACTTATGTGGAGAAACCAATCAAAATTTTAGGCGTCATAGGCGTGTCACGGGAGCGAATTCTTGAACCTACAAGGTGCAATGGAGCCACCATCCAGTGAAGGCACATGGGAAAAGGAGGAAGACCTTAGAGCAAACTACCCATATCTCTTTGCTGGCCAAACTTGAATCTCGGGTCGAGATTCCCTTAAGGGGGGGTAGGTTTGTGACACCCTGAATTTATTTTAGAATCTTTTTGAAATTTTTGAAATAAAAAGAACCATTTTGTTTTGATGAGAATTCAAAGCTTAACCTGAAATTTCATAATGGATTTAAGTTGACTAACTCAAACTTCAACTAAAGTTCCTTGTTGGTTTGTTGAGTTGTTGGAGTTTTGTTGGTCTTTCCTTCTCTGTCCATCCTTTACCCATCTTTGGTCTAGACCTCTCTTCGTCTGAGATCTAATGGCCCAGACCTCATCTTTGTTTGGATCCAAGGGTCCGGACCTCCTCTGTGTAGTCCTCCCCTGGTCCAAACCTCCTTAGGTCTAGACCTCCCAAACGCTTAAACCTCCCCGAGTCCCATTTCTCCGTCTCGGGTCCTCTTTGACTTGCAACCTCACCAAGTCTGCGCCACCCTTGCGTGCATTTGAGCTCCTTTGAAACCATGTGAAGCTTTTCGTGTTTTCTTGGACGTCCTTCGTTGCTTGTAGCCTTGAAATCTTTCTCTAGAGGTTCCCTTCAGTATCAGCCCGGTAGTACCACCCGCACCATGCGGTACTACCGCTTCTTAGGACCTCCCCTTGCCTTTATTTGACCTCCCTGTGTCCTACCGGACCTCCCCAGGTCCTCCAGGACCTCCCTCCTTGCGCATCTAGACCGTTAAGACCTCCCCCTTGGAGATCTTAACTGTCCAGACCTCCTCCTTGTGGATCTGGGCCGTCAAGACCTCCCCTTTGGAAATCTTGGCCGTCCAGACCTCCCCTTTTTGGTAGATCCGATCGTTAGGACCTCCCCTTGGGAATCCTAACCATTCAGACCTCCCCTGGATTGGATCCTACGGTTTTAGACCTCCCTTGCGGGTGAGGTTCCCCTCTTACCTTTGCAGACCTCCCCGTTTGTGCCTAATCTTGACTGTTGGACCTCCCCCTTGGAGATCCAACCATCAGGACCTCCTTTGCGGGTGAAGACCTCCTCATAGCCCTTGTGGACCTCCTCTGGAGCACTTGATCTTGGCCATTTGGACCTCCCCTTTGGAGATCCAACCGTCAGGACCTCCCAGTGGGCGAGGATCTCCTCTTGATCACTGCAAGACCTCCTCAGGTCATAGCAGGACCTCCTTGGCGGGTCTTGGCGCTTGCTGGGCGATCAACACCTGATTTTCTTATACATTTAACTGTGTCCTTGGGCAAGGAAGTCTCCGCAGCATTTAATGCATGTTGTATCACATTAAATGCCCTCACTTTTGCAGTAGTCATGTCATACCGAATGTCACATTCCTTGCCTACTCCCTTGTCCTATTTACCAACTCCTGTTGACCCTATCCAGGGTCGTGTACATTGGCTTCCCCTATATATATTTTGGGAAAGCCCTCATTTCTCACTTTCTTCTCCATTTCACTTCTCTGTCTCAACCGAGCCTACCATAGACCTCCTCACTCAAGTATCTGGACCTCCTCCAACCCGTGCTTTGGACATCCTCTCTGGAGCTCCAGGACCTCTCCACCAAGCTCCTTGGACCTCCTCCCGTCCTCCCATCATCTCTGTTGGTTTTGTATATGAGTTTATTTGAAGTCCTTTGGAATCTTGTTTGAGCATCATTTGAGTATTTGGTTTTTCACGTATAGATTGCCCAGACCGTGGGGAGCCTGAGTTCAGTGAGGGGGAGGGAGCAGCTCAAGACCTTGAGCAAGGCAAGTTACACTCTTGAACATGTTGCACCCAATATTTCAAGTTACATATGTCGTTTTCAAAGATGTATGCATGCTTACTTTACTAAGTATTTCAATGCCTATCTTTCAATCCATAGTTAAACCTACTGCTTGGTATGACCTCCATCCATGTTGAATCGACCCCCTTGTCACACTAGGTAAATCTGGTTCTTGCAATAGTGGGGACCCGAAGCTTTAAAGAAAATGAAATGCTTAGTAATGCTTAGACCAAAATCTTGATTTGGGAGTTTTGACCAAAACTATCACTTAAAACAAATGATTTGAGCCGTGGCATTGGTGTGCCATGGAGTTTTCGGCCATGACATTGGTGTGTCATGGATGTTTTACTTATGGCCATGGCATTGGTGTGCCATGGAGAATTGAAAAGCAAAGTAATGAAAATGATTTTGACTTGGGCGAAGCTGGTTGCTTGGTTGGTGCATGTCTATGCACGGGGGGTCGTGTGATCTGACACCCCAGGGTTGAGGTTTGTTGCCCAAGTCGGTTAAGGACCGATCTTTGAGACACCACTTGCTAAGCCTATAATGGGCTATGCCAAAATTATGCAACCACATGTCTTCAGTGTGGGGCGTGGGACCTGGCTAACTAATTTGCAAAGCTCTATCGTGGTATGACTTCAGTGTGGGGCGTGGGACACGGTGGGTTTGTCATGTTATGACTAGTTGTAGTCCCACCTGGCATAAGAGGGGGCACCCCATTAACCCGGCGGTGTTTCTACCCAAAGGGGGGGATTGCGAAACCTTAATGGGGGGTGAGCTGCGGTGGAGCAATGCATTGTAAAGGCCTTGTCATGTGCTCTAGACCTCTCACCAAAGGAAGTGTGAGATGGTATCGACGGATGCCAAGCAAACTAGAGAAATTCATGTCATGTGGGTAAAGTGTGCAACCTCTGCAGAGTGTAAATCTATTCGAATAGCCGTGTCCACGGTCATGGATATGATGGCAATGTCACTCAAAGTTAGCTCTTGGTATTGGTTTTTTTTTCAAAGGAAACATGAAAATGGTCTTGGTGGTTTAACCAAACTGGGTATGGGCGGGAAGCCTTCTGCAGGAGGGTATCCTTCACCAATTCAATGATGAATGTATCCAACTGAAAATGGATTTCTCAAAAATGAATTTTATCTATCGTAACCTGCCTTACAACTTAATACTTGTACTTGAAATAAAATTGGCTTTATGCAAATCAACCCTAATATGTTGTCCTTTGATATATCCCTATGCATGTCATTACATTAATTGGCGGGTGTAACTTGCGAAACACGGTTGTTGTGCTCACTCTTGCTGATTCATATATTGAGCGAGATGAAGACTCTTATGATGATGAAGATGACCACTCAATTAGGCCGCGCCCTCGGCCCGATCACTGTGGTGTAATGGGTGGACCACATCTTTGTTTTCCACTTTGCTTTTGTGTGCTCTCTGTTCTTTGGAGCTTGTAAGCAACCTTTGTAATCAAACCTCTTTTTCTTTGTTAATAAAGTCTTGTGGATGTTGATGTTATCACTTGTTTCTTTGTGAGAACGATCGATGATCTCTTGGGGTGGTTTGGATCACGAGAGGACTTTAGGCTTGCCCTAAGCCCCACGACCTCCTCGGGGTGGTTCCTTCGGACCTCCCTCGAGTGGAGGCGTGGAGTTTTGGGAGATCTGAGGTCGATAACATCTGCTGGTCGGGATCTCCCGGACCTCCAGTGGTCCTCTCGGACCTCTCGGGAGGTCTGTCTTGATCCCAGGATGTCCTCTCGGGACGTCCTGGGGGCTCCTCTCTGGACCTCCCAGGAGGTCCTGAGAAACCTCCCGGGTGTGCCCTGGGCCGGGTCGTTACAAGTGTCATGGAGCCGGAGGAGCAGCTATGGTAGAGCCGAGGAAGCCGAGGAGCTAGCGGCCTTGTGCCGGGAGGCGATGTCGGCGAGGCACCAGGCCAAGCCGGGAGGAGGTGGCTCCAGGGCCCGGGCGCTCAAGGGAGCCAGTGGCCGCGCAAGGCACCGAGGGAGGAAGAACGTGCGGTTGGGTCCGGACCGGGGAGGCACGGGGCAAGGCCGAGCCAGAGGCCGGCGGCGGCGCTAGCACGCGGGCGTGGGCCAAACGCAGTGAGGCGAGGGGAGGAGTAGGCCACTGGGTCGAGGGCGACGCCAGGGGGAGAGGCAGCGCCGGACCAAGCCACCAGGGGGCGGCGTGGGTGGAGGTGCCATGCACAAGACCTGGATGGGGGAGAGGCGGCGCTGGGCCAAGCCACCAGCCAAAGAAATCAAGAAATGGAGAGAGATGAAGAACGGGGAAGAAGAAAATGAATGGGAGCTGTGCGGTTGGAAGAGAAGAAAAAGGAGGTAGGCAGTGTGTGGTTGGAAGAAAAGAAAAAAAAAGAGAAGGAAGAAAATAAAAATTGCGGGACCATCCAATCCAATCCAACTAACCAAACAAAATCTTGAACCATCCAGGATCATTCTATTCAAGTAACCAAACAAAACCTTGTATCATCCTATCCCACCAACCAAGCACCAAACTTGTGCCATACCATTCAGGATCATCCTATCCATCATGTACCATCCCATCCCATCCACCTTGGTTCACCCAATCATCCTATCCATCATGTACCATCCCATCCCATCCACCTTGGTTCACCCAACTAAACGCACCCTAAATGTGCGTACTTGCGAAACAAACAAAAGTGGGGTTATGAATTGTAGCAACTATAGGCAAGGTCTTTCAATTGGACTGTACTGCGAAATGGAACTACCTGGACCTGGAGGAGCGAGGGAGGCGGATAAGTCAGCGACCTTGACTGCTTGGACCAAGAGGCGCACGCATAGGCGGGGCCAAGGCGGATCTTGACACTGCAGGCGTGGTTAGCGGCGGCCGGCGGCCTTGAGGAGGCCGGTGCGGCGGCAAGCACGGAAATCAAACAAAATTAACAGAGAAGGAAAAGAGGTTGAGAGGTAAAATCCATGGGAGAAGCGGTTTGGACCACCACCCGAATCTGGTGGTCGATGGCAGTGGCGCGACCACCAAAAAGCGGCCGCCGGAGGCGCGCCTGAGGCGGGACCTAGCTAGGTGTGGGCACGCAGGCGTGGTGGCGGCGGCAATGGCGTGGCGGCGGGCGGGCGTGAGGTCGGAGGTAGGGCCGAGGCGGCGGCGGCCTCTCTGACGAGGAGGAAGAGGTGGCGGGCGCCTAGGGTTGAGAGGTCGTGAGGGGTAGAGAGGAGGGACGGGAGGTGGGCGGGAAGGAGGCGGCGGCCGACAGCTGCGAAAAGAGGGCGGCGACGGGGAGGCGATTCCATGGAGGAAGGAGCAGGAGACTTGATCGGGAGGAAAGACCGATAGAATTAGAATGAGAGCATAAGGAGGAGCCATGTCATCGCTGGCGCGAGCGACATGCCTGCGATCGAGCGGCTAGAGCTTTTTGGGCTACGTGGACGCGCTGGTAGGCTGGCAATCCCAGGAACTTTAATAAAGGTAAGATGCCATTCAATTCACTTGTCACGCATCTAATCAATACAGCCGCAAACTGAGAGTTTGTTCATCCTAGGTAACTTACTTTTTAATGGCTAATGGGACCTCTGTTATCAGGTGATATATCCGGTGCTTCCCGCTAGAATTTTTTTTTTATTAATTAACCAATTTTTTAATTTATTTTTATTGTTAATCTCTCGTAAACTTTATTTATAATTCTAACTATTTTGATCATGCTACCACCCGTAGCATGACAAAATAACATTATTACGTTAGCACCGTATCTTGTCATGTCACTACCAGTGACTACCCGTGGCGTAACAAAAAGTGTTATTTAGCTGAATTTATCCTATAACGTGACAATGTTGTTTTGTCACGTCACGGGTGGTGACGTGACTAAAAGGATCAGAATTAGAAATAAAGTTTATGAGAGATTAACAATAAAAATAAATTAAAAATAGGTTAATTAATAAAAAACAGTTCTTCCCGCTGTTATCGTTATACCAGCTAGAGTCATTCTTTTATATCAGCATATAAACTTTTTTTTTGAGAAAAAGGTAGCCCACTTCATCATGATGTTGCTTGTTTCCATGGATTGATGGCAGAGACCGGATGGGCACACTCACTTGTATCTTATACTTCACTCTAATTTCTCATTCGTCCGATCATAATGCTCATATGTCCCAAGAATCACAGTACAGGAGATGAAAGAAAAACCAATGCTGTTGCCTCAAATGCTTCACTTAACTGGGAGATGCTTTCACAATAACAGAAAAGAGTTCAAGATAGATTATTCTCGGGGAAGAGCGATCAACGGTAGAGCATTAGTTTAGTTTAATTTAGTGGTGGTGACACGATACAAGAGTCCAATTGATGAGAGCCAAGAAAAAAGTCCAGAGGGACACCTATATCATATAATACGGTGTTTCTAAATATGTGATTAACAGCTGCTGAGAAAAAAAAAAAGAAATATGCTAACAGAATGACTCCATGTAGAGCCATTGGCAATATTAGATTAAATGCTGAAAAATCTAAAAAATAGCAAACCCTACTTATGGTTAATGGGACCTCTGTTATCAGGTGATATATCCGGTGCTTCCCGCTGTTATCATTATACCTGCTAGAGTCATTCTTTTATGTCAGCATATAAGCTTCTTTTTTTTTTTAGAAAAAAGGTAGCTCATTTCATCATGATGTTGCTTGTTTCCATGGATTGATGGCAGAGACCGGATGGGCACACTCACTTGTATCTTATACTTTACTCTAATTTCTCATTCGTTCGATCATGATGCTCATCTGTCCCAAGAATCACAGTACAGGAGATGAAAGAAAAACCAAATGCTGTTGCCTCAAATGCTTCACTTAATTGGGAGATGCTTTCACAATAACAGAAAAGAGTTCAAGATAGATTATTCTCGGGGAAGAGCGATCAACGGTAGAGCATTAGTTTAGTTTAGTGGTGACACGATACAAGTTAAGAGTCCAATTGATGAGAGGCAAGAAAAAAGTCCAGAGGGACACCTATATTATATAATACGGTGTTTCTAAATATGTGATTTACAGCTGCTGAGAAAAAAAAAATAGAAATGTGCTAAAGATTCTCAAAAACAAAACATCTATCACTTAATTTGGTAGCCCAAATTATAAATGCTTAGATTTGTTAATTGGGTAAACTGAAAAAAATGGCACTACGTTTCTTTCAAAGTTAAAAGTATATAAACTTGTTACATGTGCATCCCTCCCATCCTTGCTTTCATGGATTGGGGAGAAAGAGACCACATTGTGTTAATTAAAAATGGAATCAATTTTTTTTAGATAATGGAAGAGAAAACTCTTTCCCGGCCTCTGCATCAAAAATGCACACAACCTATTTTATTAAGAAGTAAAGTATCACAATGATCAACGATGGTTAAAGAAAAGTGGCTGGAAGCCTTACAACCAGAAGACAAAAGAAAATAAAACTTAATCATTATAAATCCTGTGACTAAACCGCCACCCATAAAGATTTAAGATTTGCTTCGCCACAAACTCCAATTTGACGCTTCCAGCTATCATTACCTTCTTTTGAGGCGATTTCTGTAAATTTGCCCAAGCACTCAGCCAGTGTGCAATCAAAACGACAACCTGCAAGGAATTAGTAATAATCTTTTTTTTTTGTCAAAAACAATATCATTCCGGCATAACCAAATAGACCAACATAAGACACTAGCTCCCACTAGGAGTTGTGACTTTAAATTTTTTGGAATACCAGCTAGCCAATTTCCCAACATATGCTCTACACTTGCAGGAGGGGATAAATTAAATGCACATTGAGCAGCCCACCATGCAAGACGTGCAAAATGGCAATCAATAAAAAGATGTTGAATTGTTTCTTCTTTAATACAGAAACAACACTTTTTACTTCCCCTCCAATTTCTTTTAACCAGGTTATTTTTAGTTAATACCACCCCTCTTTTGAGATACCAAAGGAATATTTTTACTTTTAATGGAATTTTAATGAACCAAAAAAGATCCCAAAAGAGATCCTGATTATTTCCAATTAGTGCCTTATAGAAAGATGGTACCGAGTAAAGACCAGGCTTATTCAGATTCCACTGGAAAACATCTTTCTGAGAGCTCAATGTTAAATTAGCAATTCTCAAAATTAACTTATTCCATGCATGTAACTTAGGTCCAATAATTGGTCTTCGAAAAGATATATGTGAAGGATCCGAACTTAGTATATTTGCCACTGTAACATTTTTTCTCCTTACTATATTATAAAGTATTGGATATTAGTTGTATAGAGGAGTATCTCCTAACCAAATATCTTCCTAAAACCCGGGTTGCATTCCATTTTTAACCTGGAATGATCCCAAACGAAAAAATTGGTTTTTAATTTTCATAAGACCTGACCAAAACTGGGAAGTCCCAGGTTTATTAACCACCAGTGAAAAAATGGAATCAAATAAACTAAAATTAATTTTTTGTTTGTAAAAAGGAATTTTTAATTTGGCATCTATGATTCCAAAATGAGTAAATTTCACAAAACTACAATATTTATTTAAAAACTAGCATCAAGCTGCACATTTTAATTTGAAATTCAGAGAACTACATATTTAAGCGCAAAAATTCTCACAAAACTACGACTCTGTCATATTGCTTCCTTCCTGATAAACTGGGCCCCATGAGTCAAAGACACATGGATATTCTTCTGGTGGCGAGCCCAAATGGACCCGTTAATGGCATTTTCGTGACGGTGTCCCTGAGTCATCGGCTTGGGTTGTCAAGAAGGTAGCAATGTGCGGTGTTGTAGTTTTGCGAAAATATTCGCGCTTAAATTTGTAGTTCTATAAAATTTAAATTAAATTGTGCGGTTCTTTGATAGTTTTGACATAAAAGATGTAGTTTTGCGAAATTTACTCTTCCAAAATTTATCAAATTCAAATGTACCAATTGTAGATTTCCCATAATTTACATCGATCAATATTTGCATTTGAGAATCCAATTGTAAATTCCAAATACCAATATAGTCAACTTCGAATTCCTTACATTTCAACCCGCTAGATCATATGTGTTGGGTTTTTTTTTTTGGGTGATATAGATGATAGATCCAGTGCTCCAAGACACGTTGTGTTTATCTACTTCATTTTGTTAAAAATGAAAAACTTGACTTTGAAAATATTAGAAATATATGCATTATCCTTATAAAGAAAACAATATGCATTATACTGTACAGCACTATCCGCGCAATTGCATGTGCCAAACGGCTAGCTCTATTGGTAATTAAGTATTAACCATTCGAGGTAAAAGCACATGTTAAAATTGGCACTCAGACAACTGACCACGAAAGAGAAGGTACTTTCTGGCCAGAGTAAGTAAAGTTTGTGTGTAAAGAAGTTTGCATTCCACGGCCCTGCTTGTTGGCTCAAAGTTGTAACTCTGTTTTGCAAGATCCTCATGGGTTCATTGCTCTGTTTTGGATGATCCTCACGTGTTCGTAGGTTCCTTCGTTTGCCAATAATAACGCTATAAATTCTTTCCAGTTAAAGATGGATTTGCAGTTTTTCATGCAGTTAAGACCAAGCTTTGCATCAGAGCACTGAAAAAAGTAAGCGAAAACGAGGACCAACCAACGGGGAGGTCCAAAAAACCGCGCGCACCACCGTGCGCCGCCGGCTAAAATCTAGCCGTCGCTCGGCCGACAAAACCACCGGCCGACAGTAAAATTCCAAGGAGTGAATTGTGCAGGAGACAACGCCATTAGATAGACTACTTAACTTACTACTCGTGACACGAACTAACCAGATTCCATTGATACATGCTCTGAGATCCAGTACAGGCGCACGTACGTACGACCCGGGCGGATTGGGACAGATATTGAGACTGACACACGACGCTGGACACTGGACTCTTGAAACAAACCCGAGACTCCACGACAACGAGGAGACTGAAACAAACCAAAAATTCAGATTTCAAATTTTTTTGTAGTTTTTGATTCAATTTCGTCTTTCTTTCCCAAATTCAGCAAAATTTCCCCTTCCCACTTTCCCCTTCGAGCAAATCCGCTTTCCCCTCCCGGTGGTGCCTTCTCTCCGTGTGCCTTTCCCTTCGTCTCCCGCGCGTCATCGCCCCGACGTCACCGCCTCCCTCGCTCTCTTCGTCACCCGCCACCTCCCAGCTTGCTCTAGTGAGGAGAACCGGGCCACCACCCGCGCCACCCCCCTTCCGCCTTCAATGCGCCGCGCCGCTCCCATCCCATCACCCGCCGCGTCACCTCCCGCCCGCTCCAGTGAGGGGGTACCGCCACCGCGACGTCGCCCATGCGCGCGCCCATGCCTCCACCTCGCCCCCTGCCCGGCGCCATTTCTGCTCCACCGCCCACCTCACCGCACGCACACCACCAGCGCCACACCCACCACTGCTCCCACCGCCTTTGGGCGGCTATAAAAGCCACCCCGCTTGCTCTTCCTCCCTCACACCATTCCCCACCCTCCTTCGTCCCCAAGGCCGGCCAAGGTGGAAGAGCCGCCGCCGCCTACGCTCCCTCCCCACCGTAAGGCGATTGCGCCTCCCCGTCCCTTCCTCTCCCACCCAAAAACCCAACCCAAGCAAAAACCCTAGAGGGAGAAGTACCTACCTCTGTGGAGCCTCCCCGCGTCGCCCTTCCCTTCGTCGGCGGCCGCCGCCGCTGTCGGAGCAACGCTAGCCCCTTCGCATTCCCCCTTCCTCCGCGCGGAGCGCCGCTGGCCTCCTCGCTCCCTCCGCCCCGCTCGCAAGCGTCGCTGAGGTGCTCAGGCCTTTCGGCCGAGCGCGCTTGAGCCTTAAGAGGCCCAGCCGAATAGGCCATAGGCTACACAATAAATAGGCTTAGCCCATTACTGTTCATTTCAAATCAGCCTTTCACTGTTCACCACACAGTATGTTTCTTTTACTGTTCACCCGACAACCAAAACACTGTTCTTAGCATAGTAATTTTGATTACTATTCACAATCATTACTATTCATAGTGATTACTGTGCATTCAACTTACTATTCGTTTTTTCCAGCAAACAGCAAACAGTAAACATGAACATGATTACTGTTCCCAATCCATTTCATGCATGAATAGTACCCTAGTACTATTCATCATCTGACAATTTTCGGCCGAAACCCTAAATTAACATTTTATACCCATTCTGACCATCTCGAGCCCAGAAATCCCATTCTTGATTCCGATCAACTATATCAAGCTCCCAATAAATTTTTTTCACCTTTCTATAGGATTCATTATCTCTTACTATATTTTTGTTGTACTTAGATCCGAATCTCACAACTTTGTTCAGATCAATTAAACACCAAATAAAATACCTATTCTCCACACCACCTTCTTTTATGTTTCTTTTCTGATTTTATTTACTTGCATATTGTTCCCAGCTCATTCCTTGTCGAGCCAGATTTTACTTGGTTTATTTTATTGTATTACTTCTCGTTAGGCCACGATTTTGACGACCAGACTCCAGAAGACACCAGACTAGACCAGTATCAATAGGACTTTGTGCAAGAAGGCAAGTTACATCCCTTGATCATTTTGAACCCACATTTCATATATTTATTATTACTTTCATTATTGTATTTATGCCAATTACCTTAAATATTCAAATAATACTTTTGAATGCCATGATAATTAGATAAATCATATTACCCCACATACAAACCTACCTAGCACTTGTAGGCCATATTCACCTTGACAAATACCAAGCACTTGTAGGCTATATTTACCTTGACAAGTTCACATAAAATATTAGCTATATAAGTAGCTTTGTCACACAAATGTGTTTATCAATCAAAAGAGAGTATTGGCGGTTCACCAATGGTTTTTGGTAGAGAGTTGAGAGTTGTGTCCAGGAAGTTGAATAACCCAATAGACTGGTGTTAAAAGTGAGTCATCAGTAAGATCTGGAGGTGGATAGCCACGAGTTGCTGTTGGGCCATCGCCTCACTGGATGACAAGTAAGGACAAGAACCTTGTGCCAAGTGACAGACACAGAAAACTGCTCAACCACATGTATGGTCATTATTCCCTGACTTAGTACACTGTTCTTCCGATTGAATATCTACAATATCGAGAATGGGATAGGAGTAGGCCGGTAAGGGACACTCGCTGGTCTATACAATGGTATGGGCCCGTCAGCATCGGGGCACAAATTTCACTATTGGCCGATGGTCTCCTGAGGGCTGTATGGAGTTAGACCTACCGGGTAGAGGCTAAAAAGGTTGAGCAGTGAAAATGCTTTGTTATATCAGCTCAGTCGCATGCTAACGTGTTGCGTGTATATTGCATGACAGTATGAGTATGAGATATCTTATGGGTAAAGTTGGGCAAATCTGCAGAGTGTATAAAAAGGTATTCGAATACACCGTGCTTTCGGTTAATGAAGCTGTGTTAATGGATGATTCCAGTACATGAGGCATAAGTAGAGTTTTTGAGATGGTAAGTTGATAATTAAGTTTGTTGAGAAACCCCTGATGTTATTATTTATTATTGTTTTACTGTTTTAAATATAAACTGCTTAAATTGCAAAATGCAAACATATATGCTTGTTAAGGTAAACTCTAACCATCCATTGAACTCCTTGCATGCAATTATTTAGCTTTTCCATGTGGCTTGTTGAGTACAGAAGTTGTACTCATTCTTGCATAATCTGCAAAATCATCTACAAAGGAAACCTGAAAAAAATGCAGAGATTCATGATGAACAAGATTTTGGTGAACCCACGGATGGCAGCGACTACTGTTATTAGGTCTCGATTGCGCTCAAGCGTGCCTGTGATTTGAAGTTCTTTTGCCTTGTATTATATTAACTTTGGGTTTGGATGCCCGTGTCAGTGTCAAAACTGGCTGTTAAGCCTTATCCTTGTGTAATAAAATGTTGGTTTTTGTTGTAATCGAAAGTTTATTTTAGACATTGTTTATTTCGTAACTACATATCTTGAACGATTGTAAAGAGTTTAACGGTCCAAATGAGGACTCGGGCGACTTATTGCATTGTTGAATTGACACGACTGACAGTGACATAGACGGGGCTTAATTCCCCACGTAGTACGTGTTGGTTTCAATCCCGGGATCGCTTCACACGCGGTGATTTCTGATGGACACACAAGCTCTCCGAGGAAGAAGAACAATAGAATACACACCAGGAAGTTTTCTTTTTCTTTTTTTTTTTTTGTGACGCAGCAACAGGTCACATTGTTTTCACCTTCTTCTGTTATTCTCCTCTCAAAAATCAACACCGGATTCAAACTCTACTAGCTACTTCACCAAAAACTAACTAGGTGCTAACAACCCGGCATTAACGAAACCACCATCCATGATCCGTTTTTACCGGCTCCACGCACGCACCCGACGTAAACAATACCTGAAGGAATGCTGGACTCGGCCAAACCGACCAAACAACTTAACACAAAACAAAGTTGACGCAAACACAAGAAGATTAACACCTACAGTACGCATGGGTAGCTAGTAGTTCACTGGCTAGAGGGCCCGCCGGCCGCCGTGGCCGGAGCTCCAGAGGTGGCCGGCGCGGCGGACGCCGAGGTGGAACCTCAGCATGGCCGCGACGAACGCGCCCGCCTGCTCCGGCGCGAGCACCCCGACGACGCCGCGAACCGTGCGCTCGCGGAGCGCGTCGGCCGCCGCCAGCAGCACGCGGAGCGAACGCCCGACCGCGGCCACCGCCTCGTCCGCCTCGCCGTTCCGCGGCGGCTGGCGGCGCAGCGCCGCCAGCACGCGAGGCCCCGCCAGCGACTCCTGCACGGCCGCCACCTCCAGGTCCACCTCTTGCTCGGCCGCCGCCGTGGCGGCGCATAGGTCCTCCAGCACGCGGCGCTGGTGCGAACCGACGCCGTCGCCGTCGCCGTCGCCGTCGCCGTCTACGAAGCGGAACACGAGCGCGGGCTTCCACCCCCAGGCCCAGAGGAAGGTGCGCTCGAGCGGGTTGAGCCAGCGCGGGTCGAGCGCGGCCACCACGTCGCGGTCAGCGAGACGGGACTTGTGCTCGTAGTAGCTGGCGACGTGGTCCACGGCGGCGGCCACGAGCGGCGCGAGCACGTCGCGCCGGCGCGCGGGTAGCGCGGCCGTGAGGTCGGCGACGATCTGCTCCTCGCGGCCCACCCAGGCGTCATAGAAGACCGCCATGTCACCAGCGTGCGCCATGGTGGTACCAATGGGGCGTTCTTGGGGTGTGGCTGTGGTTGCGGCGACAACTTGCCCAGCCAGCGGTTTCTTGGTCAGGAAGGATGGATACGTGGTGGCCTGGTTTGCTTAGGCGCGGAGGTAATTGCGTATTCGCGCACGGCCGGGGAAGAGACGGAGGCTGGCTGGCTAAGGCGGTGGCGAGAGACGAAGGTGGCACGAGGCGAGTTGACCAGAAAATCCATAGGCATAACAACTAGCTTAATTAATGGACTTCTTTATTCTTTTCCGGTCCTCTCGGGAGCTTGACCTTTCCCGTTTGGGACTCGCTACTATTTGGCAGCTTGTCGACTTGCGTTGCTTTGCAGGGCTTCTTTCCTCACTTGGCCGTTGGCACTATGCGTAATCTCTGCACACCAATACGTATTACTTCACCATGCTGCTCTCTGTTGGGAAATCATAGGCTTGTTCAGAAGTTGGCTCATATATAGGTTTTTCATTTTAAGTCCTAGTAGGGTCTCTAGTCTATAAATAGAGATGCTATTCATTGTAAAAGACTAATCAATTGATGAACGAACAAAGAGAAGCAAAAACATCCTATATCTCTGTGTTCAATCTACTATTTTGTATTTGTGTTCTTGTATTGTTCTAAGCGATTCTATGCTTGTCTACGAGGTAATCGCTCGGACTGGACTCGCCAGCGACGGTTCCTCAACACGTTAACAGCGCGATCGACTCTCCTCGGATCGAAAGGTAACTATCGTAGCACGATACTCGTAGATCGAATCGCTTTTTCTAGATTGCTTTCAATTCTGCAAATTTGGCTTTCTAGATTGAACCCTATGGTGCAAACCCGCTCTAATCTACCACGAGCTGACTTGAAGTTGAAGGTACAATGCCGATCGGTAGATTGCATAGAAAAGTGGATGTCGATTGTATCGTAGATTGAAAAATGCAAATCCGTTCTAATCTACCGCGAGCCGACTTGAAGTTGCCAGCCAAGCCGATCGGTGGATTACATGAACAGTATAGTGATGAACAGTATCACGATGAACGGTAACAGTAACGGTAAAAAAAACCCAATTTTGGCTGACGGCCTAGAGCCGCCGCCCCCGCACGGGCTTCCCTCCACTGCCGCCGCCCAGCAGCCAGGCTACCACCAGTATGGAGCTGCCACACGTCGGCCTCCACAGCAGCACGGGCATGCCATCGCGCTGGCCAAAAGCCGTGAGCCTGCCAGCCGCCACCGCATGGCGCCGCCCTCCCCACCAGCCCATAGCGGCCGCCTATGCCTGTAATAGCCGCCTCCACCCATCCAGCCCTGCACCGGCCACCCGGATCGCAGCGCCGCCTCTGCCCTCCACCGCCGAACGGCCATGGCATCGCTTGAGAAAGGGGAAGAGTGGATAGTGGCTGACACCGACTTGAAGCGCCACCGTCGCTCGCGCACGGCGCCGCCTCCAGCCACCCCGAACGGCACCGACTTGAAGCGCCGCCATCGCCCCATGGCCGCGCTTGAAGTCGGCGACCTCGCAAGCGTCCGCGACTGGTCGGTCGCCTCCATCAAGATGGCGCCGGCCGCGCGACACGCCGCCAGCGCCTCCAGCGCCCGTCTCTGTCGCATCTAAGGCATCGCCCGGTCACCGGCCACCTCGAGCCCCATGGAACCGCGCGCCTTAAGCGCGCCACGTGCATTACCAAGACGCAAATGGCGGCCTATCCTATGAGACACGGTGCTAGGGGAAACCCAAGCACCGGCTTTGAAGTTGCCGCTTGGGCCATGTGGGTTGAAGGCCGACCCATTAATCGGGCCCAAAAAAAAGAAATCGGGAAAAGAAAAATGAAAAACCCAAATTTTGCAAAAAGGACCCTTGGAATTCCAAAAATTACGAGATTTTTTTCGCGAATAAGAAATTTTTGTGGAAAACCCCCCGGACATGGGAAAATTATGTGAATTTTTTTCTCAGAACTGAAATTTCATGATTTAACTCCTGAAAATTGCAGAATTCACCGAAAATTCATTTTCCAGCAGAAAAAGGCCTTAGGAATTCAATTTTTGAATCAAATTTTGCTTTTGAAACATGTTTAACTTTGCTATTATTATTTCTATGCAATTTATTTATTGTATTTAATGTTTTGATTATTTGTGATTGTTTATATTGTTTTTAATCACTGAAAAAAGTAGTAAATCTTGAAAATGCATAGAAATATATGGGATCACGAACTGGGAGTTTGAAGAACATTATGAGAATTTTGCAACCATTTTATGCAGATTACCAGCAGTAATCTTATGAACTCTTTGCATGAATATGAAGATGACTGGCATCACGAACTAGAATGTAACGTTCCGATTTTCTGAGCTTTTTGAAATTTTCAAAATAAAAATAACCATTTGGTTTTGTTGAGGTTCTAAACCTTAACTTGATATTTTGGAATTAAAAGTGATTTAAATGACTAAATCGAACTTCAATTAATTCAAAATTTGGTTTGTTTTGAGTTTGCTAGACTTCTCGGGTGTTCAACATCCCCTTTCTCTGTTCGTCCCGTTTCCCCCTCAGTCCAGACCTCCCTCTCATTTGGACCTCCCCCTCAGTCCAGACCTCCGGGTGGTTTTGGGAGACCCCCGGGTGGTCTTGGAAGACCTCCGGGTGGTCCTGGAGACAGGTCTCGACCACCTCTTTGGTCACGACTACCCCATTGGTTGGACCACCCTCCCGAGTTTTGACTAGCCCCACCTGCCAGCCCTGCTCACCTTCTTCTTCCTCCCGCCGCGTCACTGTTGACGCAAAAGTCTTCGTGCATTAAATGTCGTTGTGTCGTATTAAATGTTGTCACCTCCATTAGCAACTCTGCGCACGCCTGTACCGTGCTCTGTCCTGTCACCCACCTACCCTTGAACTCGTGCTCCTCCAAGTCTCTTAGTGACTCTCCCCATCTCCTCCAGGCTATAAAAGCCTAAGCAGCTGTCTTTCATCTCTTTTTTTCTCACCCAACTCTCTTGCTCTCGCCCAGTTTCACCATGCTTTGAGTTTCGCCACCGCCGGCTGGAGCCTGCGCCGTTGCCTCCCCGTCACTAAGGAGTCCGCTGGATCCTGCGCCGTTGCCTCCCCGTCACCAAGGAGTCCGCTGAAGCATGTGTCATTGCCTCCTCGTCGCCAAGGAGTCCGCTGGAGCTTGCGTTGTCTTCAACAACCCCACTGCCGAAGGATTCACCGGAGCGCCTGCGCCGTCTTCGACCACCGCCCGCCGTCCACCGACTCCCCCTCCTCCTTCAGTCTCTCTCTCGGCCCTGGCGAGTTTCTCCGTGCCCTGTTCTCTTCCCTTCTTCCTACGACCACGTTGTGTAGTCGTATCCTTTTGTATTCTTTGTACGACCATGTTGAGTAATCGTATCCTTCCTGTATCCCTCTTACGACCATGTTGCGTAGTTCTATCCCTTCCTACGACCACGTTGCATAGTCGTATCCTTTTGTATTCTTCGTACGATCACGTTGAGTAGTCGTATCCTTCATTGGACCTCCCTCCGACCAGTCGAACCTCTTCGACCAGGTCGTTAGACCTCCAGGATCTCCTCAGGACCTCCCTTGATCTCCTTAGGACCTCCCTTGACCTCTTCAGGACCTCCTCCTGACCCGTTGGACCTCATCCCGACTAGTCGAGCCTCCTCTCGAGAGCTCGTTCTTAATTCATCTAAATTCAGTGCCTTTCTTTTGATTCTTAGTTTGTTTGTTTTTGGATCTTATGTGGATTTGTTGTATTTATTTGGTTCTTTTCACGCATATAGATTCCAGCTTCTCTAAAGAGTTCTTGGACCCGACGACCTCTACCGAAGAATCTCAGCTCTTCAGCGAAAGCAAGTCGTAGACCTTTGATCATATTGAACCCATTTTATAAAATTATATTGTTTTATATCAACATGCATTGCTAAGTTTATAATAAATGCTTTTGGGAATAGTTAAACACCTAATTGTCATTATGCCTCCTTGTATAATTGCTCTTGACATGTACCCTTGAATGACATAAATCCTTGGATACCATAGGATGGTTAATTATTAGTTGGATAATATTGAAATACCAATATGGGTGCGTATATTGCTTAGCCATGCTTAGTCGCGATGGATCCATGATCACTTGCTCCAAGAATGATTGAACTTGACTTAATGAATTATGGAATTGTGGCGGAGCCACTGTTGATAAAATTTGTTGTGTCATGGCAAGGGTTGCCATTTGGCCAGGTTGAACGAAAATGATTTGTGCTCGGGCGAGTGGGCGGTTGCAAAGGTGGGTGCGGGAAGCACATTGGAATGAGGTAGTCTCGCCTGAGCAACCACTAAGGACTTAACTTTGTGCGCCATTGATTTGGGCCATACCGTACAACCACAAGTCTATTTTTGGGGTGGACCTAGCTAACTAATTAGCAATATTTTGGGTTGGTTTTGTCATGGTGGTGTGATCTCCGAGTTTATGGAGGGATTCACATGGTGCAAGAGGGGGTCCAGAATGGCGAAACCTTAGCGGGCAGAACCAAGTCAAAACGGAGCTTTGTAAAGGCCTTGTGATGATTTCTTAGTCGCACACCTCAGAAGTGTGTGAGCGGACAGTATAAGATGATTATCTCTTGTGGGTCAAGTTGTACAACCTCTGCAGAGTGTAAAACTATTCGAATAGCCATATCCCCGGTTATGAACAGTGCCTGGTGATTTCACACAAGGGGTAGCCTTTCTAAAAAATGTGGTCGTGGTTGGTTGCAAGTGGTCTGGGAAGTGAACGGGGTGTTCACGAGCTATTTCAGAGAACTTGATTACTCATGTATTAATCTTTCAACTGGTGCCTTGCAATCTACCTATTGTACTTCCAGTCAATATTGCTTTCTGTAAGATAATCATAAAGCTATCCTTGTCAAGCCTTGCATGAATATTATTTGCATACATTTCCCTACGACTTGCTGAGTACATTCAAAGTACTCACGGCTTTACGCCCTCTGGTTGATCAGTCATTGAAGAGGACCTAGGGAGCTCCGAGTTCTATGAAGAGGAGTACTTTGAGCATCATGCGAACTAGGATATGTCCTCCACTCGATAGCCTGTGGGCATGTCAAATGGCTTCCACGAGTTATTTTGTTTTCCGCTGCAAGCTCTCTTTTGTTGTAAGCCATGTGCGGCAGACCTTGTAAGACTTGACTATAAGGTCTTTTGCTTCTTTTAATATTAATTTGTCCGCTTCTTCTATAGTTTGTTGTATGGATTTGATTACATCAATGTTGAAACTGTGTAAGCTAGCTACTGATCATGGGACTAGTTCGGAATACACAGAGGGTCTCAAGGTTGCATACTCGGGGTCCCGATAGCGGTGGTATCAGAGCCATATCGATTGTAGGACGTAATCTTAGTTAGCATGATCGCTTTAGTCAAGAGTTTTAAAATTTATTTTATAAATCAAACCAATAAAGTAACATGAGTAGTTATTCTTCTCTTATCTTATTCTATTATGTTCTCATCTTATTCTAATCTCTTCTCACCTCATTCTTAGATTCTTACACCTTATCCCTTCTGAAACTTTGTTTTCAAATTTAAATTGATCCCTCTCATCTCGGTAAACTCAATAGGATCGAACTTCGCTTTAAATCGACCTTCCAGATAAGTTAGATTAGAAGTGTTGTAGCAAAGCTGCCCTTCTTTGTTCCAGTATCGTTTAGTTCGGTAATTAGGATCTTCTGTTTGAGTTTTGTTGCCTCTTAATAGCTCTCCGGCTATTTGCTCGTTGGGTTAAACCGACTTTCCCCAGTTAGGTTGTTCTATGTTTCTCCCTTGTTCTCACTCGTCTTCGTGCTTTTCCTTCTCACCTATTGTGCTTTCTTCTTCTCGTCTATTAAACCTAGGAAGATTCGTTCGTGCAGATGGATCAGACCCGCAACATGGCAAGTCAAAGTGGACCCTTGGATCCCAACACTAGTGCTAATTTGGGCACCACCCCCCTGGTTAGGCCCTCTCAAACCTGGAGCAGATGATGGCCATGCAACTACAAGTACTTCAGGCACTTGCCCGTAACAGATGTCGACTGCACTAGCTCGGCTTTTCCACCTCGATCAGGTGGGAGAATTTATGAGAACCAGGCCGCCAACCTTTGCCGGCGTAGTCGATCCCTTGGAAGCTGTTGACTGGCTTAAGAATGTTGAGAAGAAACTGATCTTGGCTCAGTGCAATGACCCAGAAAAAGTACTCTATGCTGCTCACCAACTCAACGGAACCGCAGGAACCTTGTGGGAAAACTACTACGCAGCTCACTAGAATGTTCAGAACATTTCTTGGTAGGAGTTTTCTACTGCCTTCCATACGGCACACATCCCTAGGGGAAGGATGGAGATGAAGAGGGAGTTCCACAAGCTGCAGCAGGGCAACTTTAGTGTGTCAGAATATCTCAACAGTTTCACACAACTATCAAGGTATGCACCAGAGGATGTTGCAAATGAGGAAGCAAAGATTTGGCGCTTCATGGAAGGACTTGACCCTAGCATTAAGGTGCAGTTAGTGTTGGTTGACTACCCCAGCTTTCAGCAGTTGGTCAACAAGGCCCTCGTGAAGAGGATGCTCAACGTCAGCTTTGTGAGTCTCGTAAGAGGAAGATGATGTAGCATAATACTCATCAAGGTCACCCACAGAGAGCAAGAATGAACGTGCAGCCCCTGTCCGCTTTGCTCCTCTTGTTGCATCCAGGACCCCTGCCACAGCACCTCGCCCAGCTACTCCTGGATTCCGCAGCTTCGGCAACAACAACTCCAACAACCAGTAGCCCAGAAGCATCAATCCTGCCATGGGAATCACCTATTACAACTGTCAGCAGTTGGGACACTATGCTAGTAACTGCCCACAGAAGCAAGGTCCCTCACCTGTCAGATTCAACTTTGGAGCTACTCCAACCAGAACCCCCATGCTATGAGCCGGACGTGGAGCACCTCAGACTCCAGCTGCCCCAGCTAAGATCCCTCAGCTTTTTGGGAGAGGCCGTGTGAACCATGTCACGGTGGAGGAAGCCCGACAACCCCGGACATCGTGCTATGTAAGTTCCTAGTAAATTCAGTACCAGCTACTATTTTGTTCGATTCTGGAGCTTCGCATTTGTTTGTTTCTCGTAGTTTTGTTGCAAAGCATCAGCTAAAGGTTTTGGCTCTTAAAAGTGTGTTGTTGGTTCAATCACCCGGTTCGGAATTGAGTACGAACCAAGGTTGCCCTAAAGTTAAAGTAACCATAAAGGGGTAGAATTTCTAGCCAACCTCATAATCATCGATACCAAGTCTCTAGATGTGATTTTGGGAATAGATTGGCTTGCTAATCACCAAGCAATTTTGGATTGTGGTGGTAGAAGCATCACTTTGGTTAGCCAAGTTGGAACCAAAGTAAAATTTGAAGTCTCCACGGAAAAGCATGATGGAGCATTAGTCTGTAGTGTTAGTGCTGTATCTTTGGAAGAAGTGCCAGTGGCCAGAGAATTTCTGGATGTCTTCCCTGATGACCTACCTGGAATGCCACCAGACAGGGACCTAGACTTTGTCATAAATCTATTTCTAGGAACTGCCCCCATTTCCAAGAGACTCTACCTATGTGCACCCCGTAGGGCATAAGTGAGTATTTGTTCAGAATAGAAATGAAAATAAGCAAGGCATTGGCAAGGAATGAAGGGTTTCTTCCGATACCTTCAAGGGAGCAAAGATCTTGGTCTGTTCTACAGAAAGAACCAAGACTTAACCATGAATAGCTATGCAGATGCTGGATGCCTGTCGGACCTGCATACAGCCAAATCGCAAACATACTATGAACTCCTATGTGATGGAACTACAATTTCATGGAAATCGTCTAAGCAGAGTTTTGTATCGACTTCGACGAACCACTCGAAAATAATAGCACTGTACAAGGCCTCACGAGAATGTGTGGTTTCGACGGATGATTCACCACATCCAGTAGTCGTGTGGATTGAATACCATACAAACCCCCACTATTATCTATGAAGATAATGCAACCTATGTTGTATAAGTGCAGATAGGTTATGTGAAGAGTTATCTCACAATGCATATCAATCCCAAGTTCTTCTATGCTCTTGAACTGCAAAAGATGGACAAAATTAAAGTACTACATACTAAATCATGTGAAAATCTTGTAGATTTATTTACTAAGTCACTTCCAGCATCTAGCTTTGAAATATGCATATATGGAATTAGACTGATGAGACTTAGAGGAGTGCAGAATTCAGGGGGAGAATCTTCACGAACTTATTATTAAAACTTGATCACGAAGATCGAGTACCCAAAGAGTATATCCTAGAGATTAAATGAAATTGGGTGGATTGTACTCTTTTTCCCTTGACGAGTTTTCCTGAAGCTTCTCGGCTAAGGTTTTTAATGAGGCAATTCGTGCAACACAACAGAACGTGTGTCATGTACTCTTTCTCCAAATTTTCCCACTAGGTTTTTATGGAGTTTTGATGAGGCATGAACATGTGAGGATGGGTGCCCAAGGGGGAGTGTTGGGAAACCATGGGCTTGGCCCAGAAGCCGGTCTATGTATAGGCTCCCTATCTCAAACCCTAGCAGAGTCTCTAGTCTATAAATATGGGGTGCTATTCATTGTAAAAGGCTAATCAATGGATGAAGGAATAAAGAGAAGCAAGAAGCTCCCTATATCTCTATGTTCAATCTACTATTCTGTATTTGTGTTCTTGCATATTCTAAACGATTATACGCTTGTCTATGAAGTAATCGCTCAGATTAAACTCGTCAGCAACGATTCCTTAACACTCCCTACTGTATTTGTGTCCTGCTGGATCCAACCTTTACTCAAATTTTGGTTTTTATTAAAGTAGTCTAATGTTTAACTACTTATGCTCAGCTCAGCTTAGTAAAAGTATCCCGATAGTCACTTATACCACCGCTCATTTTTTTCGACAATGCTTGCACCGGCCAGAACAGAAGGGGTGCTGGCCGCAAGTTGGCACTTGGCAGACCATGGCATAGTCTCCGACAACACACACAAAAAAACGTCAGGCTGGCAGCAGCCTTCGCTGTTGCTCTCGAGTTGGGTTTGTTTAATCGTCCGGCATGGAGAGGTAAGAGACGGCACGGCTCTGATCGCTTCGGTCGGTTCCGCGTTTTTGGCGATGCTACGAGAGTTTGCTTCCCCTCGTGCGACAGTACGGTCTGCACGTGACACTTGACAAAATCTACGCCCAGATGTTCCGGCTCCAGTATCTTCCGTGCATTGATCTTTGAAAGCAAATCTCGAGTTGGACTTCTGGTGACTATGGACGACCATTGACCTTTCTCAGTTTCTTACACCCCTACGTATTACCAGGGTTGGAGCCAGCGCCGGCTCAGGTCTTGCGTCGGCATAGTATGTTTCAATCCAAACTCAAATTTTAGCTGTCAAAATACGTTGATCAATTCTGATTTTATCTACAATTTTTTGCTGGGCCTCGGGCCATTGCCTGGGAGGCTCGAGGCCCAGCTCCGCCCTCGCGTATTATGAACATTAAAGGTATTACTAACATTAAAGGCTGCTAGCTTTCTCCAGCAACTGCGCGGGCCATGTCACCGAGAAAAGGCCGGCCGTCTGATTGTGTCCCGCCCATATTTGCGCCATCCGATCCGGCCTGGTGCGCAAGCTAGGAAACTGCGGTCATGCGCGCACCACGTCACCTGGAGTCGCGCGACCACTCGATTCTGAGCCGGTGCGCTTGGTCCGCAGCGCGCCACGCCGCCCGTGAGATGTCGCTTCGCCGATCGCGCCCGGCGTTTCGCGTCGTTCGATCGCGCCGACACATCTTCGCGCCCGCTGATCAAGGCTGCCAGACTCTCTGCGGCACACGTCGGCCCGGCAAGATGGCCTGCGCCAGATGGCACGAGTGCTCTTCTAGTAGGAATTGATAACTACACCTGATGTTTATAGAATTAAGGGCATGTATAAAGGTGCACATATCAGTCATCTATAACCTACCACATCACTAGGATTCGTCAAGTCTACTAGGACTTGCATACAACAAAGAAAAAAAAAAGAAAACAACAAGATTAAACTTCTACCATCCTACCAGATTCAGAATGGATGTGAAGGTGGATGAAAATACGATGACGCTGCGACGGAGGATGATGGTGAGATGACAGTTGCGGCCGGAGGTAGGAGTGACATCGACTTCCATGCCCGTCCAAAGGTGAGGGAGACTGCGAAGATGCCCGCAATCTAGAAACTGGCAAGTGTGACTCGATATGGCTAGATTTGCATTGAGAAAGCTTGGATCTAGTCAAATTTGATCTGTGGCCATCATATAAAGTATATCGTGGCGGTGGCAATGAGCAAGTGAGGAAGACGGCGACGACCGACGGTGGTGGGTGAGAGGGTGGCTGTGTCGACCTCGGTCACCATTGATGGGGATGGTAGTGGAGGTAAGGTGCCATCAATAAAGTTGCGTTAGGGTGCGTTTGGTTGGTGGGATGAGGTTGAATGGGATAGGATGGTACAGGTAGGATGAGATCGTCCTGTATAGGATGTTACAGTCAGTTTGTTTGATTAGTTGTATGAGATGATACATGAATGTGTTTGTTTGATTGTATGGGATGGTACGAGATTGTGTTTTTTTTTTCTTTTCTTTCATTCTTTTTTTTTCTCCTTTTCCCTTTTTCTTCCATCCTTCTTCTTTTCTTCTCTATCTCAAAGCGAGAGTGAACGGTGTGGTACTACAGATTTTATTGAACGGGGTGATACGGTATAAAAAGGGAATATTCTCATTTCTTGAACCACCTCATCCAGGATGGTTTAGTACCATCCAACCAACCAAACATTTGAACACACTTATTTCTCGAACTGAACCATCCCGTTCAACATGATACGTTCAACCAAACGCACCCTTAGTGGGGGAAGAGGGATGGAGAGAGTGGTGTGGGAGAGAAGAGACAGAGATCAGGGAGCTAGGGCATTTATTAGTGGATAGTCATTGACATGTGGGTCGATGTGAAGGAAGATATAAAAGTAATTTTGTGGAATTTGCGAGTCCATGCTTAGAGGAGATGTGTTGTACAGGTTATCTCATAACCTGTCTCTAGATGATGTGGAAGGCATTTAGAGATAACCGTTGTAAAAACTATTGTACAAGCCCTTAAAATGAGTTAAGATTGCTTCGTCATAGTGGAAAAGGCTAGAATTCCTGTAACTACCTTATTTGGTACGTTAAAGTTTGGGGGGAGAGTTTGTGGGAAATGAGTTGTATGGTTGACAGAATGATAAGTATTAAATAATCCTTAATAAATGAGTTTACTGACTATAGTGGTTGTCGGGACAAAGACTTAGTCAATAGCGTCCAGATATAGCTCTAGTCGGGGAGAACATGCTTAAGTCGACTCGAGCATCGACCACCCCTTGGTCGGACAAGTACCACAAACACATGTGGACCCAATTCTCTGACCAAGTAATATGTCCACCTCAACAAACCACTAAATGGAAACATGCACTCTTGTCTCTCTGACATAACCGCACAATTTTGCCTCTATCTCTGACAATAACCACTCGACGATCATGTGTGGAAGGAGATTCACTAACAATAACCGCTGCCCACGTGGGAGATCAAGGAACCAACAAGGCATCTCTCCGCAGGTAGCAACTACCACCCCTTTGAAGCTATATAAAGGGAAGAATTAGATGACAAAGACAGCAAGTGCCAGAAGCATAGTTTTAGTCGCACCCTGTTTATACTTAGCATGGTGCATCCCACATTCTAATCTCATTCAATACAAGAACACTAAGAGTAGAGTTATTGTTCTTTTCGGAGAAGGTCTGGACTTGTCTAAACGCCCTGTCTCCTCTGCACAATCCCCTAGGCCAGGTCTTTTCATTTACTTCATAAGATCGATAGCAATTCGTCCACACAGAGTTACTATCTAGAACAGCAAGAATGCAAACAACCAACAACTGTTACAACTCACAACTACCTTACTATACTAGAATGTGTATAGTCAAATATTTTTTACCAACATTAAAAAAATGTGCCTAAATTGGCCGCATGATTTTGGCATTACCGGATTCATATGATATACACTCGTAACATATGTTTTTTATGGTTTTTCTCAAACACAGTCGCCTTTTAAAAAAAAATTGTAATAGATTTTGTAGCTGTCGGATATGCGTCAAGATTCGTGTGTCTGGCTGGGTTGGTTTTGTTTTGTTACCAGGCGTGTTTGTATATTTCTGATCCGATAGCGTTTCCAACCTATTGCAAATTCTTTTTTGTATTCCTCGTAATGCGTGCCCATCTGTTTATGTTGCTTTGAGAGAGGGAGAGGGCAAGGGAGAGAAAGGGAGAGAGAAAGAGTGGAAAAATGGTGGCTCTTTCCAGTGATTTCTCTAGCACGGGCAAAGCGCAGTGACCAGTGGTGGCTGCGGGCTGGTGGAGAGGGAGGATTGGTCAGGCATGCGGCGCGTGGCGTTTGGGTAGGCG